>OY856411.1:526486238-527686238 GCA_963693085.1 Alisma plantago-aquatica
AAAAAGTGGTGGGAAGGGTGGGCGGGTAGCTACCCGCGCGGGCAATAAAGATGGGCCCTATATATACACATATATATATATACATACATATATATATATATATATATATATATATATATATATATATATATATATATATATATATATATATATATATATATATATATATATATATGAGAATCGGGAGCCTATACTGAAAATTACCTATACCGGTGTATATTTAGCATGGTAAAAGTGGTAATTAATTTAAACCAACTGTATGGATGCAAAATATATAGTTTGGATTAGATGCTATTGAAATTTCAGGATGATCCCATTTTTATTTTAGGAGATATAAATGAAAACTTTTGAGTGGTAGCTGCTGATTTCAACTAATTTTCCGAATTACCATCCCTTTAACCAAGTGTAAAACTTCAAGATGAAGGTTCTACACATATCATATTTGAATGATTTTTGATACACAACTCATATACATGGTATAATTTAAATCCATATAGTTGGATCATGAAAAAAGATTTGGGAAACATGCCAATAAGGAATAGGTATAGGAAATTTCCTATCCCTTAGGGATAGGCTTCCTTTTGCGTGTGTGTGTGTATGTGGGTGGGTGTGTGTGTGTGACAACGTTCTAGTGAGAAAAATATCTTGATGAGAGCATGAGAGGCATTTGAATAAATATTTACATAGACTATTTTTTTATTACAAATATACTTTAATATTAACCTTCCTATAAAATTTCATCATCATACGATTTGTATATCATTCACAACAATAGAATACTTTTTGACCCTCTAGATTGAATTTCTGGCTTGCCGTTGGATGTAAAAAGTGTATATTGTATATATGGACATGTAAACATTGTCTAATTGCATTGATTTTTTGTGAGAGGGTAAAAGAATTGATGCTCTGTCCATCTATACGGTTGGATTTTAGAAAACAATTATAACTTTGTAGTTATTCAAATGCCTCTCATGCTCTCACCATAGAATGTTTCTCACTGGATTGATACCCTATATATGTATGTTTGTATGTATATTTGAGATGGAATACACTCATGATAGTTAAGATATTTAAGAAAATCAATGTCTTAGATTTCCAAAATAATCACTTCATGATGGAAAATGATTGAGGTGTATAACATCTCTACAACACTTGAGTGTATTCTAGATTTTTTTTTATATTATTTTCTTACATATCTTAAGAACATACTATATAATAATTTTGAGCTCATTTGGACACCTATAGGTCATGCATCTAAAAGATGCAAAAATGATGCATCCCAAATTAGGTCTGTGTGTTGATTTTTTGTCCTTATACTCATTTATATGGGCTCAAATTTTGTATGTGATCTATTGTTATCACAACAATGAGGGTCGATGGACTGGATTTTGCAAATATAAGGTCTAGATAGGTGAACACCATTGAGGTTTATGGTGCTATCTATACAATCGAGTGTATTCTATCCTGATTCTCTCTCTCTCTCTACACACACACACACACACACACACACACAGATATATATATATATATATATATATATATATATATATATATAGACATGTATGTATGTATGAATGTATTGCTTGACTGATGAATGCGTTCTACCCAATGGAAATTTAGTTTTGACCGATGATGAACCAGAACAATAGTTCTCTGACATAAAATTCCTATTGCCGGTGGAAAAATTCTCCAATGTTTGACCCTTCCTACCGATGACCCATCCTATAGACCGATGACCATACAACTTACACCAACCAATGGAGTTTATGGATATACATCAACACATATAGAAATTGATCCCTTGGACCGACAAAAATACTAACATAGACCCTTTGACTACCATCCCAACTATAAATACCTCTCCCCACTCCCATCTACTAATGTTTAGGCAAAATACCTACTACACCTAGAGACCGACGAAGGTCCGTCAAAGGTTGACAAAAAGTGTAAGTTGGTGGATGCATGCTTCACATCAAGCTCTCTTTGGACGAATTAGACTCCTAATCTTGTTCTTGCTTTCTACATGTATGATTTTCTATCCTTTACCCCTCTTTCATGTTTTTCCATTCTCTCCTCTACTGTTGATGAAATCTATGATGATATAAGTTGGAAACTTATGGTTAACAAAACTTCTTTTCTTCTCTCTTTGCTCTAGATACACCCTATTTTTTGAGAAAAGAACATCCTTGAAACTTTTGGAAGGACAAAGCTTGGATCTTTGCTACCCCTTTTTGTGATTTCCTTCTTAGAATTCATTTTTTCATCCCGTAGGTGATTAATATAACTTTTGATACCTTTCATATCTATTGGTTACACACATAATATTAATCTTGATCTAAAAATTTGTAATATGATAAGATATCATCTTTTATATATTATTTTACGCAAGAAAAATAGCCGTACGACTCCATAAGTATCTCTCAGGAACTTTGTACATTTTTCATTGTACAATGAATATTTCTTTTGAACATGCAAGAAATGAAGTTCATAATATAAGTACAAAGACTCTTAAAAAGTTGTCATTTTTATCACATTTTGGTCTCCGTAGAAGAGAAAATTTGACCCATCTGTTAAACCTTGTTGTATAGTAGCCATATAATGGAAAATATAATGTTTTAGTTACTATTATGATGTTGTAATGTTATTTGAACGAAATATCCTTAATGAAGGTTGCTCATACATGCTAGGTTTTGAGTCTTCATGTGCCCTTCTTAATAATAGCATAATTTTTACATTCATTAGAGTTTTAAACTAAAATTTTGTGTGGTTTATTTTTATTCTTTGCTAAGATCTATGACAAATTTCATATGATATTGAGATTCCTACAAGGAGATATCTTAGTTATGGTCTTAATGACATTTTGGGCTGTTATGTGCTCTAATTTGAGGTTTTGTCCTCTTTATGATGAAAGGATGGTCAGATATACCATGATTGAGTAAAATGGATATGTTTTATAGGTTTTATATCTTCTGAAGTTGCAATATTTGATTTATTTCATAAATACATCTAGGTGTCATATATGTATCTTGATTGATGTAGTCAAAAATATTTAATGACTTAATTAATGTAGTTCAATCCTTATCATGTAGTGTCCTATTACTGTAGAACTATTTCAATGTCAAAACTTGTTGGACAATGAAACAAATAATTCTTATATCAATATTAACTGTGAAAAGGAACTTAAAGTTGTATACTATTGAGTATATGTGGGTGAAAAGGGTTTTTATTTGTCATCCCAACTTCAAGGTATATGAGAATAGACATGACAATGTCTTAGTTAATATGTAACAGATAGGGGCTGCACTCATAACATGAAGTTGAGGGTTTATATCCTAGTTCTTGGTGCCATGGCCTTTTTTGTGTGAAGTGACATATGTGCCCCTTTTGTGGATTGGGTCGTAGTGCTACTATAGTTTGTCACTTGTATGGAATGGGGGAAATAGATAGTTAGGACTTTGGTCATCCTAGATCTTGTACGAGGATGATTGCGATTTAACAATGGTCAACTAGTAGTTTGAGTGGTAGGTCTCAAACTATCCATGGCTTAATAAAAAATATAATCCAACTATGTAGTATGCATGTTAGGATTACTTGGTGAATCAAATTGTATGATAGTTAATCTTTTTCTATTCCTACTAGTTTATACATGATTTATATCTTTACATGTTTATTTATATGTATCTTTACTGATGTGACCTGAACCCACTAATCCAGGGTTAGGGATCTCCAAGAGATTAGTCTAACCGTCAACCTTTAATTAGTTATAAAAAATTAGCCATAAATTTTTCTTTACCAGATTTATAGTAACATCACTTAAATAAATAATAACACCTCATTTAAACATAACATCAAAGGATACAACAAAGTGCGACTTTACATAGAAGAAATAGTTTCAAATTTAATATACATCATGTACATTTCATTAGATACTACTCTCTTTTCTCACTCACTCATTCCCATGATGCAAATAAAGGATAAGATACCATCTATCTATTCTAACTACTCCTTTTTTAGGACCTCTATTCTACTATTGATAAAAACTAACTTCTATCTCCTCAAGAAGAGTCAATCCTTTCCCTAGAAAATTGTTCAGTAGGTTGATGAGCTACTGACTTAGTGAATACAAATCAACATGTAACCAAGTTATTTGTTTAGAATTGATAGAACTTAAATGAAGATGTCTGGAAGCATTGGCAGTTTAAAACTATAAATTAGTCATCATGAATGTACTAGTATTAAATATAGTAAAAGGGTAACCTAATCTATTCAAAATATTTTTAATCTCTTTATTAAACCACTGGACCCACATGAGGTGTACCATAACATGTGAAATCATCACAACAAGCTACGATCTCACTGTACAAGATTTAGAAGCATGCCAGGGTTCTTAAGTCTATAATATCAATACCACATATGTAGTTGGCATTGCCACATTTGGCTCTTGGCGGCTAATGGGAGTGGCCAAATATCTAGACTCCTCCTTTAAACCTGGGTACTCAGGCGGAGAGTCAAAACATTTTGGCTTATTGTGAATCAGTGAACCTACTGACCAATGATCACTACAACTTGTAACATAGGTACCAACAAAATCTTTGATTGGTGTTGGGTACCACACAATTCATAAAGAGTCTTCCCTATTGGTCAAGACCCCCACACTCTACTGGTATAATCTAGCTTACCTCAACCTGGAATACCTCAAGTCAGAAAACCATTTCCTCCTCATAACGGAGGCCCATCCTGTGAGGATTATATAGTGTCCAAGACATCTATCGTCTAATGATATCTAATTGATTAAACAAGATCCATCATTGTAACTAATGGTTACCCTATTTTCATCAATTAAGCATCTCATATTAAGCACGAAAATCATTTGACAACTTTCACAGTTCTTATAAACCACAATTCGACTCTCTAATTAGGTATTAGGGCAACCCAACTTCCCCAATGCCTCTATTTATACCATTTGATCACCTTTCATTCATAACAACTCACATAGAAACTTTCAACATTATATTACATCATTAAAATATGACTAGTAAATCATTTCTACTATTGAAAATCACTGCTCAGATTTATCAAATTCATCATAGTTATCATAGAGCAAGATTTAAATACTAAAAAAAATATTATCCAAACTTGTATACTCTAAACATGGGTTATAAGGTGATTTTCCACTCGTAGATCTTGTCCAAGGTTTCTAGTCTTAATCTTGTCACCAACTAAGCTCAGATTCTAGATCACACTACTCTGAATCAAGCTTTAGGCCTCTAGTTCTTGTTCTAAATTGATTGTCAATAGGAAAAATGAACTTGGAATGGTCACCTGGAGGTAGAAGATGAAGAAAGAAGGAGGAACATAACCTCCAAGGAGTGAAGTAGAATATCCTCAATGTACCAAAGAGGAAAAGAGAAGGTATCTACACTCTAGAACTACTTACCATGAAGGATTTGTGGCTAGTTTGTCGATCTCCAGTCATTCTTTACTTTTTTTCACAAAAATATCCCTCTAAATGGCCTTCCATGTCATATTTTTATTGATCTATGGTCTGGTAGTGTAGAGGATCGAATTACAATTCTTAAGCACTTTGTTTCATTGAAAAAAGATATGTATAGCAAAAGTTGTGGTAATTTTATGATTGGCTATCCAGGGCGGCGACACTGCACTTTGTCAGTAGTCACTAGGCTTTTCTCTGGTCAACAGTCCCATCAATAGAAGACCATTTTAGAGATCATCTAAGGCCCATCTTGGTAGTCTCTGAAGGCCCATCTTGGCATTTTCCGGGCCCTCTGGTTCAGCGGTCGCCGAGAATCTGTACATGTTACTAAAAAGCCATAACTTTCTCATTTTAACTCTCATTTGGTTCATTCTTTTTAAGTTGGATTTTAGTTGAGTTCTCCATAATATTAAAGTATTATTTTGATAAGATTCTCTAATAAAATTTATTCATTAATTATTTCCTTAAGTATCATTAATGATCCTCCCAC
This sequence comes from Alisma plantago-aquatica, assembly GCA_963693085.1. Taxonomy (NCBI): domain Eukaryota; kingdom Viridiplantae; phylum Streptophyta; class Magnoliopsida; order Alismatales; family Alismataceae; genus Alisma; species Alisma plantago-aquatica. The sequence continues at coordinate 526,492,223 of OY856411.1, forward strand.
TACATGTATGGGCTAACTCTATATCAACAAAACCCCAAATCGATACTTAAGTCATGATAATGAGATATCTAAATAAGTATTTGAGATAATTGAGGTTAAGATAAAACAAAAAGTAAATGTTTTACTAATAAAATCATAACAAACATTAAGGTTATCTTAAATTCCTAGAATTACCAATAAATCTAGGAGAAGGTTGCAATAATTCTCCCCCTCTAATAAAAAAATTTCGTCTTGAAATTCCAAGAAGAGGAAAGGATACTTGTTACACATCTCCTACTCTAATTCCCAAGTATCTTCTTCTATGCAATGGTTACTCCAAATAACTTTCACTAGGAGTATCTCCCTCTTTTTAAGCTTTTGAATTCTGTGATCTAGAATTTGGGTTGGCCCTTCAACATAGGAGATATCCTCTCTTAACTGTACATGATATGGGCTATAATATTTTTTGAATAAGGATGAAACTTACTTTAAGATAGATACATGAAACACATTGTGTAAATTGGCAAAATCTAAGGGCAACTCAAGTTTATATGCAACTGGTGCAATTCTCTGAATGATTGAATATAGACCCATGTATCTAGGAGTTAGTTTGCCTTGCTTCCTAAAATTCAACACACCTTTCCAAGGTGATACTTTCAAATAAACCTCATCTCCAACCTCAAACTGAAGTGCTCTATGCCTTTTCTTTACATATCTTTTCTGTCTATATTGTGTAGTCTTGAACTGCTGTTTGATCACATATATCTTTTTTGTTGTTTCTTCCACCAACTCTAGACCTTGAATTTGCCTTTCTCCCACTTCATTCCAACAAATAGGAGATCTACACTTTCTCCTATACAAATCTTCATAAGGGGCCATGCCTAAACTTGAATGATAATTGTTGTTATAGGCAAACTCCATTAGACTAAAATGATCGTCCCAATTGCCACTGAACTACAGAACACATCCTCTCAACATATCATCTAGGGTCAAAATTATCCTCTCTGACTGTCCATCTATCTGAGGATAAAATACTTTGCTAAATTTCAACTTTACGTTGCAACTGATTGCAAAACCTAGATGTGAATTTAGGATCTCTATTAGATATTATAGAATTGGGTATCACATACAATCTAACTATCTTATATACATAAACTTTAGCTAACTTTGGTGTATCCCATGTTTTATTAACTGGTAGGAAGTGAGAAGACTTTGTTATACTATCTATTATTATCCATATAGAGTCAAAACCATGTGGTTTCCTAGGTAATCCAATCTAAAAATCCATAGTAATATGCTCCCACTTCCATTTAGGAATGGGAAGTCATTGTAGAGTACCTGCTGACTTCTAATGTTTAGCCTTAACCTACTAACATACACCACACTTGGCTACATACTCAACCACATCCTTCTTCATACCTGACCACCAATACAATTACTTAAGGTTTTTATACATATTTGTGTACCTTGGATGCATGGCATACATAGAAGAAGGAGCTTCCTCAAGAATCTATTTCTTTAACTCACTATGATCTGCACACACAATATATCATGTTGATACAACAACCCAACATCTAAATATTTGAATTATGTCCTCTTTCCTTCTACCATATCATGCATGTTCTGTTCCAATTTCCTATTACTCTGCTAAAACTCCTTCATCTGATCATAAAATGCAGGTCTAACCAACATCTATGCAATTAGTCCACCTTGATCAGACACATTTGTATCCAAATCCATCTCCCCCATATTAACTAACAACTCTCTTTTTACACATGCCATTGAAAACATTTCTACAAACAATGTTGACTTTCTACTCAGAGCATCTGCTACTACATTGGCCTTGCTAGTGTGGTAATCAATGGTGACATCATAATTTTTACAAGCTCTAACCATCTGCACTGTCTCAAGTTGAGATCCCTTGTGTGAAAATGCGGCAACACATCCCACTATCACACAGACAATGAGGTGTTACGCGAAAACGTGCTGAAATCACCATAACCACAGACTATCAAAAACACGGGTTAATTAAAACCGATTGCAGAAAGCTGATAAACTGAGAAACTATTACATTTAAGTCCTCATTTTGCAAGCAAACATGTTATATAAACATATACAAGTCTTGATACGTGTCCACAGCTTAGAGGATCAGCTGTTCCATCACATGAGTTCATCACCTGTTTATATGTACATAAAGGCCCACATCCGGCCAGCAGCAGGATATATGAAACATCAATAGCTATACATCATGAAACAACGTCAAAACACCTCCAAGGACCTGAGAGTACAGGGACGACTCTAAGACTCTACTACAAAACATCCAAAACAGCAGCATATCCATCTCTTGCCTTCTACTGCTCATCTTGCTGCTCGGCCGCAACTCCGCGACCACCACCACGTCTAGCTCGAACACCTAAAAAGGGTGTAAACCAGCGGGGTGAGACACACAGTCCCAGTGAGAAACATAACTCCCCGCCAAAACTAGAAAATCTCAGAAAGATAAAACAACAACAGCCGATAACTGATAAGGGAATAACAAGAGCAATTTATAAAGTAAAGCTATTCATACCGTCAAGCTTACCAGATGTACGAAAGGCATATAATCAAGTATTTCTTTATGGAACATGATTAACAAGATAAGATTTATAAGGTCTTACCACATAACCTGAGGAACATATAAGTAACTGCGAGATGTAACAAGATTAACTACAAGCAAGGCCTCAACCAATGTTCCGTGTTTTGCCTTAAGCAGTAAATACTATTCAGCTGGATTACATATTCTTATGCCCTGAGGAAGTGAGCCGTACCGCTCAAATCCAACCGACGGCTGCGAAACCCGGAGCCGGTGCCATACAAGGTCAATGGAAGAGCCGGACTCCACGACCTCCCACCTCGTGGTCATTGCACGAGAACCAAAGTAGGACCATAGTCTCGTGCTTAAGTGGCCTCAGCCACAGGGTCAGGCTACCCTCTGCCTAGCCCGCCTCGGTACAGGTATCAGCGCTAGTGGAACTGAGCCACAGGCCTGTTCACCGAGCTATGAGCCATGAGCGCATTCATGCTCCCATATCACATATCCTGAGCCATGGGCCTGTTCACCATGCTCTTCACATACTGAGCTACGAGCCTGAATCCACACTCTGGAGTCTACAACCGAAGTTGCACTCTTACCTCCTCACTTTAGGCTAGGAGAAAACTCGCATACTCAACAATATGCGCTTCGAGTTAACCCGCAGGAGAACCAGTTTCACCATCACCAACTCCTGACGATGATGGATCTATGGCCAAGGAAACTACATGATATATTCCACTGTGATTAGTTAATATCTTTTATGTGGATTGCAATATTCAACCAAGTTATATAACATGTAAACTATAACAGAATAAATAGTATGAAACTCAACAATATGCTTTCATTGTAGTCAACATCATCCTGATCCATCACAAGGATCCCACATTACATGTTATCACTGGGCCTCTTGCCAATCATCCCGATCCATCTCTAGGATCATCACATTGCCATGGGATCTCAATCCCTTATCACATAGTGCCACTACCTTTCAAGGCTTACATCATCAACATGGGATAGAAATCCCAAGCACTTTAGTTAAATACATCATATAGGTTATCTCATTATCAAGAGTAACCATCATAGCAGAGTTACTCAACATATATACCTCATAGCCCTTTACCTGGGTATGCATCTATATGAGACCTGCATGGTTAGTATACATAATCATCATGAATAACTTAGAAGTTCATATTATCAACATAGTGGTGACATTGATGCTTATATGCTTTATCAATCATGTCTCAACTTGAGATCACAGACATTGATCACATTATTAAGAAAAGCATCTTACATGTTTACCATTTGCCCAACATTATTCATAATATCAAAATGATCACATACCTATGTAAAGACATGTAAGTTACATAAATGAGTTCTACCATAACGATTGCCATTAAGTATATCAAGGGCCACCATCATGAATAAACGTGATACATACACAAGGTTTAGCATAGATGTGGTCTACTATATTGTGCACATCCAGGGTTACTATCAAAACCAAACATGATGCAGGAACAACATATCGGTTTTTATAAGGGGCAGGACCCTTACTAACAATACCCACTACCCTCACCATAGGTAGTATCGGGAAGGGCTCATCCTATCGTCCAACCACATCAGCCTTATAACGGTTAAGCAACTACCAAGGATAATGGGCAACATCTGTGGTAAAATGCACAGTGCTGTGTCGTGCTCTTCATGCATCTTATGCAACACTGTGCAGCAAGGTCCGTTGTGCAGATGAGCCCAAGGAGTGTATCGTGCAAGGTGTGACACACACCATATCGTGCAACTCTGTCGGGCATCTTGGTGTCGGGAAACGCAGCATCGTGCTCAGCTATCTAGCCCAAACCTATCGGCCGTCACACAAGGCAGGGGTTAACACGATGCCCGTCACAACATCTTAGAGATATCCAACACTTTCACGCCTCAAGCCAACTACACTAGGCCATCTCTAAGTTGTGTGTGTGGGGGGCAAAGTGCTCAGCAAGGTGTAGCTCAAACAACCAGCAAGGAGCCTGTCGTTCAACCCACCTATCCATGCCCTATCTGCCATCACAAGCAAGGACTGGGGTGTGACGCCCGTCACAAGGTCAGGGACCAAAGGGTATCGTCCATCATAGCCACTACACATATCGTCCAAGGTTCTAGGTTAAGAGGGGTATCGGGAAACACCTTCCCTAAGATCATAAAGGTCAAGAAGCAACTCCACAAGGTCGTCATCAACCAAAGCACAAGGGCACCAAACCCTAATGGATCAAGAGGATGTCCTACCTCTCAACTTAAATGAGAGAGGGGTCTTGCACATCTCTTAACACCAATCAGGCAACACAAGGGAAACCCTAGACGAGGTCCACAACTACCACCAAGCTCACCCTTCAAGTCCATGGTGAGAGGAGGGTGTTGCTCAAGCTACTAGAATACAAGCTCACCTCTCAACTTAAATGAGAGAGGAGTGTTGCTCATGATACTAGAACTCAAGCTCACTCCTCAAGACCTAGGAGAGAAGGGAGTATTGCTCACCAAGAAACCCTAGAACACATGGTTCGGCCAACAAGAACAACTTAAGCAAGGAACTAGCTAGCAACATATAAGGACATAGAAAGAAGGTAGTGTAGTTAGGGTTAGGAGTTATGTAACCCGCCTTAAGCAAGCTCCAAGCTCCAAGCTCCTAGCTCCAAGCTCCAAGCACCACCAAGGAAGAAGGAGACTCCAAGAAGGATCAGCCACCAAGCTTGCAAGAGAAGAGAGTGTGTCGTGCACCAAGGGAGAGGAAGACTAAGGAACTAAAGGGATCCTTAGCAAGGGAAAGGAAACACATATATAGAAGGGGATGGAGGAGAAACCAAAGCAAAGCAAATCAAGGTGTCACCCACCTAGGGACACTTGTCCATGTGCAAAAACCACCACTCTAGCATGTCTTAAACACATGTCTAAGGCCATTGCCACATGCAAGCATCAAGCACCAAGTGTCCACTAGTGGTGACAAAAACGAGGTCAAAGATGGTCAAAGGTCCATGGGCGACACACCTGGATGATACACCACCACCACCACCATGGGCGACACAGCCTGGGCGACACAAGCACCCAAAATAATTTGAAAAGAATTAATATCTAAGGGTATGAGATTAAATGCTATTGCATACCCACTAAAATTCAAAAGATATCCATGACACACTTCTATCAAAGTTGAGGATTCACTTGATGGAACTCTTAACAACAATTCAAAAGATAAATCTTGGAATAAAAGATTTAATCTATAACTATTGATCTTTGAATGAAAGAATGTGTCGCACTAGGATCCATCAATAATGTAACAGATATAGTATTAAAGAGAAGCATATCAACGGTAACAACTCTAGGCAAGACTACACCTTCAGATGGGGTCATTGAGAAGAAGCATTATATAGCTCTCCCTCTGCCACATTATCCTTGTTGGCCACTACTAGTACTAGGTGCTCCCCCTATAGAACTGAAGCCACAAAAGATCTTGCTCCTCTAATTAGAGTCTATCTTTGTAGAGGCTAAAACTGTAATTGTAAAATTTGTTCTAAAATATACTAAAGCTTTGGGCATTATCTTTTTATATGTTCCATCTGTTCACAGTGAAAACATATTGGAGCATTAGCTCCCAACACTGACTAGAATGTGTCCCGCCACAATTGTCACACATGGTTGCATCCTATCTCTGTGGGCCTGTCACTCACACTAATGATCCTAAAGACCTAGTTGGAGGTGTCCATCTGGGTAGTGTATTCTATACACTGGAATAGGGACTTCCTCCATCTGGTGAAGAACTAGATCATTGTCTTCCAAAACAACCAAGTCAACATCCTATCTTGGAAAAGAAACCACCACCCCCTATGTATCCACCACTGATCTATCATCCTCTACTAAAGTCTCCAAATCTTTTCTTGCTCTCATATTGCTTATCAACATTAACTTACTCTTTTACACATCTTGCTTCTTCCACAAATTCTCTAAAGTTTTCTCTATCCCTTCGACCAATTGCTGATACACTATGTCTAAATTTTGTTCTTAATCCTTATTGAAATATCCTACACTTATATATGTCATTAGGCACAAGATGCGGCTAGAAATTTGCCAACCTTGTGAAATATGCCTCGTATTCACCAATCGTCATACCGCCTTGTCTGATATTCTCTAACTATTTGATCTTATCACTTAGGAAGGCAGGAGGAAAATACTTAAGGTGATACTCATCCACAAAGTCCCTCCATGTCATCACTATATTCCTCCTCTTATCTTCCACTCCATGCCACCAAACTCAACATATCCTTTAAGTAGATAGACCACATGATTGACTTGCTTATCCTCTGATAATTCCATTAAGCAAAAAACCTTTTATTATAGATGTCAGAGCCATACATCTGTGATAGGTGGATCTATTGTTCCAGTGAATTTAGTCCCACCAAGATTCCTCACCAACTCATAGGATCTCATCATATCCTTACTAAAATATGAAAACCTCCTATCCTTCTTATATTTTTCTTTTGTCTCAAAAAAAGTACGGTTCATCATTGTCATCTCATCTCCATCTTCTCCACCTTGAGCTATTTCATGAGGATTAGGGCCATAGTGGCTCTCAACTTGTTTCCTCACCAAGTCCAAGTCCTCTTCCTACCTTTTGCATATCCATAATAGAATACATATGTTAGAAAATTGCAATACAAAGAAGAAGACGTACTAGTCCTATTTGTCTCTTATAGTCCCTATCCCAAATCTAATCTCATTTTAGGTTCAACCTATGCTCTGATACCAAAAAGTTGACACGATCAAAACCAACTAATCTAGGGTTAGGGCTGCCAAGATGATTAGTCTAACCGCCAACCTTTAATCACTTATAGTAGCATAACTCTTTCTTTTCTCAGATATATAGTAGCATCTCTTAAACTATAATGTCTCCTTTAAACATAACTTTAAATGATACAACAGAGTTTGACTATTACATAGAAGAAAGAGTTTCACATTTAATATGCATGATGTACATTTCAATACAAATTGTTCTCTTTTCTCACTCACTCATTCCCAAGATCTAGAGGAAGGATGAGAGATCATCTATACATTCTAACTACTCTTTTTTAAGATCTATGTTCTACTCTTAATAGAAACTCACTTCTGTCTCCTCAGGAAGAGATAGTCCTTCACCTAAAATATTGTTTAATAGGTTGGTGACCGACTGGCTCATTGAGTCGAAAATAAATAGGTAACCAAGATATTATAGTGTTTACAATTGATAGAACTTAAATGCAAAAACATGAAATAATTGGAAGTTTAAGAATGTAAACTAATCATCATGGTACTGATATTAAATACAATAAAAGGGTAACCTAATCTATTCACAAGATTTTTAATCCATTTATTATGCCACTGGTCTCACATAAGGTGTACTACAATATGTGAAAGCATCACAACAAGCTACTATCTCACTATATAAGACTTAGAAGCATGCCCGAGTTCCTAAGTCTTTAATCTCAATACCACGTCTACAACTGACAACACCATGTATGCCTCTTACGACTAATGGGAGTGGCTCGATATTTGAACTCCTCCTATAAACCTGGGTACTCAGAAGGGGAGTCAAAGTACTTTGTCTTACTATGCGTTAATGGACATACTAAGCACTAATCACTACAACTTGTAACACATGCACCACTGATATCCTCGGTTGGTGTTGGGTACCATAGAATTTATAAGGAGTATGTCCTACTAGTCAAGACCCACACACCCTATTGGCACGATTCAGATTACCGCGATCTGGACTACCTCCAGTTGAGAAACTGTTTCCTCCTAACAATGATGGCCTCATCCTGTGAGGATTCTACAGTGCCCATGGCATCTATCATCTAATGATATTTAATAGATTGAATAAGATTCATTGTTGTAACTAATCGCTACCCAATTTTCATCAAGTAAGCATCTCATATTAAGCACATAAATCATCTGGCAACTTTCACAACTCTCATAAACCACAGTTCAACTCTCTAGTTGTGAATTAGGGCAACCCGACTTCCCTAATGCCTCTATTTTCACAATTTCATCACCTATCATTCATAACAACTCATATAGCAACTTTCTACGTGATATTACATCACTAAACTATGATTAATAAAGCATTCTAATACGGAAAAACATTGCATAGATTTATCAAATTCATCACAGTTATCATCCAGTATGATTTAGATATCGAAAAACCATTATTTGAATTTGTATGTTGTAAATCTGGGTTGGAAGATGATTTTTCACTCACAAATTGTTATAACCTAGTTTTTCCCATGTATTTGTAATATTGAAATGAAATTATTTGAATAAATGGGACATATTAGAAATTTGGTGTGCTTTGTTTTGAAAGTATGGTTTTCCCTTGCAAATTTTCCTTTATGGTGAATTTTGTGGTATCTACTATTTTTTAATCAAATAATGGATATAAGGGAAAAGGGAGAGAAGAAAATCCATAATTAGAAAAAGGTACAAGAATAATAGATAATAAGTGGTATTCTTATTAGAATTTTGTATAATTCTCATGAAAGTGGTATGGATGTCCATAGCAAATAGATTTCAATTTCACATGGTCTCTAATAAGAAAAGTAATCAAAATCAAGAAAATAGAAAAGATAATAAAGAGAATAGAATTGAATTAATGTTTAAAATGTGAAATATAAGGATAAAATTTGGATGTTAAGAAAAACATCTTTGTTGTTAATGTTTTGAATTCAAACTTTTCCCATGGTTAGACAAAGTCATTATGGACTTCCCCTTAAAATTTAGAATTAAAAGATAAATAGAGATAGATTTCATTTTAACAAGTTTTCATAAAGAGGAAGGATTTATATGGAAATATATTAAATGTCACAATTTATCTTTTTCTAGAAATAATAAATCACCCCCTTTATTCAAGCATGTGATACAAAAACCGTCGGATCTGAGATCTAATGGTGACGGTATTGTCACCAACCTCAATCAGTTTTGGAAACAAGAACAATAGTTGTTGATCTTCTCGACTCTCTCCCTCCCTCTCTGATCTACTTATTAAAGGAAAACTACTGCATTGGATTCGAAGAATGAATCTGAGTTAAATAAACCTTAGTTTACCCTAACTTCATGCCAAATCAAAACTTTCCCCTTTCATCCATTGGAGCCAAACTTCATGGATGGATGGCTTGCTAGTTGGTCCTATATATAAGGGGCCTTAGTTGGTTGTGAGACCAACACATTAACCATGAGACCCTACTGAACTTGCCTCTACTTCCAATTTTCCCCATTGAGCCTGCTCCCCCTGTCAATTTATGATCAACATCCTGCCAAGTTTTTCCTTCATCGTTCATCCTGCTCGTGGCAGTTGCAAAGCAATTGATGACCGGGATTGACTCCGCTGGGTTGTGGCAAAGGAACGAGGACCATAGTCGACCTCTCAAGAGCCCTGAGGCCAAGGGTCAACACCGAAGTTAACTACGGATACATGCTATTATGCGAAGAAAGAGGTTTGCAAGGTTGAAGAAGGGGACATGGGAATTTACCTACCTGACCCCACAACACACGAGGAGCAATCCTAAGGGCAAGAAGTCAAAAGGGTAATTCACCTGGTCTTGACACCCCGCTCATGTGGAGCGAGATACACACATGGTCGGAGACAGTTCACGAAGCCCAGTTCCACGTGGAAAAGGATAAAGGGACCAAAATGATGACATGGTGCTCTGTTATTGGTCAAAAGGTAATTAAATTGAGTAAATCATAACTAATTATGGGTAACTCAGATTGCAATAAGTTACATATAAAAATTGATCAAGAGATTATGTGGAATGCAATAAAAATATAAGCAACACCTAATTCTATCTCTAGTTCAAAATATACATAAAGTAGCTATCTTTAATGTGGTTAATGTATAAGAACCCTAAGTTTTAGGTTTTGATGATCCTAATGTATCCAATTGATATTGATAATAAAAGATTGATATTTTAAGGATAAAAAGAGAAACTTGGAACTTATGTGAACATAACAACCCATAATTTGATGAATTAGGGTTTCCTTGATATTAAAAGTGCAATTAATGATAAGATTAGGGTTTGTCAACCCAAAAGTCATGAAAAGTGACAATTATGGTTTAGTAAGCCAAAACCCTAATAAAACCCTAACATGAGACCCAAGTCAGACTTAGTGATAAATTTGGATTTAATAATGATACATGGGTATTATGCTTTAACTTTCAGGATAATTGCTTGGTTGCTTTTTTGGTTAGTCCTAATTGCTCTTTCTTGGACATCAAGTACACTTGATCAAGGTATGTGGTTACACCTACGACTAACTACATTAGTTTCCCGACATTTTCTAAGGTTTATTGGAATGCTTGAAATTAAATTTTTGCATGTTATTTATTTCCTACAAGCTTTAAAGTCTATGGCTATCACAATATATGCTTGTAACTTGCTTGAACCCTGCATATCAACTCTTGAAGTTTGAGAATGGAAAGAAATGAAAGAGTCATGATGATGACTAAAGACCAGATGCCATATTGGGAAGGTCAGACTAGTCCCTAGATCGGGAAAGTTATATGAGGTCATGCCTCAGATTGGGAAGACCAACATGGCTCACAGATCCAAATTGATAGGTGGCCAACATGGCACCTAGCTCCAGATTGAGGTGGCGTACAGTCCATTGTAGGGATAAAACCCTAGGATAGGGTATCCCAGAGGTTGAGTAAAAATGGGTTGAGAAGTTATGAAGAAAATGATAAATTTTGTTTCTATAACAATAATGGCTGTGGATATGCTATTACAACTAGATGTGAACATTTTAGTTCCCCCACATACCAATATAACTTGTTATACTGACCGAGTTTTTTTTATTACTATTTTAGGATAATATGCTATTATGCAAGTACGATGAAACAAATATCCAAGAAAATAAGGCACAAAAAGAAAATATTTTAGTGTAATCATGGAGCTTATAGTTATCTAGCATTTATTTTCATATTGCAACTTTAGAACTCCATATCATGTAATTCCTTATTGGAAAATGTAATATTTGTCTTGAACCAAACTCCTTTGATTAGTGAAATTTATTATTTATTTTTGGTTATTTGCTAAACCTTCGATCTTTTAATGAAGGTGATGGCCCTTGCCCTTTCAATCTGCCTGAATAGGAGATGACAGAGGGAGGTGTTGTTACACAAATCTTTTCCAAGGTTACTGGTCTTAATCTTTTCACCAACTAAGCTCAGGTCCTAGCTCACACAAGTACGAATCAAGCTTCAGGCCTTAAGATCTTGTTCTAAATTGATAGTCAATTGGAAAAATGAACTTAGAATAGTCGGTTGGAGGTAGAATATGAAGAAATAAGGAGGAATAGAACCTCTAGGGAGTCCACTAGAAGATCCTCGACAAAACAAACACGCAAAAGAGAAGTTATCTATGATCTAGAACTACTTACCATGAAGGATCAATAGCTAGTTTGTTGATCTCCAACCATTCTTCACGTTTTCCCCATAAATCATCCTCTAAATCGCATTCTAGTTGATCTTCTAATGGTCTAAGGGTATGGTAGTGTAGTGGATCAAATTACAGTTCTTATACACTTGGTTTTGTTGAAAATAGATATGTATAGCAAAAGTTATGGTCATTTTACGATTAGCTATCTTGGGTGGCAACGTTGCACTTTCTTGGCGGTCGGCAAGATTTTCGACCTCGGTGGTCAAAGGAAGCCCATTTTGGCAGTCGTCAGGCCCGCCAGTTCGGCACCCGCCGAGAATGTATATGTGTTACTAAGAAGGCCATAACTCTCTCATTTTAAATGCAATTTGGTTCATACTTTTTTGTGTTGGATTTGTAATTGAATTCTAAATAATACTACAATATTAGTTTGATAAGATTCTAAAATATATATTTGTTTATTAATTATTTTGTCAAGTGTTATTAATTCTCCTCCCACATACTTTTATGGGATAACTCTATATCAAGAAAAACCCGGATCATGTGGTATGCTTAAGTCATGATTATGAGTTATCTAAACAAGTATTTGAGATAACCAAGGTTAAGATAAAACATAAGGTAAATATATTATTGATAAAATTATAACAAACATTAAGGTTATCTTAAATTCCTAGAAGTACCATCAAATCTAGGAGAGGGTTGTAACATTTATCTTTACTTGTACATGTTAACTATTCATTTCATAGAATCTAATTGGTTACTTAAATTGTTATATTATCTTCTTCAAATGCTTTCATTACATATCCTACTTGTAAGTAAAAAATGTTATCATTGATTAAATCACTCTTGGACTTGGAGTCTCACTTTGTGACTTTCCACACCATTTTAGGTGTCCAACAATGCAGGTAGGATTTTAGTTGCGAGGAACCTCAATCGAAGATCAATAGACTTAAGAGACTGATGTGGTATTGGTTACAGTCCTAAAGTTGTTCCTGCACTCTCATGTTCAACCAGGGGGAATTGCATATGATGCATATTTGACTCAAATTTTTGGTTGTATGACATGTACTCTATAATTTAATTATATGGCAGATACCTTTTGTATATAGGATGTGTTTGAGGCCACCAAACTCATGTAAAGTTTCTTGGTATGATTATACATGTAGAGTTGGACCTTCTTCTAAATGTTTCATATGGAATGTTTAAAATTTTATTTTGGCTTTAATTTTGTACCTTTTTTGGCGATATGGATAATTGGTGTTTGATCAGTATTTTGGTTTTGAGTAATCTCAGTTTGTGTGACAGGTTGTCACATAGGACAGAAAACTCTCATAGGTAGGGTTAGGGAAAATAAAGAAAGATTTATTTTGTCCTACCATACTGTCCTCAATGTCCATCGTTGCTACTAGGTGCTTTCCCAGTAGATCTTGAATCAAGTGAAGAAATGTTTTCTAGATAGATCCTACCTTTAAATTTTTTGAAACTAAGACTACAAGATACTTGCTACTATATTCTAAAGTTTAGGACAATCCATCTTAAAGTGTCCCATTTGTCTGCAATAATTATCCTTGGAATTATGTTCCCTAGCATTGTCCATAGTGTGACCTACCACACGAGTTGCACATTGACGTCTCTTTCCCTCTTTGAAATATCACTAATGTTGACTATCCATAAGATCTTGCTAGAGGCATCCATATAAGAGATTAATTCCACCTAATGGGGTTAAATATACCCCCTCTACAGGAAGATACCACATCATTTGGATGAAATCCTTACAAAAAATACATGTCCTTTTCCTAACTTATAAAAGAAGACACCTCCTCCAACGGGTCTACTACTACTCTACCCACATACAACAAAGTATCTAGATCTCTTTATACCATCTTAATGTCTTGTTACATTAATGGACTCGTCAATACACCTTTTTGCCTCAACAAAATCCTAAAATTTTTCTTTTTCTCTTATGCTAATCATGGAAACAATTTTTTTATCTCAGGGTTGTAGCCTACCTCAAACCTTATGCAATTTTATGTGTCATTAGGAACTAGCTATGTACATAAGATGACCAAAGTGGTGAAGTGTGCCTCATATTCATCAAAATTCATGATTCTTACTATATACTTTCTAGTTGTCCAATATATTACCTAAGAATGTGGGAGGATAATACCTTCAGTGAAAATCATCTACAAATATTTCTACATTATGTAAATATATGTCATTTTAAATTTCACTCCATACTAAAATAAGTCGATGTATACTTTAAGAAAATAGATAGCATGGTTGATCTTCTTACCTCTTGCAAGCTCCATTGTGCAGAGAACCTTCTCTAATGGTTAAAGACACTCATCTACCGCATTTTGGTCACTAGTACTAGACAACTGTGCCCTTAAGTATCTTCACTAGCTCATATGATCTCATCATGTCCTTAAGATAAAGGATACCTATTTTATGTCTTGTACTTATTTCTAGAGATAAGTATAATACTTCATTGTCTCATTTACTATGTCTTCACCACCTTGAGATATTGGTTGAGAATCAATCCATAATGAAGCATCTTGATCTTTACCATTCCCATATTATCTTACTATCATTTGCATATCCATAACAGTCACATATATATTGGGTAGCTTAATTCAAAAGATGGAAACATCCTAGTCATGTTGGGTTCAAAACACCTCTGCACCAAGCCTAATATTTGATACCATATGTGATGTAAACCTAGAAATGAATACTTATACTATCGATGGTGCAATGTGAAAAAAAAGGTAATTTTAACCACATAAATAAAAATTAGTAATATTTCCTTTGATTAAACTTTTGGAAATGAAAAAAAATATGACAAAGTTATTAAACAATATCAATTTATGTTAGAAATAAATTTTCACAATCGAGTTTGACCTTTACAACATAAGTAAAATGAAATTGAACTAGTTTTGGAATTTAGTATACATCACTTACAAGCTTATACAAAATGTCATCTACAAGATTATACAAAAGTTGTCTCATGCTCAGTCTCATTTCTCAATGACCATAAGAACAATAGGATACTATCTGGTATTTCTCTAAGTAGGCCTCTCAATACACTCTACTAAGAACTTCTATTGCATGCCTAATTTTGATTTTCCTCCTAGATTGTGCCTAGACCTAAAGAATTACATCAATGGAGCATCACCTATTGGCTCATTGATTGAAAACTCACCATGTTTCTAAGATAATCTAGATATAATTGATTAATAGACTTACATGAAGGCATGACAACCAAAGCCTAGAAATCATACAATATGGCAAGTGTAACGATAATAACTATAAGTAGTAAACAATTGGATCAAATTAATTAACCTCTTATACATGTTATTATGCCCTTAAATGACATGAAGTGTAGCACAACATGTGAATGTATAACAAAATTCTACAATCTCATCATACAAGACATACAGGAGACTCGAGACTCTAATTTCAATAAACTAACTCCCTGGCATACAACTGGGCTCTACGCATTGTCTTAGTGGCTATATCAGCTAGTACGATACACTAGAGTCTTTCACTTAAAGTACTTATGTAGAGATTCTAAAGGCTCTAGAATAACTACACACATTAGTGACTCCACAAGGGATGATTCAATGATTAATAAATAAAATGATTAAAATATACTAGTCACCAGAAGATTATCCAATGGATTTGAGGTACCATATTGTACTAAGAAACCATTCTCAGTGGGATTATTCCCACTTATCCGACTTATATTCTTTGGCTACTTGATCCTGGACAATTCCATTTGGTATGAACCTTATATCCTTCACAATGTAGACCTCAATTATGGATTCTATGGTGTTTCAAGCATCTACAGTCTACTTGATTCTTTACTCTATTTGAATAATCATCTACTGCATATCTCTTCAACTAACTCAATATTTAATTATTACAATAACTAAAAAATTCATGTATTATACATTCAAATAAAATGAAGATATTTAACACACACACAAATATATATATATATATATACATACATATACATATATATATATATATATATATATATATACATACATATACATATATATATATATATATATATATATATATATATATATATATATATATATATATATATATATATATATATATATATATATAACATATGATTTATACACACATACACACACACCCACACACACAGATATACACACACAATACAACATCTATTTATGACTCAAATCACAACTATAGTTTGCAACCTTTGTATCAATTATCTCCAGAAACCACCATTATAGTGTTGGATGAAATCATGGTTTTAAATTTATTATAGTATCAGTTTCAGTTTCAAACTTCCACACAACTATGAAATATGCTGTTAGCTTTTTTTTGAAACCATCACTATATTTAAGAGCTCAGACATCATTTAACTACAATGCCAGGTTGTTTCTTTATGGCTGACGCTATATCCTGACCTACACCTTGTAAAAGAATATTTTCCCATTCTTCTCTCACCCAAAAAATGTATCTATTGCTGCAACGACCTCAACTTCTAATGCTTATTCTCCTTCCCACTAATGCTGGTGTTGGTTCTTTTCCTTTCCTCCCATTCTCTTGTTGATGATGTTCCCCTTCCCACTTTTACTACCAATGTTGGTACTGCTGTCGTTTCCCCCTACTATCGCTACTATTGATCTTGTGCTTCTCTTCATCTTTTTTGTGCTTCTCATCCACCACCATCTCCTCCATTATTGTTGTAGTGCTTTGTGGTGTTTGTTTCTTCCTCCCTTGTACTCTGCCATGCCCTTACCTACTCCATTTAGGTACATTTTTTTCTCTATTTCATTTCTAAGAATATTTTTCTAATCCATTTAGAGACTAAAATGATTGATGATACATGTTATGATTTTCATTTAGCTAGGGTTATGTGACTAGTTATGTTATTGAACAATATATGCATGAGTGAATTAACCAAAATATACGAAGGAAGAAATCTAAATTAGGTTCAATATTAGTTTGGTTTTTAATTACATGATGTATGTTTATTGATAAAAGAATTAACCAAAATTAACTTACTTTGTAATTTAATTACATGTATTTAACCTAAACTATATATGTATTTGATAATTATATATTTATTCTTGGTCTCAAAACTGATCCAAAATTTACTCATTAGGAGTACATTTTGGATAGTCCCTGATTTGGGACTGTTCTTGAACACTTATTTTCACATACGATGTGAGTTTAAAAGGTTATATAATTATTTGTCATTTTATCTTTCAGTCTATGCCAAAATAAATCGACGTATCCTTTGAGAAGATAGATATCATGGTTGATATGCTTGTCTGTTGTGAGCTCCATTGGGAAGAAAAACTTCTCCAATGGTTAAAGACACTCATACACCACATTTTGGTCACTAGTACTAGAAAACCGTATCCCTAGGTTTCTTCTCTAACTTGTATGACCTCATAATGGCCTTGAGATAAAAGATACCTCTTGTATGTATTGTACTTATTTCTCAAGATAACTAGAATACATCATTGTCTCATTTACTCTGTCTTCACCACCTTGAGATATTGACTGAGAAATAGTCCATAATGAATCATCTTGATCTTTACCATGCCCATGTTATCTAACTATCATCTACATATCCATAACAATCACACACACACACATATATATATATATATATAAATATATATAAATATATATAAATATATATATATATATATATATATATATATATATATATATATATATATATAGAGTTGAGCTACAATACACTCGAGTGTATAGAGGCTCCTATACACCTCAGTTTTTAAGCGTTAGATCTTGATCCGGTAAAAGGCAGAATCTGCCCACTTCTGCTGTTAACGGAACCGTCAACTACTGGTGGGCTCCCCTCCGTTTGACGCCCACCCCGACTGCCCTCTCTCTCTGGTTACTCTCTCCTCCTCTCTCCGGCCAGTGACTGTGTCGATGGCTCTCCTGTGCGGGAACTCTTCCTACTGACAACAACATTCTGATGGTCTCGCCTCCTTCGCTCCATTGTCCTCCTCCCCATCGGTGATTCCTTGGTGCTCCTCCACTCTCCTCTTCCCCGCCGGTGACTAGTCTCGCCTCCTCCGCTCTACTGTGTGGGACTCCGACGACCATCAGGGCTCGTCACCGATCATCAGGGCTCGTCGCCGACCATCAGCAGCTAGCAGTCCAGGCCCTCCATGGCCGGGCATTGCAGCAGAGCTACTTCAACCGGGCATTGCAGGAGAGGTACGATCTGCCTGCCCCTTTGATCTGCCTGCCCCTTTCTGAGCCCTTTCTGAGGTACGATATATTGCAAAATATTTATCACCAAGGTCTTCTCCTAGTCCATTGTTCAGTCTAGGTCATTAGATGGATAGACAGATTCGAACAGTCAAGGTCATTAGATGGATAGACAGATTCGAACAGAAAGATGCCCAAACTATGGCAGCACTTAGCTGCGTGTGTGGTAGCTTTTAAGTGTTAAGTTAAGCACATATATAATCAGCTAAAAATGAAGAAAAAGAGTATTCATAGTTGACCAATTAGAAGAAGAAAAAATATTTGTAGTTGACCAATTAGAAAAAGGATATAGTGATCACTTAGATATGCTTGGAATCAAACATCACATTTTCTTTGTCATAGTGAATTCCCATCTTAAAGATGAAACTCAGATGTCCAAACCTAGAGATGCAATCCCTCAATCATGTTTGATGTATATTTTGATTGATTATTCAAGGATTTTGTGACTGAATTTTTTAATCTCTATAGTGATGGATTTCTCTGATGACGTTGATGGCATGATGGGTATAGATTGGCTAGCTTATGAGCCACCAATTGATAGAGATGAGGCACCAATTGATAGAGATGAGGACACATGTGCAATGGTAACTAAATATTGCAAAATTTAAATTTTCAAATATGTGTATTTTGTGACTGTGTAAGGGATTTGTTTGTAAGCATTTTTCTCTCATATTTTCTTAGGTCGATGAACCAATTGAACCTGATGATGATGATGATAATGGGGTCTATGACGAAAGGGTTGAAGTGGAATCTAATCCTGATCCGTATATAGGCTTGCAGTTTGATACTGTTGAAAAGGCAGAAGAATTTTATAATCGATATGCTTACAAGGTGGGATTCAGTATTCGTAAGGGGAGTCAGTATGTTTCTGCTAAAACAAAACAGGTTACTGGTAGAGTGTTTGTATGTTCAATGCAAGGTTTGCAAAAAATAAAGAACAAAGATGATGATGGTGTAAAGGGTACTCCAAAAAAAGATATGACATCTGCACGAACAGGTTGTAAGGCTCGATTGCGAGTGAAGCAAGAAGAGGGCACAAAGTGGGTGGTTACAAGTTTTGAGAAAGAGCACAACCATGACCTCACTCAAAGTCCATCCAAGAAGCGGTTTCACCGGTCACATCGACATATGTCAGGAGAGGTTCGAGATTTAGTTCGTGCTATGCATGACCAAAATATTTCTACTGCTCAGATTATGTCTCTCATAGCTAGTCAATGTGGTGGCATTCGTAATGTGAGTTTCATTAGAAAGGACCTGAGCAATGTGCTTGTATCCTTGAGAAGGAAATATATAGGTGTTGATGTTTCCTCCACTTTGGAGCATTTTAGAAAAATACAAGCAATTAATCCTTTATTTTATTATGCACTTCAACTTGACGAGGAAGGTTGTACACGTAATATCTTCTGGGTGGATTCTAAGTCAAGGATGGCATATCAAACATTTAGTGATGTGATTACTTTTGACACCACATATATGACTAACAAGTACAGCATGCCATTTGCACCTTTCATAGGTGTGAATCACCATAAGCAGTCAACTTTATTTGGGTGTGCGTTGCTACGTGATGAGACAGCCGATTCTTTTATTTGGGTATTCCAAACATTTTTAAATGCAATGTTTGGAAAACACCCTAAGGCAATACTAATTGATCAAGACCCAGCAATGAGGAAGGCGATTCGCATAGTTTTTCCTTATGCAGTTCATCGTTGCTGTCAATGGCATATAATGAGGAAAGCACGTGAGCACCTTGGTGTAATATATGGGACAGTTGTTGGTTTTGCTGAAGAATTTCATTCTTGCATAAACATGCCTAACACCATTGAAGAGTTTGAGGATAGGTGGAAGAGAATGATATGCACATTCAACTTAGGTGACAATGCACATTTGCGTCACTTGTGGAGTATTAGAGATCAATGGATTCCTTTTTACTTCAGGGGTACCTTTTTTGCCAACATGTCAACCACACAACGGAGTGAGAGCATGAATTCTATTTTTAAAGACCATGTCAACAATCATTTACCACTTTTTAAATTTGTTGAAGCATATGAAAAGGTGGTTGACAACCGATATGACAAAGAAGACGAGGAGGACTATAGAACTAAAAGTGGAGCACCCACTCTTTGGTCCAATGCCCCAATTGAGAAGCATGCAAGAAATGTATACACAAGAACAGTTTACAAAGACTTCCGTATGCAAATGAAGAAGACAACTAGCTATGACATAGAAGAGGTGATCAAACACTCCTTATATCACATTATATATATTTCTGAAGAGGAGAATCAATTCACGGCAAGGAAGTCCTACAAGGTGACCTTGAAAAGAGAATCTGATGAAATATCTTGTGATTGCAGGCATTTTCAATTTTCTGGCATATTGTGTTGTCATTCTCTGAAGGTACTATTATTTCTCAATTATCATAAGATTCCACCATCATATGTCTTGGAGCGTTGGACAATTAATGCAAAAATAAACCACAAAGATGATCATGCTCAAGAAACTCAAGTAGAGATGGGTGATAGTACCATGATGAGTAGGTATAACAGCTTGTGTAGATCAGCCGTGCGATTGGTTGGTTTAGCTTCTAAAGAAAAGGATACTTACATGATGGTGCAAAAGACCTTTGAAAATTCATATGCTGACGTTTTGAATATGCAACAGAAAGTGGATTCAATTTCTACAGATGAAAGGATACCATCATCCCAGACCTATATTCCTACTCAGGCAAGTCAATATGTGCCCCTGCTTCTAGAATCACAACATCAAATCAACGCAAAAGATCCGATAACATCACAGTGTAAAGGAACTAGAAAACCACAAAGGTTCAAACCACCTGCCGAAATGAAAGCAAAGAAGCAAAGAACATGTAGTATGTGCAATGCAAAAGGTCACAACAGTCGGACATGCAAACATGGGGTATTACCACCTACTAATAAATTTATTAAATTTACAATACATCCTCTCAGCTGATTTGTTTTTGATATTTTTTTACTTGGTTGACAGGGAAACAAGGATGCATCTACCTCGTATGGGATAGAAGAAGAGGCTGAAGAGTCAAGCGAAGACTAGCTTGTGGTGTTATTTCGGAAGATTTGCTAAATGTGAATGTTGATCCTCTATGGCTGCTATGACAAGCGAAGACTAAATTTAAGCTGAAGTTGAATTTCAATGTGGGAATTTCAGTGTGTTGAAATCAGTCTGTAATTTTTTGTGCCATTGCGTTTGTGGACACATGAGATGTAATTTTAATGTTGTGAATTTTCTATGTATTGAGTGCACGTGACAATGGATTTTCTGTGTATTGAGTGCACGAGACAATGTGGTGAATTTTCTATGTATTGAGTGCACGTGACAATGGATTTTCTGTGTATTGAGTATTTTGTAGAAATTAGAAGTATTAGATGATGTTGCTGCTTGCGGTAGAAAAAAGATACATTTGTATGGTAACAGGTGTACAAGTATAACAGGGTAGATCACTGGTTGGTTGACCTAAGTTCATAGTTTCATAAGTGGAAAATTGTTTCTAGAAATTAGAATCACAACATACCCCAATACCTCCCAAGAAACATACAGCTTCAACTCATTGACAGTTCTTCAAACCAAGATGTTTAATACTTGAGAATTGATGTAAGGTTCTGGATTATCAACTATTTTCAAATGTTTTATAGTTGTATGATCTTTGAAATAATGGTAAGTATACATTCCAACAGATGTATGGTTCTGGATTATCAACTATTTTCAAATGTTTTATAGATGTATGATCTTTGAAATAATGGTAAGTATACATTCCAAGAGATGTATGGTTCTGGATTATCAACTATTTAAACTATTGGAACTGTCTCGAGGCCCTCAGACCTAACCAATTTTCATATTACTTGATTGTCCTATTTATCAATGTCATTTATAACCTGACGCTCTCAGTGCAAAAATGCCTATGATCACAGGGCTTTTATACTCTAGCACTCTTCAATTTTGGTTTAATACCTTTGATCTTTCAGCTAGTTGGCAGATGTTGAGAAGTGGGTCTCTTTTATGAACTGTTTTGGCCATTGAACCAGCATAGAACAGAGAGAACATTTCCTGTACTGGCTAAACTTCAGGGTCAAGAACATAACCCCCCTCCATCGTGAGTCTGTATTGCAGAATAAAGCACCATAGCCTCACTCAAAAACAGCCTTCATATTTAACATCAACGAATAGAGAAACAAAACTTCAAAAGATACAGCCAAAGACAAAACAACCATCCAAAATAGGAACTCTGAAAATGGAAAACACCCAACCCAAGAACCAGCTCCAAGCAGCTCCAAACAAAGGGTAAAGGATCAAGCCACACAGGAACAGCCCCTTCACTGAACAGAACCAGAGAAGACAAAATCTAGGGAAAAACCAGAGACAGAACCTGCACTGGCTCTCATCTAATAAGAATCTACCAGCTTCAAGCAAACAATAATGATAGATTGTAGTGGCCTACTGAAATGAATTTGGTTTAGAAGTTGTTACTGATCCCCCAAGCATGGAAAGATTGCTTTAGAAGTTGTTACTGATCCCCCAAGATAACAACAAATGTATCCCAAATGAAGCGATTGGTGTAAATAATAGCATGGACATGGCAGCCTATTTATATTATACTATAAATGCAAAGTTGCAAACCATTCACACATGTAGAACTCAATAAGCAAAATTTCAGTTTGTTGTACACAGTTCTGTAAAATAGTGTGCAGGGTTCAGGCGGAGAGGTTGCCGCACTAAATCTCCTCATTTCCATTGGATTTATAATATTGTTACCCTTGCACTCTTTTCTATCACACATGGTTACAGTCCACAGTTATCACATAGGTTCAGAATATCTTATAGCTCATGTTAATGACAGAGTGAGGAACTCAAATGGTGATAGAGCAAGCTATGCTCACTATCTCAGCCTTAAAGCAATCTTATAGCTGCCTCTTATAGCGATGGATTTCTCTGGTAACAGGTGTACAAGTATAACAGGTTAGATTTGTTGACCTAAGTGCCAAAGCATCTTGTA
The DNA here is from genome assembly GCA_963693085.1 of Alisma plantago-aquatica. NCBI lineage: Eukaryota > Viridiplantae > Streptophyta > Magnoliopsida > Alismatales > Alismataceae > Alisma > Alisma plantago-aquatica. Next base: position 526,515,543 of record OY856411.1, read on the forward strand.
GATAGTGTTCCCCAACTTTATAGCTCATGTCAATGGTTGTAACTTAGATGCCACCTTACTTCTCAAACCAGCCCTTTATTGGCTGTAACTTTTATTGCAATGTAACTTGTCGAGGGTCAAATGATTTTCTGTAATTTTATTTTATGATTTGGTTTCATCAGGAATTGATCAGGGTTGAGTTCATTTTTTATTCAATGTATTGAGTACTGTGAGGTAACCATTCATTCAGTTCGTTGAGTCCTGCTGAATCAATTTGAAAACATAAAAACAAAAAAGAAGCAAACACAAATACATCCACATTTCAGCTCTGAGGTAACCATAATTCATTGATTTAAATCCAATTACACCATTTGACAACTTGTTACAATGCTAAATCGATCCAACATACACAAATGCAAGTATGATCCACAAGGTAACTAATGCATACAAACACAACTTGTATTTTACAATTGCTCTTTGTTCATTGACCCTGGCTATCTTCACTTCTTCTTTATGTTTAATGAGCTCGGAGCCTGCCATCTTGACTTCTTCTTTCAGTTTCATTAGCTCGTAACCTGCCATCTTGACTTCTTCTTTAAGTTTCATAAGCTCGTAACCTGCCATCTTCAATTCTTCTTTCAGTTTCATTAGCTCAGAACATTCAGCATTGGACTCTTCCTCTTCAGTATGTGTTGAGGCTGAATCCGCCCACTGGAAGTAGTTACAGAAAGGAAGTCCCTGTACAACAAAGGAACAAAACGAACAAAGGATGTAATATGAACACATTCCACGCAATTCACACAAGACCCTGCAAACAATTAGTACACATACTTCCTTGTTGAAGTTTGGGCATCCAAAGAACCTGCGGCCAAAATTTCTCTGGGTCCTAGCTGTTCTAGACACAAGCAGATGGCCACAGCCACAATGCATCACAATACCTCTTGCTGAGCAGGTAGAGGACGTATAGCAGTTGTCTTGTTGAGAATCCATATCGTCAGACCAAAGACGCATCCCGCAAAGACGGATCCAACAATGAGGAAATCAAAAGAGGGGATTCAGAACGCTGGAGAGGGCGCCGCGTGATGACGACTGGCCGTCGATGTACCTGGCCTAGTCCGATTGCTCGTCTGACTTCGCGTCGCCTAGTCCGATTTCTCTGGAGAGCTCGCCCTTTCACTGTCGTGTGAGCCCGGCTGCTCTGTCACTATCGGAGCGGCCTGCTGGCTGGAGCGGAGTGATCGCCGGAGAGGGCGCCGTGTGAGGACGACTGGCTGTCGGTGTACTGAGTCTGCGTGCGACGGGGGACTCTGAGCTCCGGGTTGAGAGAGAGAGAGGGTAGGGAGTGTGGCGCTGTCGTCTCTGAGCGAGGGTTGAGAGAGAGAGAGAGGCGCTGTGCTGGAGCAGAGTGATCGCCGGAGAGGGCGCCGCGTGATGATTGGCCGCCGTGTACCTGAGGGAGCCTCGTCGGAGAGGGTGCCGCGTTGGGGGAGAGCGACAGTGTTGGGGGAGAGCGTCTCTGAGCTCCGGGTTGAGAGAGAGAGAGGGTAGGGAGTGGGTCTCTGAGCGGGACTCTGAGCGAGGGTTGAGAGAGAGAGAGAGGCACTGTGCGCTCTTTTCACGGACAGGGTCCACCACTACCTGTGCCGTTAACGGGAGTAATTGGGCCAGATTTGGCTTTTGCCCGATCAAGATCTAACGCTTAAAAACTGAGGTGTATAGGAGCCTCTATACACTCGAGTGTATTGTAGCTCAACTCTATATATATATATATATATATATATATATATATATATATATATATATATATATATATATATATATATATATATATATATATATATATATATATAGTAGGTTTTCGTTGCCCGCGCGGGTATAATAGGAATGCTACCCGTGCACATAAACACGGTGGCATCCGCTGTAAATACATGTCTACGTCGCAGACGACACCGGTCCACGACTGCAGCTCGGAGCCGGCCGCGACACCCCCAGTAGTCATGTTGCATGAACCAGATCCCAGGGTTATCCACCTTAAACCGAATAGCAGCCCACCCACCACTAGGCATAGCGACCGTATTCATCTCTGGCGGAGCCACCAAATTATACCTCATCGGATCCTTCTCCTTCTCAAAGTTCCCAACCCCACTCCCAACAACGAAGAAGTTGTGCCCGTGGATATGTATCGGGTGGTTCTCGATGTTGATGAACGTCGTGTCCTGCAACACGAACTCCACATTCTTGTCGTAGGGGACAACCATGACTTTCGACCCGTACCCGGCGTTGAGGTTGGAGTCAGGGGAAGGATCGATGGTGTAGTTGAACTTTTGAGGAGGTTGAGTTGGGAAGTCGCTGGATTCTAGCCCGGTGAAGTTTTTGGGGTTGGCGTAGTAGGATTGGAGGAGAGATATCTAGGGAAGGATGAAGGATTGGTTGTTGATGGATGCTAGGAAATGCTTTCCGGTGCTACCTTTGCATGTGCAGCCTTCGCAGCAGTCTTGGAGGTTGAGGCTGATGAGGAGGAGGGATGAGATGTCGACGGTTTGAGGAACCTTGCATGGGTACTGTGCGGTGGCGAGGCTGTGGTGGCGACTGGCGTAAGACTCCGCGAACGCCGTGTCACGTAGAGGTGGGAGGTTGGCCGGGACCGTCACGTCAGAGCTGCGCGTGGTGAGTGCGGATGCCGAGGCAGTGTTGGTGCTGCCTTGGAGTACCTTGTAGTGGAGGAACCCGACTACAGTGGTGCCGTCGAAGGGTACTATGGCTGTGACGTAGGGACGGACGACCATTGTAAAGACGGAACCGGAAGAGGCTTGGACGTCGGCTGTGAGCAGGACGGTGGTCGTCTGGCCTGGTGCGACCATGATTGTTGGAGTTGTGAAGGGCTTCACGTATGCTGCGTCGGCTTCGATGGCGGTGAGTGTGTGGTTGGATACCGCGAAGAAGAGCTCGCCGTTTAGGTTCGCGTTGATGAGGCGGAGCATGTAGGTCTTTCCCGGTTCCACGTTCTGTATGAAAGTGTCTGTTTGCAGACGTCGGAATTAGTTGTTCGCTCCAGAAGCTGTATGTATACACTGATTATGTTACAAAGAAACTTTTCTAATCAAATGTTAATCTTTGAAGAATATTTGTCTCTCTTTGTGTCCAATGAATACTCTTTCTTTTAAAATACTTACATTTTTTGAGTTTCTCGCAGGCTTTTTTCAGTTACTCACATGTTTTTTCAGTTACTCACAGGGTTTTCTCAGTTACTCACAGGCTTTTTTCAGTTACTCGCAAGGTTTTTTCAGTTACTCGTAGGCTTTTTTTAGTTACTCACAGTTACTCGTAGGCTTTTTTCAGTTACTTGTAGGAAGTTTTAGTTACTCGCAGGGTTTTTTCAGTTACTCACATGTTTTTTTTCAGTTACTCATAGTGTTTGTTCAGTTACTCGCAAGCTTTTATCAGTTACTCACAGTTACTCGCAGGCTTTTTTTAGTGACTGGTAGGGTTTTTTAGTTACTCGTAGGATTTTTTCAGTTACTCGCATAGTTTCTTCAGTTACTCGTAGTGTTTGTTCAGTTACTCACAGGGTTATGACAGTTACTCGCAGTGTTTGTTCAGTTACTCATAGGTTTGTGACAGTTACTCGCAGTGTTTTTTCAGTTACTCAACCATTACTTGCAGTGTTCAATTACTCACAGGCTTGTTTCAGTTACTCGCAGGCTTTTTTCAGTTACTCGCATTGTTTGTTAAGTTACTCGCAGGGTTGTGACAGTTACTCATAGTGTTTTTGCAGTTACTCTAACCCTGTAGTTACTCGCAGGGTTGTCACAGTTACTCGTAGTGCTTTTTCAGTTACTCGTATTGTTTTCACAGTTACTCTAACTGCTATTCGAGTTACTCGTAGTGCTCGCTCAGTTACTCGCATTGTTGTCATAGTTACTCGTAGTGTTTCACAGTTACTCGCAGGCTTTTTTCAGTTACTCGCAGGGTTTTTTAGTTACTCGCAGGGTTTTTTCAATTACTCACATAGTTTTTTCAGTTACTCATAGTGTTTGTTCAGTTACTCACAGGGTTGTGACAGTTACTCGCAGTGTTTGTTCAGTTACTCACAAGATTTTTTCAGTTACTCGCATTGTTTGTTCAGTTACTCACAAGGTTTTGACAGTTACTCGCAGTATTTTCGCAGTTACTCTAACTGCTATTACAGTTACTCACAGGGTTTTTTCAGTTACTCGCAGTATTGTCACAGTTACTCGCAGTGTTTTTTCAGTTACTCGTAGACCTTTTTCAGTTACTCGCAGTGTTTTTTCAGTTACTCCAGGGTTGTGACAGTTACTCACAGGGTTTTTTCAATTACTCAACCATTACTCTTAGTTACTCAACCATTACTCTCAGTTACTCAACCATTACTCTCAGTTACTCAAGCATTACTTTTTAGTTACTCAAGCATTCTGTTACTTTCAGTTCAGTTACTCGCATGGTTGTATCAGTTACTCGTAGTGGTTTCAGAGTTACTCTTACAACATTCAAAGCATAACTGAAAAAACAATGCGAGTAACTGAAGCATTACTCTCAGTTACTCAACCATTACTCTCAGTTACTCAAGCATTACTCTCAGATACTAAAACATTACTTTTCAGTTACTCAAGCATTCTGTTACTTTCAGTTCAGTTACTCGCATGGTTGTATCAGTTACTCATAGTGGTTTCAGAGTTACTCTTACAACATTCAAAGCATAACTAAAAAAACAATGCGAGTAACTGAAGCATTACTCTCAGTTACTCAACCATTACTCTCAGTTACTAAAACATTACTTTTCAGTTACTCAAGCATTCTGTTACTTTCAGTTCAGTTACTCGCATTGTTTGTTTAGTTACTCGTAGGGTTGTGACAGTTACTCACAGTGTTTTTTAGTTACTCACAGTGTTTTCGCAGTTACTCGAACTGCTATTACAGTTACTCGTAGGGTTTTTTCAGTTACTCGCATTATTGTCACAGTTACTCGCAGTATTATCACAGTTACTCGCAATGTTTTTTTAGTTACTCGTAGTCCTTTTTCAGTTACTTGCAGTATTGTTTCAGTTACTCCAGGGTTGTGACAGTTACTCACAGGGGTTTTTCTGTTACTCAACCATTACTCTCAGTTACTCAAGCATTGCTCTCAGTTACTCAAGAATTAATTTCAGTTACTTAAGCATTACTTTTCAGTTACTCAAGCATTCTGTTACTTTCAGTTCAATTACTCGCATGGTTGTATCAGTTACTCGTAGTGGTTTCAGAGTTACTCTTACAACATTCAAAGCATAACTGAAAAAATAATACGAGTAACTGAAGCATTACTCTCAGTTACTCAACCATTACTCTCAGTCAAGCATTACTCTCAGTTACTCAAGCATTACTTTTCAATTACTCAAACATTGTATCCCAACACCACGATAACACTAGTAATGTTATTTATTCCTCCGTTAGTACCCAGGTTTTGGATCTTTTGTGTTTTTCGATCGTCGAAAATGTCACATGTGCATGACATGTTACTCCATGAAGACCAGAAAATTTGGTGTTGCAAATTAAGGAAGGTATTAAGGAAGTAGAAACTTGGCAAAATTCTACTTTGACGTACGTCTAGGTGCGAATTAGATGATCATTGACTTGTAGACAAATTGGTAGGAAATTAATTTGCAAACTGAGTGGGTTAATACAAGTAAAGGCACCAACAACTGATCGTTTGAGAGAGAGAGAGAGAGAGAGAGAGAACAGAAATTCAACAGTTTAAATCTAATTTACCTTCAATGAGCGTACGCCACAATCAGACAATTAAACAAACAACTAGCATGGCATCGAGAGCATTTAGAGAAACGATGCATAGCGTGGTTGAAAGGATCTTGAATGTTTATAAAACAAGGTAGAAGTGCTCTCTATATATCTATCTATCTATATCTATGGCTGATCTCGGTCAATTTGAGTACATGAGACCTAGATCTGCTTAATTTACAAAATAGCAAGGCAACCCATGAGGTAGTGGACATATCGACGTCGGATAAAGCAGGTTTAGAGGATAACTAAGGTAACACAACAATAGATTCCAAACACAAGTCAAAATACTCAATGTTTTCTTTTATTTCCCAAAAAAATGTTCTCTTTTCTTATAAATATTGAATAAAATGCATCTCATTACACGACTTGTAGCTATTGAACCCGCTAAATGAAGTCATCAACATTAGATACATATAGAAGTAGCAACCTATTTTCGTCGCTACGAATTTTGCTGGGAAATAATGGGAATAAATACCCCCAACCTCATTGCAAGGTAAGCGGAAGCCACAAATAGAAGTAGGAGGGGAAGCCGTCCTATCCTATCATGTCTCCTCCCTTGTCAGTGGCAGACCCAGTTGCGATTTTCATTGGTGGGTAGCAGCTCGAGTTCGCCGGCCAGCGGAGCGCGCCTCTTCTCCGTCAAACAATAACCTCAGCCATCATCAATACCAAATCATAATCCCTCAAAACAGACTGTCTACAACTGCCGCCAGTATAGAGACTCTTCTACTTGAGCTCCTTCCTTTCCACTGCGAGCTGCTCAACTCCGCTTTGGTCCTGACAGCTTCCCGCTCGTCCTTAGAGTAACTACAGACAAAGAAGTTTCACCGGCAACGATGGTCACCGCTCGATGAGGCCTCTGCTCAAGCGCATCCTTTCCCTCGCAAAGAAACAAGAAGCACAAGTCGAGCCCCCTGGGACTGGGGAGGATACAATCAACCAGGAAGGTACATCATCTGAGAAGCCCACTGGGAAAGAGGCTTACCTCCTTATACTCCTCCAGTCTTGCAAAGTAAACAAATCCAACCCTCTGAAATAGACAGCTAACCCCACGCCAGCAACACTGACCACGCCGTTAGTGGAAGAAGTAGCCCCGCAGTGGATAGAGTCATTGTGCATCCCACCGTTTCTGTTACCGTTTCCGAGGAGGAGAACAGATTCGTGGGCGTGACTCCTGCCAGAGAAGTAGCACCGCGGGAGGGTGCGCTGCTCCTGTAACCAATTGATTGCTTCAGTTTTCTGCATGACAGGGACCTGCATTTCCAAAGAAGACATTGGATCGTGGGGAAGGGCCGAGGAGAAAGACAGGTAGGCAGGGATGCACTGACCAAGCTCTCACCTCAATTCGGATAGTTCCGGAGCTAACACTGGGCGGTTCAGCGTAGAGGGCAGCTACCGCGGACCGGAGCTGGGGGACGGCCAGCTCGTGTGTTGAGACGGGAGGGAGGATCCTGGTCTTGTGGATCTCCACAGGTTCCATGCTCCTCTCACTCCCACAGCCGTTCATTGATAGTAAGCTGCAACATCATCTTGACTTATACCAAGAACTTGGAGCCACAACAGTAGGTGATAGGTGGGAAGCTGTTGAGCTGGACTCCGTCTGGGTCAGTGGCTGAGCTACGAAACTAGCAACACCCGTATCAAATCAACCGCGCACCGTATAAGTTGAAGGGAGCACAACATAACACAATCCCTGCGGTAACTTGCCTCCAATTCCAAATCCTCAGACCCTGTATATCTCTACCTTTTACTTTTATCTGTGGTAAACTAACCGCAGGTCATCCTATCTACCAATTACATACAACCAAACAGAAACATACCAACGTTTGAACTTGAATCTGCTTACAACCAAATAGCAGATGTGTAGTTTGTTCTCTCTGTTTTTAATTTTCTATTTTGTAACTCATACATGGGGATAGAACTAAGTGCAACCAAACATGCCCTAAAGGAATTTTGCTCTTCTCGAAAGTGAACCACAGGTTAAAGCTACCGATCCCAGTAAAATGTGTTGATGAATTTTGATCGTGTGAAGCAAAGGAATTTCGTTCTTCTCGAAACTTAAAATGTGTTGATGAATTTTGATCGTGTGAAACGTTTTGGAATATATAATCAACGTAGTAGAAAACCAAATATTGAAGCTAAAACTTAGAATTTTGTATACGATGACCATCATCCGCCCATCCTCTTTAAGAATTGGGTCAAGTAAAGAAAATAGTCTAGAACACTGTTCAGGGAAATTAATGGACTATACCATATTTTTGGTAGGTCAGGCTACACAAGCCATGTTTCCGGGCCCCAAACCTCGGGTATGAACCAAAAGCAGCCTTCCCAATTAGGGGTGAGCAGAATTTGGTTAATAACCGATTAACTGAACGGTTAATTCCGAATGGTTAATTTTATTGGGTCAATTTGGTTAATTCGGTTAATTTGGTTAATTTATTTCAGTTAATCGGTTAAATGGTTAATTTGACGATTAAAGATATTTTTGGTTTGGTTAACCGAATTAACCGAATAGTCAGAATTTATTCATAAATAATATCCTACACATACATATACACATATATAGTTGTACTTTTATTTCAAAATACTTCCCCATATATATAGTAATCAAGTTTTTACGAGCCATAAAAAATTAAATTTACAACAATACTACTATAATATAACAAATTGTCCCAAATTCTATGACTATTTCAAATAATATTATTACACGAGTGTTATTTGGTTAAACAAATTAACCGACCGAATTAACCATTAACCGATTGGACAATAACCGAATTAACCGACTCAATTTGGTTAGGTTAATGGTTAAAATCTCAAACCACAAATTAACTGTTTAACCGAACCGAATTAACCGTAACCGACCGAATTAACCGAATGCTCACCCCTATTCCCAATGCAAGCCGTTGTGGTTACCGGGCGGCTTGTACTTGAGGGCCCTGCCGTTGGGACCGACGAAGTTGGCAGCCCAGAACCATCGACCATTAATCATGGCCACCCGCTGATCCATCTGCCCGACGAGGTGCGGATGGTAGTTGTAGAAGATCCGCCCGCACCCTCCACCTGCAGTTCCTGGTCGCATAGAGACCGAACACCCGCTACCCACGTACAGATCGCGTCCGTTCAACCCACCGTCGTCGATCAGCGCCCACGCTTCGGATCCAAAGTCCGCCCTAAATACAGTGAAGACCAAGTTCTCGTCGACCAAGACAAGCAGCAGTTCTCCCTCCGAGTCCACGAGGTATCTTTGTCCGCACTCCGCTGTGCGTGGCAGCGCTTGGCGGTCCATGTTCAGCACCCTCTTCTTCAGCATGGAGCCGTCGATGTTCACCTCAAGCAGCTTCCAGTCCAGCCCCAGGAAGTAGAACCCTCCCTTGCACGAGACGACGCCCGAGCATCGTGTAGGCAAGGGGCTGTTGTTGCTTCCGGAAGGCGCCGTGGGATTGCTGCTGTCGGTTGTGGGTAGCAGCGGGGACCAGCGGTCGTCGGTGCCTAGCCTGACGAAGAAGGCACAGTCAGCCGCTACGGTGGCGACCACACAGTCGGGTTCATCAGGTGAGGAAAAGATGGCTATGTGCTAACCTAACCACTGAATTCTTGTATCAAATCAACCACGCGTTGTATTCATCGGTGGCATCCGCGATGGCGATGCCGATGTCATTGGCTCTGAGCGCAAGAGAAAGACGGTGGCATAAAATGTAATTACGTAATATGACTCAAATCTCACGGGTAGCGAACGCTGAATACCCACACGGGCATTGGATTATCAGCCATATATATATATATATATATATATATATATATATATATATATATATATATATATATATATATATATATATATATTAGGTAGCTTAATTCAAAAGAGGAAAACATCAAAGTCTTGTTGGGATCATAACACTTCAACATCAAGCCTAATCTTTGATACCATATGTGATGCAAACCTAGAAAACAATGTTTAGACTATCAAGGATGCAATGTGACAAAAAAGAATTTTAACCAATTAACTAAAAATTAGTTGAATCTTTCTTTTGATTAAAGTTTTGGAAATGAAGATAATCTTATTAAAAAATATCAACTTTTGTTAGAAGTAAATTTTCACAACCAAGTTTGACTTTTATAACATAATTAAAATGAAATTGAACTAGTTTTGGCATTTGATATACATCACTTACAAGCTTATACCTATTGGTATATATTTCCATAGAGCCATCCCAAGCGATTGCATAGAGTCGGATATTAATTAATCAATTAATGTGATTATTTGTTTAATTAATGAATTCTAGAATATTCTAATTAATCCACGAGCGTTTTAATTAACAAAATGTTTCTATTTACCGATGGGTTTAGAAAACCCTACTTCCCTTTGTCTCATATTTAAAGGAGCTTGATGACCGATATCTATATAAGATATTGAGAGAGGCTTTTCAGTTTACTCTCACGTACATAAACCCTAGCCGTCACCGTCCTCATGAGAGAAAGGAGAGCACTGCGACGCTAGCACGCCGCCGCACAGAGATGAGTCCTTCCCGTCAGCTTAGGAAGCATAACGTGGAGTTCCAGTCCATCCGCGTGGACAAAGTAGAAATGCAGACACTGAGACACCTGCGTTCAGAGGACATCTACGACCATCCATACGTGCTACGAACGACGTACATCACCGCACGAAAGGACCACCGCCAGATCTTCTTACCACACACTTAACAAATGGGAGAGAAGTTTCGTCCATGTAGGCCAGTATCATTACACACCATCATGCAGTGGGACATCGTCGGACTTGCTCCGCAATAAGGTATATCCCGCAAACACTCTTTCTGAATACACTGTTGTCGACGAGATCCTATTTTGGGTTGCATAGAATTTTTGTTGCTTCCGCCGCACATGTTTTCTCCACAAATCCCAACAATACCAAATGTCACCTACAAGATTATACAAAATTAATCTCATTCTTAGTCTCATTTCTCAAAGACCATAAGAACAACATGATACGCTATTTCTCTAAGTAGTCCTCTCAATATACTCTACTCAGTACTCCTATTGCATGCTTTATTTTGATTTTTCATTCTGGGTTGAGCCTATACCTGAAGAATTGCATCAATGGAGCATCACCTATTGGCTCCCTAACTTCCTAGCATTCAACTGGGCTCTCCTCATCTTGTCTCAGTGGCTATATCAACTATTAAGATAAATTAGAATCTTTCACTTAAATTAGTCATGTAGATATTCGAAAGGCTCTACAACAACTACACACATTAGTGATTCTACAAGGTATGATTTAATGATTAGTAACTAATATGAGTAAAATATACTAGTTACCACAAAATTTTCCAATGGATTTGAGGTACCATACTATATCGAGAAACCATCATCAGTGGGCTTATTCCCACTTAATTGACTTATATTCTTTAGCTACTTGATCCTAGACTATTCTATTTGGCATGAACCTTATATCCTTCACAATGTAGACGTCAATTATGGATTCTATGGTGTTTCAAGAATACACAGTCTACTTGATTCTCCACTCTAATTGAATAATCATCCTACATATTGCTTCAACTAAGTCGATATTTAATTACTACAGTTAAGTTAAAAACTTCATGTACTACACATTCAAATGAAATGAAAATATTTAACACATATGCACGTGCACACACACACACACACACACACACACACACACACACACACACACACACACACACACACACATATATATATATATATATATATATATATATATGTTTATATATGCTTTATGTACACACACATGCACAAGCACACAAACATATATAGACACATAGACACACACACACATACACAAATATATATATATATATATGTATATATATGTATATATATATGTATATGTATATATATGTATGCATATATATATGTATATATATATGTATATATATATATATATATATATATATATATATATATATATATTACAATGCAACGTCTGTTTATGACTAAAATAAGCACTATAGTTTACAATATTTATGCTAATTTTCTCCAAAAGTCACCAATGTAGTGTTGTCTACAATCATGGTTCTAAATTTATTATCGTATCAGTTTCAGTTTAAAACTACTGCACAACTCTGAAATATGGTTTTGGAATTTTTCTGAAACCATCACTATATTGAAGAAATCTGACATCATTTAACTATAGTGTCAGTTTTTTTCCTTATGACTGATGCAATATCCTAACCTATACCCCATGAAAGAATATTTTTCCATTATTCTCCCACCCAAAAAATGTATCTACTACTATAGAGACCTTAACTCTGATGTTGCTTATCCTTCCCACTAATATTGGTTTTGATGCTTTTCCTTTCCTCCCTTGCTCCTATTGATGATGTTCCCCTCCCCACTTTTACTTCCCGGTGAATGAACCAAAACGGATGAAGGAATCAACCTAAATTAGGTTCAATGTCATTTTGGTTTTTAAGTACATGATGTATGTTTATAGATAAAAGAATTAACCAAAACTAAATTCCTTTGAAATTAAATTATAGATAATTAACCTAAACTATATATGTGTTTGATACTTCTATATTTATTCTTGGTCTAGAAACTCATCCAAAATTTTCTCATTAGGAGTAAATTTTGGGTAGTCCTCAATTTGGAACTATTTTTGAACATTTAATCTCACATAGGAGTACTTTTATAATATGTGTTTTGTTTTTAGGATATTTCAATAGTCGTTTCTCCATTTGTTCTTTGAGTACATATCTAGATGGGTATCTGCTCATTTACATTGGTGTACTTTGAGAATTTTAGGGAGATGTTGTTGAAATATTCTTAAAAATGAAACACACATTATATACTTACTAGAGAGATTAAGTGTTCTAGAATGGGATAGGTGGTGCACATTCATTAAAAATCAATATGTTTGTCCTAGAAAGTCATCAAAAAATTACTCACTAAAAGTAAATTTTAGGTAGTCCCAAATTTGGGAGTATTTTTTAACACTTAATCTCACTTATGATGTGTATATAATGTGTATTTGATTTTGAAGATATTATGATAGTCATTTCCCCATGTGTTCCCCAAGTACATATATTGTTGCGTATATGCCCATCTATGTCAGTATAATTGGAGATATGTGTTACTTAAATATTCTTGAAGACCAAACACATACACTTAGTAGTGAGATTATGTGTTCAAGAATGGGGTAGGTAGTATACATTCATAAACAGATAATAGTTTCGGCCAAGAAACCCGTCAAAAATTTACTCATTTGTAGTAACTTTTGTATAGTCTCTAGTCTAGAACTAGTCTTGAACACTTAATCTCACTTAGAATCTGAGTGTATAATGTGTGTTTGGTTCTCAAGATATTCTAACATTCATTACACAATTTCTTCTCTGAGTACATATGCATTTAGGTATTTTTCCATCTACATATGTATACTTGGAGAATAGTGGGAAAAGGCTGCCAGAATATTCTCTAAAATGGAACACCCAATATACACTTTCTAGTGAGATTAAGTGTTCACAAATGGGATGTGGTGCTGTAACATCTCAATTTTCAAGATAATTTAAAACCTTATAAAATAAATTTTCCAAAATAATAATAGTTGAGGGGTTAAATGTAAAAAGACCATAAGTGGTATTTCTTATATGAAAATGGAGAAAGAAAGATTAAAATGAGACTCAAAATATGTTTTTCCCTTTTGAATGTACATTATACGATTCAATTAACTTAAGTTGATAAGTAGTAGTTCCTCTTTTCTTTTCTCTCTCCTCCAAGGTAGTAATAAAGTGTAAGGAGAAGTTTTATAGGAATGAATAATGTACATCTCAAAATTGTGACTCAAGGATTCAATAATAGGAGCCTTTTCAAATTATCTTACCTTTAATGCATTATAATTAAGGATAATGGCTATTGTAGAAATCATAGACCAAATGTGTAAAAATACAAAATCCAATTGTCTAGGAATATTCTAAACACTCAAGTTAATCTATAGTTCAAAATTTGAGATCATTTGGACCATGTTTGAACCCTCAAATCAACTAAAACACATTTGAATATAGTTTGACCAAGGTTTGATTGAGATTTCATTAATGTAATGTATTAAACCTATAGTTTGTGATTTATTCACCTATCACACACTACTTTTAATTAAATCCCTCTTTTAAGCACCATCCAACAATCTTGGTTAATTTTTGTGATCATATAACGGTCGAGAAATCATCAACTACCTCCCGCTTTGATCACGGTCTGAATGTAGATACATTAACTCCTCTCGCAACCTCGTTCGCCCTCCACGATGCTCCATTTCACCAATTTTCTCCTCCATTGAATTCATATCTCTTCCCCAAACCCAGTGAGCCATAGCTCGCCTTCCCCTTTGACCTATGCATGAAATGCCCAACTGAGCCCTCAAACCACCTTGCCGCCATGAATCGTATAGGCCTCATTAGCTTCCTTCCTTCCTATATATCTAGCTCACAACATCTTTGGGATCCCACCTTCGCTCCACCACATCCTACTTCATTGCTGTAGCCCTGAGACTCCCCCACCTACTCAGCCTTCCTCTCCGGAGATGAGACCCGATGTTCAAAGTTCCAGCCATCCCAAAAAAATTGCTTTAGTGGTAAGCATCCTCGACCCCTCTTTTATGTTTCCACATTACTAGATTACCCTAGCTTTTCCTCATTCATCATACCCTATAAGTCATCTTTAATCCATCTCTAGTGGTTGTCCCCACGGTCCTCTTTGGGATCCTTCAACTATGTGTCTTGGTGTTGCTACACCCCTATGATCATTTTGTGACCATCACCAATATATTTCATTCTATTTTCCTTTGGTTATGGATTCCCAACCTCTTCCTCTATTTTCCAATTTTTTCTGACCAACGCCAGGTCCACTAAGGTTCTTCCCTTCTTATTTTTGCTCCTTCACTTCCACCAAACTCCCACACTATGATCCATGCTCTCCATGTTTCTCTTCTGCTCAGTTTTTGGGGGTTCACAACTCCTAATTGTCTCGCCGCAACCATGGCTAGGAGCTTGGTGCCCCAATGTGTCCCAAAACCTGCCTTGGCTCTTTGAGTTCGTCTGGGCATGAAGAAGCATCTTGTACCTTCCCCTTCATCTGGTTGATTGAAACTCATGAGTGTTAACCAATAGATCCACCTCTAGGTCACTTGCTTACACCTAATACAAAGAAGGAACAAACCAGGTCGTTAGAGGACCATGGTGCTCATCCTACTTCAATCAAACAGTTTATGAGCTAAGGGTAATATCGTGATTTCATGTCACCTTTTGCTGGTTCAGATTTGAGATGCGATGCCATCTTGGCGAGTTCCTATGGGGCCACGAGAGTACGGCTCGGGCCCAATATCCCCTGAGTCGAATTAAAATGCACATGTGGGTTTTCTTTGAATTTTCATTGGTCAGTTTTCAAATAATCACCATAAATCATAGGATGCTATGAGAATTATGAATAAATATTTATCAGAAAGGTTTTTTTCAAGAGGAATCTGATTTTAAGGTTTTCAAGCCATGATTTTCCTTCCAACTCCGATGTTTTATTAGAAACCCTAATTTGGCTCATGAAACCCTAATTATGTACCACATATGATTAGTGTGATCTAAGTCAACCAAGTTTTTCTAGTTCAATGATGTTGATAAGTAAGCCTAAACCCAAAACATGCAAACACTAATCTACCCTAATTCAACCTAAGATCAATACAAGGTATTGATTCATGATGTTCAATAATTATGTATAGGTGTATATAGTGTAATTAAGATGAGAGAAGATTTAACTCAAAGATCAAAGAGACCAAACTAGGATCAACTCTTGCTCCAAGGTAAATGGGTCATACGGTAGAGAAAAAGTATTTATAGTTGATTGCATGCTAAGTATAAAGTAGACATTATCATTTCAAGTTTAATTTTTTTAACCATGTTCACTATATCAGTACTTGATGATTGATATATGTTATGTACTATGGTTATAATGTTCATTATGATTAGGGCTTTTGATTAATGACTCATGAAATTCATGTTAATATTCAAGAGGGAGAAATCCCATCATGTTAGTAGATCATGTTAATAGGGAGAAATCCCATCATGTTAAAGTTTAAGGATCATGTTAATGTTAACGTTCATGATATAGATAATTGGAATTGAATTAGTCTTTATA
The DNA here is from genome assembly GCA_963693085.1 of Alisma plantago-aquatica. Classification (NCBI taxonomy): domain Eukaryota; kingdom Viridiplantae; phylum Streptophyta; class Magnoliopsida; order Alismatales; family Alismataceae; genus Alisma; species Alisma plantago-aquatica. Next base: position 526,531,470 of record OY856411.1, read on the forward strand.
TGCTTCCGAATCATGGACCTCAAGGAGTCGTTAAGGGCTTTCCTAGAAATCAAGTGCTCGTAAGGGGGTATCATAGAGGGATGCATACATTTACTTTTCAACTCTTCATGTTAAGAATGTTTCAAGAATGTTTATAGTTAATTCATGTCAATTTTTCTTACATGTCAAGTATATTTACTTTATTCATATTATAAAGTGCCAGTACTGTATACTGATGTGTTGATTTTCCCCTTTGCATGGCTGGGGACGTGATGTCCCCAAAAGTTAGAGCAAGTAAGAACTCAAGAGAAGCAAGCAAGAACTAGAAGACCTTCGAGAGCTAACTGGAGGGGTTTCATCCATACAAGGTGATCTAATCACATAGATATGTTTACTTTCATGCTTAGTTTTCCATGTTTAGAGATGGTTAGAAATTTAGACATGTATAAGAAGCCAATTATAGTTTCATACTTAAAGAACAATGTATGAATCAATGGTGATTTATGTATTTATTTGCAATGACCATATTAATGTGACATACCCCTCCAAGATAGATGCTTCCACTCATATTCAAAATATGGGGTGTTACAAGTTCACATGAATTAAAAAGCAATAACTTTGGTCACAATTTAAACATTTTGAACTTAACATTGATCTGTAACACCTAGATAAATGCTTGGTTGCCTTAATTTGTCTCTACTAGAGAATAAATTGAACTTGCTGGTCCATTAAAAATCATTGAATGGCTAGGTTTATAAGAGGCATTGATGAGTTTATCAAATTTGATGAAGAATATAAGAGACCACCTGGAAATGGTCTATATTGTCCCTATAGATATTTTTGTAACATTTCAAGGTTAACACTTTTGAGGAAATTTTATTAAAAGTCATGTGATATGAAATGGAATTATACATGGCTCTAGTGAATGGTGATTACATGGAGAGATTCCTACTTCAAAATCAAGAAACATTAATATTGGTGATTGTGAAGAAGAAGATATATAGAATGTTGTTGATGTGAATGATGAGCTAATTCAGAATGATATGGTTGATGTGATGTTAGATAGACACGAGGATAATATTACTGGTCCACCTAACTTACACACAATATACACAATGTTAATAAACTATTATATTTGGATTTTACTAAGTACACAAGGCTAAGCGTAGTGTTGAGATTGTATACTCTAAAAGCTAATTTGTAGGTGGAGTGACAAAGTTTCACATATTAATTGTCTCTATTCTAAGAAATTTATTGAAAATCAACAAGCTTCTAATCTCGACATATGAAACATAGAAAATGGTGTCCCTAATGGGAATGGATGCTAAGAAGATACATGGAATCCCAAATGATTATGTGTTATTTTGAAAGGACTATTCCAAATTTAAATATTTTCCAAAATGTAGCATGTCTAGGTACAAAATGGTGACTTTAGGTAAAACCAATAATGATTCTCCTACCAAGTTGATTTGGTACCTACTTAAAATATCATAATTTCAATTCTCATTGATTAATTTGAAAGATGTAAAAAAATCAATATTGGCATGTAGAGGTAAAGGAAACTGATGATGGAGTCCTATGACAAGCTTCTAATCAACCAAAATGGAAGAGAATTGGTTTATTGTACACTCAATTTACTAAAGAAGAAAGGAACTTAAGACTTGGATTTTGTACTGGGATGAATTCATGTGGTACATTGAGCAACCAACATAGCACATAGCCTTTTATGATTGTTATATACAACATTCCTCCATTTGTGTATAAAGAACTCATGTTTTTAGTTAATTTTAGTGCCCAAGGAACCTAGCAATGACATTGATGTTTTCCATCAACATCTTACCGATGACCTAATGAAATTTCTGGAAGTTATGACTTTTGATGATTCACGTGTAAAGACCATTAATTTGCAATTTATGTTATTTTGTGCAATTCATGACTTTTCAACTTACATAAATTTGTCTAGATATAGTGTGAAAGAATCTAAATGATTTCATGTATCTGAGGTTTCATCTGTTTCAATCGAGCAAAACATGACAGAATGACTATATATCTTGGTCACTGATGATTTCTCTCATAACTGCATCCTTTTTGAAGGCAACACAAAACATTCAATGGATTCACCAAGGAACGAAGTTCACATAAAACCCTATCGTGCAATGATGTATATGAATGAGTGAATGACAACATAAATGTACTTGGTAACATAGAATATAGATCTCCTGCATGCAATACATATTTATACATGAACATGACAATGTTTAGGGATATTTTTCATTGGAAAATATTGATAATTAGACATTGTATTGGTGTCATGCATGTTGAGAAAGTCTGTTATATCATCACTGTTGTACTATTAATATACTAGGCATAATGAATCATCAATAAATGTTTCTGTAAATGTGAGGTATATGGTGGAGGGATTTTAAAACCAATCTAATGAGAGATTACGTAAAAATCCTAAAAAAGAAGGTTGTCACAGAGAAATACACTTTTCTTAATCCTAAAACACGGGAAAAATTTGTTGCATCTGGTCAATCAGATGAGTTTTAGTTATCAAGTATTACACAAACTGCATCAGTTTTTCTTATTATACATTATGTATGAGTTTTGCTATACTACATGGAGTTCTTCTTATTACACATAGCATATCATCTCTTTTAAACTAATCAAGTTTTCCATGAGGCTCAAAAAGAAGGGGGAAAATTTGTGTATGACCATCAGTTGGGGCCTGATGGTTATGCCTTATGTTGTTAATTATAGGAAAAAAATGTCCTTTTCTAGGAAATAATCTAGCATAACTCTAGCTATGCTTCCACTCGTGACTTGAGGTCCGGATTAATTATAAAACATGATATACATGAGAAATTCCCAACCTACAACAAAGTAAGTGGTATAGAAAGTGGTAAAATTAAACCTTGAAAACAAAAGTTTTTGTTTCTTCTAATTCTTATCGATTAGATGCATTAATAGTAATTAAAGGGAGTTTCATGAATAAGTTTATCCTGACATGTGAAAGGGATGAAATAAGAGTTTCTCTTGGTATTAGAGAGTCTCATGGACATTCTAGGGGGTAGGAGCTAGTGTGGGTATAAAATCTTACTTTGATCCTCCAACAATAACCTAGATCTAGTAAAAAAGGCTATATGACATAGGAGGAAATACAAGATTTAGAACAAAATGATGTATGATAAGAAAAGATGTCATTTTGTCTTCTCAACCTCCTTAAACTGTACATGTAGTACGTTGCTTCAGGGATGAGGTGCAAGATCTAGGTTGTAATCCAGTCACTAAAAGTCATGGGGGAAGTTGATTTGGGTCACTATGTGATATAGTTTTCATGCAAAAGGGACTTTGAGAATGCCTTAACAGGAGGTCCATGAAAACTATTCGGATGATGTCTAGCAGTATGGCAATGGGACTCTCTGTTCTGTCCCTCGATAGACTTGCCGAAGTACCTAGTTACATGGGTGCGAGTGCTTGACCTACCCCTACACATCTACGTCCCAACTATATATGACTATATATGTTATAACCCCAATTTTCCAAAACATGTAATCATATTTTCAATCTCTTTTTAAAGATAAATGAAATCCATGATTGATGTAATGTGTTGATTTGAATGAATTTCGTGTATGATGGCTTGTGTGTTTTCTTTTTGGGCCTTATTGGCCATTGAGCCCAATTGAAGGAAAAATAAAAAGAAAGGAACAAGGAATTCCAATAGATAAAAGAATACATAGGGAAATATGAACAAAAGGCTAAGGAATAATTTCCAAATATAGAATTCTGAGTTGTTAGGATTCCTTGGGGTTCAAGGAACCCATAATCACACAATAATGGTAAAAGGAATAGAAAGGATATGGAAAATATGAGTAATTGAAAGATAACTTGCAAACCAAGAAAAGGGATCGTTTCCTTGAGATAATAATCCCAAATTTTGAAGGATGGAAGGTAAAAGTACGGATAAGGTTTCCTCAAAATTTGAGTTGAAAAGGAATTACAGTTTGGGAGTTGTGTTTTTTTTCCAAGATTGTCTTTGAATTTGGAATTTATTTTGAAATAATAGGAAATTGGTTTCCTTTTGTTCAAACGCGTATCATGGGAGCCCTTGGATGCAGATCCAACGGGCGCTGCCCATCGTCCAAGTCCCAATGGGATGAGGACGGTAGCCGTGATAGGGGAATCTTCTTCCCTTGATTCCGATCGATCTAATGAACGAGCACTCATGGGAAGAGTCCCATTGAGTTCGGGAGGGAGAATAGAAGCTTCCCGACCCTGGTTTGCTAAGGTTTCAACCTGACCTTGCGAAACGCCCAATTGGGCTAGGACTTGGGTTGCGGCTAGGATTGGGAACCCTAACAGGGACCTCCCACTACCTATATAAGGGCACCCCTCAGTCCCTCGACTCGCCACGAACTCAAACGACTTCTCTCCGAAGTCTGTGTCCCTCTCCATCTCTCGTTTGACTTCACTCCGACAGGGACGCCGCCGCGGCGCTAGCAGCAGAGAAAGAACGAAGATGACGTGTGGTCGTCGTTTGATTGGGATCTGACGGCACTGGGAAGGGCCATCCCAGTCAAGGCTGCTCAAACCGCAGACCGATAGATCGAGAGTCCATCGTGGATTCAGGGTAATCCAACGGCTCAGGCATAAAAGCACGCAAGAAGGTGGCTGAGTGGAGATGATTGACGTGGATCGTCTGATCAGCAGACCACTGTGGACCACGGAGCATCCAACGATCGATAATATTTGGTAATTTCTCTCTCTGACCAAATAATCCAGAAAATGATTTATTTTGCAAAATAAGTAGTAATTACTAGGAGTATCCCATGGAAAAATTTATACATGAAAGTTGTGTAGAAAAATACGAGGAACTTGATAAAAATGATTTGAGAAGCTAGTTCTACTCTGTTTTGCAAAACTACTTTAATTTGCTGGTAATATGCTTTTAAAAGTGATGAAGAACCCTAATTGAGTATAAAGGGTGTGTTAATGGGTCAAATTGATAAGTTTAACCCTATTACTGATAAAAGTGGTTTGATTATCCATTTTGAATGCAAAGATGCCTAAATTAGAGTTGTAATCCATAAAAGAAGGTTAATCTATATGGGAACCCTAATTTGGGATAAAAGGAGATAAAAATCATATTCATTTGGAATAAGGAAATCAGATGCTTAATAAAGATTCTAAACTTGATAAAGATGTGCTATAATGAGAAATTAGGGGTTTCATGTAGTTTTGATAAATTAAGGATCATAATATTGAAAGAGGAGGTAAAACCCCTAATTCCCAAAGAAACCCTATAATTGGAATTGAAATCCTAAGTAATGTGATGAAATTGGATAAATATTAATAAAAGGAAATTGGTACTTTTATTTCAGGATTTCTCTTCCTCATTGCTTGCTTGATTGGGTTTCTCTGCATATTTGATTCTGTCTTGAAATCTGCAACCAAAGGTATGTGGTTACGCTTATGAATATCTCGAATTAGTTTTTCGAGGTTTACCGAAGTTTTCATCGATGTCATGAATTAATTGTTGGATGCTTTTATTTCATGCAACTATAAAGTGACTATGATTATCACCATAAGTATATATATAACTAGCTAGATCTGGGTCCACCTCTGTTGCTTTGAAAAGGCTAAAAAAGGAGTAATCCTAGACCAAGGTCTAGGTTACCGAGAGTTAGAAACTGGGCTACCTATGTGTAGTGCCATGAGACTCTTTAGCATACCATGAGTTAAGGAGTGGTCTACCTACGAGTAGTTCCATGTGACTCAACCCTAGAAACTGGTTCACTTGATATGTGGATCATGAGGGGTTTAATGGGGACAACACAGAGGATAGGGTACCCTTGGATCATAGAGTTATATTTAAAATGTAATCTTGGTTGTTACATGATTAATTGAATGGTTACATTATTAACATATTTACATGATTATTGTTTCCCCCACATACCAGCTTCTTGTTGACCGACGTTTTGTTTGTCGACGTTTTAGGTACAAATGAAAAGAACAAACAGTAAAGTGGCATATGCGGAATTAAATGAGAATTAACGTGCACAGGAGGATTAGTTAGATTAGTATCTTCATGGATAGAAGTTTGGAAAACCCAATTTTAAAAGGTAAGCAAAGTTTTATTTTATACCAGTGTTTAGTTAGTTGGTAAAGTTTATTAATTGTTATTGATTATTTGTCGAACCTTTGATCTGGGTTATTGATTAATGGCTCTGACCTTTCGGTCTCCCTTAATTGGGGGTTACCGGGAGACGGGGTCGTAACAATTGGTATCAGAGCATAGGTTCCTCATTTAATCTTTAATAATTATTAAATTTTACAAATTCTGTAGAACCCAAGGGAGTTATTAGAAGATTATCCGAAAGATAGAGGTGTCTAGAAAAGGATCACGACCGGGGGCTGGCAATATTTTCCTCCGCACCGCTAGTCGGAATACGAGGACTCCCGGACCTGTGTGACTGCCTGGCCAAAGTCTTAGGGTATGAATCGAAATAAGATACCGTTAGGACTCTCTCATCTTATTCATCCCTTCTCAACTTAAATTCCGTTAAGGACCTTAGGGATTATGGTTTCCTCTCTTCTCCTCACCCTCTTGAGGTATGGGTAAGGTTGATAAGGATTAAGGAATCCTCCACCAAATTAATGAAAAGTTTGTAAATAAGATGTCATGGACATAAGCTTAATAGATTAAGCACAAATTAAAGAATAGATACATGCTTAGGTCATATGACATAAGTTGTCATTGCCTTCAGGAGAGACCTGAAGATAGACCTCCTTGGCAGGGGGATGAGTAGAGAGAGTTAGTCTTGGGGGTAGAGACCTCCATTAAAAGTAGAGACCTAGTACATCCTTTGAGAATGATGTTAACACTAACCCTAAGGGAAGGTTAGAGAGAGATGACATGAAGAGTTAGATGTGATGGTAGACCAGGTGTTTGGATAGACATGCCTTGGATGCTGTATGAGCCATGAGAAGTTGATAACTGAGTACCTTTAGCCACCTAACCCTGGGAAGGGCCATGTTGGAGTAAAGGATAACTCCTTCAATGATGAGGTTAGTAAAGAACCTATAGAAACCTTAAGGGTTGTTGCAGGTAGGATATAGCTTGCACCCAGGGTACATCAGTAGTATGAGCAATAAGTTAAAACTGAAGCCAGAAGGATAGGATGGATGGCTTATGAGTTAAGCATAAGGGGCTATGGGTAATCATGAGAAAACATAAGTTTGAGCATAGACTTCACCCACGTAGAGGTATGCTTGTGAGCTTGATCCTTCATGAAGAGAGTACCTCTAATAGTAAGGTTGGATGCGGAGTTAGCTCTAGAGATAGAAAGCAGGAACCAAGCAAAAGAGGTTGGAAACTTAGATTCCAAGACATGAGGAACAGTGGGGAGTTGAGGATGATGCGACCTAAGTGGATGATAGTGGTTGCCTTATGCTTGACCCCGGAAGACAGATGATATCTTGGTTGCCTTTAGAGGAACCAAACCTTAAGAGGGAGGATGATGTTTCTGATACCTATGGTATAAGTGATTACCTACTGGATGAGATAAAGAGTGTTTTAGACCCTGAGGAGGTTTAAGTAACCAATTTTGAGGCTTTATACCTAGTTGGTTGTCCTGGAAGAGGACTCAACTCTAAAATGTTGCGAGTAGAAGGATCATGGAAGTACATGACATACCTTGAACATGCTCGAATTGTGGTTAACAGTTTGAGCATACAGTCAGACACCTAAAAGTGCACCTAGGGTTCCTAGGTCTAAGAGGGGAAGTTGCGTACCCGATGCTCATGATGAGATTTGAGTCTCTATAGTTTCGAGCATGGTACTCCTCATGTGTAGAGGTAAAGGAAATCCCTTAAGTTAAGAGTATGTGTGATGAACCCCTCACAACTAAGTTGGTCTAATGTTGAGGATGAGAACAAGTGTGACCTAGCATGGTTTAGAAGGTACGCTTGTGCTTTAGTAGTTGCTGGATTAAGCATGCTTAAGTGAATATAAACCCTAAGGATGCTTGTGACCTTTTTTATCAAGGTATAGTTTCCTCCCATCTTGGGAGAGGGACCCTTTGGTGGGAGTTTACCAGTTTGATTGGTTTTGAGGTAACCTAAGGAGGTTTTATAGGATCTTGAGAAGTTAAGTGAAGAGTACATGGCATAAGAATGAACCTATAGACTCACAGATAACCATCTCTATGTGCTTGTGGATGTGTTACCATGGAGTTAACCGGTATGGGGCTTGACTAAGGTAGGCAGGTTGCCATGATCCCTATGGAAGGATGGAAGTCAACCCATGAATGCAAGAAGAGATATGAATGCTTGGGTAAGGTTCTAAGTTGAACATGTACTATAAGAGAATCCTAAGTCTATCCTAGGGTCAGGTAGGGATAAGACCGATGGAAGTAGGAGTTGCCTAATTCCCTAGTGCACATGACCATAGGGTCGGGAGGTAACATCTATCATTGTCTGAGGGCCATGGGTTAGGAGATTGATCACCTTCATGAACTCATGGGATCCAAAGGGCAGATGAGTAGGGCACTCTCTGGATGCATGAAGGAAGAGGGATGAACCCAAAAGTGTCGGCACCCTAAAGGCCTAGAGGAGATGACCAAGGATTGTGCTTGGACCAAGTAGGTTTGAGACCAGTTTTCCATGGAAGTAACTTTGATATCATGATGTTTGTGATGTGGAGACATAAGTTGCACGTTTCAACTTAGAATTGAAGGTGTACTGGCGATGTGGGATGTATCATCTCTACTCTTGGAATAGGAAGAACTTTTTGTTTGGACGGCCGCCAAATGCTTATTTCTTCTTGTTATGGGAGTGAGAGATGGGACAGTACGCATGCCATACACCAAGGATAAAAGATGAGGTGGGTTGGAATGTTGCTACGAGGTATGAGGACAAAGATGATAATATACCTTGGTGGAGTGAATGATACATGGACATGCACAAACAGTAAAAGTATATCACCTTGTGAGAATGTTTTATCAGGAGCTATGTGGAATTTCCAAGTTAACCAAGGTTGAGTTTGATCACCATGAGGATGAGCTCAGAGCTTCTTGATGAAGACCCACTTAGATTTTGAGATAAGATGATAAGTATAATACATGGAGGTGTATGTCTTCTACATTACCTAACACCTAAGGATAAGAAGGGGTAATGAAGGCTCTGGTTGAGATATAGCTGCCTAGTTTAGCTGGAAGCTAGAAAAAGTTGAGGTTGCTAGGCTAACCTTAAGTTGAGAAAAAGGGATAAGTTTGGCCAATACCCAGATATATCAATAACGGTTAATCAAGTAAATGATGGATTGGTTAGCCAGTCTGGTACATGATATGATGAAAGGATGGTTGTAGAACCTCAAATGTACTTCTTTGGAAAGGAAAGTGATGAAGCCCTGATGAGAGTGGTTTAGGGTTCGAGGAATCGATGTTGAGGAATCATGACATACAGGAAATTGTGATCTTGATCACAAAACATTATAGTACTACTTAGATAATGGGTGGTAGCAGTACTATGGATGTTGGAGGTGAAGTGCATGTGGGAGGTGAAAGACGAACACCAGTAACCCAGTGTATCGATATAGAGAATAAAAGAGTCCCTGAGAGGGAGTGGGAGTTCTTCATTATGGATGTTGTGGTAAGACTCCCTTTGACCAAGAAGGTCAAGATGCAGTATGGGTTATGGTAGATCACCTCACCTAGATAACATGAGAAAGAAGGGAGTACTGTCAAGAGACAGGTTCTGTGGAACTACATAAGAGAGACAGATGGTTCAACTACACCATGATATGAGTTTAAAAGTTCTTGAGTTGACCTAAAGTTTTCCTTCCAAAAGGTGGAAGTAGGTACATGAGGAACTCTATGTTAGTACAGTTTATCACCCCTAACTAATGGTTAGTGTGATCCAGACTAGAGGGTATGATGAGAGCATGTGTGCTCGTTCAGGGTGATATCTAGAGACAGATCTTGTCCAATGAAAGATGTGATGATGACCACCATAGCCAGTATCGGGATTTAAATAAGCTATGTAAGAGAGGTTGTGTCGGTCACCACTTCAGTAAGATGATGTTGGTGAAAGGACCACGTGATGGTTAGAAATGGACCACAGTGTGTGCAGATGGAGTCGCTTTGATCTTGCAATGGCTGAAAGGAGCCCATGGACTACATGAGTCGTGAGCAGATGCAAAGTAGACTGTCATACAGTTCACTATGGGAGGATGTGTGACATGAAAATCCGACCCCTCTAAGTTATAGCTAAGAGAGCTGAGTCCCCGATATATGGGTCCATTTGAGATGGATTGGTGGAGAAGGTTATGGATAACCTTACCCCTCAGGATAAAGAAAGGTGTGATGAGTTCCATGTGTCCTATTTAGAGCACTATGTGAGGTACCCAGACCATGAGCTAAACAATGAACCTAGTGAGCCCCAAGGGAGGCTGAAATGGCCTGAGTCGCCTATGCAGTTTATAGACGCCAGGATGAAAGAACTCAGAGAAAAGAATATGTTATGATAAAGGTTCTTTGTAAATGCCATGGGTAAGGTAAAGCCACATAGGGGCCATTGATGGACATGGAAAAGTCTTATCCTGAATTGTTTGTTTTGCTTGATTGAATTTTGAGGGCAAAATTCCTATAAGGAGGGGAGGATGTTATAACCCCAATTTTCCAAAACATGTAATGAGATTTTAAATCTCTTTTTAAAGATAAATGAAATACATGATTGATGTAATGTGTTGATTTGAATGAATTTCATGTATGATGGCTTGTGTGTTTTCTTTTTGGGCCTTATTGGCCATTGAGCCCAATTGAAGGAAAAATAAAAAGAAAGGAACAAGGAATTCAAATAGATAAAAGAATACATAGGGAAATATTAACAAAAGGCTAAGGAATAATTTCCAAATATAGAATTTTGAGTTGTTAGGATTCCTTGGGGTTCAAGGAACCCAAAATCACAAAATAATGGTAAAAGGAATAGAAAGGATATGCAAAATATGAGTAATTGAAAGATAACTTGCAAACTAAGAAAAGGGATCATTTCCTTGAGATAATAATCCCAAAATTTGAAGGATAGAAGGTAAAAGTACGGATAAGGTTTCCTCAAAATTTGAGTTGAAAAGGAATTATGCTTTGGGAGTTGTGTTTTTTTTCTAAGATTGTCTTTGAATTTGGAATTTATTTCGAAATAATAGGAAATTGGTTTCCTTTTGTTCAAACGCGTATCATGGGAGCCCTTGGATGCAGATCCAACGGGCGCTACCCATCGTCCAAGTCCCAGTGGGATGAGGATGGTAGCCGTGACAGGGGAATCTTCTTCCCTTGATTCTGATCGATCTAATGAACGAGCACTCATGGGAAGAGTCCCATTGAGTTTGGGAGGGAGAATAGAAGCTTCCCAACCCTGGTTTGCTAAGGTTTCAACCTGACCTTGCGAAACGCCCAATTGGGCTAGGACTTGGGTTGCGGCTAGGATTGGGAACCCTATTAGGGACCTCCCACTGCCTATATAAGGGCACCCCTCGGTCCCTCGACTCGCCACGAACTCGAACGACTTCTCTCCGAAGTTTGTGTCCCTCTCCATCTCTCGTTTGACTTCACTCCGGCAGGGACGCCGCCGCGGAGCTAGCAGTAGAGAAAGAATGAAGATGACGTGCGATCGTCGTTCGATTCGGATCTGACGGCACTGGGAAGGGCCGGCCTAGTCAAGGCTGCTCAAACCGCGGACCGATAGATCAAGAGTCCATCGTGGATTCAGGGTAATCCAACGGCTCAGGCATAAAAGCACGTGAGTAGGCGGCTGAGTGGAGATGATGGATGCAGATCGTCTGATCAGCGGACCACTGTGGACCGTGGAGCATCCTACGATCGATAATATTTGGTAATTTCGCTCTCTGACCAAATAATCCAGAAAATGATTTATTTTTCAAAATAAGTAGTAATTACTAGGAGTATCCAATGGAAAAAATTTATACATGAAAGTTGTGTAGAAAAATATGAGGAACTTGATAAAAATGATTTGAGAAGCTAGTTCTACTATGTTTTGCAAAAGTACCTTAATTTGCTGGTAATATGCTTTTAAAAGTGATGAAGAACCCTAATTGAGTATAAAGGGTGTGTTAATGGGTCAAATTGATAAGTTTAACCCTATTAATGATAAAAGTGGTTTGATTATCCGTTTTGAATGCAAAGATGCCTAAATTAGAGTTGTAATCCATAAAAGAAGGTTAATCTATATGGGAACCCTAATTTGGGATAAAAGGAGATAAAAATCATATTCATTTGGAATAAGGAAATCAGATGCTTAATAAAGATTCTAAACTTGATAAAGATGTGCTATAATGAGAAATTAGGGGTTTCATGTAGTTTTGATAAATTAAGGATCATAATATTGAAAGAGGAGGTAAAAACCCTAATTTCCAATGAAACCCTAAAATTGAAATTGAAATCCTAAGTAATGTGATGAAATTGGATAAATATTAATAAAAGGAAATTGGTACTTTTATTTCAGGATTTCTCTTCCTCATTGCTTGCTTGATTGGGTTTCTCTTCATATTTGATTCTATCTTGAAATCTGCAACCAAAGGTATGTGGTTACGCTTATGAATATCTTGAATTAGTTTTTCGAGGTTTACCGAAGTTTTCATCGATGTCATGAATTAATTGTAGGATGCTTTTATTTCATGCAACTATAAAGTGACTATGATTATCACCATAAGTATATATATAACTGGCTAGATCCGGGTCCACCTCTGTTGCTTTGAAAAGGCTAAAAAAGGGGTAATCCTAGAGCAAGGTCTAGGTTACCGAGAGTTAGAAACTGGGCTACCTACGTGTAGTGCCATGAGACTCTTTAGCATACCATGAGTTAAGGAGTGGTCTACCTATGAGTAGTTCCATGTGACTCAACCCTAGAAACTGGTTCACTTGATATGTGGATCATGAGGGGTTTAATGGGGACAACACAGAGGATAGGGTACCCTTGGATCGCTGAGTTATATTTAAAATGTAATCTTGGTTGTTACATGATTAATTGAATGGTTACATTGTTAACATATTTACATGATTATTGTTTCCCCCACATACCATCTTCTTGCTGACCGACGTTTTGTTTGTCGGCGTTTTAGGTACAAATGAAAAGAACAAACAGTAAAGTGGCATATGAAGAATTAAATGAGAATTAACGTGCACATGAGGATTAGTTAGATTAGTATCTTCATGGATAGAAGTTTGGAAATCCCAATTTGAAAAGGTAAGCAAAGTTTTATTTTATACCAGTATTCAGTTAGTTGGTAAAGTTTATTAATTGTTATTGATTATTTGTCGAACCTTTGATCTGGGTTATTGATTAACGGCTCTGACCTTTCGGTCTCCCTTAATTGGGGGTTAACAGGAGAAGGGGTTGTAACAATATAGGTCTACAGCTAGGAATCCTGGTGAAGGTGGACGCACACACATTTGCTCAGACTAGAAGTAAATTTTCTAGGCTAGCCATCGAGATTGACACTTCAAAGAAACTGATTCACAACATTATGATCAATGGAAGCATATACCAAATTGAATATGAGGTCTTCCCTGACACCTGAGAGGCTTGCTGTAAGTTAGGACATGGGTGGAAGCAGTATCCATCCTATGTTTAGAGTCACGTCAGCAACAACAATACCAACATGGGCAAATTAGCCTCAGATGAGAAGGATAAGCAGAGCTCCCCACAAGACAATAGTAAAGAGAACACTTGGTAGACTCAAAGGAAGAAGTGTTAGAGATTTTATCTCATACTTGAAGACGAGGATGTCTCCATAGCGTGTCCGGATGATGATGGCACTGCATTTACGGTTCCGACAACATTCGAACAATGTCTCTCGACAGTGTTGTAGAGCACTGTTATACAGGAGAACATGAGAGATGAGCGGAAGTGAAAGAACAGACGTTCGGTTTCTCCCTCCTGAGGACTCTGCAACGATGGATGTTGTTTATGGATAGATTCCTTAGAGAGAGGACCAAAACACCCCATATATTTATATCTTTTTATCTCTCTTTCCATCATGAAGAGACACGACAGTTATGGGGAACTGCCCAACCCCAATGGATGTATCCTTTTAGGAAATACCCAATAAATAAATAAATATCTTTTATTTTAGTCCACACCGAAGGGGATATTTTCACATTTTCCCACTTGGCCCAAAATGCCATGGAAATCATATTTATTCATTTTCCATTGATCCATCAATATAAACACGTCTACATAAAAGTCAGATATGAGTCATAGAGGTCGATACTCAACAAATAAATACTCCCTTCTATGCACCACAATATCTAAATACTTTATGTATAGTGAAACAAAATTTATGAATAGGTTGACCTCAAAACTTATTTCCTTGGTCCAACTTGATGTCAAAACTGACATTCTATTATTACTAGTATTATAATAGAAATAGCGAGTCAAATGTATGATCACACAATATTACACTGTCAAATCACATTATTCATTTTACATCAAATAATTTTCTCAGACCCATGTCCCTTACATGAGATGTATACAATCCTGGAGCTAGCCCTTTAGTAAGAGGATCTGATATCATGTATTGTGTACTAATGTGATCAATCTGTATCATCTTGTTGTCAACTCGCTCATTGACAACATAGAGCTTTATATCTAGATGCCTGCATGCCGTGGTGCTTTTATCATTATTAGCAAAAGTCACTGTGGCTTCATTATCACAATATATCTGTATCGACTTATGAATTGAGTCGACAACTTTAAGATCTTGTATCATATTCTTGAGCCATATTGCATGTGATGATGTTTCATGACAAGCTATAAGTTCGGCTTCCATGGAAGATGAATCCATAGTCTTTTGCTTAATATTTCTCATGATACCACACCACCGGCCAGTAGGAAAACATAACCCGTTGTAGACTTCCTACTATCTAGGAATCCTGCAAAATCTGCATCTGAATATCTCGTAACCTCAAGGTGGTTTGTTCTTTTATATGTAAGCATGTAATCCTTTGTTCCTTGCAGATAACACATCACCTTCTTCACGACTCTCCAATGGTCCATGCCCGGGTTACTTTGGTAATGACCAAGCATCCTAGTATAAAAAGCAATGTCTGGTCGGGTGCATATCTAAAGATATTGTAGACTCCCAACTGTAGATGTGTATGGTATTTTCCTCATTTCATTCCTTTCTATATCACTACTAGGACACTGCTTGGAGTTAAACTTATCTCCTTTAACTATAGGTGCAGGTCCAGGTGAACAATTTTTCATTCCATACTTCTCTAATACTTGAGATATGTAAGCTTTCTTGGATATATAGAGTATGCCCTTAGCTCGGTCCCGATGTATCTCAATACCAAGTACATATGAAGCTTCTCCCATATCTTTCATCTGAAAGTTAGAGGAAAGAAATTCTTTAGTTTCATTTAATATAGCAAGGTTATTACTTGCTAGTAGAATGTTATCCACATAAAGAATTGATATTGTGAACTTATTCCCACTGACCTTGAGGTATGTACACTGATCAACAATATTTGGTTTGAACCCAAAGGTTGATATAATGGTGTTAAACTTTACATACCATTGTCGGGATGCTTGTTTAAGTCCATAAATTGATTTCTTTAATTTGCAAACCATACGACTTCTACTATTTTCAATGAAACCTTCTGGTTGGTCCATATAGACTTCTTCAGATAAATCCCCATTCAAAAATGCTATTTTCACATCCATTTGATGTAGCTCTAGATCAAAATGAGCCACTAAGGTCATGATTACCCTAAAAGAGTCCTTTGATGAGACTGGAGTAAAGGTCTCCTTATAATCAATGCCTTCCTTTTGTGTGAAACCTTTAGCAACTAGTCTGGCCTTGTACTTCTCTATTTCACCATTTGAGTTCCTTTTGGTCTTAAAGATCCATTTGCAACCAATATGTTTAACATTCTCTGGCGAAGGTACAAGGTCCCATACTTGATTTTTATCCATGGATGTCAGTTCCTCCTTCATGGCATCAAGCCACTTAGAGGAATTTTCACAATTTATTGCTTGTGAAAAAGATAAGTGATCAATATCTTCAAAGTCTAAATTTGGCTCTTGAAGGTATACAACATAATCAGTTGGAATGTCATACCTCCTTGATCTTGTGGATCTTCTTAATTCAGCATTGGATCCTATATTTTCTATAGGCTCTTTAGGTTGTCCTTCATCATGAACATGATCAACTTAATCATTTACAACCAGACTAAGAGCGTGATCTACTTCCATTGGCTCATCCACTTGACCATTGTTCATGGGAACAATAATTGGATAGCTTATACGATTTTGACTGGGTGCAGGTGTGACGGAATTTTCCTGCACTTCATCAAATGAATAATTTTGAAGTAGATCATTCCCACGGGTTTGATGATCCTCCAAGAATCTAGCCTTACCACTTTCGATTATCTTTCTTGGGTGAGATGGACAATAAAACCTATATCCCTTTGACCTTTCTGGATAACCAATAAAGAAACTGCTAGTGGTTCTTGGGTCAAGTGCCTTCTCATATGGATTGTAAATTCTAACTTCTGCGCGACATCCCCATATGTGCATGTAGTTCAAAGATGGTTTCCTTCATGTCCATAATTCATATGAGGTTTTCTGGACAGACTTGCTAGGAACCTTATTTAATACATGCACTACCGTCTTTAAAGCCTCATTCCACATGGTGGAAGGAAGGGAAGAATTACAAAGCATTGCACGAACCATTTCCTTTAATGTTCGATTCCTTCTTTCAGCTACACCATTTTGACTTGGTGTTCCTAGCATTGTATATTGAGGTACAATACCCTCTTCCTGAAGGAAATGTGCAAGTGGTCCCTTTCTTTGTCCCATCTCAGTGAACCTTCTATAATATTCGCCTCCTCTATCTGATCTGACTATCTTAATCACTTTACCTAATTGTTTCTCTACTTCAACTTTGAAGTCCTTAAAGGCTTGAAAAACCTCACTTTTGTCATTTAATAAGTAGAGATACATATATCGTGAATAGTCATTAATAAAGGTTGCAAAATACTTTTTTCCTGTAAAACAAGGCAGAAAAGGTCCAAAAATATCCGTGTGAATTATTTCTAATGTTCCACTACTCCTCTTGTCTCCCTTCTTAGAAGTGTTGGTTTGCTTAGCCTTTATGCATTCAACACATGTTCCAAAGTCAGTAAAGTCCAAGTGTACTAAAATTCCCTCCGTTACTAATCTTTGAATACTTTCTTTAGATATGTGTCCCAACCTTCGATGCCAAAGTAGTGATGAATTTTCGTCTAGTAATGTGCGTTTATTTCCAATAACATTATGCTGGACCATAAATGATTGCTCAAAACGAGGGCTTAATTGAACTTGATAAAGATCATTTATTAAAACACAAGCATCAATTAAATTGGAGTTTTTATACAATGACAATTGTCCACTTTGAAGAAAGAAACCATAGTTTAATTTGTCTAGTCTAGAAATAAAGACTAAATTTCTACTATAATTTGGTACATAAAAAGTATTTTCTAGATCCAATAAGCTTCCATTGTCAAGGATTAATCTGCATGTGCCAACAACCTTTACGCGTGAACCCAATTTATTTCCAGAATAAAAGACATTTTCATGCTTCGTTGGTTTCCTTTGATTCAGAAATCCCTGCAATGTATTGAAAATATGCACAGTAGCACCAGAGTCAAGTCACCAACTATATAATGGAACATTTGAACGATGACATTCATATGAAACAAGAGACATTATACCTTTCTTTTCCAACCATTTCTTGTACTTAAAACACTCCTTTTTAGCATGTCCTTTTTTATGTAAGAAGAAGCATTTCATATTAACCTTGCTTCCCCCGGCCTTGCCATCACTTGGCTTGGACACTCCACCTGAGATAGGAGCAGTTCTCTTCATGTTTCCTTTACCCTTGTGGCTATGCTTGTCATGGGTTCTTAAATGTGCAGTGGGGATCCCTTCATTCTTAAGTCTCTCTTCTTCTTGAACACACATGGCTAATAAATCATTTATTGACTATTTTTCCTTTTGTGTGTTGTAAGAGACTTTGAATGATCCATACTGACTAGGCAAGGAAGCTAAAATGAAGTGAACTAGAAATGCTTCGGAAATGGATAACTCCATTTCATTAAGTTGGACAGTAATGTCTCTCATCTCCATGATGTGTTCACGAATCCCACAAGAACCATTGTACTTCATAGAGCACATCTTAGCCATCAAGGTGCTGGCTCTAGACTTACTAGAAGAAACATATTGTTCCTCTAATGTCTTTAGAAAATCCTTTGCCAATTCAGAAGTGAGAATAGACCGTTTAATATGCTTTCCAACATGTGCTTGCATAAGCAACAAACTAAATCTATTAGAACATTCCCACTTATCATAATTGACCTTTTCAGCAGTAGTACTTTCCTCCATAGGTAGTTGTGGCTTTTCCACTCGGAAAGCCAAGTCGAAATCCATACATCCTAATGTAAACATGACCTTTTCTTTCCATTCATTAAAGTTTGAACCATTGAGAGTAGGAATATTGTTATTTTCACCTTATAAAGATGAGGAAATAACTGCAATAATTAAAATTTCATATCAAACCACAACTGAAATATAAAAGTAACTTTATCAGGTCTACTTTATTTACTTTTATAATACTAATCACAAGTAGTTATTACAAATTATCTTTGGATAAATATGTAACACTGAGTAGGATTAGTTTCTTTATGTGAGTTAGTCTCACTTAATAAAATAACATAGCATATGGTTAGTGACATAATATTTTTCCTTTGGGATAAATATTATATCAATGACATACATATGCTAACCAACGTAACTTGTATAATGCCAAAAACAATGATAAATATTAATAGAAATTATTGTTGTCAAGTTAAGTTAAATCTAATGTTACTTAACACTCATGTGAATATTCTCGTCACTGTATCAATAAACTTACTTTGGTAAGACTATTCATAATCTTAAATGTAACACAGATATTCACAATTAGTAACACTAGTATCTTATAGTTCAACAAGTCAAATTTCAAATGATACATATGTTAACATTAGTGTTTGCATGTTTATAAACACTTTCATGAATACATAGATGTTAACCGTGCATCAGTTGTTTATACGCACGATCCTTGTAATCATGTCTATCAACGTCATCATTCCAATGTGTTATCTTATTTCATACGAACGCATATAATTTAGCAAATGATGATACTTTTGTATTAGACTATAACAAAGAACGATGCTTATGTATTTAACTGAATTAAACTATAACAGATGACGATACCTTTGGGTTAAACTATCATTATGATGACACAATCACCACAATTACCGACTTCGTCAATTTGTTATTTATTTACGAAGGTACTTTTGTAGGAGTGAATGCACCGGCCGAAGAGTGGAGTCTCTCGGTGCTAGCCAAGAAAGGGGGGAAGGGGTGTCATCCACGCGACGCCATTGGCGTTATGAATAAGGTGTTCAGCCGTACAAAATTGTATGATAAAGATTTGCTGATGGGATTCGATAAAGCACCGGAACGAAGCATGTAACAAACTTTGCGGCAAAAAACACCCTGTCGCTGACCATGAAAGCACCGCAAAGGGTGGTCTGGACATGGGCGATCAAAGTATACCGGTGCTAGGGTAATTGGCGTTAAGTACAACCCTTCCATCCACCGGACAGAATGCAAACCAACGGAAAGGTAGAAGCACGTGTGATCAAGAGCAAAATAAGAAGCAATCGAACATCGCTCAGATATCATTGTTAGAGATTTTATCGCACACCTGAAGACGACGACGTCTCCATAGTATATCTGGATGACGATGGCACTGCGTTTACGGTTCCGACAGCGTTCGAACAACGTCTCTCGACAGCGTTGCAGAGCACTGTTAGACAGGAGAACAGGAGAGACGAGCGTCTCTCGTTCCATCATGAAAAGACACGACAGATATGGAGAACTGTCCAACCCCAACGGATGTATCCTTTTATTTTGGGCCACACCGAAGAGGATATTTTAACAAGAAGATCCCAATGCTAAGAAACTGGACACAATCCAAGGAGAACCAAACAAAAGAAATGAAGGGCACACAAAACATGTTTGAGAACTTGGCAGATCTACAGGACGACAACCCAAATAACGACATGGATGACCCACAGGTAGGACAACAAGACACGCATGAAACACCCTCCTCTATTCTTAACAGTATGAAGACCTGGAAAAAGAAAAAAAAATCTTCAGCCGACGACAAGAGGGAAGTCCTAAAAGAAATTAATGGAGAAGCTAATAAGAAACCAGGCTATTAGGAGGAAAACATCACAGTCAATCCAGAGGTTGATGAAGTGGTTGAGGAGGTCATCAACGTGGAGGACAGTGAAGACAACACGAGGACCTTAGATGGGGAAACGGTTGCGACAGACCAGGACTCTGAGGCAGCAGAGATAAATAACAACCCAGAAGACAATCTGAGTCTGGAGACGACAGTAGCACAAACGGCAAAGGAAAAAACTCCCGCGAGTGATAAACATGAGACGATGGAAGCATCTGATAACTCTCTGGAACCAGAACCCAATATAAAATGTGCCCGCTACCCCCAGACAGGAAGATGTTGAAGGGGAAAGGCACGAAGATGAAGCTAACTAGATCTAAACTGCCATATGAACATAAACGGAAAAGTCCTCGCCTGAACCTGGGTACGGATGAGGAGCACACTGACGCCGGGAAAGAAAATGAGGATCCTACCCAGAATAACTAGGTCAGCTAGACCAAGCTGACACCTGTGCGTGTCTCATCCACTAGATTGTTGTTTATGATTGATACACTATTGCTGGAATACAAGAGGCATGGGAAATATCCGTGAAACTATTTGTATGAAAAAATCTCAACTGGTTGGTCTACTTGAACCAAGGATCAGTGGTCAGACTGCGACTAACACCATTAAAAGCCTGGGCTTTTCTAAATCCTTCCGCTGTGAAGCGAGAGGATTTGCAGGCGGTATCTGGATCTGCTGGAAGGAGGATGAATGCAATATTCAAATTATCAATTACCATCAACAATTCATAACCTGCAAGGTCAATGGCACCCTCCTGATTACTTTTGTGTATGTGAACCCCCATATTTATGTGAGAAATTTGTTGTGAAAGCACCTAGTTAACATGGGCAGACGATTCTCCCTCCCATGGATAGTCGCAGGGGACTTCAACACTACCCTTAATCCAGCTGAGAAACCGGGCATCATCCATTATGACTTCAGCAAAACAAGTATAACGACCCACACTTTTGAGTGTCTAAAAGACCTTAAAGTCACATATCGTTAATCATAATTTCCAAGATCAGATTCAAGAAATAATAGAGAATAGTAAACAATTTCCATTAATGATCAAATATTTACATGTTTACATGAAAAGCTCCTCTAAGGAGTTACATAACTTTTAACAGAATTAATTATACATGTGCGAAGATAAACCATTAAAACTAAACCTTCCTGATTAAGCTGTAGTGTCTTCAACATCTTTATCTGTACCCTCATGTCCACGAATCAAGTATATCTGATACCTAAAACGCCAAAAAACAAATACGCGATCAGTATATTTCTATACTGATACGTGGATTCAAACAATAATCGCAAGTACAGATACAAGCAAACATCTTTATCTTGAATATAAACTCATTTTCATATTCTAACCCTTATCTGGTTCACTATCTCAGGTGTAATCACTGTCCCTCCGGGGCTCGTGTGCATTACCCTTAAGATCAGTCTGACCCAGGGTTCAGAATGTAGTTATTTACTTTACAAGATACTCATATGAACTTTATAGTTTGCAAGAACTAAATAAACAAGCAAGCAGTTTATTTGTCGTTCAATCTCATCGAGAAACATCGACAATCTCGAAATTCGATACATGTAATCATAAGCGTAACCACATACCTTATGCCATCGCAGAAACCATGCAGAACATCATATGTACTTTAAGAGTGCATCCAAACATCCAAGCAGTAAAGCATGTAATCAACAAGGTATCTGAAACAAATCATACTACATATGTGTCATCACATATTCTCATTACATTATTCAAGTCTAGATTCGCTCCTAAACTAAGGTTTAGGTTATCTCTCGTTTGGACTAAGGATCAGGGTGACAAACCCTAATTCCATCATATCACAGTTTCTAAGATTACAAATCCAGTTATGCATATTAGGTGAAACCCTAATCGTCAACTTAAGCATATTAGACTATTCATTACATCTAGTTCACATTATCAGCATTAGATCATAGCAAGATGTCGACATTGATTTTAACACCCTAAATAGCATGAATAAGATTACTCATCTAGAATCATCCATTACTCATCATTATCAAGGATTTCTTCATTATACATGTCAAGATCAGGTATGAACATAACATAACCAATTCTAATCAATTAATCATCAGTTTACAGGAATTTAGGTCTTTCCTTTATACTAATCATCTTAACACATGTATAGCACATACTTTTAGAATAGGAAGCTTAGCCAGGTTATGATAGTATTTTATTTGGATTCCTCTCGTTCTCCTGATGTGTTTGATATATAATATTACTGTATTTCGAGCTACCATTAATTAATTATAAATATTCCAAATTATTGCTATAGTAGCCAATCAGGGGTTGCCACGTCAGCATTAAAAGACTTACCAGAATTGTTCCATGAAAGGGGGAAAAAGACTCCCGCTACCCTTGGGTCTTGTTCGTGTGAGGAGGGGTAGATGAGTACTTTCACTCTTTCCTTCTCCTTTCTCACGATACAACCCGCTCTTGCGTGTGGTGCAGCGGTGCATCGACCAGGGCGGCCGGTACCACGGCCCTGGCTCTCGGGGAGTCGTGCAAGGTGGTGAAGCCAGGCATGTAAGCACACCTTAAGCATGGGGGACGGCTACTTGCTGGTCGGAGAGTTCAACAGAAGGTGATAGAGGGTCTTGCTCTCCCCATCGGAACTTTGGATCAGGCTGGTCCGTCATCGTGTCCCCCTGCGTCTAGGGTCGTCAGGGAGTGTGCACAGGTGTGAATTCATGTTCATACGAGGATCCTTGCTAAGCCAGGATATCTCCATCTTGCAGAGCTCGTCGCTACTTCCTTTCCATCCTTTCTCGCACAACGTGTGGGCATACGACTGCCCATCCGCAGACCGTGGCATCACCACCCAGGTTCTACCCCGGGCATGCTCGTCCTCCCTCGTCCCCCAATCTTCTTCCATCTGTCTTTGTGTCTCATCTATAGACGGACGAACAATGTCGTCTTCTTCCTCTCTCGTTGAGGTGACTCCCGCCCCATATGTGCTCCAGCGCCGCCTCGTGCATCACACGTTTCTGAGCCCGATGCCTCCCCATCCCTGGTCCGTGGTGGCTTGGCAAGGGGTCGAGCACCTCTACTGGGGATCCGCCTATCTTGCCCTTGAACTGGAGTGCATCGATGGCACGCAGGTCAGCAAGGATGAGGCTGATAGCGAGCCACCATCAAGCTCGAGGTCATCCTCTTCATCACGCCAAATAGGAGAGGTCTCACAGAAGAAACCAACGATGAGCCATGACACCTGGTACGCCTCCTCCCTTCCCTTCCTCTCTGGCAAAGCCTCCCAGCTTGCCATCACCACCTGCACCCGACCTTAGAGATCTGTTCGAGAATGTTTTGAACACCGGGAGTAATATCATCGCTTCCATGTCTAGTCACATCCTACATGGCCCTAAGAGGGATGCATGGGTTCCCTATATATATAAAACCTTAGAGAAACCCTAAGGGTTACGTCAGAGAGAGGAATAGGTAGAGTCTGGTTCCTTTCCTTATAAACTCGTGGATGGGAGGGAGAAACCTGATTAGAAGAGGAAACCTCCCTTAGACATATTTTGAGTGAAATCCAACGTGAGTCACAAACTACCCAAGTTGGGAAGGTGTTTCCATACATGATTGCCAAGGAAAGAAAACAACCACTTAAATAATATTCCTTCTTTAAAGGTAAATGGACTCCTTTCCCAACGAGAGTCCATAACCTCTATTTATCTCAAATTCTGGGATAATAAACCACTATATATATTATCTAAGAATTATCGAGATCTTATTATAATCACGAGTCTCCTCAATATCCAAAACATCTATCAGGGACCCACATGTAAACCCTGATTATTCACTTTGGCTCAAAAGTGACCCTAAGGCACATGAACCACATCTTGGGCCTTCCAAAGGCTCCATGAGCTTAGAAACATTCCTAATTACCAATCTTGAGGCTTTGGTAATTATTACATCTTTTATTCGCCTCATAGGAATACATATATTCCCTAATTTCATTTAGGCCTGAAATCCATGAATTTCAAGGATGTAACATTCACTCCTCCTTAAAAGAAATTTTGTGCTCAAAATTTAGGCCTACTAAGCCTAGATGAATGATAACTCACATTATTTTCATAATTTAGGGTTAAGACCCTACTTAATCAATTTTCATTTTATTACTAAGATTGGCACTTGAATTGAAATTCAAGTATATCCATATCTCTAGCAGTTACATCTTATCATCTCTTGATGATGTCATAATAACTTGGTGATTTCTCTTTTCACCTAGGTTTCCGAACTATTATTCATTACTTTCACTCAAGGGTGAGGTAACACCTTTAACCCTAGATCAAGTCATTACAAATTCATCTTAAGACATTTATTCTCAATTTTAAGCATAATGTGTTTCTACCCCATCTCCCTTCCTCATAATGAGATGAAATAAGCATTTGGCTGCAGCCCAAACACAAATTTCATTCCATTCCAAGAACGGAGATGGTACATCCACATATTACCTTTCAATTTCACGCATTAAGTTGAATCATACTCTATATGACTCTAAACTTACTTGTTCTTAATTTTATAGAATTCTTATGTTCCATGAAGTCAAGTGTCCCTTTTCTTACTCTTAAGTTAGGTCACAACTCCTCTTAAGTTTTCATGACTTCTTTATATCTTTTATATTTACATCTCATGTATCATTATGAGCCTTAGCCAAATCCTCGAGGTCTCTAGGGGTAGAGGTACTTTTGGTGTGATTTCATTCTTATGCATCAAGAGAGTGCCTTTCACATTCACCCATTAGGCTACATGATCCTCATGGAGGTAGCTAATCTCCTGAGTCATGTACCTTGGATAAACCTAGCTGTTACCTCCTTACCACATGGTCATGTGCATTCATGGCATATCAACTCCCAACCCATCGGTCCTATGTACCTCTAATACAGCCTACTTGACCCTAGGATTGCATTAGGACTCTACCCTCCCTAAGGGTTTCTTTTGAGATGTCACATCTTTTAAGCACATTATTCTCTTATTTAATTCTTTAACCCGGATTTCCTTCATATCTCTCTTTTGAGTACACATAATGTAGTGTCGTCCCATCATTGGGCTCGGGCCACCTTCCCTCTAGGGCTTGGTTCCATGTCGGTCTTCCCTCCTGGGCTTGACCTCTGTGATCTTCCCTCCAGGGGCTTGATCCTAAACAACTGCATTGTGGACTTAGGCCACCTTCCCTCGTGGGCTTGACCATTTCATGGCCTTCCCTCCTGGGCTTGGTCGTCCACTTAGGCCACCTTCCCTCCTGGGCTTGGTGCCTTATTGGTCTTCCCTCCTGGGCTTGACCAGTTGTGTCACTCAGAGTTGGCATCCTTGGGTTCAAAGAATTTAAGTGCTTTCATTTTTTTTTCTTTAACTCTTCACCCCTCTAGGTGAGGATTAAGGTTATCTCAATACTTAAATATGTTTATTCACTTACCTATTAAGGGAAAGTCCTAGCCTAGGGTGCCTTCTTGGCTCATAGGAGGGGGTTAGGCTCTCTAGCCACAACCTGATCCCAAGATCTAGGTTTTTCCTCCCTCATAGGTCATCTTCCCACTCTTGGGTTGACCCACCCCAGGTTAGCTTACTAACCCTAAAGGTTTTATAGATATCTCTTTGTTTTCATTAAGTATAACTTTTATCATTATAACATATCAACTTCTCAACCTCCGGAATACCCCCTCATGGTTTTTGTCCATTCAATGAACTTGGGTCAACTTCCCCTCCAGGGCTTGGCCACCATCACTAAACTTCTAGTGACAACATGAGGAGTTTGAGCAAGTTATATTCCAACTTTTCATTTTGATTTATTTACATCTATTTATATCTCTTAAGACCTATCACATAAGTTTTATGCTCCTCATGCCCACATGCATGGGAGATTGGATTACCTAAACCATTCCTTATCTTTCTTATTCATGATTTCAAGTTTCACATGGGCAGTGTCCCATACCACCACACCATGTTATTACCAATTTTAAGTTTCACATGGGTAGTGTCCCATACCACCACACCATGTTGATTACCGATTTCAAGTTTCACATGGGTAGTGTCCCATACCACCACGCCATGTTCATTAATTAGGATTAAGGTTTTAGGGTTAGGGTTAGGGACTATACTCTACCTCTCAGAGTTTTCATATCCCTTGACTCTCTAGAGTTTTCATACCCTAATCCAAGTCCTTCCTCTAAGAAAGGGCTTACCCAAACATGTATCTTTCTAGTGTCTACCCTCTCTAGAGGGACCTACTCGAAAGGTTACATCTTTTCACATTTTACTTCTCTTATTAACATCCTTTTTAAAGCTTTTAAGCAAGAGATGAGAAGTAGACGAAAATGTGAGATGAGAAACCTAAAGATACTTTATGCTTTATTAATTTTTCTTGAAAATTATAAACTATTAAGTATTAGTTGATGAATCTGTGCTCTGATACCAAATGTAATGACCCGCACTTTTGAGTGTCTAAAACACCTTAAAGTCACAGATCATGAATCATAATTTCTAGGATCAGATTCAAGAAATAATACAGAATAGTAAACAATTTCCATTAATGATCAAATATTTACATGTTTACATGAAAAGCTCCTCTAAGGAGTTACATAACTTTTAACAGAATTAATTATACATGTGTGGAGATAAACCATTAAAACTAAACCTTCATGATTAAGCTGTAGTGTCTTCAACATCTTTATCTGTACCCTCATGTCCACGAATCAAGTATATCTGATACCTAAAATGCCGACAAACAAATACGCGATCAGTATATTTCTATACTGATACGTGGATTCAAACAATAATCACAAGTACAGATATAAGCACACATATTTATGTTGAATATAAACTCATTTTCATATTCTAACCCTTATCTGGTCCACTACCTCAGGTGTAATCACTGTCCCTCCAGGGCTCGTGTGCATTACCCTTAAGATCAGTCTGACCCAGGGTTCAAAATGTAGTTATTTACTTTACATGATACTCATATGAACTTTATAGTTTGCAAGAACTAAATAAACAAGCAAGCAGTTTATTTGTCGTTTAATCTCATCGAGAAACATCGGCAATCTCGAAATTCGATACATGTAATCATAAGCGTAACCACGTACCTTATGCCATCGCAGAAACCATGCAGAACATCATATGTACTTTAAGAGTGCATCCAAACATCCAAGCAGTAAAGCATGTAATCAACACGGTATCTGAAACAAATCATACTACATATGTGTCATCACATATTCTCATTACATTATTCAAGTCTAGATTCGCTCCTAAACTAGGGTTTAGGTTATCTCTCGTTTGGACTAAGGATCAGGGTGACAAACCCTAATTCCATAATATCATAGTTTCTAAGATTACAAATCCAGTTATGCATATTAGGTGAAACCCTAATCATCAACTTAAGCATATTAGACTATTCATTACATCTAGTTCACATTATTAGCATTAGATCATAGTAAGATGTCGACATTGATTTTAACACCCTAAATAGCATGAATAAGATTACTAATCTAGAATCATCCATTATTCATCATTATCAAGGATGTCTTCATTATACATGTCTAGATCAGGTATGAACATAGCATAACCAATTCTAATCAATTAATCATCAGTTTATAGGAATTTAGGTCTTTCCTTTATACTAATCATCTTAACACATGTATAACACATACTTTTAGAATAGGAAACTTAGCCAAGTTCTGATAGTATTTTATTTGGATTCCTCTCATTATCCTAATCAGTTTGATATATAATATTACTGTATTTCGAGCTACCATTAATTAATTATAAATATTCCAAATTATTTCTATAGTAGCCAATCAGGGGTTGCCACGTCAGCATTAAAAGACTTACCGGAATTGTTCCAGAAAGGGGGAAAAAGAATCCCGCTACCCTTGGGTCTTGTTCGTGTGAGGAGGGGTAGATGAGTACTTTCACTCTTTCCTTCTCCTTTCTCACGACGCAACCTGCTCTTGCGTCTGGCGCAGCGGTGCATCGACCAGGGCGGCCGGTACCGCGCCCCTGGCTCTCGGGGAGTTGTGCAAGGTGGTGAAGCCAGACATGTAGGCACACCTTAAGCACGGGGATGGCTACTTGCTGGTCGGAGAGTTCAACAGAAGGTGATAGAGGGTCTTGCTCTCCCCATCGGAACCTTGGATCAGGCCGATCCGTCATCGTGTCCCCCTGCGTCTAGGGTCGTCGGGGAGTGTGCACAGGTGTGAATTCATGTTCATACGAGGATCCTTACTATGCCAAGATATATCCATCTTGCAGAGCTCGTCGCTACTTCCTTTCCATCCTTTCTCACACAACGTGTGGGCATACGACTGCCCATCCGCAGACTGTGGCATCACCACCCAGGTTCTGCCTCGGGCATGCTCGTCCTCCCTCATCCCCCAATCTTCTTCCATCCGTCTTTGTGTCTCATCTATAGACGGACGGACAACGCCGTCTTCTTCCTTTCTCGTCAGGGTAACTCCCGCCCCATACATGCTCCAGCGCCGCCTCGTGTATCACACATTTCTGAGCCCGATGCCTCCTCATCCCTAGTCCGTGGTGGCTTGGCAAGGGGTCGAGCACCTCTACTGGGGATCCGCCTATCTTGCCCTTGAACTGGACTGCATTGATGGCACGCAGGTCAGCAAGGATGAGGCTGATAGAAAGCCACTATTAAGCTTGAGGTCATCCTCTTCATCATGCCAAATAGGAGAGGTCTCGCAGAAGCAACCAACGATGAGCCATGACACCTGGTGTGCCTCCTCCCTTCCCTTCTTCTCCGGCAGCTTGCCATCACCACCTGCACCTGACCTTAGAGATCTGTTTGAGAATGTTTTGAACATCGGGAGTACTATCATCACTTCCATGTCTAGTCACATCCTCCATGGCCCTAAGAGGGATGCCTGGGTTCCCTATATATATACAACCTTGGAGAAACCCTAAGAGTTACGTCAGAGTGAGGAATAGGTAGAGTCTGGTTCCTTTCCTTATAAACTCGTGGATGGGAGGGAGAAACCTGATTAGAAGAGGACACCTCCCTTGGACATATTTTAAGTGAAATCCAACGTGAGTCACAAACTACCCAAGTTGGGAAGGTGTTTCCATACATGATTGCCAAGGAAAGAAAACAACCACTTCAATAATATTCCTTCTTTAAAGGTAAATGGACTCCTTTCCCAATGAGAGTCCATAACCTCTATTTATCTCAAATTTTGGGATAATAAACCGCTATATATATTATCCAAGAATTATCGGGATCTTATTATAATCACGAGTCTCCTCAATATCCAAAACATCTATCAGGGACCCACATGTAAACCCCGATTATTCACTTGGGCTCAAAAGTGACCCTAAGGCCCATGAACCACATATTGAGCCTTCCAAAGGCTCCATGAGCTTAGTAACATTCCTAATTACCTATCTTGAGGCTTTGGTAATTATTACATCTTTTATTCGCCTCATAGGAATACATATATTCCCTAATTTCATTTAGGCTTGAAATCCATGAATTTCAAGGATGTAACATTCACTCCTCCTTAAAAGAAATTTTGTCCTCAAAATTTAGGCCTACTAAGCCTAGATGAATGATAACTCACATTATTTTCAAAATTTAGGGTTAAGACCCTACTTAATCAATTTTCATTTTATTACTAAGATTGGCACTTGAATTGAAATTCAAGTATACCCATATCTCTAGCAGTTACATCTTATCATCTCTTGATGATGTCATAATAACTTGGTGATTTCTCTTTTCACCTAGGTTTCTGACCTATTATTCATTACTTTCACTCAAGGGTGAGGTAACACCTTTAACCCTAGATCAAGTCATTACAAATTCATCTTAAGAAATTTATTCTCAATTTTAAGCATAATGTGTTTCTACCCCATCTCCCTTCCTCATAATGAGATGAAATAAGCATTTGGCTGCAGCCCAAACACAAATTTATTCCATTCCAAAAACGGAGAAGGTACATCCACATATTACCTTTCAATTTCACGCATTAAGTTGAATCATACTCTATATGACTCTAAACTTACTTGTTCTTAATTTTATAGCGTTCTTATGTTCCATGAAGTCAAGTGTCCCTTTTCTTACTCTTAAGTTAGGTCACAACTCCTCTTAAGTTTTCATGACTTCTTTATATCTTTTATATTTAAATCTCATGTATCATTATGAGCCTTAGACAAATCCTCGATGTCTCTAGGGGTATAGGTACTTTTGGAGTGATCTCATCCTTATGCATCAAGAGAGTGCCTTTCACATTCACCCATTAGGCTACATGATCCTCATGGATGTAGCTAATCTCCTGAGTCATGTACCTTGGATAAACCTAGATGTTACCTCCTTACCACATGGTCATGTGCATTCATGGCATATCAACTCCCAACCCATCGGTCCTATGTACCTCTTAAACACCCTACTTGACCCTAGGATTGCATTAGGACTCTACCCTCCCTAAGGGTTTCTTTTGAGATGTCACATCTTTTAAGCACATTATTCTCTTATTTAATTATTTAACCGGGATTGCCTTAATATCTCTCTTTTGAGTACACATAATGCAGTGTCGTCCCATCATTGGGCTCGAGCCACCTTCCCTCTAGGGCTTGGTGCCATGTCGGTCTTCCCTCCTGGGCTTGACCTCTATGATCTTCCCCTCCAGGGGCTTGATCCTAAACAACTGCATTGTGGACTTAGGCCACCTTCCCTCCTGGGCTTGGTGCCTACCTAGTCTTCCCTCCTGGGCTTGGTCGTCCAGTTAGGCCACCTTCCCTCCTGGGCTTGGTGCCTTATTGGTCTTCCCTCCTGGGCTTGACCAGTTGTGTCACTCAGAGTTGGCATCCTTGGGTTCAAAGAATTTAAGTGCTTTCATTTTTTTTTCTTTAACTCTTCACACCTCTAGGTGAGGATTAAGGTTATCTCAATACTTAAATATGTTTATTCACTTACTTATTAAGGGAAAGTCCTAGCCTAGGGTGCCTTCTTGGCTCATAGGAGGGGGTTAGGCTCTCTAGCCACAAACTGATCCCAAGATCTAGGTTTTGCCTCCCTCATAGGTCATCTTCCCACTCTTGGGTTGACCCACCCCAGGTTAGCTTACTAACCCTAAAGGTTTTATAGATATCTCTTTGTTTTCATTGAGTATAACTTTTATCATTATAACATATCAACCCATTTTTTTCTCAACCTCTGGAATACCCCCTCATGGTTTCTGTCCATTCAATGAACTTGGGTCAACTTCCCCTCCAGGGCTTGGCCACCATCACTAAACTTCTAGTGACAACATGAGGAGTTTGAGCAAGTTATATTCCAACTTTTCATTTTGATATATTTACATCTATTTATATCTCTTAAGACCTATCACATAAGTTTTATGCTCCTCATGCCCACATGCATGGGAGATTGGATTACCTAAACCATCCCTTATCTTTCTTATTCATGATTTCAAGTTTCACATGGGAAGTGTCCCATACCACCACACCATGTTATTACCAATTTTAAGTTTCACATGGGTAGTGTCCCATACCACCACACCATGTTGATTACCGATTTCAAGTTTCACATGGGTAGTGTCCCATACCACCACGCCATGTTCATTAATTAGGATTAAGGTTTTAGGGTTAGGGTTAGGGACTATACTCTACCTCTCAGAGTTTTCATATCCCTTGACTCTCTAGAGTTTTCATACCCTAATCCAAGTCCTTCCTCTAAGAAAGGGCTTACCCAAACATGTATCTTTCTAGTGTCTACCCTCTCTAGAGGGACCTACTCGAAAGGTTACATCTTTTCACATTTTACTTCTCTTATTAACATCTTTTTTAAAGCTTTTAAGCAAGAGATGAGAAGTAGACGAAAATGTGAGATGAGAAATCTAAAGATACTTTATGCTTTATTAATTTTTCTTGAAAATGATAAACTATTAAGTATTAGTTGATGAATCTGTGCTCTGATACCAAATGTAACGACCCACACTTTTGAGTGTCTAAAAGACCTTAAAGTCACAAATCGTTAATCATAATTTCCAGGATCAGATTCAAGAAATAATACAGAATAGTAAACAATTTCCATTAATGATCAAATATTTACATGTTTACTTGAAAAGCTCCTCTAAGGAGTTACATAACTTTTAACAGAATTAATTATACATGTGTGGAGATAAACCATTAAAACTAAACCTTCATGATTAAGCTGTAGTGTCTTCAACATCTTTATCTGTACCCTCATGTCCACGAATCAAGTATATCTGATACCTAAAATGCCGACAAACAAAACGTGATCAATATATTTCTATACTGATATGTGGATGCAAACAATACTCACAAGTAAAAATATAAGCAAACATCTTTATCTTGAATATAAACTCATTTTCATATTCTAACCCTTATCTGGTCCACTACCTCAGGTGTAATCACTTTCCCTCCGGGGCTCGTGTGCATTACCCTTAAGACCAGTCTGACCCAGGGTTCAAAATGTAGTTATTTACTTTACATGATACTCATATGAACTTTATAGTTTGCAAGAACTAAATAAACAAGCAAGCAGTTTATTTGTCGTTCAATCTCATCGAGAAACATCAGAAATCTCGAAATTCGATACATGTAATCATAAGCGTAACCACGTACCTTATGCCATCGCAGAAACCATGCAGAACATCATATGTACTTTAAGAGTGCATCCAAACATCCAAGCAGTAAAGCATGTAATCAACAAGGTATCTGAAACAAATCATACTACATATGTGTCATCACATATTCTCATTACATTATTCAAGTCTAGATTCGCTCCTAAACTAGGGTTTAGGTTATCTCTCGTTTGGACTAAGGATCAGGGTGACAAACCCTAATTCCATCATATCATAGTTTCTAAGATTAAAAATCTAGTTATGCATATTAGGTGAAACCCTAATCGTCAACTTAAGCATATTATACTATTCATTACATCTAGTTCACATTATCAGCATTAGATCATAGCAAGATGTCGACATTGATTTTAACACCCTAAATAGCATGAATAAGATTACTAATCTAGAATCATCCATTATTCATCATTATCAAGGATTTCTTCATTATACATGTCTAGATCAGGTATGAACATAACATAACCAATTCTAATCAATTAATCATCAGTTTACAGGAATTTAGGTCTTTCCTTTATACTAATCATCTTAACACATGTATAGCACATACTTTTAGAATAGGAAGCTTAGCCAGGTTCTGATAGTATTTTATTTGTATTCCTCTCGTTCTCCTGATCAGTTTGATATATAATATTACTGTATTTCGAGCTACCATTAATTAATTATAAATATTCCAAATTATTGCTATAGTAGCCAATCAGGGGTTGCCACGTCAGCATTAAAAGACTTACCAGAATTGTTCCAGAAAGGGGGAAAAAGACTCCCGCTACCCTTGGGTCTTGTTCTTGTGAGGAGGGGTAGATGAGTACTTTCACTCTTTCCTTCTCCTTTCTCACGACGCAACCCACTCTTGCGTCTGGCACAGCGGTGCATCGACCAGGGCGGCCGGTACCGCGGCCCTGGTTCTCGAGGAGTCGTGCAAGGTGGTGAAGCCAGACATGTAGGCACACCTTAAGCATGGGGGATGGCTACTTGCTGGTCGGAGAGTTCAGCAGCAGGTGATAGAGGGTCTTGCTCTCCCCATCGGAACCTTGGATCAGGCTGGTCCGTCATCGTGTCCCCCTGCGTCTAGGGTCGTCGGGGAGTGTGTACAGGTGTGAATTCATGTTCATACGAGGATCATTGCTACGCCAAGATATCTCCATCTTACAGAGCTCATCGCTACTTCCTTTCCATCCTTTCCCGCACAACATGTGGGCATACGACTGCCCATCCGTAGACTGTGGCATCACTACCCAGGTTCTGCCTCAGGCCTGCTCATCCTCCCTCATCCCCCAATCTTCTTCCATCCGTCTTTGTGTCTCATCTATAGACGGATGGACAACGCCGTCTTCTTCCTCTCTCATCAGGGTGACTCCCACCCCATACGTGCTCCAGCACTGCCTCGTGCATCACACGTTTCTGAGCCCGACGCCTCCCCATCCCTGGTCTGTGGTGGCTTGGCAAGGGGTCGAGAACCTCTACTGGGGATCCACCTATCTTGCCCTTGAACTGGACTGCATCGATGGCACGTAGGTTGACAAGGATGAGGCTGATAGCAAGCCACCATCAAGCTCGAGGTCATCCTCTTCATCACGCCAAATAGGAGAGGTCTCGCAGAAACAACCAACGATGAGCCATGACACCTGGTGCACCTCCTCCCTTCCCTTCCTCTCCGGCAAAGCCTCCCAACTTTCCATCACCACCTGCACCTGACCTTAGAGATGTGTTCGAGAATGTTTTGAACACTGCGAGTACTATCATCGCTTCCATGTCTAGTCACATCCTCCATGGCCCTAAGAGGGATGCCTGGGTTCCCTATATATATACACCCTTGGAGAAACCCTAAGGGTTACATCAGAGAGAGGAATAGGCAGAGTCTGGTTCCTTTCCTTATAAACTCGTGGATGGGAGGGAGAAACCTGATTAGAAGAGGAAACCTCCCTTAGACATATTTTGAGTGAAATCCAACGTGAGTCACAAACTACCCAAGTTGGGAAGGTGTTTCCATACGTGATTGCCAAGGAAAGAAAACAACCACTTCAATAATATTCCTTCTTTAAAGGTAAATGGACTCCTTTCCCAATGAGAGTCCATAACCTCTATTTATCTCAAATTTTGGGATAATAAACCGCTATATATATTATCCAAGAACTATTGGGATCTTATTATAATCACGAGTCTCCTCAATATCCAAAACATCTATCAGGGACCCACATGTAAACCCAGATTATTCACTTGGGCTCAAAAGTGACCCTAAGGCCCATGAACCACATCTTGGGCCTTCCAAAGGCTCCATGATCTTAGTAACATTCCTAATTACCAATCTTGAGGCTTTGGTAATTATTACATCTTTTATTCGCCTCATAGGAATACATATATTCCCTAATTTCATTTAGGCTTAAAATCCATGAATTTCAAGGATGTAACATTTATTGTAACATCCCAGGATTTGAGGCCTCAGAAAAGTTGATCTTAAAAGGAATGATTGGACTATCCATATCACCAAGGTGCACCTCATTTTCTGGGAGCCCATCACTAAAGAACTCCATAGTTAAGCGTGCTCAGCTTGGAGTAGTAATAGGATGGGTGACCAGTCGGGAAGTTGACCCCGACTTGCGTGTAAGTGAGGAAAAAGCGTGCAGTTAAGGCTAGTGGTGGTCTGTGGGGCCAGTCGTCATTCCTAAAACTCTTCTAGAGCCTTAGGCAATGAGCCCAGACATTACAAATGGTATCAGAGCAAATTCCCCTCTAGTAGGTGGGGCCCACATGGGCATGGCATGCCAGTCTTGAGCCGTGCGGTCCAGGCATGTAGGAAAGGGTTGTTCATGATTGATGTAGCCACCTTTGCACTGGTATTCCGTGATCGGGAGCTGGCTGTCCATGGGCCATTGTGGGTTTGCACTGAAATGGGGAAGCGATTATGAGGCCTTATAGTTGAGCCTTGACGAGGACGTCAAGAGTCGAAGTGGGGGAGATTGTAACATCCCAGGATTTGAGGTCTCAGAAAAGTTGATCTTAAAAGGAATGATTGGACTATCCATATCACCAAGGTGCACCTCCTTTTCTGGGAGCCCATCACTAAAGAACTCCATAGTTAAGCGTGCTCAGCTTGGAGTAGTACTAGGATGGGTGACCAGTCGGAAAGTTGACCCCGACTTACGTGTAAGTGAGGAAAAAACGTGCAGTTAAGGCTAGTGGTGGTCTGTGGGGCCAATCGTCATTCCTGAAACTCTGCTAGAGCCTTGGGCAATGAGCCCAAACATTACAACAAGGGTCTTCAGTGATACACTCTTAGAAGCAGGCCTATCAGACATAGACTACTCTGGAATGAAATTCACATACATCCATGGAGCGCTCCAGGAATGACTTGTCAGAGCTGTTGTGAATGCCACTTTCTTAGACCAATTCAATGACTTCATTGTCGAACATCTACCTCGTTCGAATTCCAACGACTACCCCATTCTCATCAGATCCACATCACGATCGAGGCAGGCACCAACCGAGGTTCCTCATCAAAGAGTCTTGATCAAAAGACCCTCAATTGCAAAATATTCTGAGGACCAACTAGAACTCAAGCTTGGACTTCCATGGCATCCTTGGGGAAGCTAAAGGAGAGCTTATTAGCTGGGCCAAAGAAAAGGGCATGTCTGTTGGCAAAGAAAAGAAGAGAATCATGTGCAACATTGAAACCTTGCAAACCTGCTTATCAGAACATTAAAATAATATCACGGCCAACCTTATCGCTGATATGGAAGCCAGATACAATGAAATTCTAAATCAAGAAGAAAGTGATTGGATACAAAAGAGTCACATCAACTGGCTTACAATTGGAGATAATAACACTAAGTACTACAACGCCTCTGTCAAGCAATGGAAAAGACAGAACACTGTCACTACGTTGAAGAACAATACGGGTGACTGGATCACTGAGGAGGCTGATATAGAGAATATGATCTACAGTCACTTCATCAATATGTTTATAGAACCATCTCCCGAGAACGATGAGGCTATCGGAAGCTTTATCGGATAATTCAAGACCTTAACTCCTGACCAATATCAAGAGATGGAGAAGGAATCAAGCCTAGCAAAAATTCACAAAATCTTATGTGATTCCAATCCGCACAAGGTTGCATGCCCCGTTAGTGTTGACGCCTCATTCCTTATTTCCAACTGGCACACTGTAAAGCACTCCTTACACAAAACGGTAAAGGATGCGTTATCCGGGAAGCAACTAGATGACACTCTCTGTAATGCTAATATAGTTCTTATTCCAAAAAGTACCCAAGCCAGAGACCTGTGAGCAGTTCATACCTATCTTGCTGAACAATGAGGAGCTGCAACAACGAAGATAGGTCTCAAGGGACCTATTGGTAACCTCAGTTTGGCCATCTGACTGGGGATGATAGGCTGAACTGAAACATAATTTGGTGCCCATCAAGCAGAACAACTCCCTCCAGAATTGACTTTGGAAGATGCAATCACGATCACTAACTATTGTTTTTGGGACCCCATGTAGCTTGACAACATTTGCTATAAAGGCCTCTGCCACAACTTTGGCTGTGAGAGGATGTCGTAGGGGAATGAAATGGGCATACTTGCTTAGGCAGTCTACCCAAAGGAATGCAATCAGATGGGCCCGTTGTATGAGTACACCCCCAATACCCGATCCTGACACATCACATTCTAAGATGAATGGAGTAGTAAAGTCAGGTAGGTGAAGGACTGGATGTTGCATTAGCGCTGTTTTTAGGTTCCGAAATGCAGCCGTTGCTTCAAGTGACCAATGGAATCTATACATGGGCAAGAGGAGGTGCATGGGGGCTGCAAGCTGGGCATACTGGCGGATGAATTTATGGTAATAATTTTCCAAGCCGAGGAATCCGTGGAGCTCTTTGATTGTGGTTGGTGTTGGTCATTCAGCAATAGCAGAAAGTTTTGCTGGGTCTGCTCAGACTCCTTCCCCAGAAACAATATGACCAAGGTAGGTGACTTCAGTCACCATGAATGCACATTTTTTCTGATTGACATGTAGCTTTTCCTTTTGGAGTGTTTCCAACGTCATGCGGAGATGCCCCATATGTTCCACTATTGACTTTCTATAGATTAAAATGTCATCAAAAAAAAAACAAGGAGAAATTTACGAAGGTAGGGACGAAACACCTCATTCATAACTGATTGGAATGTCGATGGCGCGTTGCAGAGGCCAAACGGAATCACTCTAAGCTCGTAGTGGCCTTCATGGGTTTGGAAGGCCGTCTTCTTCGTGTCTACTTCCTGGACGCAGATCTGGTGATAGACGAATTTGAGATCAAGTTTGGAGAAGATTTGTGCACCAGCTAACTCATCCAGTAGCTCATCAATAAGAGGGATTGGGAATTTGTCATGAACTGTTTGTTTGTTAAGAGCTCGGTAGTCAATGCAAAGTCTCCAATTGCCGTCCCCTTTACGGACTAAGAGTGCCGGTGAAGAGAATGGGCTAGTGCTGCGTCGTATGTACCCT
Organism: Alisma plantago-aquatica; assembly: GCA_963693085.1. Taxonomy (NCBI): domain Eukaryota; kingdom Viridiplantae; phylum Streptophyta; class Magnoliopsida; order Alismatales; family Alismataceae; genus Alisma; species Alisma plantago-aquatica. The sequence goes on from OY856411.1 coordinate 526,569,917, forward strand.
TGTTGTAATAGGATCGCCACTTGACGTTCAAGTTCCTCTTTCTGAAAGCGAGGGTACCTATACGGGGGGCTTGAAATTACCTTGGATTCATCCAGGAGGGGAATTTGATGATCCTGCTGCCGATAGAGGGTGGAAATTCGGCTCGCTGAAGACATCCTGGTATTGGAGGAGAAGTTGTTGAATTGTCGGGGTTGGTATGGAGGTACTGTCGAGCGGTCCTTCATTGATGAGGAATAGTTGACGGATGGCCTGCGTTGTTGGAAATATTGTGGATGCCTCTTCCAGACTCGGGGCCTTAGAGACGATGCCCCCCCAAGGTGAATGGAGGTCTGGCCTTGGCGAAGGAGATCGTCTTCTTAACAAAGTTCCAAGTCAACGAGCCTTGTTGTTTCAGCCATTGGACCCCTAGCACCACATCGTAGGAACCCACATGCATGATGTAGGCATCTATAGTGTCGATGAGGCCTTGTAAAGAAATTGGTAGGGAGTCTCCACGACCAGCATAATGAAGTGTGCCCCCTCCTACAATGCGTACCTGACCTGTTTGCATTGTAATGTTTGCCTGTAATTCCTCTGGGAGCACCTTGGATCAATGAAATTTTTGGAGCTTCCAGAATCCTACAAAACTAATACTCGTTGATTTCCCAGTAGACCCCATAGCCAGATGGTTTAATTTCTGTTACCCCCATCAATGGCGAAGGAGGAGATGGTTGGTACTTCATCTGTTACTGCCCCCTCAACTTTTGGTGTCTTTGGTGGTTTTTCCTCCTCGTCGTCTTCATCATCCGAGGCAATAAGGAACAAGACTGGTTGCTTACGTTTGTGGCCACAGAAATAGCATTCCGGGCAGTTGTAGCAGAGGTTCTTGGCCCTTCGTTCTTCCATCTCCGCCTGTGTCAGGCATTGAATAGGGGGGGTTGGTTTAGGCGGTGGTGGCGGTGGCGGCAGTGGCCCGCCTTCTATTTTTGCATCAGTCCGCACTGGCGTTGTCTGAGGATGAAAAGGTCGCCTTGTTGCCGCAAACTACTCCTCGAACAAGCGTGCCCGTTTGGCCAGTTTGAATCGGGGCGTTGATTCACTGACTTCACGCAGTCGCAACTCCCGTTGAATGTTGTCCCGTAGTCCGGTGAAGAAGTGCTCGGAGAGATAGGTGTCACAGAAGCCAGAACAAAGAGTTTTCAAAGCCTCAAACTCCCGTTGGTACTCACACACCGTCCCTATTTGTCAGAGGTGACTCAGGCGGCCGCGCGGGCCTTTGTGTTCAGGAGCCCCAAAGCGGTCCACCACTTTCTCCTTGAAGATTTCCTGGAGCAGTGAAATCTGACACTGGTGTCACTGGTGAACCAGTCAAGTGCATCTCCCTCTAGATGCGCTCCCACCAGGTCAATCTTCTCAGCATCTATCTTTATGTCGCCGACGCGGAATAGGTGCTGACACCTCTTGAGCCAACACTCGGGGAGTTTGTCACTGTCGTAGAAAAGAAAGTCCAACTTGAACCTGTTCAACTTGTAAGCTCTGGAGTCTGGGTCGTGTGATGTTGGCAACGTCTTTGTGTGTCAGCCCGTGTCCTCTGTTTTTTTTTTCATCGTCTGTGCGGAGCCACTGTAACTCCTAGAGGATGACATCTAGCTTGCTGAATAGTGCATGGACTATATGGGAGATGCTCGAAAGGTGCTCTGTGTTGGCCTAGATGCCCTTGCCGTATAGCTCCAAGGTCTACTGTATTTGTTCATTGTTCATCTTTGCTGTTGTAGTTACGAAGGGGTGGGAAGGGTGGGATGTGGGGAGGCGTTGGTTGCGTGGTGGAGGGGTTGGCTCTGATACCAAGATGGTAGGTATCCCGGGGGTAGAGGAAGATGAGGGTCATGATGGAAGCCATCATCGCCCAATGGTTTAGGGTATTGGCTCCCGCTCGAGGCAGGTCCCTGTGAAATAGGGGAATAGACACTAATTTGAAGGCAAATAATCGACATTGCCCTCTGCTCGGTAGCTTTCTATTAATAGAAGATAAGTATAAGGCTCCAGCTATGTCTGTAACACTAGTACAACCAAACAACAACTAAAGAGAAAGGGGAAACATAATGGTGGGAATCCCGGTCTGTGGTAGCAGTGATCGTGGCCGTCAGGTTGCAGCAGCCGTTGGCGATGAAGGACCACCTTGGGTAGTGGAGGTTGGAGGCGGAGCAGCTGTGGGCCTATCATATTGGTTTAAAAATCTCATCCAAAGTGATTGTGGAGCATTTGAAGAGCTACCTCGCTGGCTGGAACTCATCGGCACAAAGTGCCTTTGTCCCAGGAAGGAGGATCTCTGATAATATAGTTGTAGCTCAGGAAATCATACACATCATGAGGCAGAAGCATTCTGGCAAAATCATGGCGAATAAATTTGACCTCTCGAAGGCTTACAACAAGATGCCATGGTCCTTTGTGACAATTACTATGTGAAGAACATGCATCCCTGAATCTGTTAGGAAATATATACATAACTCAATGACCAGAGGTAATGCCTCTATTGTATGAAGAGGCAAACCTATAGGAACCTTCAAAGAAACCAGAGGACTTAGGCAAGGCAACCCTTTATCACCATACCATTTCATCCTCTACCTGTAGCGGTTAAGCCATATGAACGAGAAAATCATCCAAGTAAAGAAATGGACACCTATCAAGCTATACGACAATGGCCCGTTGATCTCTCATATTTGTTTTGCTGATGACATATTCTTGTTTTCAAAGGGTGAAGTGACCCAAATGAAGACTATCTTAAAATGCTTTGAGGATTTCAGTAATGTTTCTGGGCAAGCAATCTCAGTAAAAAAATCTAGCATACACTTCTCAAGAATGGTACCTGAAAGAACAAGGAGGAACATATGCCGTGTGAGTGGTTTCTGAAGCTCTGAAAACATGGGGATATACTTAGGATTGCCACTGATTCACGATAGAGTGAAATCCCAAACATACGGGGGTATACTAGATAAAATCTCGGTGAGCATCAATTCTTGGTCCTCCAAATGCCTAAGCCTGGCTAGTAGAATCTGCCTAGCGAAGTCCACACTATCAGCCATCCCCAATTATATGATGCAGATGGCTGTTCTACCCCTCAAGGTGTGCAATAGAATAAATATTACCATCATATCTTTTATCTGGGAAGGAAACCATAAAGCTCATCCCATGGCACTCGTTGCATGGAACAAAGCAACCTGCAGTAAGAAGCATGGCGGGTTGGGTTTGAAGTCGATGAGATAATGGAATTTGGCATTAATCGTAAAACATGCTTGGGAACTCAGCACTGAAAAGAAATTAGTATGGTGTTCAAGTCTTAGCTCGAGATACAACAGCTATCGGAATGGACGCATCCCATATATTTCAAGATTAGGGAGAGCGGCACTCAATTTCAAAGATTTCATTAATGATAATTATGTTCTGATTCCGATGAGCGACACTAACATTAACATTTGGTTTGATAGATGGTGGGGTACTAGTCACACTCTCTCACACTGGATTACCAAACCTATACCTTCTGAGCTGCTTGATCTACAAGTAGCAAGTTTGGTGAATTTGGACAATGAACGAGATGTGAAATTCCTAAAACAATGGCTTTCACATGAGATTATAAACAAGATCAGACAGATACCTATTCCTACTAGCCCCAATGAAAAAGACGTTAGAGCTTGGAGTCATACAGACTCAGGGACGTTTACCACTAAGAGCGCTTATAAATGCTTCAGACAAGACAAGGACATTCCCTACCCTAGACAATGGGACATTATCTAGAAATCAAATGTGGCTCCATGAGTCAAATGCTTCATGTGGCTAGTGGGTCACAATGCTATTCTCACCAATGCTCGACAGACTGAGAGACACATATATTCTCATAATACTTGTCCAAGATGTTGCAAGCACAAGGAATCTATGCTATATGCCCTACGAGATTGTGAGCAAGCCTCATTGGTTTGGAAGAAACTGATCGGAAACTGATGGAGCAGATTCTCGACTGAAGGCAATCTTTTAGCACTGGCTTACATTAAACATGAGCACAAACAATATACATAAGCTCATATTCATAATGGATTGTTGGGAAATCTGGAGAGCAAGAAATCTGGAGATCTTCAAGAAAGTTATCAAACCAGTAGAACATCAGGTCCACTTAATCCATAAAGAAGTGTATATAATACAGAAAGTGAAAACGACCCATACTGAAGGACACTGCCCTACACCAAGACAAGGGTGGACCAGGCCACCAGATGGATGTGTCAAGATCAACACAAACACCTCCTTTACCCAGAAGAAAGCTAGCATAGTTGCAGTAGGACAAAATAGTGAAGGAGGATGGATTGGAGGCATAATAAGATCAATAGTTGCTCAGAACACCCTGGAGGTAGAAGTTCAGGCTATCGTTGTAACGCCTGTCGCCACACCGATAAAAAAATCATCACTAATTAAGCGGAATAATCATAAGAAATAGATTAACAAAAATCACTGAAAATTAAAACCATTTTCTTTGCAAAGAGATCCATTTCTAGGAAAACTCTTTAAGGGAGAACCCAAAACCTGATATTCACATTGATCATATATTGTGCATACACTGTACCATTTCTTCTCAAGGACAACATATAATAGTTGTTTTTTCAAAACATATACTTAAAGCAACATCAAACATCGAGGCATACACGTCAAAATCTCAGATTATTCATAAAACCAACACGTACTAAATCCAAGGACTTGAGAGTACAGAGACGACACATATGACTTCTATCTACAAGACACGACAGACATTACACTCAACCTGAGTTGTCACTGTTGTCCCTGCTATTGTTCTTCTTCCTCTGTAGTACGGTCTCAATCACCGTCATGCACGTCCACCTAAAAAAAATGTGGATCCCACGGGGTGAGACAATTGTCCCAGCGAGAGATATAACTCTCTGCCAACAATGTTATTATCACAGTGAAATGATATTTAAACTGAGCAGAGGATAAGAAGTTTAGAATATTCTCATCTTTTAAAGCATTGCAACTATCTATGATAGAGCAGTAAATCATCTATTTACTTTATAAGGAATATGAAGAACATGTATATCATTTATTTATCATACCATTTCAACATCTCAAGCTTTTCCTTATTATCTTGATATATCACTCATGATTCATTCTTGTTTCCATCTGTTGGCCTTAGCCAATCTGCTAAACAAATGTTGAATTATACCATACATAAGAGTATACATCATCATATTCTATCTAGGCATTGGACTATGCCAATCCTTTAGTTATAGGCTTCATGCCTCTGCCAGGTATTGGACTTTAACCAATCCTGATTACACCGCCAGACATTGGACTCTACCAATCCTGATTACACCGCCAGGCATTGGACTCTACCAATCCCGATTACACAACCAGGCATTAGACTCTAACCAAACCTGATTACATAGCCATGCATTGGACTCTAACCAATCCTGATTACACAGCCAGGCAGTGGACTCTAACCACTCCTGATTATAGGCTTCATGCCTCTTCCAGGTATTGGACTTTAACCAATCCTGGGTTCGAGTTCAGCCAGGCATTAGACTATACCAATCCTGAGTTCACATCACTGAATACCACATCACCTTTACTAGGCATTATACCTTGGCCAAGCCATCATACTTATTCACATTCTTTATATAATACAAGTATTCCTCATGTCTCATTTTAACATATTCAAAGCACCATAGCCCTTATTTTGGCTATATGACTATAATGCATGTATGACCAGGATTTCATTATTATCTTAGCAACCATTTATTATTATTATTATTATGTTATAGGGTTCCCGTTTACCTGGTTTATTTTAAACATTACCATTTCTTACAAAAATCTCTAGATTAATATCTTGTCACCTCTCATTAGGCAACAACTAATCACATGGTTCACAAGGCCCATTAAACATTTTGTCACCTCTCACTAGGCAACAACTAACCACATGGCTCACAAGGCCCATTAAACATCTTGTCACATTTCACTAGGCAACAACTATTCACATGGCTCACAAGACCATTAAACATCTTGTCACCTTTCACTAGGCAACAACTAACCACATGGCTCACAAGGCCCAATAAACATCTTGTCACCTTTCACTAGGCAACAACTATTCACATGGCTCACAAGGCCATTAAACATCTTGTCACCTTTCACTAGGCAACAACTATTAGGGTTAGGGTTTCCCTTTATTGCCAAATAGGGTTTCAAGTTCATATTATTAATTCAAACCCTAATTCATTGCTCCACACATCTAGGAGAATACATTGATATCATAAGTATTCAATTATACTTATTTTTTCTCATCTTTTATCATTAAATGATAATCAACACAAAGTATGAGTTTCTCTCTCATCCTCTCTAGGATATTGATTACATCATACTTTATATTATCTTGTCTTAACCCTTTCTTAAGGTATGTTAGCCTACACTTATCAAAGTGCATTACATCTCAATGTAACGATTGGCATGACACACTTCATGTGTTACTCATCCAAGTATATTGTATTTAAGGTGCATCAACTTTGAGGTACTGGATGTAGTATTTATCATGCTTTGATGTATTACTTCCCTCATTACTTTCAACTTACTTAAGTTCATCAAATTATGTCGTATTAGGATATATCCCATCCTAATACTTTATGCACTAAAAATCACATTTATCATGTAGTGTATTTTCCATAAGTCACACATTTGAATAACCCAACTATCATCAATGATATGGGCTCATCTCGGGTTAAGGCATTGTTAATATAAGGTTGTCCATTATCAACCACTCTAGGTGTTTCACCTATCAAGGTATTAGCCACACCATTACTTGGTGTTTCACTCATCACTCCTAAGAGTGTCTTGCCCTTACCTTTACAAGGTGTCTCAGGTTAGAGGTGTGCATAAGTTTACCATATCGGGTTGTAGGTGTATAGACACCACCATATCGGGCTAGAAGTATATACAAACCATTCATATCGGGATAGAGGTGTTTATATGTGTTACCCATGTAGTGAATGAGGTATTAAACCATCACCATGTCAGGCTAGTCATCAACTAGGGTTGTGTATCGGGCTACCATATTGTGCAATATCATTTGCTATTCTTTACTCATATCGGGTTACTCAAATTAGGGTTTCATGTCAACTTATAAGTATTCATTTAACCTTGTATCGTGCATGGAGTCTATACTTGACTCCCTATTGTGAAAGAGGTGTATACTACATCCCCATATCATGCAACAAGGTATACAATCATATCCACATCATTTTAGTGAAGTAGGTGCATCATCATATCAGGTTAGAGGTGCTTACTTGTATGCTTGCACCCGATATCACTTTTATAAGGTGATACCATCATCTTCAAGCTCTAGACCTTTATTATAACTGTTATAGTTCATGTAAACAGGTCTAAGAAAGTACTAGAACTCATAATATCATCAATTATTTCAGGAAATTTTGTAATTAAAAGTAATTCATTAAGTATAGCAATTTAGGTGATGAATAATAACATGGATGAGTTCAAGTTATATAACCCGCCTTAAGAACAACTTCAAAGCTCCAAGCTCCAAAGCTCCACGTTCCTAATGTTTAAGATGAACTTCAAAACTCCTCTATATACAAATAATCACCATGGATAAGCAATTGGTGAAGAAGAAAAGAAAGGAAGATCAAAACCCTAAAATCATGCTTCAATCGAAGGTTGAAGATGATCATTGACTCACCTTAGGGTTATGTATGAGCTCCTTCTTTCTCCTTAGCACCCTTGCACGATACCATACTACTCTTGCACGATATGCCACCACCCATGCATGATATGACACTCATTTGCATGATATGCCACTCACTTATGATCAAAACACTTCACTATGGGCGATATCACCTACTTGGGCGATATGATCTTATCATGGGCGATACCCAAGGGCCCATGCATGATACCACAGCATCCCTTCATGATATAGGAGATCTATGCACGATAAATTAAGGTAGGAGGGTGGTAAGGGTCGCAAAATTGCACCAAGGGGTGAAACTAGGGGTATATATACTTGTTGTTCATGAAGGAAGGTAAAAATGAGGTGTCATCATTTTGAGCTAGTAGGTGCCACATGTCCATGCATGGATGACACATGTACATGGATGCATAAACATTTTTCTTGTCTTGAAAAACGATTGAGGATCATCTAGAGATGCAAATTCGTCCATTACTTATCCCTTTGAATACGATATATCAATTAAATCATCACTTTATTCACAACTCGTCACAACTTTACTAAGGAAGTTGTAACCCGACACAACTCACCTCCTTGAGGTGATTTGCACGACATGGCATTTTCCAAGAGTTCACAAAACTATATGAGGCTCCTCCTATGGCTCATTGGCCGATAGGCACTCATATATAAGCTTTTCAACTTGATACAACTCAAGTTAAGCTTTCATATTCAACCCTTTTCTTGGTCATTTCATCACCAAGATAAACATCATTCATAATGGAATCAAACATGGTGTATCCTTCTTTCTATCTCCTATACATGATACTAGGAGGGAGTAGGGACACTCTAGAGGTGGTAATTTGCATATCAACCCCACATTTTGGGTAAATTGCACTTTGGTCCAAAACAAAGGAAAATTGCTCAAACAACATTCAATCGGGACCAAACTTTAAACATAAGTGTGTCATATGATAATAAAACACCTTATAGGATTATATTAAAGTTCTAAGCAACTTTATTAGCCAAAACAAATAGGGTTACCTCATAACCTAGGTCAGGGTCGTTACAAGTTATAAACCCCTAACAAGGATTTCATCCCTAAAATCCCAAGTAAAGGGAGATATATATTATTCATTTATCATATAATCAAGTCTCCACATAACATCTTAATGTTATGGAGATGCCATAGAACTTTGACTAGCAAAAAGTTCTTCCACACATGATTATCATAGAATCTGTCACACAGGACACATACTCCACTGTCTTTTCATGATTTTATAATTGTTCCTTCAATTAGTACATCCTTATTGATGTCATGTTTATGCAGAGCATAAACCCCTAACATATGATGTCCATACTATTTTATGTAACTAGGCTGATTTCTTAGTTGGCCATTCCAGGTAACCAACACAATTCATCTGATTATGCTTTTACTTTCCCATACCACCTGGTATTTCTTAGATACCAAAATTCCTTACTTTGGTATCCATCACATGTGTCAACACACATCACATCCGCATCATTCTTTCACCTTGGGACATTACTTATTACACATATCTTTATCTTGGAACCAAAGTCCAAGATGAACTGATACTTTTCTAAGTATCCATCATTGGATTATTTCTAATCCATGCACATCAAGTGTCATACTACTCACTTGATGGCCATGTTCTTAAAAAGAGAGAGCACAAAGAAACATATTTCTCTTATCACCCCATCATTTCCCAGAGTTGTTCATCAAAGAAGAGACATGTGTTTAGTTGGGGAAGTCCACTTAGAAATCCTTATTTAGTTGGGAAAGTTCACTTAGCAATCCCTTGGGAAAGTTCACTTAGAAATCCCTTATTTAGTTGGGAAAGTTCACTTAGCAATCCCTTATTTAGTTGGTAAAGTTCACTTAGAAATCCCTTGGGAAAGTTCACTTAGCAATCCCTTATTTAGTTGGGAAAGTTCACTTAGAAATCCCTTGGGAAAGTTCACTTAGCAATCCCTTATTTAGTTGGGAAAGTTCACTTAGAAATCCCTTATTTAGTTGGGAAAGTTCACTTAGCAATCCCTTGGGAAAGTTCACTTAGCAATCCCTTATTTAGTTGGGAGAGTTCACTTAGTGATCCCTTATTTAGTTTCTTTATGCTCACTAGATTGTTTTAGAATGACTACTTGATCAGAGTAGTCAGAAAGATAACAATCTAAGAGTTCCATACTTGCCGTATCTCCAATATTTATATACCTGGCCAGGGTATACAATTACTGAGATTAGGTAGTATGCACTTTATGTACTATCATATTCCTTACTTTTCATATCATCACCAACACATGATTTAACATTCCTGGACTTTCTCCAGGCATCACTTCTATGTCTCATCCTCTTTCACATAGATAAGAGCAATTATAGAGCATTTTAAAGAATACTAAACAAAATATGAATTCTAGTTCTCATCATTTCTTCCCTATGTCCCAAAGGACAATCAATAGGGAAGTCCATAACAACAATCCTTTTTAGGATTATCAGATAACATCAAGATAAGGCATATCAAAATGGAAAAAGCTCTATCTGACTGTTACCTCTCGCGGTCATCTACCTCTTCAGGTTGACTCAACACATAGAGTCTAGCTGTTTTATGTTGTTGTTCTTGCCATTTTACACTATTGGGCTATAACTTTTGTAAGCCCTACTGAGTCTTCATTGGTTGTGGAGTCATTTCCTTCATTCTTTTTGAACAAAAGGGTTTAGTATGCTCAACATGCACATATCTATATCATGTCTTATCCTCGTACCATGGTCTTATCGGTCTTATCACCGATGTAGAGACTATGCCATGGGTTCTTACAGGTGAAAAGTTAGGACCTTTTCCTTTACTTAGTGATTAATACCCTGGTGCACTAAGCATTTATTGCACTGGTGGCACCAAAAACTTTGGCTTTTTAGAACAATTAGGCAAATGTCTCTAAAATTATAGAGACCTTACCTTAATTCTCACAGATGTACTATCTGTCTAAACTTATGGCAGAGTCTACTTTCTCGCCATATGTTAATCTTTCCCACATTTTCCACTGTTCCAACATGACTATGTCATTCATGAACCCTTTCAAAGCCCAAAGTTTCCATATTAAGGACTTGTAACCTAGGTTGTAATGCTAGTATCTAGTCTACTATATGCATCACTGTTGTCCCAACCTTCCCAACAAGAGCATAAACATAGGATTCTCTATCCTGATCGAGTCAAGAACTCATTCTTTTCTTACCTGATCCCTTGCACCCTTTCCTGGTGCAACAACATTGCCCTCAACAATGTGTTCCTCGTATTCTCCAGTCATTTTTAAATTTCACCCTTTCTTCTGCATAAGAAGAAGTCACTATAGGGTATACTGGAGGACACTAACACAAACTCAACACCTTAGTACTATGTCTCTGTATACTCAGTGAACCTTAAGCTCTGATACCAAAACTGTAACGACCGTCGCCACAACGACAAACAAATCGTCACTAATTAAGCGGAATAATAATAAGAAACAGATTAACAAAAATCACTAAAAATTAAAACCATTTTCTTTGCAAAGAGATCCATTTCTAGGAAAACTCTTTAAGGGAGAACCCAAAATATGATATTCACATTGATCATATATTGTACATACACTGTACCATTTCTTCTCAAGCACAACATATAACAGTTGCTTTTTCAAAACATATACTTAAAGAAACATCAAACCTCGAAGCATACACGTAAAAATATCAGATTATTCATAAAACCAACACGTACTAAATCCAAGGACCTGAGAGTACAAAGATGACACATAAGACTTCTATCTACAAGACATGACATACAATACACTCAACCTGAGATGTCACAGCTGTCCCTACTACTATTGTTCTTCCTCTGCAGTACGGTCTCAATCACCCTCATGCACGTCCACCTAAAAAAATGTGGATCCCACAGGGTGAGACAATTGTCCCAATGAGAGATATAACTCTCCGCCAACAATGCTATTATCACAGTGAAATTGTATTTAAACTGAGCTGAGGATAAGCAGTTTAGAATATTCTCATCTTTTAAAGCATTACAACTATCTATGATAGAGTAGTAAATCATCTATTTTCTTTATAAGGAATATGAAGAACATGTATATCATTTATTTATCATACCATTTCAACATCTCAAGCTTTTCCTTATTATCCTGATATGTCACCCATGATTCATTCTTGTTTCCATCTATTGGCCTTAGCCAATCTGCTAAATAGATATTGAATTATACCAGACATAAGAGTATACATCATCATATTCTATCTAGGCATTGGACTATGCCAATCCTTTAGTTATAGGCTTCATGCCTCTGCCAGGTATTAGACTTTAACCAATCCTGATTACACCGCCATACATTGGACTCTACCAATCCTGATTACACTGCCAGGCATTGGACTCTACCAATCCTGATTACACAGCCAGGCATTGGAATCTAACCAATCCTGATTACACAGCCAAGCATTGGACTCTAACCAATCTTGATTACACAACCAGGCAGTGGACTCTAACCACTCCTGATTACATGCTTCATGCCTCTGCCAGGTATTGGACTTTAACCAATCCTGGGTTCGAGTTCAGCCAGGCATTGGACTATACCAACCCTGAGTTCACATCACTGAATACCACATCACCTTTACTAGGCATTATACCTTGGCCAAGCCATCATACTTATTCACATTCTTTACATAATACAAGTATTCCTCATGTCTCATTTTAACATATTAAAAGCACCATAGCCCTTATTTTGGCTATATGACTATAATGCATGTATGACCAGGATTTCATTATTATCTTAGAAACCATTTATTATTATTATTATGTTACAGGGTTCCCGTTTACTTGGTTTATTTTAAACATTACCAATTCTTACATCAATCTCTAGATTAATATCTTGTCACCTCTCATTAGGCAACAACTAATCACATGGTTCACAAGGCCCATTTCCCTTTATTGTCAAATAGGATTTCAAGTTCATATTATTAATTCAAACCATAATTCATTGCTCCACACATCTAGGAGCATACATTGATATCATAAGTATTCAATTATACTTATTTATTCTCATCTTTTATAATTAAATGATAATCAACACAAAGTATGAGTTTCTCTCTCATCCTCTCTAGGATATTGATTACATCATACTTTATTATCTTGGCTTAACCCTTTCTCAAGGTATGTTAGCCTACACTTATCAAAGTGCATTACATCTCAATGTAACGATTGGCATGACACACTTCATGTGTTATTCATCCAAGTATATTGGATTTAAGTTGCATCAAGGTGCATCAACTTTGAGGTACTGGATGTAGTATTTATCATGCCTTGATGTATTACTTCCCTCATTACTTTCAACTTACTTAAGTTCATCAAATTATCTTGTATTAGGATATATCCCATCCTAATACTTTATGCACTGACACATCACATTTATCATGTAGTGTATTGGCCATAAGTCACACATTTGAATTACCCAACTATCATCAATGATATGGGCTCATCTCGGGTTAAGGCATTGTTAATATAAGGTTGTCCATTATCAACCACTCTAGGTGTTTCACCTATCAAGGTATTAGCCACACCTTTACTTGGTGTTTCACTCATCACTCCTAAGAGTGTCTTGCCCTCACCTTTACAAGGTGTCTCAGGTTAGAGGTGTGCATATGTTTACCATATCGGGTTGTAGGTGTATAGACACCACCATATGGGGCTAGAAGTATATACACACCATTCATATTAGGCTAGAGGTGTTTATATGTGTTACCCATGTCATGCATGAGGTATTAAACCATCACCATGTCAGGCTAGTCATAAACTAGGGTTGTGTATGAGGCTACCATATTGTGCAATAGCATTTTCTATTCTTTACTCATACCGGGTTACCCAAATTAGGGTTTCATGTCAACTTATAAGTATTCATTTAATCTTGTATCGTGCATGGAGTCTATACTTGACTCCCTATCGTGCAAGAGGTGTATACTACACCCCCATATTGCGCAACAAGGTATACAATCATATCCATATCATTTTCATGAAGTAGGTGCATCATCATATCAGGTTAGAGGTGCTTACTTGTATGCTTGCACCCGATATCACTTTTATAAGGTGATACCATCATCTTCAAGCTCTAGACCTTTATTCTAACTGTTATATTTCATGTAAACAGGTCTAAGAAACTACTAGAACTCATAATCTTGTCAATTATTTTAGGAAATTTCAGAATTAAAATTAATTCATTAAGTATAGCAATTTAGGTGATGAATAATAACATGGCTGAGTTCAAGTTATATAACCCACCTTAAGAACAACTTCAAAGCTCCAAGCTCAAAATATCCACATTCCTAAGGTTGAATATGAACTTCAAAACTCCTCTATATACAAATAATCACCATGGATAAGAAATTGGTGAAGAAGAAAAGAAAGGAAGATAAAAACCATAAAATCATGCTTCAATCCAAGGTTGAAGATGATCATTGCCTCACCTTAGGGTTAAGTATGAGCTCCTTCTTGCTCCTTAGAACCCTTGCATGATACCATACTACTCTTGCATGATATGCCACCACCCATGCATGAATTGCACGATATGCCACTCACTTATGATCAAAACACTTCACCATGGGCGATATCACCCTCTATGGGCGATATCACCCTCTATGGGCGATATCACCCTCTATGGCCGATATCACCTACTTGGGCGATATGATCTTATCATGGGCGATACCCAAGGGCTCATGCATGATACCACAACATCCCTTCATGATATAGGAGATCTATGCACGATACCTTAAGGTAGGAGGGTGGTAAGGGTCGCAAAATTGCACCAAGGGGTGAAACTAGGGGTATATATACTTGTTGTTCATGAAGGAAGGTAAAAATGAGGTGTCATCATTTTGAGCTAGTAGGTGCCACATGTCCATACATGGATGACACGTGTAAATGCATGCATGAATATTTATCTTGTTTTTCAAAACAGTTGAGGATCATCTAGAGATGCAAATTCGTCCATTACTTATCCCTTTGAATAAGATATATCAATTAAATCATCACTTTATTCACAACTCGTCACAACTTTACTAAGGAAGTTGTAACCCGACACAACTCACCTCTTTGAGGTGCTTTGCACGACATGGCCTTTGCCAAGAGTTCACAAAACTATATGAGGCTCCTCCTATGGCTCCTTCACCGATAAGCACTCATATATAAGCTTTTCAACTTGATACAACTCAAGTTAAGCTTTCATATTCAGCCCTTTTCTTGGTCATTTCATCACCAAGATAACCATCATTCATAATGGAATCAAACATGGTGTCTCATTCTTTATATCTCCTCTACATGATACTAGGAGGGAGTAGGGACACTCTAGAGGTGGTAATTTGCATATCAACCCCACATTTTGGGTAAATTACACTTTTGTCCAAAACAAAGGAAAATTGCTCAAACAACATTCAATCGGGACCAAACTTGAAACATAAGTGTGTCATATGATAACAAAACACCTTAGAGGATTATATTAAAGTTCTAAGCAACTTTATTAGCCAAAACAAATAGGGTTACCTCATAACCCAGGTCAGGGTCGTTACAATCTTTTATGCACTGAGTTGTGCTGAAGATCATCATTTGAACCATTTACTGATCAAGACAAACTCTTTGTAGGTTGTAGAAGCCATTAATAGCACACCGCATAAGTTTCCAAAGCTAGTAAGATGGACCTTTGAGGTAAAAAGCAGATTGAAGAAGAATTGTCACTGTGTGCATGTCAAACGAGAAGCAAATGGAGTTGCTGATAAGCTGGTTAAATACCACCACAAAAACCTTAGTGGAGCCTACTATTACGGTAGCCCACCTAGTGAGCTGATTGACTCAATTAGCTCAGAGTCTTGTTATGGTAGTAGTACAACCAGATTTAACTTTCGTACAAACACTGATATCTGTATTAATTTTGATGATGTTGCTTTCTTGAGGAGGGCAAGGTGAATAATAATGCCTCCTAACTTACATAAAAAATATTATTAAATCTCCCAAATGAGGTACAAGATCTATTGTGATATTGTTATAATGCTATTTATATTGTTTATGGGTATAAGGTGCCTACTTGCATTTATAGAACCATAATATTGTTGATGTGAATGCCCATAGATCCAATCATATGATAATTAGAATGTGGCATTAGATTACTAAATTTGATAATTATAAAGATAATTCCATCTATTACCTTTGTCTCACTCGTGAGATGATGACTCATACATAGTCGATGTCTAAAGAATGATGTTACTCTATGACATATGTCTTCAGGTTGAGGACCTGAACAATGATATCATATGCATGATAAGAGTACATACATTCTTATTATGTCCCTAGTCAGATATTACTGTGGAAGCAAAATAGACAATAATAATACATAACACTAGAGTGTGTGTTGACTGATGACAAAATCTCATTAGTCAAGATATGTCATATCTAGTCAAGTACACAAGTACATGTTAGAGAACAACGTATCATACATACCCACCATGAGAGTGATACATGAAGATTAGTCAGAATTATCTCTCATAGTGATAGTGGTGATTGTGGTTCTTAGACCTAAAGTCTCTACACTCATCTCATGTTGTTAATTGAATTAGACATCATCCAATGTGACCTCGAATAAGGGTTTCCACAAAGGTGATACTCAGGTGCATTGCGACACTTTTGGATTGAGTGTGAGTGATGTAGATGCAAATTGTCCCTCATACATGAGATTGATATTCATGCCACTTGATAAGTGATACTAAGAAATGTATGGCCGTACTCATGTAATTAAATATGTGTTATGTGAACTCACATACATCTTAGACAGTCTTCTCTAGCTCAAGGAACATGGATTGAATGTTGAAGAGGATGAAAATTCCATGCCTCAAGTTCAATCTAGATATTAGAGACAAAGGAACTATACAATCACTGTAACATTGATCATGGATTGTAGATTGAAGTTGTTCTCCAACTTTTTGGATTACTTTAGTAGCAATGATGTGTTGCTAGATACCGCTCATTGCTTGTGATGTTATAAGTTGGTTATGGACATTCACTACCAATGTAATTTGTGACCTATAGGGTCACACACATCAGATGTACTTGGAATAGGAGTTTATTTATGAATGATGTTTAACTTGATTACTATAAGTGTATAAATATTCAATTAAACAAATGAGGTTCAAAATTGATTGATTGGACTTTTAACCTACCAGTTTAGTGTTGAACTGATCGGTTGGAGTGTGAGGTCATTGGAATTAACATTGGTTGAATTATGCATGAACCAGGGCATGAACCGATCGCTTCACCTAGTGTACCAAATGGTTCATGGTCCCAACTATCTGGTTCATACGATTCATTATTCGGTTCAATTGTCAATTCGATTGGATCAATGATTGATGTTGATGTCATGATTTACATTAGTTGTGCATTGAATACCAATGTGGTTTAGAATAGGAAACTTCATGAAGAGATTGGTTCATGGCACAAACTGACTGGTTCATGCACAAAATGACTGGTTGGACATGCTAACCGACTGGATCCCCATCTGAAGTTTCCAAAAAAATCATGAATTATATCCTTTAGACTCCCACACAGATTGGTAACCCTGACCCTAGCCTTTCCTATAAAGAGAGGGGTACTGGGGGCTTCCCAAGCACAACAATAAACTCTAATCATTGTTGTCCTCTCTAGTTGTGGTAACCAATAGAGAGCCTGGGAAAGTCCTACCCGTTAAGGGGAGGGATAGCAAGGGAGAGACAATATTGGGAGAGAGAATCAATCCTAGCAGATTGATGTTTTAAGGGACAACTCTGTAATGACCCCGCCTCTCGGTAACCCCCAATTAAGGGAGACCAAGAGGTCAGAGTCGTTATCCCAAATTCTTGGATCAAAGGTTCGACAAATAATCAGTAATAATTATTAAATTCTGCCATGACTATACTGAAAGCTGGTATAAAATAAAACTTTGCATACCTTTCAAAAACTTATATATCTACTTCTATCCACAACTTGAATCTATTCTATCTAATCCTCCTAGCACTTTATTTCTTATTTTCACAATGTGTCACTTTACTATTTTTTCTTTTCAGAGTTGTACCTAAAACACCGACAAACAAAATGTCGGTCAGCATAAATGAATATGCCAGTATGTGGGGAGAACCAAAATTTCACAAATATGGATAACAATCTAAATATCACAATCAAGTTAGTTAACAAGCCAATTTACAATTTCAATGTGATATTCTCCACCACTTTTGCCCTAACCCTGGAATACCCTCTTTAGGGTTTCTCTTTTGCCATTGACTTAAGGCCACCTTCTCAATCTCGAGCTTGGCGCCTGGGGTCACCTCTCATGGTTCCCATTAGTCACGAAACAAAGTCCACCTTCTCAATCTCAAGCTTGGTGTCTGGGATCACCACTCATGGTACCCATGGGTCTTCCCTCCTGGGCTTGACCTTTTTGCATCATCCATAAGGGTGGCATGTAGGTGCGAGAATACACACTTATATTATAATTGTGATAATCATAGTGACTTTATGATTTGCATGTATGGACATCCAAACTGATAGGTTGCATTCAATGAGATCAATCATCTAGAAAACCTTTGGGAAACTAATGCGATTAACCATAATTAATCACATACCTGATCCAGAGCAACTTGATGTCCAAGCAATAATGATAAAGAACAATCAAACAAGCAATCAACAATATCCTAAAATTAATGTGTAACATCCAAGTGTTATAGTTTATCCAAAACATTTCCAAGATAGACTTGGATTCCACCTTCGGCTTTCTAGGCCCACTTTTGGGTTTTATTAAGGTTTTAGCCTCCATAATGCATTTATTACTTTTAATGCCCCTTTTGGTCCATAAACCCTAATTTCAACATCATAAGAATACTTGAATGTCAAATAAGTCTAATATATCTCTTTTACACTAAAACTACCATCTTTATCCTTTTAAGTTATGACACGATCATTAAGTCCAATTATCATCTTTGGTTTCTTTCAAATTGGCAACTCATATATCATTATAGTTCAATTCACATATGAACCCTATTTATCGCTAATTCCACATTCATCCATTAGAAAACCCTAATTACCATATCAAGGGTATTTATCCACAATTAGGAACTTTTATACTCAAAATAGCTTAGAATCATCATATCTCAGCTTTATTCATGGATTTGAACAATTAAAGCCATTAAGAGTCATAGTTATCAAAATTAGGGTTTCAAGGCCCATTAAAGAATATTTATATACATGGAACCCTAAATTAATTAAACTACACATAAATATCATCCTTTTGGATCTAATGTGTCCTTTTTATAATCAACATGTTAATATTACTTAATTTCACCAATTAAGCATCATGAACTTAACCATTAATTTCAATTAGGGTTTCTAACATAATTTCAAAGCACTTTTCATTAACTTAGCATACTTTTGAAAATGGAAAAAATCATGCATTAGAATTATTTTTATTGGATTCTACGCGTTCTCCTAATCAATTTTCATATTTTGCATGTTTCCATCAGAGCTACCAATAAAAAGATACAAATTTTACAAGAATTCACTTACTTGAACCAATGGGATGCTGACATGTCAGCAATCCCATGCAACACGCCACTGTGCCACCTAGCCGATTTAGAAACATAACCAAATTATGATTCTACCCCCATGTAAGATGCCAACTCTTCATACCCCAGAGGGGTATATCCATCCAATGCCTCTGTCTGTCTTCAACCTCGTAGAAACCCTCTGTTGCCATTGCAGCAGCGGTCGGGAGCGGTGCTGCCTCCCCTCCTCCGGACCCTACGATCACCGGGGGGCGTTCCTCCACCTCCACCACACATCTGTGCATGTGAGGACACCTCAGGGCCATGGCCATGATGGCCGGTTCAAGCTCTCCAGGTCTGCAACACACGGACAACTTGGTGCCCTCTTGTTGGTGTCGCATAGGTGCTAAGGCACGTGGATGATGGCCACATCTATCTTTGGGGACGTGGGAGCATTGTGCTTCCATTGTACTCCCATCAAGGGCTCCTCATGCACCAGGTGTCGCATCACCCCCATGGTTAGGGTTTTGAATGAAAATAAGGAAGAATGAGAGAGAAGGGTGCATGGGATTGTTCTAGACTCGGGCCAAAGGTTCTACCCCTTATATAGGGGAGGGTAGCAATGCCCTAGGATGCCCATCGACGAGGTCCCATCCCCTTTCCCAATAGGAAACTATATTCCTTCATTAACAAGCAATCTTCTCTCTCTCTTAATTACTTTCTTAAGAAACCATATTCATTGGATATTTAGGAATTCGAAAATCATCTCTCTTAACATCTTTATGCTTCATCTCTCTTAACATCTTTATACTTCCTCATAGAAGAAAGTACCTCTTTTTGATAATACCAAAAAATTCATTAATTATGTATCACATTATCCTCTTATTTTGCATTTTCTCTTTCTTCTTATTCATTGGGACTCATTGGATCCCAAGAAATCCTAAGATTTTGAAATTCCTTTTTAAGGATACTTATCATCCTTCTAGATGCATCTACATTCTTCATTTTTCATTATCTTACTTATTTCTTTATTAAGATATTTCTTTTCAAGGATTTCTCTTTATCTTCATTTCCTTCTTCCTCTTTTCATATTTCTTTTATTAGAAATCACATAGAAATGAAGTTTATTTAATTGTGGCCATTATTTCCACTTTCTAGAGATTTCTATGTATTTCTCATAATTATTTTGCTTAATATCCATTATCTTGTATCTTTTCTTTTATTTGGACTTTTCTTCTTTTCTTATCTTTTATATCCATTATTGGATTAATCTAATAATAGAAATTACGAAATTCCTATCAAAAGGGAGATTTGCAAAGAAATCCATCTTTTGAAGCAAAGCATACAACCTTTTCAATTAAGTCCATATTCACAAAATCTTTACAATCCATTTATGAAAACATATGCAAAATTGAGGTTGTAACAACCTTCCCCTCTTATAGGAATTATTCCCTCAAAATTCCCTCAAACATACAAACAAATAGGATAAGACTTCCTCATGTCCATCATGGCTCCCATGTGGTTTTACCCTCTCCATGGTGCCTCCCAAGAACCTTCATCATCTCATATTCTTGCATCTGAGTTCTTTCTCACATTGGTACCTTGTACCCTCATATGTGACTCAAGACATTTCAGCTTCTGTCAAAGCTAACTGGGTTCATGGCTCAGCACATGGCTTGGGTACCTCACATAGTGCTCTAGATCGGACTCGTGGAACACATCACGTTATCATGAGGGGTAAGACTAAACATAACCATCTCCACCAATCCATCTCAAAAGGACCCATATATAGGGGACTCATCTTTCTCATTTGTAGCTTAGAGGGGTCAGATTTTCACATCGCATATTCTCCCATAGTGAACTGCATGTCAGTCTGCTATGCATCAGCTCACGACTCATGTCGCCCCTGGGCTTCCTCAGCCATCGCATGATCAAAGCGACTTCATCTGCACACACTGTGGTCCTTTTCTGACCTTCGCAAGGTCCCTTCACCAACATTATCTTAATGAAGTGGTGACCGACACAACCTCCCTTACAGAGCTTCTTTACATCCTGATACTGACTATGGTGGTTATCATCACATCTCGCATAGGGCAAGAACTGCCCCCCATGTATCACCCTGAATGAACACACATGACCTCATCAGACCCGCTTGTCTAGATCATGCTGACCATTAGTTAGGGGTGATAAGCTGTACTCACATCGAGTTCTTCATGTATCTATTTCCACCTTATGGAAGTGAATCTTTAGGTCATATTCAAGAACTTTTGAACTTGCATCCTGGTGCAGTTGAACCATCTCTCTTACTTGTTGTTCAACCAGATCTGTCTCTTAATAGTACTCCCTCTTTCTCTTAGATTACATCATCTAGGTAAGGCAATCTACCATAACCCATATTGCATCTTGACCTTCCTTGGTCCAGGGGAGACTTACCACGACATCGATAGTAATGAACTCCCATTCCCTCTCAGGGACTTTTTATCCTTTGTATCAACTTACTGGGTTACTGGTGTTCATCCTTCACCTCCTGACATGCATGGCGGCAAGCTACATGCAACTTCATCTTAGGCATCCAAAGTACTACTGCCACTTACTATCTTCGTAGTACCACGGTGTATGGTGAACTTAAAATCATGATCTCTCGTATGTCATGATTCCTCAAGATTGATTCCTCAAAAACCCTAAACCACTCTAGTCGGGGTTTCATCACCTTCTTTTCTAGAGAAGTGCATCTGAGGTTCTACAACCATCCTTTTATTGCGTCAAGGCCTAGGCTGGCTAACCAAACAACCACTAACTTGATCAACAGATCTTATTACATCTGAGTGTTAGCCAAACATATCTCCTTTTTCAAACTGAGGGCTAACCTAACAACCTCTTCTAGACTCTAGCTAAACTAGGCAGCTGCATCTCACCCAGAGCATCCATTACCACCTCACATCCTTATGTATTAGGTAATGTTGAAGATATACACATCCATGTACTCCACTAATTGTCTCGTCTCAAACTCTAAGTCTATCTTCATCAAGAAAACTCTGAGCTCATCCTCTTAGTTTTCAAACTCAACCTTGTATAACTCACAAATTCCACCTAGCTCATGATAAAAACATCCTCATAAGATGACTACCTTAGTTCTCTTAGTGTTTGTACAACATCCACACATCTTACACTCCACAAGGGTACATTATTATCTCCATCCTCATGCATCATAACAACATTTCCACTCACATTATCTTTATTCTTGGTGTATGTCATGCGTACTTGTGACACCTCGTCATGCTAAATGAGATTACTCAAAACACAAAACACGATCAACTACTAATTAATCACATAGTCAAAAATGTGAAACAATTAAAACCGATTCCAACAATGTAAATAAACACTAGAACATTTATAAAAGGTCCATCATTCCATTCTCATATACATTAACAAGCATTTGCATATGGGTCCAAAGACCTCAGTCACATCCTGCATACAAAAGATATTTCACATGTCTGTGCCATATATTTACAAACATTGGCCTAATACCAAAATCTCGTGTCGATACAAATATATCATCCAGAAAACACATCCCATACTAGGACCTGAGAGTACAGGGACGACACTAGGACACTACTACTAACATCTATGACTAACATCTACAACTAACCAACCTTCTGAATCTATTGATCACCAGGTTGGTTCTCTTCCACAGCACGACCTCGACCTCGTTTCCCGCGACCACCTAAAAAAAAATTGTGGAGAACCACGGGTGAGACCCAGTCCCAGTGAGAGATATAACTCTCTCCAACATATATTGATTATAACATATTAATTGACAGTAAATGAACTGAGAAGATATAGAAATGAATAAGCAATTTAAGCAGATTGAATAGGTTAAGCATACTAAGCCATTAAACAAATTAACTTGACAAGAAGTATAAGTACTCAAATGTCATATGATATCATCTTGTAAAAACTGAATAGTATAAGGACTAGTTAAAGATTAATCAAGCAATGTGAGACGTATTTAACCCTAGTCAGTATACTACACAGCTTATATCACTTCTTTTATTACATTGCCCTGAGGGATTTGAGAAATACCACTCAAGTCCCAACTGATCACTACTAAGTCAAAACTAGTGCCATACAAGATCTAGGAAGAGCCGAACTCCTAAGATCTTCTCCGCCCCCAGTCAGTACGGGTCCACCATAGCGACACATAAGGTCAAGCTGCTAACAACCTAGTCTGTCCTTGGTATAGGTCACAATACTAGTGAAAGGAGGTGGGTACGCATACCCTACCATCCGAGGTACAACCATAGTTGTCCTCCAATCTCATCACATATATAATCACCGAGACACGATCGCAGTCGTTCTCAAACTGAGGGCTACGTATGACCGCATTCATCCTCCCTAAACACTTGAATTCAGGATGACAAGCACCCCGCATACTCATCAGTATGTGCTCCGAGTTTCCCTTAGGAATACTCATTTCACCATCTGGCAAGTTCTGACACTCAGATGGATCTATGGCACAGGGCACTACATGATTAGAGTTTCATTTGATTAGTTATGCCAATTGAGTGAATTAAAGCTAAATCATACAAATGGACATTCAAACCCTAATTCTTATCTAACAAGAGTATATGTATAACAACTTCAAGAGATACAAAACATTTGTGATATAAATCTTAATCACATTACCACATGCTATCATCCATTGCAAATTAATGGACCACACTTATCATCATACTTTTACAAGATACCAATATCTTATCACAAGTTCCCGAGTTTTGACCCTTATTGGAACATGAAGAGGATTTCACCTCAATCATGGCTTCAAACATGCCCAAAGGTCATTAAGACCATCACATTATTCATAGTAAGGTTATCATCATCATTCCATGCCTTAAACAAGGCTCAAAAGATCCTTAGCACATATGTGTCCATAGATATTAACATGGCAAGGTACCATGATATTCAAATAGTACTACAATGTAGTTTCAACACAAGAAGAGTGTAATTCATTATCACATTAATCATTCAAGAGGTCTGATTATAACCAATCAACATCATATAATTACATTAAGGTTAAGTATAATAGGCTAGATCACATGGGAGTTATGCATCCACTCATTACATTGATTTATCAAATATAACTATATAATGGCAAAGGTAAGACTACCAATTAAAGGTATTGAGCCATTGAATTATCTTCACTATGACCCACATATAATAATATGTGATTTATTCTAATCCATTGGATGTTAAAGCATCCAATAATATTCATTGGATCAGGTTCATTGTTCAAGGTTATCAATTGAAGTATAGGTCTAACCATTAGATCAATTGAACCAAGGAACCATTGGTTCAAGGTATAGTCAAATCTACAATTACATTACTAATTCATCATATATGGTAATGACCTGATCCACCATTAATTATGATCATTAGGTCACCATTGGTTGCTAGATCAGTAATACATTCAGTTAACATCATCAAATAATAAGCCAATATCATCATCGATTGATAACATCATTTGAATACTTAGTGGATGATAATTAAATGTCTAATTGAGTCAAAATCTGACCTAAGGTGGTGACCATAGGTTGTCACCATAAATTGGACACCCTTGATCATGAACATCAGTTGCCAAGATAGCAACACTATTGGTTGTTGAATGGTATGACAATAAGTTATGTGATAGGGAAGGAAATAAATTGAAAACCCTAATTTGAACCATCATTTGTTTTTTTTAAACAAAATTGGCCGTTCATTCATCCCGTGGCCGGGGGGTTTTGAACTTGAGACCTCTCGGTCTTACATCAATACTTTTACCATCTGGGTGCCATATCTTTGGCACCATAGGTTGTTGCTATCAACCTATCCCATATAATGTTACACCTTATAAAGGATGTAAACATGTTTACAGGTTCATATAGAACTGGAATAAAATAGGAAACACCACACAATTCGTAATTCTAAACAAGCATGATTTATCTATGCTTAGATCATCACATTCAAGCATAATCATGAACCAACATGCTTCTAGTAAGCAATATAAGTGAAGAATGTTATATAACTCGCCTCTATAGAGTAGGTCAGATATCCAAAAGAAAAAATCTCGAGCAAATAGGGCAAGGAAACCTTGGATTCAGATCTGAACTTGGCCAACTATGCAATTCTCTCCACAAACAAGCAAAACCCTAGAAAAGAAACAAGAAGGAAGGAGTTTTGAGTTCTAGGGGAGCTTTCACCATGGAAAACCATGGTTCCGACCTGGAGAGATGTAGGAGGAAGAGGAACAAAGAATTAAACGGAGGAAATAAGGAAAAACTTACACTTTTAGGTCAATATCACTAGGGGGAAGCTTCATACAACCAAAAAGAGAACCAATTGCAACTCTAGAATTTTTTTCCAAGAAAATCCCCACTTTCTTCTTCCTTGGGCAGAAAAATCGCAGCTGAACAGAGGGAGTACGAAGCTGGGAGAAGGAGAGAGATAATGGAGAGGAAATGGCTCGTTTGGGGGCTTTTGGATAAGTATATGACACTTTAATATTAAGAAAAAGAAAAAGTTGCAATCCTAGTATATATCCAAGTGTCCATGGCTTTAAATTATTAAAAATACATAAGAACACACACAAGCAGCTCTACCACCATCCCTATAGACCTGCTTAGTTTTCCTTTGGCGAAATTCCCAGCCAATCACATAATTCCTTAGTTGATAGCTACTAAAGGTAGTTCATCCATGAAGGGAAAAACCCTAAAAATACCCTTGATAAAAACACCTTCAAACCATGGATCAACTAGGAGCACCATGGCTCAACAATATCAAGAATTATAATATAACAACTAAGGAACATAATTTATGTGACAAATTGCAAAGAAAACCCCTCAATTGTGTAAATTGCAGAAAAGTCCAAAATGTACAGAAAATTGCATAACTTGCTCAAACAGTGTCCAAATTGGACCAAATTTTAAACTTAAGCTTGTCTTCTGATTTTAAAAAATATCAAAATGTTATATTAGGGTTCTAAGCATTCAATTATGGTAATTAAGCTCATTCAACTCATTAAGTAAGTTCAAGGGCCTTACAACTATAAACCCCTAACAAGGATTTCTCCCCGAAATCCTACGCAAAAAGAGATGGGTATTTTCTACGCATCTCATTCTCTAGTTCCCATGTGGCTTCCTATATGACACGATGATTCCACAAAACTTTCACTAGTATTATATCTTTTCTCTTCAGCTTTTTCACCCTTCTATCCAGGATCAACACAGGACCCTCAACATAGGAGACATCCTCATCTAACTCAACCTCTACTGGTTGGATTGTCTGGTCGGTATCTGGATGGAATTTCCTCTCACATAGAGATGTGAAAGACATTATGCAATCTATGTAGCTCTGGTGGTAGCTCCAACTTATATGCTACCTTTCCAACACGAGCTAGGATAGGGTATGGTCCCATAAATCTAGGAGCCAACTTACCCTTCTTTCCAAACCTCAACACACCTTTCCAAGGAGAAACCTTAAGATATACTCTATCTCCCACTTGGAACTCAAGTGGTCTGTGTCGGTTGTCTGCATAAGATTTATGCCTATCCTGGGCTGCTTTCAACTGTTGTTGTATCACTTTAATCTTTTCTGTAGTCTGCTGTACTAGCTCAGGACCCAAAAGTTGATATTCACCTGTCTCATACCAACAAAGAGGAGACTGACATCGTCTCCCATACAGAGCCTCATAAGGAGCCATATCTATGCTTCTTTGATAGCTATTGTTGTACACAAACTCTATCAGAGTTAGATGTACATACCAACTACCAAGAAATTGCAGCACACATGCCCTCAAGAGATCCTCTAAAGTCTGAATAGTCCTTTCAGACTGGCCATCGGTCTGCGGATGAAAAGTTGTTTTGAATCTCAACTATGTTCCCATTTCTAAATGTAGACGCTCCCAAAAATGACTTGTAAATTGTGGACCTCTGTCAGAAACTATAGTCACTGGAATGCCAAGCAAACGAACTATCTCATCAACATATATTTGCGCCAATTTCTCTACTGTAAATGTCGTCTTAACTGGCAAAAAATGAGCTGACTTAGTCAATCTGTCTACTATCACCCATATGGAATCATGACCCTTGGCTGTCCTAGGAAGTCCAACCACAAAGTCCATAGTAATATGATCCCATTTCCAATGTGGTATTGGCAAGGGTTGTAATGTCCCTGCAGGCTTCTGGTGCTCAGCCTTCACCTGCTGAAAAACTGGACATTTGGCAATGAATTCTGCCACATCACGCTTTGGACCTGGCCACCAATACATGTCCTTCAAATTTTGGTACATCTTGGTACTTCCAGGATGCATTGCATACATGGAGGAGTGAGCCTCCTCAAGTACCATCTTCCTCAACCCATCAACATCAAGAATTACTATCCTATTATGGTAACAAACTATACCATCATCTGCCTCGTGAAAGCCATCATACTTTTCACTGCCAATCCTTGATTGGATATTCTGTATCATAGTATCATTTTCTTGTGCATCATGAATCTGCTGTCTCAAGGTAGGTTTCACTTGTAACTGTGCCAACAATCTTTCCAGCAAGGAAACTTCTAGCTGTACATTCATCTGGAGAAGAGACACTAGCATATCTCTCTTATGGCACATCAAGGAATTTAATTGTGCATTATCTATCATTGATGATGAAGATGACTTTCTACTCAATGCATCAGCTACCACATTAGCTTTCCCTAGATGGTAGTCTATTGTGCAATCATAATCCTTAATCAGCTCCATCCATCTCCTCTGCCTCATATTTAGCTCCTATTTTGAGAAGATATACTGTAGATTCTTATGGTCAGTGAAGATCTGACACTTTTCACCATAAAGATATTGTCTCCAGATCTTTAAGGCATGGACCACTGCTGCAAGCTCCAGATTATGTGTTGGGTAATTCTCCTCATGTTTCTTAAGCTTCCGCATAGCAAAAGAAATCACATTTTTATCCTGCATCAACACACATCCCAACCCATTCTTTGAAGCATCACAAAAGACAATATAGCCTTTCCCTTGCTCTGGCAGTACTAACATCGGTGCACTAGTCAACTTTTCTTTCAAAAGCTGGAAGGAACGTTGACACTTGTCATTCCAAGCAAAAGGAACATCCTTCCTGGTTAACCTAGTTAGGGGTAACGCTATAGAACTGAAGTCTTTGATAAACCTCCTATAGTAACCTGCCATACCTAGGAAACTGTGAATCTCTATCGGTGTCTTTGGTTGTTCCCATTCTAGTATAGATTCCACTTTCTTGGGATCAACACAAATGCCTTTTGCAGATATAACATGGCCCAGAAAAGATAACCAGAATTCACACTTGCTAAACTTAGCATATAGTTGATGCTGCCTCAACAATGTCAGTGCCTGGCGAAGGTGTTGCTCATATTGTTGACTATCCTTTGAGTATATCAGGATATCATCTATGAACACAACCACACACTGATCAAGATAAGGTCTAAACACCCTATTCATCAGATCCATAAAAGTTGCAGGTGCATTGGTTAGCCCAAACGGCATAACCACAAACTCATAATGACCATACCTAGTCCTAAAGGATGACTTGGATATGTCATCAGCCTTAATTCTCTATTGATGGTAACCTAACCTCAGGTCTATCTTTGAAAACACAGTGGCACCTCTAAACTGATCAAAAAGATCATCAATCCTCGGCAAAGGATACTTATTCTTTATTGTCACCTTGTTCAACTGTCTATAGTCTATACACAACCTCATTGACCCATCCTTCGTTTTAACAAAAAACACAGGAGCACCCCAAGGGGAAGTGCTCGGTCTGATAAAACCCTTCTCTAACAGTTCTTGTAACTGTTTGTTTAACTCCTGCATCTCTGCTGGTGCCATCATGTATGCTAACTGTGCTATGGGTTGTGTTCCAAGAACAAGATTGATCTCAAACTCAATCTCTCTAGGAGGAGGAATGCTAGGAAATTCCTCAGGAAAGACATCCTCAAATTCTTGCACCACTGGTACCTCCTGGATACTAGGACCTACCACCTTGGTATCCACAACATGAGCTAAGAAAGCCTCACATCCTTGTCTCATCAATCGTTCAGCTGTCTTGGCTGACATCAAACATGTAGGAAGAATCTTCCTATCACCCTAAAAAATCCACTATACATCTCCATCATGGAACGTCGCCACCTTAGTACTACAATCCAAGACTACCTTGTATTTTTCCAAGATATCCATTCCAAGGATTACATCAAAACCATGCATGTCAAGTGGTAAAAGATACACTTGAATGTTGTGTCCAGAAAAAGAAAGAACACAAGAAAGGGACACTTCCCGTAACTCAGCGGAATCAACCAAAGGAGTCTCCAGTCACAGGCTATCAGATCTAAGACTAATAGGTAGATAACAACTATCTATCACCTCTCTAGTGATAAAAGAGTGTGTCGCACTCGGGTCTACTAAAACAGATATGAAACAAGATGCAAACATATCAAAATGAAATAACTCCATCTGACCTGTCACAACTCAAGGATTGACCACTGCTTCTGGCTGGGTCATGGCATAGAACCTAGCTGTCGCCTGCTGCCGTCCACGTCCTCTGATCGTCTGTCCTGAGGATCCTGCATGGGATGCCTAACCACATCCTCTGCCACTACTAGTATCAAACTGTCATTGTTGTGATCCATGTTGATTTTGTCTTGGCTGCTGAGTCACCTCCTCAACCTTCATAGGGCAATTCCATCTAATATGCCCTGTCTGTCCACATTGATGACACACTTAGTTATCACTATGTGGTCTAAACGGCCGTGTAACTGAGACTGATGATGAACTATGAGCTCCTGCCAGTGGAAAACTATGACCTCTACCCCGACTCGGGGTCCACTGTGATGGTGCATGTGATCTTGGTTCAGTGAAGGTTGACCTTGGTTGTGACTGCAGTGGGAAAAACCTTGGCTTCTTAAAGCCTCCAGATGATTGCCCTTGAAACTGCATAGGTCTCTTCTTAGCATTAGCTTCACGCTTCTCTATGGTAGACCTCTCAATCCTCCTGACAGATTCCACAAAGGTGGAAAACCTTTCCCTATTCTCCAAGGATGATGCAGTAGTAGTCAACTCCGTACTTAGACCCTTCTCAAATATCCAAATCCTTTCCTTGTCTGTTGCTGACATGTGAGGGCAGAACCTCAGAAGTTCCATAAACTTTGATTCATACTCATTGATAGTCATAGCTCCATGATGAATCTTCTCGAACTGAGAGATTTTCTCATCTAGGTAGGTCTCTAGAAAATATCGACTAACAAATTCCCTCTAAAACTCCTCCCATCCTATCACAACTCCTGGCCTTTTCTCCTCTTCTATGGCCCACCAGTGGCCAGCACTACCCTTCAACAAGTATATTTCATGCTTAACTTTGTCTTCTTCAGTGATTTTTAGGATTTTGAACACCTTTTCCAGCTCAATCAACCACATATCAGTGTCTGCTAGATCAGAAGTACCTGCATATTCAATTGCCCCAACACGTCTAAGACGTTCAAATGTCTTCCCGACACCTTGGGACTCCACATTGGAGGGGGTTGTCCTAGCTTGAGGTGTTGGTGCTCTGTCAGCGATATGTGTGATTGTGGCCATCATCTGTCTAAACATAGACTGGAACTCAGGATTGGCCATCATTGTTGGGTCTAGATGAGGGATTGCGGGCTGCTCTGGCCCTGCTTCTGGCACTCTCTCATCTCGTGCCTACCTCCCTGCACCTCCTCCTGGTGAAACATAGCTACTATCAACGTGTTCTTCATGTCCTCCAGACATATCTGCATAAGCATAAACTATGATCAGATATGTTGGATACATAAGAACAGACTCAAACCTAAGTCCTATGTCCCTGTAGACTCGGTAAACCTCAAGCTCTGATACCAACTTAACTGTGACACCTCGTCATGCTAAACGAGATTACTCAAAACACAAAACATAATCAACTACTAATTAATCACATAGTAAAAAATGTGAAACAATTAAAACTGATTCCAACAATGTAAATAAACACTAGAACATTTATAAAAGGTCCATCACTCCATTCTCATATACATTAACAAGCATTTGCATATGGGTCCAAAGACCTCAGTCACATCCTGCATACAAAAGATATTTCACATGTCTGTTCCATATATTTACAAACATTAGCCTAATACCAAAATATCTTGTCGATACAAATATATCATCTAGAAAACACATCCCATACCAGGACCTGAGAGTACAGGGACGACACTAGGACTCTACTACTAACATCTATGACTAACATCTACAACTAACCAACCTTCTAAATCTATTGATCACCAGGTTGGTTCTCTTCCACAACACGTCCTCGACCTCGTTGCCCGCGACCACCTAAAAAAAAATTTGTGGTGAACCACGGGTGAGACCTAGTCCCAGCGATAGATATAACTCTCTCCAACATATATTGATTATAACATATTAATTGACAGTAAATGAAATGAGCAGATATAGAAATGAATAAGCAATTTAAGCAGATTGAATAGGTTAAGCATACTAAGCCATTAAACAAATTAACTTGACAAGAAGTATAAGTACTTAAATGTCATATGATATCATCTTGTAAACACTGAATAGTATAAGGACTAGTTAAAGATTAATCAAGCAATGTGAGACGTTATTAACCCTAGTCAGTATACTACACGACTTATATCACTTCTTTTATTACATTTCCCTGAGGGATTTGAGAAATACCACTCAAGTCCCAACTAACCACTACTAAGTCGAAACCAGTGCCATACAAGATCTAGGAAGAGCCGGACTCCTAAGATCTTCTCCGCCCCCAGTCAGTACGGGTCCGCCACAGCGACACATAAGGTCAAGCTGCTAACAGCCTAGTCCGTCCTTGGTATAGGTCACAACACTAGTGAAAGGAGGTGGGTACGCATACCCTACCATCTGAGGTACAACCATAGTTGTCCTCCAATCTCATCACATATATAATCACCGAGACACGACCGCAGTCGTTCTCAAACTGAGGGCTAGGTATGACCACAGTCATCTTCCCTAAACACTTGAATTCAGGATGACAAGCACCCCGCATACTCATCAGTATGCGCTCTGAGTTTCCCTTAGGAATACTCGTTTCACCATCTAGCAAGTTCTGACACTCAGATGGATCTATGGCACATGGCACTACATGATTAGAGTTTCACTTGATTAGTTATGCCAATTGAGTGAATTAAAGAAAAATCATACAAATGGACATTCAAACCCTTATTATTTTCTAACAAGAGTATATGTATAACAACTTCAAGAGATATAAAACATTTGAGATATAAATCTTAATCACATTACCACATGCTATCATCCATTGCAAATTAATGGAACACCCTTATCATCATACTTTTATAAGATACCAATATCTTATCACAAGTTCCCGGGTTTTAACCCTTATTAGAACATGAAGAGGATTTCACCTCAATCATGGCTTCAAACATGCCCAAAGGTCATTAAGACCATCGCATTATTCATAGTAAGGTTATCATCATCATTCCATGACTTAAACAAGGCTCAAAAGATCCATAGCACATATGTGTCCATAGATATTAACATGTCAAGGTACTATGATATTCAAATAGTACTACAATGTAGTTTCAACACAAGAAGAGTGTAATTCATTATCACATTAATCATTCAAGAGGTCTGATTATAACCAATCAACATCATATAATTACATTAAGGTTAAGTATAATAGGCTAGATCACATGGGAGTTACACATCCACTGATTACATGGATTTATCAAATATAACTATATAATGGTAAAGGTAAGACTACCAATTAAAGGTATTGAACCATTGAATTATCTTCACTATGACCCACATATAATAATATGTTATTTATTCTAATCAATTGGATGTTAAAGCATCCAATAATATTCATTAGATCAGGTTCATTGTTCAAGGTTATCAATTGAAGTATAGGTCTAACCATTAGATCAATTGAACCAAGGAACCATTGGTTCAAGGTATAGTCAAATCTACAATTACATTACTAATTCATCATATATGGTACTGACCTGATCCACCATTAATTGTGATCATTAGGTCACCATTGGTTGCTAGATCAGTAATACATTCAGTTAACATCATCAAATAATAAGCCAATATCATCATCGATCCTGGACTTGAACCTGTGATTCTCATGACCAGCGAGCCTGATCTGAAAGCGCCTCTCAGCTGGGCTAGTCTATTTAAAGAGAAGACGTCGAACAACCCTGTCGCTCTTAAGAAAACCGAAGTTCGTTTGTCGGATGGAAAGCTTCTCTACCCTAAACTGATTGCTGAGAGGAATATCTCCAGATGGAGCAGAACGACAACCGAGTATGTAGTTGGTCTAAAGCCACATTGGCCAACTCTGGTGAAGCACCTTGCTCAAATCTGGAATGCAAAGGGCTCTATTGAAGTGAGATCGCGTGGTAAGGGTCTGTTCATTGTTATGTTCGACAATGACGAGGATACGAAGACGGCTATCGATGGTGGACCATGGTTTGTAGCGGGTAGGCCTCTCATCATTAAGAAGTGGGAGCGAGGTGAACCTCTCGAGAAGATAAAGCTCAATGACATCCCGATTTGGATTAAGATCTTTAACCTTCCGCTAGAGCTCTGGGACCCAGAGATGTTCAGCAAGATTGGCTCGGTTTTGGGCATTCCGCTGCGCCCGGATAAATTGACCTCAGAATTCCTTAGGTTGGACTTTGCTCGGATTCAAGTGGTTATCTCTTCAGACTTCACGTATCCAAAGGAACTCCAGATTGAGAGTGATGATGGTCAAGTTGATTCCATATCCTTTGAATATGAGTGGGAACCTGCAAAGTGTTTGACGTGTGGCCTCTTTGGGCATGAACAATCTCTTTGTTCGGATGCTGTGAATGAGGACAGAAAATTCCTGAAGAAGAAAGTAGTTAAGAAACGGATTTAGAAGATTGTTGTGGGAGAGGATGATTCAGAGGTTTTCAGTGATGCCATGGAGGGTATTCCATATTTTGATCAGCCCTCAAGTGCACTTGTTCCTCAATTGTTGGAGGTCGATGGTGATGTCACTGTGATTGCTGCTGAGGTTCTGAGTGTTCAAGGAACTTCTTCTTTAGCCAGTTCTAAGGAGAAGGTAACCCCTGAAGCTGCTCCGGTTGCAGGGTGGGAGGTCATCAAGAAGAAAACTAAATCGGCCCCAAGAGGTATTGGTAAGAGCTCAACTAGATCCATTCTGGAGTCGTTGAACAAGTTCTCTCCTCTCTCAAACTTTGATGAGGGGGAAATTCTGAATGAGGTAGTTCCTACATCTGTGGCTGCGGCTGAGATGACTGATGCTTCCCCTCTCATGCCCCCAAATGGTTGAGTCGCTTACGATCTTTTCCTGGAATGTGAGGGGGGGAGGAAATAAAGTACCTCGCATTCAGGAAGAAGTGAGGAGGAATAAGGCGGATGTCTACATTATCCTTGAATCTAGGATTCAAAAGAAGGATGTGAAAGATTTCGTAGACAATATTTGGTCTAATGCTAAGTTTCTTGATAACTCTGACATGTACTTGTACACCCGTATTCTGATTGTTTGGGATGACAGGGATATGGATATTAAGGCGTCTCTATGCAATGAGCAGTGCATTCATTGTAGCTTATCTAAAGATCATCTGAAGATTGACTTAACTGTTGTTTATGGTGCTAACCCTGATGCTGATCGTACCTTATTATGGAATTCTCTTGTTTGTATTAAGAGCAGGAATCCTGTTAATTGGTATTTAGTTGGTGATTTTAATGCCGTCAGGCTCTCGAGAGAAAAGTCAGGTAAACAACCACCTTCTTCTCGAAGCATGGTGGATTTCAACAAGGCCATTGCCGATGTGGATTTAATTGAGCTGCAAACCAAAGGCTTTTATTTCACCTGGGATAGTCATAGCAGGAGAGGTATGAGTACGTTCTCCAAGATTGATTGCATCTTCACTAACGTTAACTTCCTTTCTACTTTTCCTTGTTGTTGGGGTGAAGTGGTCCCTGCTGTGGTAAGCGATCACAAAATTCTAATGCTCAGACTTGGGGAAAAGAAGGATGGAGGCTCCATATTTCGTTTTATTAATGCTTGGACTAAGCAGGACTCTTTCAAGAATGTGGTTACTGAAGCCTGGTGCAGTGTTGATGTGGCTGGGACTCCAATGTTCGTTGTTTATATGAAGTTGTTTGGTGTGGCATGTGCTTTGAGAAAATGGAATAAGGAAGTTGTGGGTAACTTCTTCTCTAAGGCTAGAGAACTGGAAAGTGAGCTGTTTGAGTTACAAAGGGCTGTAGATGCTGATCCTAGTAATGTTGATAATCAAAGGAAGCTTGTTACTTTAAGGGATGATACTGTTAAAGCTTTATGCTATGAAGAGAGCCTGTTACGTCAGAAGAGTAGGGTTCAATGGATAAAGGAAGGTGATAAAAATTCAGCCTTCTTTTATGCTTCGCTGAAAACTAGAAGAATTTGTAACAATATAAATGTTCTTATAGATGATATGGGTAGTAAGACCTATGAGTCTGATGACATAAGGCAGAGAATCAAGAACTTCTATTCTAACCTCTATAATGGAACAACTATGGATAGAGTTGAGTGGAAGGAAGAGTGGGTGCTGCCGATGATAGATGAAGGCAGCTACAATCTTCTGTGTGGGGAGGTGACGAGGAAGGAGGTTGAAGAGGTGTTTTTGAAGATGAGTAGTGATAAAGCCCCGTGGCCTGATGGCTTCAATGCACTCTTTTTTAAGGAAATGTGGAGTGTGGTGGGTGATGAAATTATCAATGCTATCCTATATTTCTTTAAGTCTGGCAGACTACTCAAGGAGTGTAACAGTACGATCATCACCTTGATTCCCAAAGTTCAGGGTGTTGTCAATCTCAAGGATTTCAGACCGATTTCATTATGTAATACTATTTACAAAGTAATTACAAAGATTCTGGCCAATCGTCTTGCTTTGGTTCTACCCAAGATTATTGATGCCAACCAAGTGGCGTTTGTGAAGGGTAGGAATATTGGTGATGCTATTTTACTGGCGAATGAAGTTCTTAGCACCTTTGGAGGCTCTCAGAATCTTATGTGTGTGAAAGTTGATCTTGCCAAAGCATATGACTCAGTGAGGAGAGACTATATCCTCTTCTTGATGAGTAACATGGGGTTTCCTGTGTGCTGGCTGAATTGGATTCATGAGTCCTTTGTCACTGCTACTTATAAAGTTATGGTGAATGGGGTTCCTACTGAAGAGTTTATGGCCACTAATGGAGTGAGACAGGGTGACCCCCTCTCCCCCTTGCTCTTTGTCATTGCCATGTAGGGTTTGACATCTATTATTAATTCTGAACTGAGGAAGGATAGGTGGTGTCCTATTTCTGCTGGAGCTGTGGAAGTGTCCCATATCATCTTTGCAGATGATTTATTACTGTTTGCTCGAGCTGATAGAAGCAATGTTGTTTGTCTGAAAGAGGTTCTTGATACTTTTTTCCGTATTTCTGGTCTGTGTTTAAACAATAATAAAAGCCATATATTTTTAAGCAAGCATGCTACTGATGAGGATTTGAGTAACATTCTTAATATGGAGGTTGGTACTCTTCCTGTTCGATATTTGGGTGTTCCTTTGTTTACTGGGAGGCTCACAAAGGAAATGTGCAGCCCTATTGTGGATAAGTTCCTTTTGAAGTTGGATGCATGGAAAGGGAAGCTTCTTTCCCAAGCTGGTAGAGTGGAGTTGATCATCTCTACTCTGTCTTCTTATAGTATATTTTGGACCTCTGCCTTTCCCCTCCTGAAGTCTGTTGTTAAGCACCTTGAGAAGATTATGAGAGACTTTCTATGGAGAGATACGGAAGAGAAGAAGCATTTGCATATTGTGGCTTGGGATACTATTTGTAGGCCTAAAGATGAGGGTGGCCTAGGTATTAGATGCATTGATGATTGGTCTAAAGCTGGTCTGATAAGGAATCTATGGGACATTGCTACTGAGAAGGAGAGTTTATGGGTAAGGTTGATTAATGGTAGGTACATTAAGAAGGAATCGATTTGGTCTGTGAGCTCCAGAGCCTCTAACTCTTGGATGTGGAGGAGGATGCTCGAGCTAAGAAAGGTTCTTTTAGAAGAGATCGATTTCAGCTTGGGTAATGGGAAGAAATTTCTGTTTTGGAGAGATCCCTGGCTCAGGGGTAAAAAGAAGCTCATTGAGTTGATAAATCCTGATCTAATGCTTAGAATGGGGCTTGGCCTAAACTGCAAAGTCGAAGCTTGTATGAAGGATGGAAGGTGGAATATCCCTTCTTTCAGTGGTTCCCATCTTTTGAATGGCTTTGTGGAGGATACTTTTATTCATGATGGTGATGATGATCAAATCTTGTTTGAGTTAAAGAAGTCTTGCAGGCTGAAAGACTATTGGAATGTGGTTAGGAAGAAACATCAAAGGGTTCATTGGGGGTATTGGATTTGGAAGAGTATGCCAAGGAGGTTTTCTATGTTTCTGTGGAAGTGCTTTCTTGGGAGAATCTCGACTACGGATTACCTTAAAAGGTTAGGCTTTCAGCTGGCATCTAGATGCGTTCTCTGTTGTACCTGTGAAGAGGATGCAAACCACCTTTTCTTTGGCTGCAGTTTTGCTGTTGGTATTTGGGGTTACTGGAGGAGGTACAGTAGCAGTCCTGCGATCTTTAACTCCTTTTCTGATTTACTCAATCTTAAAGGGAGAGAAAAGATAGCGGCCTGTGTTATTATACATGCGATCTGGAAAGAAAGGAATACGAGGACCTTCAGGGGCACTTGCACAGATAGTTGGAAGCTCTGGGAGGCCTGCTTAGATGACATCAAAGTTTTAAGTAGCTAGTCTTTTTTTTTCCTTATGTGGCTACATCCTTGTACCCGCACCTTTTTGGAAAATAGTAAAAAGGCAACACCCTACGTGCACCAAAAAAAATATATCATCATCGATTGATAACATCATTAGAATACTTAGTGGATGATAATTAAATGTCTAATTGAGTCAAAACCTGAACTAAGGTGGTGACCGTAGGTTGTCACTATAAATTGGACACCCTTGATCACGAACATCAGTTTCCAAGATAGCAACACTATTGGTTGTTGAATGGTATGACAATCAGTTATGTGATAGGGAAGGAAATAACTTGAAAACCATAATTTGAACCATCATTTGTTTTGTACATAGCACCATAGGTTGTTGCTATCAACCTATCCCAGATCATGTTACACCTTATAAAGGATGTAAACATGTTTACAGGTTCATATAGAACTGGAATAAAACAGGAAACACCACAAAATTCGTAATTCTAAACAAGCATGATTTATCTATGCTTAGATCATCACATTCAAGCATAATCATGAACCAAAAAGCTTCTAGTAAGCAATATAAGTGAAGAATGTTATATAACTCGCCTCTATAGAGTAGGTCAGATATACAACAGCAAAAATCTCGAGCAAATAGGGCAAGGAAACCTTGGATTCAGATATGAACTTGGCCAGCTATGCAATTCTCTCCACAAACAAGCAAAACCCTAGAAAAGAAACAAGAAGGAAGGAGTTTTGAGTTCTAGGGGAACTTTCACCATGGAAAACCATGGTTCCGACCTGGAGAAATGTAGGAGGAAGAGGAACAAAGAATTAAATGGAGGAAATAAGGAAAAACTTACACTTTTAGGTCAATATCACTAGGGGGAAGCTTCAAACACCCAAAAAGAGAATCAATTGCAACTCTAAATTTTGTTTCCAAGAGAATCCCCACTTTCTTCTTCCTTGGGTAGAAAAAATCGAAGCGGAACAGAGGGAGTACGAAGCTGGGAGAAGGAGAGAGATAATGGAGAGGAATTGGCTCGTTTGGGGGCTTTTGGATAAGCATATGACACTTTAATATTAAGAAAAAGAAAAAGTTGCAATCCTAGTATATATCCAAGTGTCCATGGCTTTAAATTATTAAAAATACATAAGAACACACACAAGCAGCTCTACCACCATCCCTCTAGACCTTCTTAGCTTTCCTTTGGCGAAATTCCCAGCCAATCACATAATTCCTTAGTTGATAGCTACTAAAGGTAGCTCATCCATGAAGGGAAAAACCCTAAAATACCCTTGATAAAAACACCTTCAAACCATGGCTCAACTAGGAGCCCCATGGATCAAAAATCTCAAGAATGATAATATAACAACTAAGGAACATAATTTATGTGACAAATTGCAAAGAAAACCCCTCAATTGGGTAAATTGTAGAAAAGTCCAAAATGTACAGAAAATTGCATAACTTGCTCAAACAGTGTCCAAATTGGACCAAATTTGAAACATAAGCTTGTATTATGATTTCAAAACATATCAAAATGTTATATTAGGGTTATAAGCATTCAATTATGGTAATTAAGCTCATTCAACTCATTAAGTAAGTTCAAGGGCCTTACAGTACTGTTCTATCTCTCACTCCCATAATAAGAGGAAATAAGCATTTGGATGCAGTCCAAATACAGAGTTCTTCCCATTCCAAGAGTAGATATGGTGCCTCCCACATTTCCAATACACCTACAAATCTAAACTGAAACGTGCCTCACACGTATCTACATCATGAACATCTCAATATCCATGTTACTTCCATGAAAAACTAGTCTCAAACCCACTTGGGTCATCATACAATCCTTAGTCATCTCCTCTCGGTCTGTAGGGTGCTGACACTTTTGGGGTCATCCCTCTTCCCTTATTCATTAGAGAGTACCCTCTTCATTTGCCCTTTGGGTCCCATGAGTTCATGAAGGTGATAAATCTCCTAACCCATGGCCCTCAGACAATGACAGTTGTTACCTCCCGACCCTATGGTCATGTGCAACTACGGAATTTGGCAACTCCTACTCCCATCGGTATTATCCCCACTTGATCCTAGGATAGACTTAGGATTCTAACATAGTACGTATCCAACTTGAAACCTTACCCAAGTCTCCATCATCTGTCTCAGCATTCGTGATCTGCCTTACATCCTTTCATAGGGGTCATGGTGACCTATGTACCTCGGTCAGACCCCATATCGGTTACCTCCATGGTAACACATCCACATGCACTCAGAGACGATAATCTATGGGTCTACAAGTTCACTCTTATACTATGTACTCTCCACTTAGCTTCTCAAGATTCTATGAGACCTCTTAGGGTTTCCTCAAACCCAACAAAAGATGATTCACACCTTATAAAAGGGTCCTCTACCAGGATGGGATAAAACTATCTCTTGATAGTAACAAAGGTCACAAACGTCCCTACGTCTCAGGTTTATATCCACATGAGCATGCTTAACCTTGTCAAGTTACTAGGGCACGTAGCTAGCAAGAAGACCACCTACTAAACCATGCCAGGTCTTCATGATAGGTCATACTTGTTCTCATTCCTCAATATTGGACCAAGATCATACCTGCCCATGTCACCAACTTATAGGCGAGGGGTTCATCAAACATACACCTTAACCAAGGGGTTTCCTTTTCCTCCAAACATGAGGGGTGCCATGCTCAAATCTATGGAAACTCAAATCTTATCATGAGCATCAGGTACACCCAGCACTACTACTTTCCCTCTTAGGTCTAGGAACCCTAGGTTCACCTTTCTGATGTCCAACTGCATGCTCAACCCTGTAACCACATACCAAGCATGTATAAGGTATGGCATGAACTTCCTATTATCATTCCACTTGAATAACACCTCAGAGTGGAGTCCTCCTCAAGGACAACCAACTAGGTATAAGGCCTCACAACTCATTACTATACCTTTCCCGAGTCTAAGGAACTCTTCTTCCTAAACCTAAAAGGGTAAACACCTATACCATAGTCACATAGGTACTGACAACCTTATCCTCTCTCTAGGGTTTGGTTCCTCTAAAGGCAACCAAGATACCATAAGCCTCTAGGGATCATGCACGAGGCAACCAAAACCATCCACTTAGGTCGCATCATCCTCCACTTCTTAGGGTTTCTCCTAGCCCATAGTCTAAACTTCCAACCTTCTAGCTCGGGCCCTGCTCTCTCTCTCTCTCTCTAGAGCTTAACCCTACAACAACCATACTACTGAAGGTCCTCTCTCTAAGGTGGATCAAGCTCACAAGTGTAGTCCTACATGAGAGAAACCAATGTTCGCCCAAGATTATCTAAAACTCTTCATGCTTATATCATTATCTATCCAACATACTCTCATGGCCAGGGTTTTTAACCTACTGCTAGTATTATTAATGTACTCTGGGTGCATACTATTCCATGCTCATATAAACCCATAGGGTTTCTATATGGTCATCACTAACCTTATCAATGAAGGAGTTATCCTTGACTCTACCATGCATGACCCTTCCCAGGGTTGGGTCACCAAAGGTACTAGGTCATCCAACGTCACACAACTCATATTTCTCATAGGTATCCAAAACCAAAAGCATGTCAACCCACACTCATGGTCGACCATGGCATCTGACTCATCATGCCATCTCTCTCTCTAACCACCACTTAGGGTTAGGGTTAGCATCATCCTCAGAGGATGTGCCATGTCTCTACTCATAATGGAGATCTCTATCTCCAAGACTAACTCTCTCTACTCATCCTCCTGACAAGAAGGTCTAACCTCAGGTTTCTCCTGAGGGCATGACAACACATGTCATACGACCTAAGCATGCAACTATTCTTTAGTTTACTCTTAAACTATTAAGCTTATTACCATGACATCTTATTTACATGTTTTTTTATTAATTTTGGTGGAGGATTCCTTAACCTTACCATGCATACCCTATCCTCAAGAGGGTGAGGAAGAGACAGAAAACCCTAAACCTTATAATCCTAACAGAATTAGGGTTGAGAAGGGATGAAAATAGATGAGAGAGTCCTAAAGGTATCTTATTTCGAGTCAGATCCTAAGACATTGTCCAGGCAGTCACACAGATCCGGGAGTCCTCATATTCTGACTAGCGGTGTGGAGGAAAATATTACCAGCCCCTGAATGTGATCCTTTTCTAGACACCTTTGTCTTTCGAAAAATCCTCTAATAACTCCGTTGGGTTCTACATAGTTTGTAAAATTTAATAATTATTAAGGATAAAATCAAGAACCAATGCTCTGATACCAAATGTGATGACCCTGCCTCTCGGTAACCCCCAATTAATGGAGACCATGAGGTCAGAGCAGTTATCCCAAATTCCCAGATCAAAGGTTCGACAAATAATAAGTAATAATTGTTAAACTCTACCATGACTATACTGAAAGTTGGTATAAAATAAAACTTTGCATACCTTAAAAAACTTTGGATATCTACTTCTATCCAAAGCTTGAATCTATTCTATCTAATCCTCCTCAAGTGAACCGACCAGTTCAGGAGCTGAACCGATTGGTTGAAGAACCAAGGAGATCGATTATGGTAGGATCCAACTGATCGATTGGTGGCCCAACCGATCTGCTGGAGAATCCTAGACGTCACAGGGACTAGAGTCTAGATGATCAGTTCAAAGAAGAAACCAACCGACTAGGAGGCCATCCGACCGATTCAAAAGTTGAACCAATTACCCCAAATTGGTTCAACACATATCATCACCAACAACAGGTTGCTACATATAATGTGGACCTTAGGTGGTAGTAATTCCTTGTGTCTCCAAGGAATTAGAATAGGATGGACATAACCATTTCTTGTGTTTATTATTGCATGTTTTGTTGTTGTTATAGCATGTACATGATACATGCTATAAATATGTGGTGATTGAATATTAAATGTATTTATATATAAAATACCTCAATATAATATTATGTCTTAGATGCTTTCCATAACCGACAAACATGAAAAACTTGATCGACAAAGCATAGGTTACACCAAAGCATGGTGTGTTGTCCATCTCGTGGCAGTATGATGGTAGATATGTAGATCTGCTAAGCATGGCACATATTCTATCATGTTGGCTTTTAGGTCAGGCTTAACTAGGCGATCTTAATGAGATTAAGTACCTAGAAGCATACATATGGACTCTGACAAAGAGTTGTGCACATCATATATCCAAGAGTTGCATGAGATGTTATTGACAAATGTTGTCTACCTAAATAGTCAAGTTATGGGCTATCAACCAAAGCTGACTCATGATTTGATGAAATATCGATCTTGGCTCACTAGAAGGTTGTACACTGTAATCTTCCAAATTGATAGTGAGGTCTATCAATTTGAAAAAAAGTGGGAGTGATAATTAATTTGAGGGCTAATTAATATCGTCAAATTTATCAAATAAAATTAATCAAATTGTTTTGACTAAAGTTGTAATATATTTTGTAGAATCTAATGGCAAACACAAATATTTTTTCTTTGGATCGGTCCCTGAGAAGAACAAGTTGAACGTCAACAACTTCCATGACTGGTTCCAGACTATGAGAATTGTTCTCACTCAAGAGCACAAGCTCTATGTCCTAGAGATACCAGAGCTAGATGAACCAGCTCCCAATGCGCCTAAGGCTAACAAGGATGCTTACTGGAAGCACTCTGAAGTTGTTGTTGATGTCAAGTTCCTGATGCTATGCTCAATGAACTATGATTTGCAAGGACAACATGAGAACATGGATGTTATGGAGATGGTAAACATCTTAAGAACATGTACCAATATCAGGCAAGATAAGAGATATATGATGTCTCAAAGGCATTGTTCAAGTGCAATATAGCTAAAGGAGATCTAGTATGACCTCATGTACTCAAGTATATTGGGTATGTGGAGAACCGTACTAGAATGGGATTTCCTTGGGTCAAGAGTTGGCCACATATGTGATTCAATATTCACTACCAGAATCATACATGTCATGAACTACAACATGAAATTTTTTGACAAGACGTTGCCAGAATTGCTTGGCATGTTGAGGATAGCTGAAGCCCAGATGA
Source organism: Alisma plantago-aquatica (assembly GCA_963693085.1). Lineage (NCBI taxonomy): Eukaryota > Viridiplantae > Streptophyta > Magnoliopsida > Alismatales > Alismataceae > Alisma > Alisma plantago-aquatica. The sequence continues at coordinate 526,614,132 of OY856411.1, forward strand.
AGAAGGACAAACCCAAATCTATCATGTTGATCAGTAGAGGGAAGTCCAAGGGTAAAGACAAATCTAAGAAGAGTTCTAAAGCTAGCCAGAAACCAAAGTCTTCTACACTTAAAGCTAAGGGAGGAGTTAGTAAGGAAGGAAGGTGTCACCACTATCACCATCCTAGACACTACGAAAGGAACTATCCATATATAGAGGATCTAAGGAAGAAGAAGGAGATATCTTTAGGACCTGAGAAAAAGTAAGCTAGAGTTGTACGGAGCAAGAGTTTCTTCCATTACATTTGGAATCTATATTTCATCTTGATTGACATGTAATAGAATCAGTGAATCGCTACTATGTACCACCAATAATGTAAACATTATGTATCTTGTATGGACAAGAATATTATGAATAAATTGATGTTTCATTTTTAGAGATAAATATCTTACATGGAAATGCCGTATGTCTCATTATTTATACTTGATAGTTGTAGAGACAAATGTGTGTGGCACATACACTACATGACTCGATGACTCAAACAATACTTATAGCATTGTCATCTAAAGCACATAAATGAGAAATGAATTTCTAGAATCCATAATTATGGTTATGTAGACTCTTTTGGTTATTTAACCAATAGATACATGTGAGTCTTATTTAATGGGCAATATGACAAAAGCATCTTCACTAGATGTTGTGGAAGAATGACTATTCTATTAGGCTACATAAATACCAATGTATATAGACCTTTCCGAATAAATGTTAGAGATGGTTAGTGATACTTCATTGTGTTTATTGATAATCTCCATAGATATGGTAATTTGTATTTAATGAAATACTGATATGAATCTCTTGAAGTGTTCAAGAATATCATAACCAACTTGGTATAAGTTTTGAAACATTTCAATATGATTGATATGGAAATACTTTTAAGCAAGAGTTTGAGGACCTTTTGGGAGATTATGATAATGTATCACAATGAACTCCACCTGAAACATAATGATGTATGAAAAGGAAGGAATCACACCTTGTTAGTCATGGTGTGATTATCAATAAATCCATCTAATCTTCCAATTTCCTTTTGGAAACATTCTTTACACTAAACAATTTACCGTCTAAAATGCTTCCAAAGATGAGATATGGAACGGGAGGTGTCCCGATATGTATTTTATAAGGATTAGGATTGAAAGCTTGCATAAGATAATAGTTTCTTGAAAATCTTTGTCCACAAATAACATAAATGTTATTTTGTTCAATCCAACAACAAAGTTGTTTGTTGACCAGGATTGTTGTATTCCTAAAGGGAACTAAGTTTCATAGGAATCAGTGGGCGTAAATGTATAACTCAAAAAGTTCGAGACAAACAAGAAAATATTGTACCTAGATAGGTATAATAGGAACAATGAGAATCACAAATTGTTGTGGAATCTCAAGTTCCTTATGTAACACAAAACCTCATAGATATAGTAAGAACACACCTTGACTTTGAAAATTATGATATCTTATAACTCACAAAGGTGATGAGTTGGTCATAAGATGATGAGACAAAATACCTACCTAGATGTTATTGAGAAACTAGAATCTATAATGACTTGATGCCATGAGATCTAAGATGGAATCCATATAAAGCAACAAGGTATGACCTTGATGGATCCACCTAAAGGGGTAAAACCCATAGGGTGCATTTAGGGTCCTTGTGAAAAGACGAACATGGATGGTAGTGTACAAACCTATAAGAGCAGATTGGTTGCAAAGAGTTTCAAATTTCAACATGTTGATCATAACAAAATCTTCACCAGTTGCCATGGTTGAATCTATCAGGATCATGCTTGCCATTGCAACTTAGCATGACTATGAGATTTGCCAAAATATATCTTAAAATTGCATTTCTTAAATGGAATATTGTACAGGATGTGTATGTGACACAACATAGAGGTTTTATAAATACATTTATGCAAATAAAGTCTGTACACTACAAAGATCAATATGTGGATTGAAGCAAGCATCCAACAGCTTGAATATTCAATTTCACAAGATAGTCAGAGAGTTTGACTTGATTCGAAATGAAGAAGAATTATATGATTGGGAGCATGTTTATATTCCACATACTGATGGAGAATAACATCCTTATATTGCATATATGAAACATGACAAGGAAAGTAACTTGTCTGTGAATGGTTTAGGTGAAGCACCCTATGTGATAGGAATTGAACTCTATAGAGATAGATATGGAAAGATTCTTGACCTAAGAAAGAGCACATACATTGGCAAGATGCTAAAGGAGTTCAACATGCAGAACTCAATGAGAGAAAACTTGTCCATGTTCTATGGAATTAGTCTCTTAGGAGTATAGTGTCCCAGTTCTTGTGAACAATAGGAACACATGGATAGATGCCATATGCATTCAAATTGGATATATCATGTATGCTATATTATGTAATCATTTTGGTATCTCATAAATTGGAAATGATGAGTGGATATTTTGACAGATCCCAGTGAAAGTCACTGGACTGCATCAAGAACATCCTTAAGTACTTGAGAAGCACTAAACAAATTAGTTCCTTGGTTATGGTAATAAGGAAGAGTTGGGTGTAAGGGTCACCGATGCAAGCTTACAAAATGACAAATAAAATTGATGACCACAACCTGAATTTTTGTTTGACCTTAATCAAAATTGTAAGCTGGAAAAGTTCTGAGATAGAGATAGTTGTTTAATTCTACAATAGAAGCTGAGTATCTTAGTGTTATGAGAATAGCAGAGGATACTGTATGGATCAAGAAGTTCATATAGATGAACTTGTGGAAGGTTCCAACTGTTGATGACATAGTAGAGATACTGTAACAACAATGGAGCTACTAGTTAGGCAAGGAATCTCAAATAGCATACTATGACACTTCCAGCTCATACAAAAAGTTGTACATCGAGGATATGTGAAACTTGCAATATACTAACTTGAAGCAAACATTGTTAGCCCACTTGAATTAGTGCTTGCACAACAAAAAAATTATGGACATGTTAAACTCACTTAAAATAAGATTCATGGGTGATTATCTCTAACTACAAGTGGGATTCTATTAGTATGTATGCCCATAGAGCCAATCTATGATGATTGGAATGTGGTGTTAGATATCTGATTTGATTATAATAAAGGAAATTCCATATATTATGTTTGTCTCATTCATGATATGATGAAACATAAATAGTCCATGTTTAAAGAATGATGTTACTCGATGACATATGTCTTCAGGCTGAGGACCTCAACAATGATATCATATGTATGATAAGAGTATATACATTCTTGTTATGTCCCTAGTCAGATATTACTGTGGAAGTAAAATAGACAACTGTAGACATAAGACTAGAGTGTGTGTTGACTGATGACAAAATCTTATTAGTCATGATATGTGATATCAAGTCAAGCACACATGTACACGTTAGAGAATAGTGTATCAGATAGACCCACCACGAGAGTGATACATGGAGACCATGGAATGGTAGTCAGAATCATCTCTCATAGTGATAATTGTGATTAAGATTCTTAGACCTGAAGTCACTACACTCATCGCATGTTGTTCATTGCATTTAGACATCATCCAATGTGATCTTGAATAGGGTGGCCATAAAGGTGATGTTCATGTGCATTGTGACACATGGGGATTAAGTGTGAGTGATGAAGATGGGATTTGTCCCTCCTACATGAGATTGATATCCAAGATACTTGATAAGCGAGACTAAGAAATGAATGGCCATACTCGTATGATTAAATATGTGATATGTGAACTCACATGCATCTCAAACAATTTTCTCTTATTCAAGGAACATGGATTGAACGTTGAAGAGGATGACAATTCCATGCCTGGAGTTCAATTCAGATATCAGAAACAAAAGAACTATATGATCATAGTAACACTGATCACAAAGTGTAGGTTGAATTTGTTCTCCAACTTTTTGAATTACTTACGTAGCAGTGATTTGTTTCTAGATACTCCTTGATGCTTGTTATGTCATAATTTGGTTATGGACATTCACTACCAATGTAATTTGGGACCTATAGGGTCACATACATAGGATGGAGTTGGAATAGAAGTTTATTCATGAATGGTATTTAACTTGATTACTAAAAGTATTTAGATATTTAATTAAATAATTGAGGTTCAAAATTGACTGACTGGACTCTGAACCAACCGGTTCAAGTGTCGACTAATCAGTTGGAGTGTCAGGTCAATTGGAATCAACATTGGTTGAACAATGCCTAAAGCAGGGCATGAACTGACTGGTTCACCTAGTGAACCCACCAGTTCATGGTCCCAACTGTTCGGTTCATATGATGAGTTGAACGGTTCAATGGTCGATTCGACTGGATCAAGGATTGATGCTAATGTCATGATTTGCATTAATCATGTATTGAATACCAATGTGATTCAAAATAGGAAATTGCATGAACCAACTGGTTCATGGAATGAACCGACCAGTTCATGAATGAACTAATCAGTTGGGCATGCTAATAGATTGGTTCACCATCTGACGTCTCTAGAATATTCATGAATTCCTTCCTTTTGACTCCCTCATAGACTGGGAACCTTGACCCTAGCCTCTCCTATAAATTGAGTAGGACCGGGGGCTTCCCAGACACCAGTAAGCACTAATAATTGTTGTCCTCTCTGGTTGTGGTAACCAATAGATATCCTGAAAAAGTCCTTCCTATTTAATGGAGGGATAGTAAGGGAGAGGTAATTGTGGGAGAGTGAATCAATCCTAGAAAATTGAAGTTTGAAGGGAAAACTCCTTCCTGTTGGCTTTGGTAGCGCATCACCGGGTTCATAGTGGTCTGTGTGGACTACTCTAGAGGTAAGGGGGTTGTTTCCTACTTCTAGGAGGATGATGTCAACTGTCTTCCATTGTACAACATATGGAGGCCATTGTTGATGACTGTCCAAGTGCTTCCTGAAGAAGAAGCATGCTACAACTTGAAGAAAGGCACAAGAGTCGTCGCTGGACTTTCTCTAGGACCAAGTATAACTCTTATTACCTTCCTTCCTATATACATTGTTGCTGGTGCGATCTACTAATTGGGGAATTGAGCTTTAAAATTTTGTTTCCACTACTCATGTGCGTATTTTATATCACCGGTTGGACCACTTTTGGTTGCATTTTAAATTCATTTTCACCCAATAATCACTCTTAATCATGCTAGATTTTCCACTTTATTGTTGTATTTACTTGCTCTATGGTTTGGTTTTGTTGGTACAACAATTTGGCTTTAAAATGGGGAGAAAATTCCATCATAACATCCATTAACACATTTTCCAATCATCTTGACATTCTAGAAAATCAATGCTACTGAAACTGATAAAAACACCCCGTGTCTTAATTAAGACACCCCATGTCTCAGTCTAGAAATTGAACGTAGAACTCCCATATTTGTAGCAACACACCATGTTTTATTAAAGACACACCATGTCTTATTAAAGACATGTCATGTAACCTCCTAGAACTCGATCCAAACTTCATTTATTGCATAAGACATGCCATGTCAAATAAAAGACACATCGTGTGACCTGCATATTTCACTCAAATGTGAACTTAACTATCACACACTTATATATACGACCCCAAGCCATCTTGGGAAAGTTACCATAGACTATTTCAGACCTTTTGGAGAGAGACTCAAGCAAAGGAGATCAAGGAGGATTTGGAGGTGTTCCAAGGGAGAAAAGTTGGTTTCTCAAGAGGGAAGCTTCTTCTTCTTTCTTCTTCTTCTTCAACAATTACAGTAAGGATATCTGTCGTTCTCTTCTCTCCACCTAGAAATGAAGCTTTTTGGAGAGTTTCCAGCAGCAATGATGGATTTGTGACTCCTTGACCAGAGTTCTAAGTCTATCTTCCTTCTTCCACGAACATCCAAGTTTATTTCCTTCTATTATTATGTCTAGCACTACTTTCTACAGTTTGTATCTACTTCCTATAGCCATGGATGAGTAGATATCTTGTTCTTGAGCATGGGGGAGTAACTCTCATGTCATAACATTGTTGAATACGAATTTTACATATAATGCTAGTTGTTTCATTGTTCTAAGGTTCATCGATAATACTACACACACCGATATACTTGAGGTGTAGTGTTCGAGTTTACAAATATTAAAACTTACGCACAAATCCAACAAGTTCTTGGTGTCGTTTCTAGGAAGAATCTGTATTTTTGTTAGTGTAAGAAGTGTTGAATTATAAATGAGACTAGATCACCCCACCACCTTTCATATCCACCATAATTCTTTCCATCATGATCATCGTCATTATCTTGTTTTTGTATCTTTCATTTTCTTTCTTGTACTTCACCCGCCTTCTTTACTTGCAGGACTATATGAGGTGATCCAAAAGGGGTCTTGAACTTTCCACATTTCTGGACCCCAAACTTGAGCACAACCTTCAAAAAGAAAGGACGAGTAAACCTCATACATATTTGGAGGACTCACAACCATCATCACCAATGTCTTCACCACCATCCTCACCAACACAACAAGAAGAACAAATCATGGAAGATGATCGTCCCCTAAAAGACTGCATTGTTCCAACTGCTACAAAAATCAATGGGGCTATCACTATTTGACAAATTGAGGAAAATGACTTTTCTATTAGCCCCAAAATTATACAGATAATACAACAGTTGCAGTTTGGAGGGATGCCAATAGAGGATGCAAATCTCCACATTGCTGAATTTCTATAGTATGTTAACACTTTCAAGATAGATGGTGTTCCTACTAATGTAGTTTGTCTTATTTTCCCTTTCTTTTTGAGAGACAGATCCAAGGCGTGGCTCTATTCATTGCCAGGAAAATCCATCAACACATGGGATGAACTCCTCAAAGTTTTCTTAGCCAAATACTTTCCACCAAGAAGACCACACAATTGAGGAGTCAGCTCATCAATTTTTCTCAAAGGCATGAAGAGACCTTGTATGACCCATGGGAAAGGTTCAAGACCTCCAATGTCATTGTCCACACCATGGTTTAAGCAATTGGCTTCTACTGCAAACTTTTTATTATGGCTTATTCTACAATACAAGGATATTTATTAATGCTTCTGCAAATGGTTCTTTAATGAACAAACCATACATGGACATTTATGCCATTATTGAAGACATGGTAGTTAATCATTACCAATGGAGTCCTGAGTGGAGCAGATAACCTTCTTCAAGCTCTATTTTTGGAAAGCAAGCTGCTGAAGTAATTTGTGATGCATGTAGAGTAGTAGGACACACTCCTTTATGTTTTGCAACAATATCACAAATTAAAGAGATATTGGAGCTCAAAAACAATGTCAGCTGCAATTTCATCCAGCAACAACAACATTTTGCATCCCACACCGAGTTTGGAGTTCATGCTTGAGACATTTGTCTCAACTCAAATTCAGCAAAATGATGAGCTTCAACAACAAAGGGAGCTGCTAAAGGATGCTATTTTTTAACTTTCTTCTAAGGTGGATGGGATTGCCACTCAGAATAGGATGTTGGAGAATCAAATTGCTCAACTAGCTCTTGCCAATCAAAAATCACCTTTTGGTTCCTTTCGTAACCAATTAGAGATGAATTCAAAGGAGACATTCATGTCAGTTACCTTGAGGAGTGGAGCTACTATAGGAGAATCTTCTTCACCATTAAAGACAATATCATATCAAGGTGTTGACTCCAATGTAATCAATTATAATGTAGCTCAAAAGAAGAATTCTACACATACTCCACGGAATGATTCTTCAAGCAAGATAAATTTCATTTTTCCACAATGCCTTGGAATGTTTCTTGGTGATGAGGAATTTTTCTTTGAATCTGATTCTAGTTATTTTGAAGAAGAGAATGAAGGGACAAACAACATTGTTGTCCAGAAGACTATTCCTACTACAAATCAAAGTGTACATATTTCTCCCAAATAAAAACTAGACTGATAAAGAGGCGTAGATCTATGGCACAACAATTCCTAGCCTCAAATCAGAGCACATGCCCTCCACCTTGACAACTCTACCACGATGAGGTACCCGGTTTCTCTTCTCTTTCTATGATTTCTACAGTGAGGACACTACAAATCTCAAGCTTAGGGGGGAGCAACCAGCTGGTAGTGTAGTTTTATTTCCCTTTTATCATCATTTTCTTAGCTCTTGTTTTAGTTTCTGTTCTTCTTGTGGAAAAACCAGTATGATATGAGATTTATCTTATATAAGTGGATTGAATCCTTTCTATGCCAAACTGGTTGTCCTCTTTTGTTGAGAAATATCAGTTGTAGAAATTGTAAAAGGAATTAATCAAATAAAACCTTTTGACCATCAAGATGTGCTTAACTCTAGTTTATGCTTCTATCCTGAACATTCATCTTTCACATCCTTGATTGCTTAAAACATGTAATGGTTTCAATTTCTATGAGTAAATCAACTTTACAACATCATTTAGAATTCCAGATGCCTTTTCCAAGCTCTTAGTGCATTTTCAACCATTCTTTCAATGAAAAATTTTCAAAATAAATGAATGAAATCTAGCTAATGTTGCAATTTAGTTGACTCTCCTATGTTGTGGAAAAATTTAAAATTTCTTTTGGATTATTTCACCCTCATACAACATAAAAGATGGCCAAATGGTCCACATATCATACTAGCCTAGTGTAAGTCCGATCTGGCCATGATGGTTAGGTGGTATGTCTTAAAAGAGGGTAAAATAACCCAATCGACACTCCACGTGTGCATAAGCCTACATTAGCAGCTGAGTGCTGGAACCCATAATCCATTTTCAGAGTGCATAAGCCTACATTAGCAGCTGAGTGATGGAACCCATAATCCATTTTCATATCATTTTTGGGAAAGAAGGAGAGCACAATGAAAATTGTTAATTTTAACTAAGATTTCATCATTTGTAACTTAATAATTGAGTGTTTGAGTTGCACATCCACTAATTGTGTGGCTTGGTTATCCAAATTCTACTTAGTGTTCTTTAATTGATTTATTCATCTAATTATGACCACCCATGCTGAACTAAAAATCTCTTTCTTAGGTGGTTAAGTTGAACTGATGGCTGTGAGTATAAACCTGTTGATCATGGTTGGTTTGGTCTGATACACATCTTTCTTTTCATTTGATCAATGTACGAACTTGACAATTCCTTCATTTGTGTTTCTATGCTCTTTTTTCTTGAGGACAAACAATGGTTTAATATTAGGGGTATTTGACGTGTGTATTTTATATCACCTTTTGGACCACTTTTGGTTGCATTTCCAAATCATTTTCACCCAATAATCACTCTTAATCATGCTAGATTTTCTGCTTTATTATTGTCATTACTTTCTCTATGGTTTGGTTTTGTAGGTACAACAATTTGGCATCAAGATGGGGAGAAAACACCATCATAACATCCATTAACACATTCCTCAATCATCTAGATATTTAGAAAATCAATGTTGCTAAAACTGATAAAGACACCCGTGTCTTAATAAAGACACCTCGTGTCTTAGTCTAGAAATTGATCGCATTTGCAGCAACACGTCGTGTTTTATTAAAGACACATCGTGTAACCTCCCAGAACTTGATCCAAAATTCAGTTATTGCATAAGACACGCCGTGTCTTATAAAAGACACGTTGTGTGACCTTCATATTTCACTCAAAGGTGAATTTAATTAGTCTCACACTTATATATAAGACCCCAAGATGTCTTGGGAGAGTTACCAAAGACTATTTCATACCTTTTGGAGTGGGACTCAAGCAAGGGAGAGCAAGAAGGAGTTGGAGGTGTTCCAAGGGAGAAAAGTTGGCTTCTCAGGAGGGAAACTTCTTCCTCTTCCTTCTTCTTCAACAATTGCAGTAAGGATCTCTATCATTCTCTTCTCTTCACCTGAAAGTGAAGCTTTCTGGAGAGTTTCCAATAGCAAGGATGAATCTTTGACTCCTTAACTTGGAAAATTTATAAAATCCATGAATGTTACAGTGAAGAGCCACCTACATTTCTTCTTCAAACTCAAACTATATATAGTTTGGGAACTCATATTTGAAGGCTTGGGGAGTAAATGTAAAGGCTTATGTTAATACTTAACCAGTTCAACACCAAGGTCGAATATGGTGATCAATATGATTGAGGGTGCCACGTGGAAAGATGATCAAATTTCTATCTTCACTGAAGATATTTTGGAGTTGTTCCATTATGATTTGATAAATATATCTATAGTAAAGTATCGTTATGGTAATGTTTATCAATGATAAAAAATCATGTAAATATATATCCTCAATTTATTTCTATTTATTAAATAATTACAAGATTCTACAACTACTTATATTTAGACACTTTAAATTTTCAAAAGTTTCCTCTCTCCTTCAATAATTACCATTTTGCAAAACAAATGTGATTCTACAATTGAGTACTTGTCATCTTCATTTAGTTATTTTGTTAGTGTGAGGAAGGACATTATTCTAGCTTCTTCCAAAGTCAAGTAAGTTCCCCTTATATAATTTTGTTTCTTTATTTGTAATTTTGACTTATGATTTATTGATAAATGCATAGTCATCATGTTTTAGGGGCATTTTAGATACATTATATATTTAATTTTTCATGTTTAATTATAGTTCACTCCATATTTCATTTTTTTAGGATTTTAGTAGTTTATGTAACTAATTTAGAATTTAATATGTTTTTGGTGTTTTATTTATAGTATTAATTTTAGTTCAAGATAGAAGTCATATACCTCCTCAAAGGCTCAAGAATTGACAAAATATAGATATCCTCACTCCCCAACTTGAAAATTGGAGTGAGGGCCTCATATAATGATTCAGGATAAGCAAGACTACCCTGGGAGGCTAATCAGACATTTTTATTTTCAATTAGTCAATTCCAGTCCCAAAAAGTGGGTAGAAAAGTCGCTCAAATTCTATAGCAAGCCATTCGGTCGATGTTCCTGTCGATTTTTCCATAGTGCCTAATATATCCCACACCCAAAAGGTCATATCTTTTGCATACAAATTTGGAATTAAAAGTTTATATATGCATTAGAAAATATATATCATTATGTACATGAAATAAATATTTCTAGACCAGTTCAAGATTTGAGACCAGCCCAAAATTTGTCCTAAACTCCTATGATGAAAATTTGCAGTTGACATATATTGGATTGAATTACATGGACCTAATATTTTATGGGAGGATATAAAAATACTTGAGGGATTTGTATGGTGAAGAGAGTTTAGACCTATTCTTTTCCATGAAAAATCCTAACCATCACCAAGGGAGGTTGGAGACGAAAGCCTCTAGTTTGAAGTGGAGATGCACTCCGCCCATAAACTAGCAAGGGAGACTAAAATTCTCATTTGACAGTTTGTATGAGACCACTAATATTCTCCTTTATGTTGATACTTTTTCTTTGAGCTTGTCCTTTCCTTCTCAATTTTATATCATGATCATCATTAGAGAGTATTGTTGGTATGTATTCCCAGAGATCCAGTCACATGATTGTAATGTGGCATCATGTACTTGATTTGATTAATAATAAAGATAATTTTGTCTATTATGTTTGTTCAATTATGAGATGATTATATAACATGAAAAATATCTCAAGAATGATGTTTCTCGATGACATATATTTTTCGGTTGAGGACCTAAATAATCAGATCAGATGTATGATAAGAGTATATACACTCTTGTTATCTCCCTAGTTAGATATTATTGTGGAAGAAAAATAGACAATGATAATACATAAGAAAAGAATGTACATTGACTAAGACAAAGCATCATTATATGATATTGGATATCAAGTCAAACCCATAGGTACATGTTAGAGAACAATGTACCAAACATACCCACCTTGAGACTAACAGATGGAATCATTGAATGGTAGTCAGAATCACCTCTGAAAGTGATAGTGGTGAGTGTGGTTCTTATACATGAAGTTGCTACATCATCACATATTGTTTGATGAACTTTGCAACCATCGAAGGTGACCTTGAATAAGGTTTCTATAGATATGGTTCTTGGGTACATTGTGAAACATGGAATTGACTGTGAGTGATGTAGATTGGATTTTTCTCTTCTACCATAGGGGATATCCTGGCCACTTGATAAGCAAGATTGAGAAATACATGTCCATGCTCATCTGAGTCAATATTTTATATCGAGCTCACTTACATATCAACAATCTACTCTAGTTTAAGAAACATAGATTGACTATTAAGAGGATTATGATTCCATGCCTCACATTCAATCTTGAGATCTGAGACAAAGGAACTATACGATCACAGTAACACTAAACACATATGTAGGTTGAAGTTGTTATCCAATTTTACAATTACTTGGGTAGCAATTATGTGTTGGTAGATGCCAAACATTGCTTGTGATGCCATAATGTGTTTATGGACATTCACTATCAACAAGATTTGTGACCTATAGGGTCACACACATAGAATGCACTTGGAAGAGAAGTTTAATCATGGACAAGATTCCATTATTTACTAAAGTGTTTTGGTAATCAAAATGAATAATACTAGTCACAGTTAACTGACTGGTGTTCCAGTTGACTGAATGGAGTGTTCATTTGACTGACTTGACTGTGTGGCTATTGCCAATGGAACCAATCAATTGACCGATTGAAATGTTTACTCGACCAATTGATCAGTGTTGCCAATCGATAGTCAGTGTATCTAGTCAACCGATTGGAGTGTTCAATCAACTGACAGGGTCAAATCAAAAAGTTTGAATGAGTCAAACAATTTAATGTTGTCTGAAAGGGTACACATTATTTGTTTCTATAAAATTAGTGTTATTGCAACACTAACCACAAGGATTGACTGAATTGGCCAGTCAATCAAGTGGCCATGCGTGGCCAACTCCCAACTGTGAGTAGGGTTGTAGATGGGTATGGGTAAACTGGCGGACACATGAATATGGACCCTTAAAAAACCTTCACAAGTCTAATATTTTGGACCCACATACCCATGGAATCACATACCATTGGACCCACATATAATTGGGTCCCTTAATGGGTATGCTTGGAAGAAGATCTGCTAGATCTGTGTACCTGCTACATATAAATAATACTTGAATTGTAACACCCTCACTTTTCACTGTCCATCAATTAAGGAAAGACCTTAAAAGTTGAGAGCCATTACCTAAAATTCCCAAGATCCAAATTTAACCAAATAACAAATAATAGCAAATAATTTCCATTATTTCAAAAACATTGTTTACAAGTTATACAATGATGCACTTCTAGGGAATTACATAAATTTCTAACATGAGGGCTACTACATATGAGAAAAAATATCTAACTAATCCCCCCTTACTTAGATTTAATGCCTTTAGGTAGATATCATCTACTTCATCAAGTTTCAATATCTTCATATATTGCATCCACCTCAGTGTGAATTAGGGCATGGTAAATATACCGAAATATACTATGTATGTAGAGTGTATGCAAAAGTGTGCAAGTAATATAAAAACATATAATCAATCAATTATGTGCAAATAAGAATTGGTATTTTATCAAATACTCTCATCTTTATGTGATATTGATGGTGGCATTATAATTGAGCAGACTGTAAACAAACATCGAAAAATTATTTTAGTAATCCTTAAGAAATCTTCAAGAAACATTGACAATCAGTATAGTGAGTATTCATAATTGTAACCACATACCTCAATGTGGAACCATGAAGATCATGCAATCATACTTTAAATATTATAAGAAATTCTTCCAATCAATCAAGCATAGAGAAATCTAGGCAATCAACATCTAATATGCATGTATGTAAATCCTAAAGTGTCACCATCACATTATTTAGATTAAACCCTACTCAGGCCCTAATTTAGGGTTTAGGGTCGTCTCAGGTTTGGTTAAGGAATAATGGTACAATCCCAAATTCCATCAAATATTAAGCATTATATGTTACCCTAATTATTAGATCCATTATAACGTTTCATTATGATCACTTAGATTCAATTATGTTCATTGACAACATATCATGTTATGATCTTTAACTTCAAAACTGTAAATATACACGAATGTGATTATTGGTCTACAAAATCTAATTACTCATCATTATTATCATGATCATCTTAAATTATTTTTATATTCCACAATATGAGTTACATCTCAAGGAAGCATATTTAATATGATTAATGTACAAATCTAGGGGTTATATGCTCTAATCACAACTTACTCATGTATTAGCACCACTTTTAGAACTGGGATCAGAATTAGGTCTCAACTATATTTTATTCACGTTGCCCTTATTTTCTAGATAAATTTGGTATAAAATTTTGATATTTTTGGACAATCCTAGCATTTTCTATGAATTAAACAAAATAACCACTCATACCTTAAACATAGGCCATGTGGCGCCTTCCCATTGGTTATCTCTATATGACCCATCACCACTCTGGGGTGCAGTTCAGGTCCTTAACCAGCTGATTCACTTGCTATTATATCGGTTAGACTGTGGCTTAAGGTCTTAACCAAGACAACGCTCGGCCGATTCTGTACTTAGTCTTCCCTGACTCTAGCTGCCTCTGTCACGTAGGAATGTTGTATAACACCTGTACCCGACACACCTGTGATGTCACCATCATGCTCCCCGCTATGCATCTAGTTACCAAGGATGTTGATGCGCCTGGCCCATCTCTCTTTCTATATTCCTGCCCCACAGTTGAAGATATTGACTCTGCTTCCTTTTCGTCTGCACACATCGCGCATGGCATCGTCTAGAAAGGAACAAACATGCTTCTGTTGGCATCGTCTTCCTCAACACCACCTTGTGCTGTTACCACCCTACCCTCTGATGAGATGTCCTCATCTGAGTATGATGTCTATGTGTTAGAACCCATGGCTAGCTTCATGTCTTCATGATGGATCTATGGATCTTCAAAGCTTTCTATATCTTCCTAACAGTGAGAACTATGCCCTCATGTTTTGCTTGATCGAGAAAAGGGGTAGAATTGCATGCTCTGTTTGGGTTCCCCAGAACTCCATGGCTTCCAAGTCTCATCAAAGGCATCAACCAAACACGAGAGTGTGTGAAGTCCATGCCTAGGCCATCTTCTGGTATCAACCAGGGAAGGTCTGTGGCCAAGATTGACCTTTCCCTTTTCCTCTTAGACCCTTTAGAGCTACTCCAGGAATGGGTGGTGGATTTCATCACGTGATGCTATAGGATCTAATGGATAAAACAAGGGGATCATAGTGGTTTATCACTGCATCATACTACCCATTATATATTACCAAGAGTGTGGTTTGATAGATCTATTCCTATACAGAATCATATGCAATTGGCAAGTGAATTAATAGATATATTCCTCCCCCTTGAAAATCGTGGTTATTTTCTATATAGACCCAAAGGTTACGTAAGAAATCCCTATATCCTCATTCAAACTTGGATTTGGTAAATCTTTGATCTAAAAAGGGAAATCAAATCAATAATTTTATTGTAGATATGTAATTTATAGGGATAATTCCAGTGCTCAAATGCCTTTCAAGCATTTATTTAAATCAATAACCATTATCTCATAGAACTTTCTTTTCCTCCAAATTTATAGAGTTATCTTCCTTTCGTTATTATCTTTATGTATACCAAAAGTTTGTTCAAAATAATACTACTTGGTGCCTCAAAACTTGTGTTACCAAACTGGGCTAGATAATTACTCCATCAATTATGTAGAACATCACATATCTTATTTTCTTTTAGAAACTTGTATATCATTCCATATTTCAGTTATCTAATAATTCATAAAGCCACGACTATTTATTTATGCACAAAACTCTTATTTTTTTTTCTTGTTCCCCAAGGACCAATTTTCAAAGCAAATAGTCTCACAGGCCTCACTTGGGCCATGGGTTGCACCTGAAGTGAATAACATTAGTATTCCATCAATCATACCATTTAGGAAAATTACATATCAATTCATGACTTATCTTTAGATTCAAATTTCACCAAAATTGAGGATATTACATTCACCCCTCTTTAAAAGGAATTTTGTCCTCAAAATTGACACCTAGTAAGGTTAAGGTGAGTGATAACTCATCTTAGTTTCAGACCTTAGGGTTAGCAACTCTACTTAGATACGCATATTCCTCACATTATTACTAATATAGGCACATGAATTCACTTCAAGGTATATCCACATCCTTAATTTTTACATGATATCATCTCTTGGTTATCACACTCTCACTTATCATTTCAAATTCAATTGGTGACTACTCTTTTCACCTAGGTTTCCAACCTAACATTCATTTATTTCCTATAAAGGTGAGGTAACAACTCAAACCCAAGATTATTAAAGCTCAAGTTAAGGTATTAACTCTCATATGTCAATTTTAAGCATAGAATATGTCTACCCAATCTCTATCTTGCTCATGATAAGATGAAATGAGCATTTGTCTACAATTCAAATACAAAATTCATCCCATTCTAAGAGCAGGGTGCTGGTGTATCCACACATTATCTTAAAATTTCAAATTTTAGGTTGAATCACTTGGACAATGGAAAAAATACTTTTTAATTCCACAATATTCTTATATTTCATGAAGTTAAGTTCCTTTCTCACTTTGATTTTGTACACAACTCCTTTAAGTTTTCATGACTTCTTGTATCTTTTATATTTGCACCTCATGTCTCATTAGCCTTAGTCATTTTCTTGAGGTCTCTGGGGTGTAGGTACCTTTGGAATGATCTCCCCTGGCCATGGGCCTTATGCACTTAGGGAGTGCCTCTCACATTTACTCCATGGGCCTCATGAACTCATGAAGGTGGACAATCTCCTGACCCATGGGCCTCAAGCAAACAAGAATCGCTAACTCCTGACCCCATGGTCTTATTCATTTAGGGCATGATCATTTCCTAACCTCATAGGTCTTGTGTACCTTTAAACATCCCTACTTTACCTTAGGATTGACTTAGAGCTCTACCCTACCTAGGGTTTATTGAGATATTACAACTTTAACCATTTTCAAGCACATTACATTCTTGTGTAATTCTATAACCCAAATTTCTTTCATCTCTTAGGGTACACAATTTTCACTTTATGTTCCTACATTGGGCTCATAGAGACCTTCCTTTCTGAGCTTGGTCTTCATGGCAACCTTCCTTTCTGGACTTGGCCTTTTAGTGACCTTCCTTTATGTGCTTGATCAATAGTCAATGCAATGACTTCCTTTTACATCAACCTTCCTTTTTGGGCTTGGCCTATTGGTGACCTTCCCTACCGAGCTTGATCATCTATCATTGCAATGATTTCCTTTTACATCGACCTTCCTTTCTAGTCTTGTCCTATTGGTGACCTTCCTTTATAGGCTTGATCACCTATCATTGCAATGATTTCCTTTTACATCAGTCTTCCTTTCTGGGCTTGGGCTACTGGTGAAATTCCTTTTTGAGCTTGATCACCTATCATTGCAATGACTTCTTTTTACCTTGTCCTTCCTTTATGGTCTTGGCCTATTGGTGACCATCCTTTCTGGGCTTAGTCACATACTTTCAACCACTTCCTTAGTGACTTCCCTTGTGTCCCTTAGAGATGGCATACCTAAGTTCAAAGAATGTATGTGATTCCATATTTTGTATACTTAATCCTTCACACATTAGGTGACATTTAAGGTTACCTTAGTTGTTAAACTGATTGGTTAACTTACCCTTCTAGAGATGGTCCTAACCTAGAGTGACTTCTTGTCTCATAAGAGGAGGTTAGGATCTTCTATGCACAACCTAATCCCCAGGTTTAGGGTTTTACCTCCCCCTAGGTCCTTTTCCAACTATTGGGTTGACCCACCCCAGATCGAGACACCAACCATACAAGTTATATTTTCATTTTTATATAACCATTGGTTGATTATGTTTCTTAAACCCTTCACATGAAAACCTTGATCCACATACATGCTTTCATAGGAGATTGGGTTACCTCAACTCATTTGGATTTTTCTTATTCCCTTCTTACCCTAATTAGGGTTCAAAAGGGTAGGGTTTCTATCTCATCCACACTACTCCCATTTTCCAAGATTAGGGTTTAAGGTTCAGGTTGGAGACTACACCCTACCTCTTAGAGTTTTATGATTGACTTGACCCACTAAGGGTTTTTCTAAACCAAATAGGGTTTTACCCTTGCAAGGAGAAACCCATAAAACACTTTTATTTAATTTATCATTATTTCCAAATTACATGTTTATTAATTTAAGGAATTTGATTTAATCCTACTTCTTCGCAAAACCCTAACTTGAGATGAAGAGGGAAGTAACTTTTAGGGTTTATTAAGAAAGAGGATGAGAAGTGGATGAAATTTGAGATGAGAAGACTTTTAGGAAACATTATTTTAGGCAAACCCTAGGTTCTGAACATGAAGGTATCACTGTGGCTAAGGGAGTCCCCATATACCAACTTAATGGTGTAGACAAAAATATTTTCAGCCCCCACAGTCATGACCCCTTCTAGACACCATTACCATCAACTCATGTCTCAGTAAGTTTCCTTATATTTTCATCCCCCACAACCTTTGTTTAGCATTGGGGTTTTTGTAGTTAAACCTCCCTCTGTATAGTATAGGATGACCTATACTTTTCTCTCTTTAGTAAAATATTTTACCCGATCCAAAAAAACGTTTCCTTATATTTCTACAAATCACTTGCAACTATAAACTATTAGATATTATTTGAAAAATCTTAGGTTCTGATACCAAATGTAATGACCTCACTTTTCACCAATTATGGAAAGACCATAAAGTTGAGAGCCATTACATACAATTCCCAAGATCTATATTTAACCAAATCATCGATAATAGAAAATGGTTTCCATTATTTTAAAAATATTATTTACAAGTTATAAAATGATGTTGTTCCCAGGAATTACATACATTTCTAACATGAGGGATATTACTTATGAGAAGAAATATCTAACTAATCCTCCTTCACTTAGGTTTAATGCCTTCAGGTAGATTTCATCTAATTCATCAAGTCTCGATATCTTCATATGTTGCGTCTACCTAAAACGACGTGAAACAAAACACAGATCAATATATCAAATTATACTATGTACGTGGCATGCATACAAAAGTGTATAAGTAATATAGCAACATATAATCAATCAACTACTTGAAAATAATACTGACATTTTATTCACATATCCTCATCTTTATGTGATACTCATAGTATCATTATAGCTGAGCATAATGTAAATAAACATCCAACAATTTGTTTCAGTAACTCTTGATTAATCCTCGGAAAACACCAAAAATCAATATTGTAAGTAGTCATAATGGTAACCACGTACCTCAATGTGGAACCATGCAGATCATGCAATCATACTTAAAGTACTTTAAACATGTGATACAATCAAGCAAGCATAGAGAAATACATGCAACTGACGTCTAATCTACATGTATGTAAATCCTAAAGTGTTAGATTACAAATCGACACCTAATCACATTATTCAGATTAAACCCTACTCGGGTCCTAATCTAGGGTTTTTTGTTATCTTGGTTTCTGTGAAGGAACAAGGTTACAAAACCAAATTACCTTACATACTAAGCATAGGCGATACCCTAATTATTAGATCCATTATAACCTTTCATTATGATTGCTTAAATTCAAATATATTCATTAACAACATAGCATGTGATGTTCTTTAACTTCAAAACCCTAATTATACACGTATGAGATTATTGGTCTAGAAACACTAATTACTCATCATTATTATCATGATCATCTTAAATTATCATTAGATTCCACAACATCAGTTTACATCTCAAGGATGCATATTTAACATGATTAATATACAAAATGTATGGCTTATATACTCTAATACCCACTTACTCATGTATTAGCACTACTTTTAGTACTGAAATTAGAATTAGGTCTCAAATACATCTTATTCACGTTCACCTTATTTTTCATATGTATTTGGTATATAATTTTGCTATATTTAAACAATCCTAGCATTTTCTATGAATTAAATAAAATAACCACTCATACCTTAAACATGGGCCATGTGGCACCTTCCCACTGGTCAATGCTATCATGACCCAACACCACTCTAGGGTGTGATTCAAGACATAACCATCTGGTTCACTTGCTAGTATATAGGTCGGGCCGTGGTTCAAGGTCTAAACCAAGCTAATGCTTGACCGGTTCACTATGTAGTCATCCTTGACTCTTGCTACCTCCATCACCCAGGGTTGCCGCATAATGCCTGCACTCGACACACTCGTTCCATCGCCACCATGCTCCCCATAGTGCATCTAGTAACCAAGGATGATGATGCATTGGCCCATCTCTCTTTCTTCAACCTGGCCCTACACTTGCAGAGCTTGACTATAGTTCCTTTCTGTCCGCACACGCTAACCATGGTTACATCCAACAAGGCATATGCACAGTTCCACTGAAGTCATCTTCCTTAAAGCCCCTTTGTGCTGCTACTGCCTTGACCTCCAATGAGACATCTTTGACTGAGTACAACATTTGTCCATCACAGCCCTTGGCTACCTTGATGTCTTTACGATGGATCTACGAGCTTTGGCACTTCCATGGCTTCTAGGACTCATTGTAAGTGTCACACATGCATGAGAGTTTTTGAAGTTCCGACCTAGACCATCTTCCGGTACCGACCAAGGAAGGTCCACCATGGTGAATTTCTTCTTACGATGCTATAGGATCTAATGGACAAAACAAGGGGATCGGGGTGGTTTATAACTTCATCACACTACCCTTTATATATTACCATGAGTGCAGTTTGATAGATCTATTCCCATATAAAATTGCATGCAATTGGTAAGTCAATTAATACATATATTCCTCCCTCTTCCCTTACAAAGGAAAATTGTGGTGATGTTCTATATTGACCCAAAGGTTACTTAGGAAATTCCTATCTCCTCATTCAAACTTGGATTTGGTAAATACTTGATGTAAAATGGAAATCAAATCAATACTTTTGCCAACTTTATAATAGATATGTGATTTATTGGGATAATTCTTGTGCACAAAACTTTCCTTTCAATCTTTTATCTAAATTAATTACGATTATCTCATGGAACGTCCTTTTTCCTCCCAATTTCTAGAGTTATCTTCTTATTGTTATTATCTTTATGTATACCAAAAGTAATTTCAAAACAATACTACTTGGTGCTCAAAAACTTGTCTTATCAATCCGGATTGGATTATTACTCCATCAACTATCTAAAACATCACATATCTAAAACATATATTTTTCCATATTTCAGTTATCTAATAATTCATAAATCCATGATTATTTATTTATGCACAAAAACTCTTATTTGTTTGTTTTGTGCCCCCAAGGACCTATTTGCAAAGAAAATAGTCTCATGGGCCTCACTTGGGCCATGGGTTGCACTCATGCTACAAAATGAATAACATTATTACTCCATCAATAATACCATTTGAGACAATTACTTATCAATTCACACCTTATCTTTGATAATTCAAATTTCACTAAAATTGAGGATATTACATGAATAGTATATTATTTATATCATACTTTAATAGCCTAACTAATATAATGTTTGAGGTTATATCCTACTCTAATTATAAAAAGGTTGAGACTAGTCATCTAATTGATAATTAGCTATTTTAATTATAATCATGAGAAGCATATGTAAACTTTAATTCAAAATAGTTACATAATATACTACACGACTAGAGTATTATGATGATGACTACAAACATGCATATAATTAACTTCACTAATCTTCAATTTAAAAAATATTTCATTATTTAATGTAAATATTTCATGTTAATGTGTTGTATAATAACAATATCTCATTGTAAGAAAATATACATAACATAGTCAGGATTTTTCTTACACAAAAAGTATGATATCTTATATAGAACTGCTTACCCGCATACTTGCACCAAATCCTATTGTGCTTACGAGTATGGTGTTGGTCTAGATTTTTTTATGTAGGTCTAGAACCAGAAATGCACCCATCAAAATAGATGGGTATAGGTATGAGTATGGCAAGACCCACATCATACCCACACTGTTTACAACTCTAGACATGAGATCTGACCCTTTGTCTCCCCATAGTTTGTGAAACCCTATCCTAGTCACTCATATATTAAGGGGATGTACAAGGGCTATCAAAACAATTGATTTCATACAATTGTGGTAACATGAGAGACAAGACTTTGTACTCATGAAAGGGAGAGATAGAAAGGAAGAATTAGACACTAGTACATTGAGAAATGAAGAGACAACTCCTTCCCGTGGACTCACGAAGTGTGACATAATGTTCTCCATGGCCCGTGTGGACTACGTAGAGGTGTTTAAGCATTTTCAGCTATGCTAGGAGGATGTTGACAACTACCGTCTATTAGTGCTACAATATGAGGACGTAGTCGATCGACATTTGTGTGTTGCTTATTAAGGAAGCACATATTTGTGCAAGGATAGTTGCTGAACTTGCTCCATGACAAGGCACATCTTGCACCCTCTTTCCTAATAGATTGTTGTTCATGCGATCTACATGTTATGAAATATGGGTAGAAATTTTTGTTTACGTTGTGCACTCTGTCACCTATTTCCCTATAGTGACATCAGAGCCACATCAATCTATCATATCGAGATTTAATTAATATGATCCCATTTTGTTTTATTGTATATGATGCAAATATTTAAATGGTTAATATGCATTCTTATTAAATAGAAAATACTCTAGGGAATGTCCCGTAGATACTCTTTCTCTCTCTCTCTCTCTATATATATATATATAAATAAATAAATAAATATATATATATGTGTGTGTGTGTAATTCCCTCTATATATTTGATATAATATATATGCAATTCATAGGTGTCACTGTAAAGTGTTTTGATGGTGGATGTATGTGTGGTTATTGCCAATATCCATCGAATGTTTGTGCATGGTTGAATGATTTATTTTTTTTGTCTTATAAATTTGGTTTACACATCGAGCCTCCCCTCTCTTTCTCAAATGTAAATGTAAATAATTATTAACCCCCTAAGATCCCCTCAAATGTAACTCGAAGTAATCATCTTACTAATGTAATAAACATGTAGGAGTAGCATTAGTTTGCAATTATCGGCAAGACAAGGTGTTTTGACCAGATGAGTCGATCTAAGGGAGAATGAGTCCATCTATCGGGGGTGCCAGCAGAATGGAGATGCCATCCGACTAGGGGATCTAATCATTCAATTGGTGATTAACTGATCAAATAGACTAGGAGTCGATTGATTGACTTGAGGCCCAACTTATCAACTAGAGGAGTCTATCCATATGGTTGATCCATGACCTAATCGACCGACTGAAAAAATCAAATTGACCAACATGCGGAACAACCAATCTGATGCAAGAGTCCAATCAACTGACTGACCTATTTCTGGCCCAGTTTTCTCAAATACAGGTTGTACATGTGATGTTTGACATTAGGTGGATATCAATTCTTTGTATGTACAAATAATTCAATTACACTCCATAACATCACTTGTATTCTATGATTACATGCTTAGTTTGTGGATATGGTATGTATATAATACATATTATAATTATGTGGTTGTTGGATATGTATATGTATTTATATATAAAATCTCTCAACAAATATTAAGTGTTAGATGCTTTCCATAAGAAATACAAATGAAAAGCTTGATTGACTAAGCGATGGTTACACAAAAGTGTAGTGTGTTGTCTATCTCGTGGAAGTGTCACTAGTACAGATACTACCTTTAACGTCGGTTAAAATAGACTTTTTAAGTCAATTTCCAAAGCGAAACCCAAGCGGGAGACACTAAAGGTAGATGTCGATGTCGTCGGTTTCAAAACCAACGACATAGAGACAACCCCGATTACAACCAAAAAAGAACCGACATAGTTAGGAGCCATAGTCGTCGATTATCTGTAGAAAATTGACGACTATCTTCATAACTGAACAAAAAATTGGCCTGGGTTACGACCATAGTCATCAATTATTTCAGTAAAAATCGACAACTAACTCCATTTCCAAACAAAAAGTGATAACATATTTGGTTCATATTCGTTAGTTCAAAGTAAAACTAACAATAGAACTATAAATTGTCGTCGGTTATGATTTCAAAAACTGACGCCAATCTCCATATCTAAAACAAATTTTTTTGGCCCAGGTTAGGACATAGTCGTCAGTTTTCTATAAATAACTGACGACGTAGACCTGTATTGACTATTCTTTTAAATAACTGACGACTAAGTGTCATTTTTTTGAATATCAGTGTGAAGGCTTGCTATCCTGATGTTTAGCATGATGCATAACCTATAGTTTAGTTCTGAACTCTAGGTTTACAACATTTTGTGATTTCAGCCTAATAACATGCCACAAACATATTATAACATGATGATCAATACTATCTATATATTAAGACTATATATGCTTCATGTGATTCACACACATGTAGAACCACAATTAATTCATTCACATGATTCACACACATGTAGAAACATGCAGTTCCATTCATTCATCCATTTTCACATTCACACACATGTAGAAACCTACAATTCCATTCATTCATCCATTTTCACATTCACACACATGTAGAAGCACAATTCATTCATTCATCTTCACATTCACACACATGTATCTAGATCAAATTTCAATAAGACAATTCAAAAAAAGTCATTCACACATGTATACATAAGAACCACATATTTATAGAAATAACGACATCAAACTTTAGAAATGCCATTCTTTATCATTAGTACCCCATCATAATAAAATATTGCCTCCCTTTCAAAGACTTTTACCCATTGTTCTCTTATGTCATTTAATTGTTCTATCTTATAGGGAATATGTACATCTAGTAGCTTTTTCACTATATTGAAGTAACTGGTTTTAAGAACCTTCAAAGAGAATGACATATATATATAATTAATAGTTTGATATTTTCATATTTAATGAGACTATACTTATGATGATCAAGACTACATATTACCTGTAGTATGTTTTTGATGTCATGTGCTGCATATCTGACAATTATGTCCATATACCACATCACATAATATCCACACGCCCATCCGTTGTTTTCTACATCACACTATAAATTTCAACATACAAAATGTTAATAAATAAAAATAAGTATAGTTCACATAAATCACTTTCTTTTTCTTGTCCATGTTTCCTCCAACATTTTTGAAATCTTTTAAAGACCTATACGTTAATGTAGCACATTGAATTGAATTAGTAAATAGTCATGTAATATAGTTGTTAACATACATAGATATAACAATTTTCTCAAGTGTATAATGGCCTTTTCAAATCATTTCTTGAATGGTCTAATTTGTTCCCCTTAGGATCTAGATAATAAATAGTTACCATCTTGCTGACAACAACTAGTAACTCCCAATGCTTACCTCTAGCGATAAGAAAGTAAAAAATATACAACTCAAAATCTACAATGAAATGTAATTTTCATAAGTCAATTTTATAAGAAAAGTAAACTTACCCAACATTATATGGAGATATTATCATGCTCTTTTTTGTTTCACCAAAATATTTAAAAGTGATAGTTCAGTATAAGGTAACTGATGCAGGGTCTTCATTTACAAGACTATTCAAGGATGGAACTAGAAATCCCACATGGGTCATTGAAAAATCATTACATAACCTACGTAAGTGGTTGCAAAACATATATTACGTATGCATTAATATATAATAAAATAGTTCACCATATATAGAATGAGGTATATAGATATATAAATAAGATCTCACCATACCCATAGTTCTATCATAGATAATTCAGCCAAGAATAATGAAACAACTCTAAATTATCTTGTAGAAATATATTATTATCGTATGATTGGCATATAGAATCCTCCTCCATAGAAAAAATAATAGGTGAAGTTTCAAAATGTTTGCCAATCCAAATTTCCATACCCCTGCATTTAAGACATATCAAGTCGAATAGGTCCTTTGCAAGCCAACTAGGTACTTGAGGGAGAGGTGGAGGTGGAGGAGGATGAGCTATAGATGGGTTTCTTCCCTTTGTCCTGCATATATAATTTCATATCAATTGTCATGTATATTCATTTACAAATTAACGTAATGTAAATTTACCATACATGATGGGCATATGGCAGTGGATGGTACCTCCAAGCAGGGAAGACAAGCCTCAGGTTCACAGGAACCACACCATCAGACATTGTAGTGCCATGAATTGTGTGCCCTGGAAGGCTTGGGTAAGCCTTGACCTCTGTAATGATGTATTCTTTCAATTTTAGGAAACATGCCCTCAAACCCTAAAAATTTACATAGAGTATGTTATATATATACCAAAATATATCATCTTGAAAAGACTACCTACTATGTCATAAAAATATTTACAACATACATGCTAGGTGGTGGGTCTATAGGATTACTCCCAACCACCTCTACAACATTACTCCCAACCACCTCTATCGTAGGGAAGAGAGGCACGTCATAGGTACTGTCGAAGTGGTAGCCTCAAACACATGCCACTTGCTCATTGCTTTTTGGACTCTCTTATTAATTAACTCATCTACCTATACATGGCCAAAAGAAACATTTTTTTATTCTTGAATTCCCTTTGCAATAACATTCTAAAAAAATAATAGGTTACCTCAACTTTTGAAAATCCCTCTTTTTGGACATGTTTGCGCTATGATGGCGCATAGAACGCTCTTATGCCCACACCAGTGCATGCATCCCTAACATGTCCAGGATGCTCTAGATGACCAAGCACAACTGTAAATTCATCCCTTGTGCCCTGAGGGATGAACGAGCCTTGCTTCTTCTACTCATGAAGCCCCCTCTAATCATCATCATTAGAAATTGGTAAGTAAACATAACAATCATCAATACTAATTGTTCTAAGAGTTGAATTCTAACATTTTTGAAGATGCCTTAGTAGTTGCGGTGTTGGTTATATCTCCTTTTTTGGTTTACCTCCTAGGTATCCACAGATCATGGCGATGTAGAGGTGCATGAGTAGTAGAGGACTCAACAATCTTAGCAGTAGGAGCAGTAGGCTGCTGAATGGAAGATGCCTATAGTTTTTGGTGAAGGGTTGCATAGCCACCTCAACCCATCGTGTGGTCATGCACATTTAGTGCACGCCTTGCTCTTTGAGCATCGCTAATAGCCATGTTATTAAGCACATTGAATTGGTTAGTAACAATCAAGGTCAACCATAAAATAATGAATTCATAATAATGTACACTAATTAAATTAGGAGTGACACTTAATACCTTGAATTCATCGGTATTTCTATTGTCAACAAACACCTCTCACTCAGTCAGGTCCAGGTAGTTCCATTGCTCAAGGGATGACTTCTTCCTCTTATCAACCTCTAGTATGTATTGTCAGTTGAGAGTTGTCCTATAGTTCCTTAGGACCCTCCCACAACATTGCATCACCTTTTTACGATGTAGGCTTTCATCCAGTTCAAATATACTCTACAAAAGTTTATATATTTTTGATAGAGTATTATAGAAAATAGAATTGTAAATAACTTTAAAAATATAATTGCAAATGATAATATCTCACACATAGTTCTTTCCATATGATGTCTTTCTTTCTTGTAGGAACTGTATGCCAAGATTCTACATTTACACTACAATGTCCATGACTAAGAACCCCAAGATATGAAACAAATGAGCTGCGGTTCTATCCAACTGGATTTCCTGCGTGATCAAAATCCACAACCAATTTGAGTCCATTGCCCCTTTGTTATAGTAACTTGTTCATCATAGTGATGCCCCTAGTTTTTTCATTTTTTATGTTTCTCATCAAGTAGCACAAGGTTTTTAGGGGGTACATCCTCAACTTAAAAATTGACAAAAAATCACATATAGGATATAACTTATAAATGGACATGTAGCTAGATATATTGTAGAACTTACATTGTGATGGGGTGCCCCACCCTCATGGTGATCATCATCATGATCATCATACTCATGGTCAGCCATTTGAAAAAGTGTCATATAAAAAAAATAAAACATTTAACATTTAACATATAATGAAATTAATATAAAATTGTAAAGTTCACATCAATCTAATATTCAATTTTTTTTTTAAAATTAGAAACATGCCTCTAATATTTAGATCTTTTGTCAATTAACATTCCTTCGATGTGATATCAACACACATATAAGTCATTTTTAGCTTCAATATTTGGTGTTGGCAAGCCAACTGAGAATGGAATGGAGTCATCAAACCTTATCATAGTACTCTTCTTCATCTATAGGGTCTTCAATGAACTGTCTTTTACCATGAAGAACAACCAACCATTTTTCATTTGTAGGATCATCGATACAAAATTCTTTTTTTCACATGTGATGCCAATATGAATGGTTCACCCTTCTCACCAATCTTTTCAAAATTCACTAATGTGAAGCCCAATTCATCCACTATAACTCCTTTGGTATAATGAACCTAATTACACTTAAAAAGTAGAATTCTAAAATCTACGTAGTCAAAATCCCATATGTCTCCAATGACACTGTAATATGACATTTTAGCTTCACGTGGACTCTTATCCTTCACACTAGTAAAAAATAATGAAGATGCTTGAAGGGTGACCCCACTATTTTGGACGATGCTCTTATTATCTTGACGCTTTGTGTAATATGAGAACCCATTTATGTCAAACCCTTCATAATACATAACATTAATTTTTGGTTTAAAGGCAAGGGATTTAATATTTTCAACAATATTATTTGGTGTTTGAGATAGATTATGTAAGACTTTATCTTCAAACCACTTAATAAATGTCTTATTATGCTCTCTAGCAAGTCACATTGAATTGGCTCAAGGATATTATTTCTTGATGAAATTGGTATGTTCTGTGATATAAACACTCACTTTGTCAATGTTGTGTAAAATATACAAGTGAGCTCGTTCCCACAGCTCACGAATGATTACTTTCATACGTTCTCCTAAAGTCCCTTTGCCAGAATAGTCCTAAATATTCTTGTTATTTGCAGGAGCTTCATTACCACTCAGAAAGTCATTGAAAAATTCCATAAACTCCCTCGCCACATAAACCTCAATAATACTCCCTTTAGGCCAATAATGATTTTTGAACATTACCTTAAAAAATGCTCGTGTATCATTCAAAAGGATACATCCAATGTAACAAAACTGGACTCAAAATTTTCACTTCCCTAGTCAAATGGACAACAAGATGTACCATGATGTCAAAGAATGAAGGAGGAAAATGTATCTGAAGATGACATTGGGTAATAACCACTTCTCTTTGCAACTTATTGAGATTCCCACGATTAATAAATTTGCTACATTAATTATTGAAGAAGAAACAAAGTCTAGTGATTGCAAACCTTACATGCTTCAGCAATATATATCAAATTGCCACAAGCAATATTTCTTGCATTAGAGTGTGAGAATCTTGAGATTTAAGACCTATCAGCTTCAGATCTTTTATTGATACCAATCTTCATATATTGGAAGAGTAACCCTATGGTACCTTAACATTAAGAAAGTACTTGTAAAAAGCTTTCTTCTCCATTCTAGACAATGTGTAACAAGTAGGAGGTAAATATGTTCTCTTATCACTACTAACTAATTCTGTTAATTCTTTCCTTATTCCCAGTTCACACAGGTCCATTCTAGATTTGATGCCATCTTTAGTCTTACCTGGTGTATTCAATAGAGAACCAATGATGCTATCACAAACAATTTTCCCAACATGCATGACATTGATACAATGCGTAACTGCCAAAGAAATCCAATAAGGAAGATCTCATAATATTGACTTCTTGGATAAAGATTTGTCACTTTGTGTGGGAATGGTACATTGTGATCTCTTACCAATTTCATTGAAAAAGTCTTTTACTCTTTCATAAACAACCTCCCCTAGTATAGGTTTAGGGGCACTCTGTTCCTCATTCGATCCATTGAACGCTTAGCGCAACCTTCGATACAGATGAAATTTTGGAAGAAACCTTTAATGACCAAGATATACAGTATTGCCGCCATGTTTTAGTTGTATTGAATCAGTGTTCTCTTCACATATAGGGCATGCTTTGGATCCTTTTACACTGTATCCAGACAAATTCCCATATGTTGTAAAGTCATTAATAGTGCAAAACAACATATCATGCAAATGAAATGTCTCTCTATGTGAAGCATCATAGGTCATAACACCTTCACCCCTGAGTTTCATTAAGTCATCAATCAGAGGTTCAAGATAAATGTCGATATCATTTCAAGGTTGTTTAGGACCCGATATCAACAACAACCACATAATGTACTTATTTTTCATAAACAACTAGGGAGGAAGATTGTATATAACAAGCATACCAAGCCAAGTGCTATTTTGGCTGCTCAATGTGACGTATGGGTTTATCCCATTAGTACAAAGCCCAAGTCTTAGATTCTTGACTTCTTCACCAAATTCAAGGTACAATAAATCAATCTTCTTTCACTGTGGGGAATCAGACACTTGTCATAGGATCAAATCATTAGTTTTCTTAAACTCTACATGCCACCTTAAATTTTTTGCATCTATGAGAATGGTAAACAAGTATTGAAACTGTGTTATTATAGGTAGATACCACATCACCTTGGCAGGAGAGCCAGTTTTGGACTTTCCTGAAGTCATAATTTTATACCTTGACGCCCCACATTTTGGACAAATTTTCAAATCAACATAGTCCCTTTGAAATAATACACAATCATTCGGGCATACATGTATCTTCTTAGCCTTCATTCCCATTGGGTATAATATTTTCTTTAACTCAAATGTTGATATTGGAATCTCATTTCCTTCAGGAAGAATTTCTTTCAACAAAGAAAACAATGACGTGAAGCTTTTGTCGCTCCATCTATTGTTAGCCTTCAGATTATAAAATCTGAACACAACACTCAACTTCATAAACTTAGTACACCATGTGTATAACAGTCTCTCAACATCATGCACAATGTTCCTAACCAAGGAAGGTGGATCAGTGTGTTCTACCCCACAACTATTCAACATCACATAACCAATGTCTATAAGAATCGATTCATTCACATCTACATAATCGGCGATAATTTCTTCTTCAACAAAAACACTACTATCGACATCTACTAATCTCAGGTTTGAAATCTCTTCATGCCAGTACCATTTTATATAGCCTTGTACAATCCTATTGCACATGACATGTAATTTCATCACCAGTGTTGACTTTGAAGTTGTTACCACAATGCCTATATGGATAATAGAACCTATCTCTAGGTTGTTTCTTATGTTCATCTGCAAATCTAATAAATTGATCAAGACCAACAATAAACTCTGGGATGCAAAAATTTGGAATGGACATCCATGATCTACCCATTCTATGATCAAGGAGAAAACAAGTATTAGGCTTTAGGGTTTACATATTAAGTTAAGGATTTACAGATAGATTATGGTTTATTGTTTTAAATTTAGGGATAAGAGTTTAAATATTAGGATTTAGGGTTTAGGGTTCAGTAATGAATGTGTGTACCACTTATCCCATTCTTGAACACTTAATCTCACTAGTAAGTGTATAATGTGTATTCGATTTTCAAGAAAATTTTGGAAGCATTTTCGCACAGTTCTCGAAGTACACCGATGTAGATGGGAAAATGTCCACCAACATATGTACTTAGAGAACAAATGGGGAAGTGCTGAAGAAACATCTTGAAAACTGAATATACATTATACACTTGCATCCTAAGTGAGATTAAGTGTTCAAGAATAGTCCCAAACTGGGGACTATCTAAGATTTACTCCTAGTGAGTAAATATTGGATGGGTTTCAAGGCCAAAAAAATAAATTTATGTTGTCATTCCTATACCTATGATCCTAGTTTCATATTTCATATCCTAGGTTTTATGTAACATCATTTAATTCAATTCATTATTCCTAGTCTAGGTACCATATTCTATAACATTGATTTCAACATCTCCAATGTACATGCATGTTCATCATCAAGTTAATCATTACACATAAATTATTTATGACCTAGGGAGGGATATATGACCTAAGGTAAACTAGAAATTACACTAACTAAGATATATAAATCCTAATTAACACTAAATAAGGCAAAAACACTAAGTAACTAACCATAAAAAAGTAATTCACATTTTCACAATAATAAGATGTTTCTCATTCATATTGTTACTTTCTGGTGCATATATTTCCTCAATAATTAGGCACGTTCAACTTTAAAATGTGGGTCGAAGCTTTGAAATTAAGATTACCTGGTAGGTGGGAAGCAGGTGAGGTGCAAGCAATGAAGCAGGTGAGGTGCAACCTATTTTGGAGGCTTACCTAGCAATAGGGGAAGCTCCAGCAATGATGAGGGTAGCACTAGTAGAAGATCCAACAAAAGCTCTAGAGACCTAGGTGGCAGTGGATATCTTAGGCCCAAGATTGGGCATTCTCCTAAGCTAGAAACAGTAACTACTCCAGCATCTAGCAACAACAGTTCCTCTAACATCCTCAAGCCCAAGCTCCTGGCAGAGAACAACTCCTCATGCAAGCACAGTGAGAGTGACATTGACCAAAGGATAAAGTGTGAAGAAGTAGTGTGGAGTGGTAGCGAGAGGAGGAAGAGAAACGACAATGGAGACAAGGGGGAGTGGAGGAAGAACAACAGTAGGGAGGAGGTGAATTGAGCAATGACAACAGAATCGCCAAAGACCTAGGTGGAAATCATGATTATATAGAATATGGGGAGAAAGTTTGTTTCACGCGGGTGTTATTTAGTTACCCATAGTCATGGATTGTTTTGAAAAATTGACGACTAACTCCTAACAAAATTGCCCTCAGTTTAGGGGTATAGTCATTAGTTACTTGTAATGAACCGACGACTAAATCCTATAAAGGTATAGTCATCAGTAAAGAAAATAAAATTGATGACTAAGTACAAATCTAAACAAAAAAATTTACCCTCTGTCAGTTATTTATGAGAACTGATGACTAACTCCAAAACTAAAAAAAATAGACCCTCGATTAGGGCCATAATCATCGATTTAAGACAACACCAATGATATAGTTGTGAGATAGTCATCGGTTACCAATGAAAAAACTGACGTCTATATACATATCCAAACAAAAAAAATTTCATCTAGTGTTAGGACCATAGTCGTCGGTTATAAATAAAACTAACGACAATAGAGCAAATTGGGGGGAAAATATTTTTACAGGGACAAGGTGCGTAAACACATAGTTGTCGGTTTCTTCTACAAAACCGACGCTATAGACCCATGCCCTAAAAAAAATTCTCACCAAGGGGGATTATCATCAGTTATTTATTAGAGCTGATGACTAATGAGGGGATAAATTTTTACATGGGGACTTGGCATGAAACATGTATCATCGGTTATTAGAAAAACTGATGCCAGACTAAAAATTTTGGAGGCAAATGTTTTTCTTTGAGAAATTGTATTTTTTGGATAATTTTAGACGTCGATTTCTATGAAAAGAAACTGACATTAAAGTAAAATCCATACTCATGTCTTTTCTAAATAGGTAGGAATTCATATATGGTGACAGTTGGATTATTTAACTGACATCATTGTCCTTTGGCGTCAGTGTTTTGTGGGTAACTGATACGTTATATGTCATTACTGTAGTCATGTGTGATGGTAGATATGTGGGTCTCCCAAGCATGGTGCATATTCTATCGTGTTGAGTTTTGGATCAGGATTAACTAGGTGAACTTAATGGGATTAAGTGACTAGAAGCATACAAATGGAATATGACTACGAGTTGTGCATACCATCTATCAAGAGTTTCATTGGATGCAATTGACAAAAGTTGCCTACCTAAATAGTCAAGTTGTGGGCGATCAACCAAAGTTGAGTTATGATTTGATGAAATATGGATCTTGGCCCACTAGAAGATTGTAGCATGCAATCTTTGTGAATATATAGAAAGGGATATTGATTTGAAGAAAAATATTGGGGGCGATAATTAATTAAATGCCTAATTAATATCATCAATCTTTTACAAATCAATCCAATAAAAAGTATTTTGACAAATGCAAATTTTCTTTTTTCAAAAATGGAAAACAAAAATATTTATCTTTGTGACTGGTCCTTTAGAAGGAAAAACTAAACGGGAACTATTTCCATGACTGGTTTAGGAATTTGAGAATTATTCTCAGTAATGATCATAAGCTTTGTCTTGGATACACCAGTGCCAAAGGAAACCACCCATGAGCTTAGGACTGAAGTGTATGCTTATTGGAAGCATGCCAGTAAT
Organism: Alisma plantago-aquatica; assembly: GCA_963693085.1. Classification (NCBI taxonomy): domain Eukaryota; kingdom Viridiplantae; phylum Streptophyta; class Magnoliopsida; order Alismatales; family Alismataceae; genus Alisma; species Alisma plantago-aquatica. The sequence goes on from OY856411.1 coordinate 526,648,300, forward strand.
GTCACAGAATCAAAAGCCCCATGCTATAATCTATGAGTTGCAAGGTTCATAAGCAGTATGATGACATGGATTTTGTCAAGATGGTATCACATATTAAGAACATATACTGGAATCATGGAAAGTAGAAAAGGTATGATGTCTCCAAGGTGCTCTCTGAGTGCAGAATAGCAGAAGGAGATCCAATAGGGCTCCATGTGCTCAAGATAATTGAGCATGTGGAAAACCTAGAGTGACTAGGATTTCCTTTAGACAAAGAGTTGGCAATGGATATGATTTTACAATCACTTCCTAAATCATATATGCACTTCATCAAGTGTCATTACATGAACAACTTGGCTAAACCATTGCCTAAATTTCTTGGTATATTAATAAATGCCAAATCTATGATGTTGATAAATGAAAGGGAGTCCAAGGGTGAAGACAAAGCCAAGAAAAGTTTTGATGCTAACCCGAAGCCCATATCTTTAGCACTCAAGATGGCAGAAGGGTAAGTGTAAATTGAATTTGTTCTTTTCATTTAAAGGAACTTAGAAAGATGAAGAAAGGGATAAAGATCTCTACGTAGGTATGTACATTATTGAGATAAATTTGTTTACTTCTTCATATTGGGTACTAGATAACGGATGTTGATATCACATATGCTTGAGTGAGTAGGATCTAAAAAGAAGTGAACCCTTAAGGAAGGGTGAGGTGGAACTGCACGTTGTAAATGGAGCAAGAGTTGATGCCACTATAGTTGGAACCTACAATTTATCTCTGCCTAGTGGAATTGTAATAGAGTTAGAGAGCTATATGTACCTTCCACCAATGAAAACATCATATCCGTATCTTGTTCGAACAAGAGTGGATCTAAATTTTCTATAAAGAATGGTTTATGTTATATTTCTAAAGATGAGATTTTTTGTGGTAGTTCCCTATGTCTTACGGTATTTATTTTTTATATCTTGCGTTAAGAGTATATATAATAATTATCAAAGGGCTTAAACTTGATAACTCAAATAAAACATACCTTTGGCATTGTCGTCTACGGCATAGAAATGCCAGACATATTTCTAGACTCCATAAAGATGGTTACCAAGACTCTTTTAATTATAAATCAATAGAGACATGCGAGTCTTGTTTATTGGTAAATGTGAGAAAATCTCATTTCATAGGAAATAGTAGGAGAGTGAGTGATCTATTAGGACTCATACATACTAATGTATGTGAACGTTTTAGAACAAATGCTAGAGTTTGATGCCAATACTTGATTGCATTTAGTAACAACCTTAGTAGAGATGGCTATGTGTTTTCAATGAAATATAAATCAGAATGCATTGGAAAGTTCAACAATTTTATGCATGTAGTAAAGAACCAACTTGATAAAAGCATTAAAGCATTGAATCTAATAAAGGTGGAGAATACCTAAGACAAGAGTTTGAGGACCTCCAATGAGACTGTGGTATTGTATCAGGATGAACTCCACCTAGAACACCCCAACATAATGGTGTATCAGAAAGAATGAATCATACGTTGTTGGACATTGTGCAATCAATGATGAGCTTTGCCAATCTTCCGACTTCCTTTTGGGGATATGCTCTAGAAACCGTAGTGCTTACACTAAACCGTGTACCTTCTAAATCGGTTAAAAAGACACCATATGGTATATCGACTAGAAAGCGTTCCATTATGTCTTTTATGAATGTTTGTCGATGTGAAGCTTATGTGAGAAAATGTTTTCTAAAAAGCTTGGTACCTTACTAGATACAATGTATTTTTTTTGGATATCCCAGGGAAACCAAGGAGTATTACTTATATAAACCATATGACAACAAAGTGTTTGTTTCTAAAAATGTTGTATTCCTATAAAAGGAATTTATTTCCAAAGGAATCAACAAAAAAAAAACTAGAACTTGAATAAGTTCAAGACCAACAAGAAAACATTGAACTTGTAGAAGTACAAAAGGAACAAGGAAAGTCACAAACCTTTGTGGAATCTCAAGTTTCTCAAGTAACACTTGAATTTCATAGATCTAGTAGGACATGCCTTCAGTAGGAAAGATCTGAATATCTTATGACAAGATGAAAATGAGTTGGTCATAGATGATGAGCCAACAACCTACCTAGAAGCTATTGAGGTACCAGAGTCTAAGAAGTAGCTTTAGGCACTAAGATTTGAGATGGAATCCATGTACGCCAAGAAGGTATGGACCTTGGTGGATCGACCTGGGTGGTTAAAACCCATAGGGTGCAAATGAGTCTTCAAGAAGAAGACAAATATGGATGGTAATGTACAAACCTATGAAGTTCAATTTGTTGCAAAGGATTTCTGATACTTTTAAGGTGTTGAAAATGATGAAACCTTTTCTCCAGTTTCCATGGTTAAATCCATTAGGATCTTGCTTTCCATAGTAGCTCATTATGATTATGAGATTTGGCAGATGGATGTTAAATCTTCTTTTATTAATATAAATCTTCTTGAGTATGTGTACATGACACATCCCAAAGGTTTTATACTTCCAATGGAAGCCAATAAAGTTTGTAAGCTACAAAGGTCAATCTACGGATTGAAGAAAACATACAGGACCTAGAATCTTCAATTTGACAAGGCAGTCAAAGAGTTTTCTTTGGTGAATATGTTGATGAACCTTGTGTTTACAAGAACGTTAGTGAGACCATAATTGCATTCATCAAATTGTATGCAGATGATGTAGTATTGATGTGAAATGAAATCCCTACCCTACAAATGGTAAAGACTTTGATAGAAGGTACCTTCTCTATGAAGGATTTAGGCAAATAATCATGTATCTTAGGAATTAAGATATACAAATATAGATCTAGAAGGCTTCTTGGCCTAATCTAGAGTACACACATTAACAAAGTGCTAAAAAGGGTTCAACATGTAAGACTCAAATAGAGGAAATTTGCACATGTTTCATGGAATATGTCTCTCTAGTGCCCAATGACCCAGTTCTTGTAAAGAATAAGAAAACATGAGTAAGATCCCATATGCATCTACAATTGGATCTATCATGTATGCAACATTAAGATCCCATACACATATACAATTGGATCTGTCATGTATGCAACATTATGCACTCATCTCGATGTCTCATATGCTTTGAGCATGACGAGCAGATAGAATCAGATCGTGGAGAAAGTCACTGGACTTCCAGATAAGAACATCCATAAGTCCTTGATAAAAACTAAGGATCAGTTCCTTGTTTATGGTGGTAAGGAAGAGTGGGATGTAAAGGGTTACACTGATGCAAGCTTCCAAACTGACAAAGATGATTGTCAATCACAATCTAGATTTGTGTTTTGGCTTAACAACAGAGCTGTAAGTTGGAAAAGTTCCAAGAAAGCGACAATTGTTGATTCTACAATAGAAGTCAAGTACATTTAGAATAAGAAGTTCATCAATGAATTTGGAATGGTTCCAAACAATAGTGATGCATTAGAGTTGTACTATGACAACAATGGAGCTATTGCACAAGTGAAGTAACCTAGATCACATTAGTGTTCCAAGAACATACTTTGTCTTTTACATCTCTTACGAGAGATCCAAAAATGAGGAGATGGGAATATTTGTAGAGTATCAACTAAGAGCAATGTTGTTGACTCACTGATAAAAGCAACTTCACAACAGAAACATGATGGACAAGTTATATCACTTGGAATTAGATTCATGGGTGATTGGCTCTAAGTGAAAGTGGGAGTCTGTTAGTATGTATGCCTATAAATCCAGTCATATGATAATTGTAATGTGGCATCATGTACTTGATTTGGTTAAAACTAGAGGAAACTCCATCTATTATGTTTGTTCAATTATGAGATGATTATGTAACATGATAGATGTCTAAAAAATGAATACTCGATGACATATGTTATTAGGTTGAGGTCCTAAATAATGAGATCATATGTATCATAGGAGTATATACAATCATTTTTCCCTAGTCAGATATTATTTTAGAGGCAAAATAAATGATAAAAATAATGCATGAGACTAGAATGTGTGTTGACTGGTGATAGAGTGTCATTAGTCATGTTATTTGATATCAAGTCAGACACATAGGTACTTGTTAAAGAATAGTGTACTAGACACACCCAACTTGAGAGTGACACATGGAATCACTGAACGGTAGTCATAATCAACTCTCAAAGAGATAGTGGTGTTTGTGGTTCTTAGACCTAAAGTTGCTACACAAAATCACGTGTTATTTGATGAACATTGACACCAATAAACATGACCTTGAATAACGGTTGCTATAAAGGTGGTGATTGGGTGAGTTGTGACACATGGGGGTTGATTATGAATGATGCAGATGGGTTTTGTTCCTCCTACAAGAGTTGATATCCAACCAACTTGATAAATGAGACTGAGAAACAGATGGCCATTCTCATCTAAGTCAATTTGTGATATTGAGCTCACATGCATATCAACAGTCTTCTCTAGTTCAAGAAATATAGATTGAGTATTAAGAAGATGATGATTCCATGCCTCATAATCAATTTAGATATCTAAGACAAAGGAACTGTGTGATCATGGTAATACTAATCACATATGTAGGTTGAAGTTGTTCTCCAACTTTCTAATTACTTGGGCAGAAATGATGTGCTGCTAGTTACCACTCTTTGCTTTTGATGTTGTAATGTGGTTATGGACATTCACTACCAATTTAATTTGGAACCTATAGGGTCACACCCATGGGATACACTTGGAAGAGGATCTTAATCATGGATAATATTCAATTTGTTTACTAAAGTGTTTATGTAATCAAACTGAACAATAATGGTTGTCAATCAACCAACTGGTGTTCCAGTCAACTAACTAGAGTGTCCAGTTGACCGACTTGACTCTGCTGAATCTGGCTAATGGAACCAGTCTGTCAACTGAATGAAATGTTCAACTGACCAACTGTTTAGTATTTCCAACAAATAGTCAGAGTAGCTAGTGGACCGATGGAGTGTCCAATCATCTGGATGTGTAAAATGGACAAGTTTGGATTAGTCAAACAATTTATTGTTGTCCCAAACAACACACATTAATAGTTACAATAAAACTAGTGTTAGTGCACCATTGACCACAAGTGAATCAATTGATTGGATTGTCTAGTCGATTGACTAGTTGTACACGGCTGCCACCCAACCATGAGATCTAACCCTTTGACTCACCAAGGTTTGTGAAACCCTAGCCTAGTCACTCCTATATAACGGGGGATGGCCAAGCTCTCAAAAAACTTGACTTCTTACAGATGTGGTAATGCAAAAGCTCAATCTATCTTACCCATGAAAGGGAGAGATAGCAAGGGAGAAGACATTAATGCTTGTATGTTGTCAAATGAAGGGACAACTCCTTCCTGTCTTCTCAGGAAGAAGGATGTGGAGTTACAACTAGTCTACATGGATTACGTAGAGGCATAGAAGAATTTGTTGCTATGCTAGAAGGATAATGTCAGCCTCCATCTGTGAGTGCTACCTAAGAGGATTCTATCAAGTGCCATCTGTGTGCTGCTTAAGAAGGAAGAACATCTTCGTGAAAGGATAGTCACTGGCCTTGCACTAGGTCAAGGTACATCTTACACCCTCTTTCCAAATACATCATTGTTGTGATCTACTGGTTAGGAAATATGGACAAAATTTTGTTTTGGCTACCTACTCTTTAACCATATTTCCCTACATGTATATCCTTTATCGAGACATGGGTATTATCCCCACTCCCAATATTTTGTTTGTACATTGTTAATTGTTGTTTCCATGAACATCTAAAGTGATAATCATTTTTTTAGTGTTTACTTTATAGCTTGATCATCTATCTTGCATAATTGATATAGTCCTAGATGTAAAGACTTTGAAATCAAAGGTTAGAACACTAAACAATATTGTTGAATCCCAGATAAGACTATAAAAGGTCATTCCCTGGGGTGATATGTTAATGATTCATAGGTAATGAAATCTCAAGCCTATGGGAAGACTAGTCCATGTGGATTTCATACTCCAAAAGGATACAAAATCCCTTGTCTCAATCAAGCATTCATATGAATGAATGATGTGATATTTAGAATAGTTACATAGGCAATAATGGTGAACCCATCATCCTAGTAATTTCATCCTAGAGTTATAAATGATTTCTTTCATAGTTTGATTTCATGTCTTGCATTGTTAATTTAGTTAATCAACCAAATCCACAATCATCTACCCTTGTTACATATTTTTTCTTATCATTATAAAAATCTGTATTGTCCTTAAAAATGTTGTCATTTGGGTTTGATCCTAAAGATATACTATGATAGAACCCGTCTTCTTGTGGGTGGTGATTATTGTACATTATATTAAGTAAAATCTTAGGAACTTTTCCCTAGGTGAATTTCTTGTGATATAATCTACCACATTAAATTTATTTTGTTTTATAATTTTAGTTTGATTACATAATTTCTTTTATTTATCTATTTGGACTTTTGTAAATTATTGTTTCCACTCTTTTGTAAATAAAAAATTTGTATCTTAATTCATTGAAACAATTTTTTCTCAAGAATGATATTGAAAAGTTGTCTTTTTAGACATTAATGTTAAATGAAGTGGCAAAGCCACAAATCATACAATATGGGACATGTGGCTCCTTCAATCATGATATGTGGGGCTGCCAAGAATATACTTTAAAAGCTATAGTACTGATGTGTAGGATTGGCACCGCATAAAATGCTAGCATCAACACTCAATGTAAGGGATGTACTGAATTGAATCCATAAGCCAAACTCACCATTTACAAGATCAACCTCTAACATAAAGTCATATTTTTGAAAAGCAAATATGAAGCAGACTATAATCTACATTAGGGGGGTACTATGAAGAATCATGCTATATAGATGATTATCCAGACAAGGAGGGCTACAATCAGCATTCCTGTAGGAGTTTTGATGAAGAGACTTATAGTACAAATCAATATCTACATGACAATGATGAGAGTATGGAGGCCCTCCGGAAGAAGCTAGATAACCAACAAGAAATGCTAGCTTATGGAGAATCCTAGAAAAAAAGATTGGAGGCACAATTAGAAAAACTAAAAGTACAACTCTCCCATCAGTCACATTACTTAAGGGTCCATCTAAAAGCCCCCATGAGGTGATGTAGCAGCCTTCATTCATGCTTTATGATGAGGATGATACTTATATTAGTCTGAAGATGATGATGTGTAATTTATAGATAATGACACAACCTAAAGAACTGGATCCATAATTGGACATGTACACTTGTGTTCCATCCTTCTCCAAATTAGGGGCCTTGAAACATCAATATGACCATAGACCAAGTGGATGCACAAGCATATCCAAATACTTGCCATGCTGATTTCACATATGAGATGACTCCTATGTCGTCCATTATATATTCTATATGTTGTCTTAGATGATGAGAACATGCCAATGATTTCACATAGTTGACAACACCAGTTGGAGATTTATCATATACTGCCTTGGGCACACAAGAAGGAAATCCACATTTAGTCTTCATGTAGGAGCATACATTTAAGCCACTACATGGGTACCACCCCTACACTGTGCCACTTGTTTTAAATCCACACATAGCTACTGCACTACTTTTATTGGCGGATGAGTTTTTGTGGATCATCTTGTATGGGTTTTGGGGTGAAAAGAAAAGTGTCTTCAAGAATACAAGCAACTCATCAAGCTATCATGACCACTACATCATTGATAACACCCATTTTATGGATGTTAGAACCTATTCTTTATATAAAAAACTAACTCAAACTTTCACTTCCTCCAAATTTTTGTTCAAATATTAGACTAACTATGTTTTTTGTACCTTCTGATCACTTTTATGATATTTTGAAGGACTTTTTGACACTTTATGACAAAAAGGAAGCCCATCTAACTGATGATTTTATGTACAGACAAATATATCGCGTTCATTACCAGCAACTCTATACACCCTCCTAAGAGAGAGCGATAGAAAGCAGGCTGGCACTAGTATGGGCGCCCGATACACAAGAAAAGAATGATCACATCGACTGATTGACCTAGCCCGAGATGACCAGGATCTGGGACGACCAAGACCCGACACGGTCACAACCCAACACACAACAACAAGTGAAGAACTGAGACGAGCTACAACCTGACACGGTCATAGTCCGATATAGCTAAAGACCATGATGATTATTAAAAGTAGTAAATCGAGACCACTACCCGCCATAGGCACCAGAACGGAGTCGCAGGGCACGTGGACCAATCAGATGGGGCCTCTAAAGTTCACGCGACCTATAAATAGCTCACACAATGCACATAGAATGGGGTTGTATTATGGAGAACCTTGGTCTTAGAGTGAAGACACTATCAAGTAAGGTTCTGAGGGTCCACCTAGTGATCATTTGAGGTGAGCATTCTCTTATTCTAAGAAGGATGGAGGGCTCATTTAGGGATCACTCTCATAGTAGCAGGCATAAATATAATTGTCCTAGAGAAAAATGTCAGTTCTTGGCCTAGAAGCTTCCCGGTGCGTGCCAGGCTTCCTATCGACCTCTAAACCCAAGACGGTGGTCTAGATAGAACAACCCGACATGGGGACAACAAGAATTGGGATAATGTTAGTTTAACACAGTTGCAACCCGACATTGTCATGGCCAGACATGGTCATTACCTGACACGGTCGTTGACCGACATAAGTTGTGACCCAAAATGATCCAAAATTTTACCAATTCCTGTTATCAATCTAACTCAGTCTCGGGTGTCAGATACTTTGCATATTAGTTTCCTAAATCAGGGAAACTGATACATATCTTCCCTTTTTCATTTTTTATCTTTTTATTAAAAAATACATTGTAATTAAACCATTACATTTCTATATTAGTGGAATTTAGTGAGTATTTCTCATCATGTTCTTTAGTATGACTCTTTTCAGCTGATTGGTATCCCTTGCATCCGAGTTATGTGTTCTCTTTTTCTTCGTGTTTTTGACTAGCCACCAAAAACGTGATTCCTGACCTAACCATCTCTGAGAGAAGAAAGTCACGTACAAATAGAATTTGGTATAACCCTAGTGCATGAGAATACCTAGAGTTATACCTTTATCTGATTTTTCATTCACACAAAATCTTTGTTTAAGTTTCCTTGAGAGAGGATTTTATGATTTGGTTTTTCCTTAAAACACTATTTTCAAAAGAAAATGGTGTGAGAAATGAATCATCGAAAGGTTGTAAGATCTTTATCTTTCTTTATGTTACACTCGACACCTGATAATTAATCCTTTCGTTCCATTTTCTAAAAATCTAAAAACTCTTCCAAAAATCGTCAAAGCCCCAAAAGCATCCTAATCTTTCTATTAGTAACCTCTTTCTTGGAGTGATCTTTTATTTTATTCTTTATTCTTTTAGTGACTTATGTATGCTTCACTCCCTATCAAGTTTCTGATGACTTTGACAAACTAAACTTGGTTTTCTTGATGTTTACTCTCCTCGTCCTTGTGTTCGACCCCCCGAACTGCTATTTTGACCTCATACTAGTTGCGGGTGTCATTAAAACTTTCAAGAATTATAAATTATAAGAGACTGATTCCCTAAGAACCGTTTCCCCTTTTTGGACCCAATTTTGAGGACGATCAACTTCTTGGCATCATTGCTAGGGATGAGACAACCAAGTACCATTTCACGAACCTGAGTTTGCTTGCACTTAGTCACATAAACAAAGATACATGAATATTGATTTTCACTCCTGAAAAATTGTCTAACTATGAAACTTACATTTTGCATTATTGCATTTTAGGTACATTAGTACACATGGACAATGAAGATACCAAAGCTAGGTCCCTATGATCATTTGTTGAAGTAATGGCAAATGAAGAGAGAAATCCTATTGTGGAATAGGCACTCAACATGGCTAACTTTAAGCTGAAGCCCGATTTTCTCCAACTCTTGCAACACAATAGTTTGGGGGAAATAATGTTGAAGAAAATACTTACAGCCACCTTGTGTCTTTCAAAAGAACCTGCAAAACTTTCAAAATCAGCTGAGTGCGGATAACGTACATCTACAATCTATACTTTCCCTTCTTTCTAAAGGATAAGGTTCTCGAATGGTACTCCAACCTTCAAGATGGAAGTACTCCGAACTGGGAATATCCTGCCAACACTTTTATCACAAAGTTCTTCCCTATTAAAAGAACTAATAAGTTCCAGAACAACATTAGCTGGTTCTCTCAAAGTGTTTTTGAAAAATTGCACAAAACTTGGGAGTGTTTCTAGGGCTACCAATGTGAATGCCCACACCATGGATTTTCTGAACCATGTTTGATCATCACCTTCTACAATGGTTTGTCAGCCGAAGAGAGGAAATCTTTGGACGCCGCAGTAGGCAATGACTTTTTGGGAGCCAGTGCTAAATGCGCCAGATAGGTAATTGACAATATGGCAGCCAACCAACAAGATGGGGAGTACGACAAAGGTCTAGCAAATTACGCATCATCAGCAACACCTCTGGAAGAATAAAAAATCATGGAGGCCTTTTCATCCAAACTAGACAATATAGTGACTGACGTTCAATCTTTGAAGGAGCAAAATTACAAGAACAAAATGTGATAAGAAGCAGTCAGGAGCTGTGTCACAAGTGGTGAAACAAGCCACCCTACAGAATATTGCCAATACACTTCTGACCAAGGCGGGACTGAGAGTGAAGGTATAGAGAGCGTGATGTATGTCCAATACAAACATCCCGACCACCCTAGATTCTCCTATGGGAACATGAGTGATGCAAAAAATATCCATCATCTAGTCAATGGGAACTCATCTGGAATCCCACAAATTCAACATCGCTCGACAAATTTCCAACCAGGGAGAAACATCTAGAACACTCAAAATAGTCAACAAAGGTCTTCTATGATGTTTGAGCTTATGTCATTCATGAAGAAACATAATTAGCTGAATGAGCGACTAAACAAGATCTCGGTGGACATCACAAATCTTCTTAGTTTAATGTAGCAACAGATGGGGAACTTCTCAAACCAAATTGGCAAAATTCAGCAACACAATAAATTGATTGACCAACAATTGGCTACTTTAGCCCAAAGTATAAGAAACCCAATGGGGCGACTTCTGTCCAACACTGAGGCAAATCCACGAGGAAATGAAACTGCAATGATGGACATGTTGAGGTCAGGAACAATGCTACACCCTGCTATTGACCAGAGAACCACAATTGAAAAAGAAGATGAGGCAAAAAGAATCTAGATGACAAAAGGGTTGTTGTCAAGAAGAAGAGGATGGCAGAGAAAAAGAGAAGCGATACAATTACAAAAATGAATCCTGACAAGTATGCACTGCGCATACCCTTCCCCCACAAACTGGTGAAATCCTAGCTAAAGAAGAGATACGAGAAGTTCTTAGAAGTTGTGAAGAAGCTTCACCTTGACATCCCTTTTCTTAACACAATAGAAGAAATGCCCACCTATGCAAAGGTTTTTAAAGACTTGATCTCAAAAAAGAAAAGAGGAGAAGACGTTGAAACTATGAAGTTGGCCCAGATGTCCAATTCTTTTGTGAAGGCAAGCATGCCTACAAAGAAAGATGGCCCTGGTGCCTTCGTGATTCCTTTTCAAATCGGTGACAATGTGATTCGAAGAGGATTAGTAGATCTAGGAGCAAGCATTATTCTTATGCCGCTCTCCCTTGCCAAACGACTAAGGCTCACTGACATCATAAACACCAATATGAGGATCCAGGTAGCCAGTCACACTTTCACAAAATCGGTGGGTGTAGTGGATGACATGCCAATAAGAGTGGGGTGCTTTTTCATCCCTTATGACATTGTTCTTATCGATACACTAGAGGATTCTAATTGCCCAATGATCTTTGGGTGGCCTTTTTTTACAACTGAAAGGGCTCTCATCGACGTAGAAGAAAGAATGATAACTATCAGGGTCAGAGAATACCATATTGATTTTAACATCTGTGATAGTATGAATGTTCCTTCTTTCTTCGAATCATCTTATTTTGTTGAAAGCTTGCAATAGTTATCTCAAGAGGTGAAAGAAGAAATATCCATTGTTGATCCTCTAATGCATGATTTGACTAGAAAAACAAACATAATAGAAGATCCTGAAGTGGAGGGTCTACTAAAACTTCTCAACCAAGAAGAATCATCAAAATCAGACAGATCATTCGAAGTGGTGAAATATTCCACGCTCATGTAAGATCACACCAAAGAACCTGCAATGAGGCCACCCCGTGAATTAAAAGTTCTTCTAAGAGGATTGGAATACCAGTTTCTGGATGCAGATAAGATGAACCATGTTATTATAAACTCTAAGATAACAAAAGTCCAAAAGGAGTAGTTGATTGAGGAATTAAAACTACAATGCAAAGCATTAGGTTATTCTATTGAAGATCTGAAAGGAGTGAGCCCCTCCATCTGTATGCACAGAATACATCTTGAGGAGAACACAAAATCTTACACACACATAGCGAAAACTCAATGAGAAGCTGCGGGAAGTGGTCAGTACAGAAATCATTAAACTTCACAATGTTGTGATCATCTATTCCATTAGCAATAGCACATGGGTCAGTCCAGTACATGTGGTCCCAAAGAAAGGAGGCATGATCGTTTTTAGAGAAGAGAATGGGAATGAGGTTGCAACAAGAACAGTTACAGGGTGGCACATGCGCATCAACTACAAAAAGTTAAACATTGCCACTCACAAAGACCATGTTCCACTCCCATTCATAGTTCATATGCTTGAATGCCTAGCCCACCACTCGTACTTCTGCTAGTTAGATGGGTATTCATGATTCTACCAAACCCCCATTCACCCAGACGACCAGGAGAAGACAACTTTCACTTGTATCTACGAAATTTTTTCTTTTATAAGAATGCCCTTCGGACTATGTAATGCACCTGCAACTTTCCAGAGGTGTATGAACTCCATTTTTGCAGACTTCCTTGAAGACAAGATGGAAGTTTTCATATTTGATTTCAGCATCTATGGTAGATCCTTTGATGATTGTCTGAAAAATTTATCTCTGGTTATGAAATGATGTGAAGAGAAAAGTCTAGTTTTAAACTGGGAAAAATGTCACTTCATGGTTCAGAAAGCCATTGTGCTCGAGCACAAGGTATTAGATAAAGGCATTGAGGTATATCAATAAAAATCTAAGCAATGTCAAAGCCCCCCCTGGCCTACATCAGTGGTAGGAGTTTGAAGTTTCCTGGAGCATGTAGGATATTACAAGAGGTTTATCAAAGATTTTTCCAAAATAGCAAAGCCACTGTCAAATCTTCTGATGAAGGACATCAAATTCAATTTCTCTAAAGAATGTTATCAATCATTCACAACTTTGAAAGAAGCCTTAATTTCGGCCCCCATCATCCAATCACCTAATTGGTGCCTTCCTTTAAAGTTGATATGTGACGCCAACGATTTTGCAATAAGAGCAGTATTGGGACAAAATAAAGACAAATGACATAGTGTTATTTATTACACCAGTGAAACGTTGGATGAGTCTCAAATAAATTACACCACTATGGAGAAAGAGATTCTAGCCATTATATACGTCTTTGAAAAGTTCCTCTTTTATTTAGTTGGTTCCAAGGTAATAGTATATACAAACCAAGGAGCAATCAAATATCTGATACAGAAAAAGGTTACTGTGTTGGGCTTTGTTATTACAAGAATTTGACAACAAAATTGTTGACAAAAAAAGGCACAGAGAATGTGGTTGCAGATCATTTATCAAGAATCAAGGTGGATGAAGATCGTCCTTTACCCATAAATGAAAGTTATGCTAATGGAGCCATCTATTCTGCACAAGCTATTGAACCTGAAGGACCATGGTATGCAGATTTCTATAACTATCTTTCTTGTAAACAACTTCCACCGGAGATCACTTACAATCAGAAGAAGAGATTCATCTCAGACATAAAGAACTACTATTGGGATGACCCTTCTATTCAGACATTGCGTTGATAATCTTTACAGAAGATGTATCCCTGAAGATGAAGCCCCAAAAAATCTTGTATGAATGCCACTCCTCCCCTTATGGAGGACATCTTAGAGCAGAAAGAACTGTATCTAAAGTTTTCCAATCAGGTTTCTACTGGCCTTCTTTATTCAAGGATGCCAATACCTTTATCAAAGCATGCAGTGAGTGCCAACACACTGGAAATATTTTGAAAAGCAATGAAATGCTGATGTCTGATTCGATTGAGGTGGAAATTTTTGACGTATGGGGGATCGACTATATGGGTCCATTACCATCCTCTTATGGCTTTCAGTATATTCTAGTATTAGTCGATTATGTGCCAAAATAGGTCAAGGTTGTAGCCACGACCACCTGTAATGCTAAGTCAGTGATAAAGTTCATCACAAAAATTATCTTTCCAAGTATGGAGTCCCTAGAATGGTGATCAGCGATGGCGAGTCGCATTTTGCCGAAAAACATTTTGAGTTGCTATTAAAAATATATGGGGTGAGATATAAGGTTTCTACACCTTATCACTCCCAAACCTCTGGCCAAGTCAAAGTTTCCAATAGGTAGATTAAGCAAATTCTCGAGAAGGCCGTTGGCAAATCTCAGAAAGATTGGCTCACCAAGCTAGATGATGCTTTGTGGGCCTACATGATTGCTTACAAAGCACCTATAGGCACCACACCTTATTGATTGATCAATGGGAAAGCGTGTCATTTTCTTGTTGAGCTTTAACGCAAAGCTTTATGGGCCATCAAACGCCTAAACATGGACCCTCCTTTAATAGGGAAGAAAAGATTTCTTCAGATACAAGGGCTTGAGGAACATAGGCTCCACTCCTAAGAAAATGCAATAATATATAAGAAAAAACCAAAGTTTGGCATGATTCCCACCTAAAGAAGAAAGACATCAATGAAGGTGACAAAGTTCTCCTTTCTAAATTATCTATTCACCTCTTTCCACAAAAATTGTAGAACCGTTGGTCAGGAATGCTAGTGGTGGCAAAAATCTACCCATTTAGGATGATGGATCTATTCGATAAAGACAATCCTATGAAAGTATTCCCGGTGAATGGGCATCTTGTAAAAACATTCTATTAAGATGAAGTCTTTACCAGACGAGCCGAGCTCTCCCTTGAGGAACCAGAAGTTGAACTAGAAGAAAACTCCTGATCTCATCAAAGCATGTCGAGCTAAAGACAAGAAACACACATTCCTTGGGAGGCAACCCACATTTATTTTTCCTAGCATATGATAACGTCTTTCTTTTCAAAACACACATTCTGTACTCACTTTTTTTAATGAGGCTTGAGTCAAGACGTGTGCTGATTCAGCCCTATTTTAGGGCTTCATCTTGTGGCATTTTGCATTTAAATCACATCTATACCTATTAGATTACATGTTATTTCCCTTAATACGCATATTTGTGTAAAATTCACTTATGGACACTATTTACATGTTTTTCAGGTACTTGGATCACACTTGGATGGATGAGAGAGATGGAGGGGCCCAAAGAAGGCCCCAAAGCTCCCCCAACCTACCCCTAGTGGCCAAGAGTCAAGCTTAAGCAAAGAAGTCCATGGATAATGATGTTTGAAGCTCAAAGTGCAAGCAAAGCCCCCAGCACGGCCGTGGTAACACAGAACGGTCGTTCTACAAATGAAGAAATCACAGGAAAAATCTCAATTTTGAAGCAGATGCAGAGCATACTCTACCATGACCGTGCTGCGACCACCCACCACGGCCATGCCACACAGCACGGCCGTGCTACCATCTTCCACCATGGTCGTGCCACGCAGCACGACCGTGCTACCCTCAACCCACCACGGTTGTGGCCTTTTCAGCCCAAAATCGACTAAAACCCTATTCAATTTGATGGAATAAACCCACTACCGTGCCCACCCACCACGGTCGTGGTCTACCCTACCCACCACGACCGTGCCCATCCACCACGTCATGGTATACCCTACCCACCACGACAGTGGTGCCCTACCACGGGTGTGCTACTCACCAAACCCACCTAGTTTTCATTGATTTACCCATTTTGCCCCTACTTGACCTAGTGCTTCCTCCCCACACCTATATATACCTAGGTGGCAGCTGGGGTACGAAGCCAGCTACCTTCTACCACCTCCTAGCTCCCCAAATCGCCATCCACTACATTCCACTCCATATCCACCTCAAATCCACTCCATTTCACCATTTCCACCACCAAATCACTAGTTTAGACTAGTTCCTACCCATAATCCCCTTCATTCTTCACCCTGGCACCCTGGAGGAGGGAGGAGGACGACTTGCAGCTATAGGAGAGTGGGATTTCAGCCACTACTTCGATCTCCATGGCCACCTCTATCTCTTTCTTCTCTCTTTTTATATTTTCCATTTCTATGAGTAGCTAGGCCCCTGTGGGTGGGCTGGTTGGGGGAAATTATGTTACTTTGATACCATGTTGGGGGAAAATGACATGTAAACATTGTAATTCCATTTGTTAATGATTATATTCTATTTGCATCTCATTCTCCATGGATTGCTTGTTGGTTTGTGTGTGGAATCACCTAGGAATTTAGGCAAATTGCTTATATGTGTGAATTTTGGGATTTGCCCCTAGGTCCAATTCTTGGATCCCTAGGTTGCCCCCATCTTCCTACATCCTAATCAATCTCCCTAAACCTAAGTGAGAGATCTAAGTAGCTAGATTAGATAATTCTAGTGCAATTAGCATGGAACCTTCTCAAGGCTAGAATGTGGGGGAATGGGGGTCCAAAACCCTAATCTCACCTCCCCATTACTACCCTCGGCCCCTAATTTCCCTAGGAATACCTAATCTAGAAACCTAGACTTGATTAGACTCTAATTGAATTGTACCTAATCCCTAACCCAATTGAGCCATGTAAGGATAGTAGGGGTGTTAGGGACTAGTTCCCCTATACACAACCTAGCATATCCATGGCCAGTTAGTAGCTTAGGTTAATTCATTAGACTCTAACTTGTTGTTTGGTTTGGATAATCTAAATGGAATCATAATGTTCATATGTCACCCCCCCAACTTAAGTGATAAGTTCATACCCCTAAACAGCCCACACATATCTTTACTGCTTGAAACCCTAGTTTTGTGCTTGATTAGCTTAATTAGTTCTTTCCTTGCTTAGTTAGCTTCTTGCTTTGCTCTTGTCTTGTTCATGCTAGTATAGCTCTTTAATTGCTCTTTTACTTCTCTCTTGCTTGCCTTAGTGTAATTTGCCTTTTCATACCTAGCTTAATCCTTTCTTGCTTGTTTAGCCTTAATCTAGTCTAGGGTTAATGTAGATTTCATTCCTGCCTTTAATTCCTCGCTTGTTCATAGTAGTTTAACAATTTAAAAAACCTTCAAACCCTTAACCCACTACTACAGAAACCCCATTTGGCGTCGGTCTTTTAACCCCATTTGGCGTCGGTTTCCGACCGACGCCTATGTGGGCGCCGCTAAAGGTCGAACATTTCGGCGTCGGTTTTTTAACCGACGCCTATTTAACCTATAGGCGTCGGTCTTTTAGTAGACAACCGGCGCCAAAAGGGTTCCCGCCACAGAAAACGGCGTCATCTAGGGCACTTTCTGCGTCGGTGATTTACTAGAAAACCGACGCCTATATTCCATGTAGCGTCGGTCTTTTAGTTGATAACCGACACATAAAGTGTCCTAGATGACACCGTTTTCTGTGGCGCGAACCCTTTTGGCGTCGGTTATATACCAAACGACCGACGTTTTGTTGTTTAAATAGGCGTCGGTTCGATACGAATATTCGACGCCATTTCCAGGACTGCTTTGGCCACATCAGGCGTCAGTTATCTATAAATAACCGACGCTGTATGTCTTTGCTGACGGTTTCCATTAAATAATCGACGCCTATTTATATATATATTTTTTTCATATCAGTTTGCTGGCCTGCTGTGGCTGGTCAGCAGGATGAGAACCTGCAGTTCAGTTTTCTGAACTGCAGGTTTACGACATCCATTGATATCAGCCTACAAACAGGCCGCAAACCTGCAAAAGTCACAAAGAAAATTTCACACAAGTACATACATGTACATACATTCAAACATCAATTCAATTCTCACATTCACACATATAGAAACATTCAAATACATGTATTAACATTCAGAAATATTCATTTACAAAGTATCATTCATTATCGCTATCAACATCCCAATTATATCTTACAGTTGCCACTGCTTGTATGGCTTTTGCCCATTCTTCTCTTACTTCATTTAATGCTTCCATCGTATATGGAGCATGTATATTTTTTAAGCGTTTACCTGTAGTGTTGTCAGTTTTAAACACCTGCAAAGAGAATGATGTATATATATAAGTAATAATATAAAAATAAGATAAGATTGATATATTGCATACTAACTAATGAGACTATATATAATACCTCATGTATGGTATCGATGTCCAATGTGGCATATTTGATAATCATCTGCATAAATCGCATCACATAGTATGTGCATGCCCAGCCATTGTCTTGTGTAGCACACTATAAATTGAAACATACAAAATAATACAACTAAGCACAATTCACATCAATAATATATATATTCGAGTCGGGAACTTACTTGTACGTTCTGCCAATTTATTGGCTGGTTCTTTTTCCTTGGGACCGTTCCTCCAGCCTTTTTGAATGCATCTAAACCCCTACATGTTAATATAACACAATAAATTGCATAAGTAAATAGTAATGTAATAAAAGATGTTAACGAATATAAAAATGAAATATTTCTCACCAGAATAATGGCATTCTCATTACGTGTCCAATTTTAGGGTTCAATGTACTCCCCGCAGGATCTAGATAATAAACAGTGAATGTCCCGGGGACAATAACTAGTAACTCCCAATGTCTACCGCTAGAGGTAAGAAGTTAACAATTAATAACTCAAAATGCAAAATAAAAATGGAATTTTCTTAAGTCCAAATTATAAATAAAGTAAACTTACCTGACATTGAATGGAGCTATTATTATCGTCTTCTTTTGTTGACTAAAAATTGTAAAAGCATCTATACAGTATTGTTGAACATTATCAGGGTCTTTAGCTACCAAACTAATCAATGATGGAATCAAAAATCCCAAATGATCAAATGCAAATTGTTTGCAATGATCTTCGACTAAGTACCTGCAAAACATATAGGCGTATGCATTAATATATAAGAAACCAGATCACCGGATCTTACACAAGGTATATGGATGTATAAACAAGATCTCACCTTATCCATGTCTCTATCATTGATGTATTCAGCCAATCAGACATAAACAACTCAATAATATCTTGTATAAATAAAGAGCTATCGTATGATTGACCTGCATAATCTGCATCTAAAGAAATAATTATAGGGCAATGTACATTATGTGCCCGTAGCCAACATGCCATTCCCCTACAAGCAGGACCTAACGGGTATGTTAGGTCAGTTGGAACCCAATCGGGTAATGCGGGAAGTGGAAGTGGAGGCCTAGGTGCTCCTGGTGTCTTCTTTTTAACCTGTACATATAATTTCAGATCAGTTGACATCATATATACACATTAACAGTCTAAATCAATGTAAATTTATCTTACAATTTCAGTCGTGTAGACGACATCTGCTTTGGGCCATAATATCACCCCGCCTTCTGCATCAGCAAGTCTATCAATATCCGGGTGGGGATATGGCAATGTAGCTTCTCTCCAATCAGGTAACACACATATCGGGTTCACACGAACGTAGCCCTGTGGCATTGGAGTCTCGTGAAACATTGCCCCAGGAAGGGACGGGTAAGCCTGCGCCTCTGCAACAACGTAGTCTTGCATTCTTAAGCGGCATGGCTTCAATGCCTACAAATTTACGCAAAGAATATTATACATATATACATATCATCTTGAAAACATAACAACTTGAAAAGACTAACTACAATGTCATAAACAATACTTACAGCAGACGTGCTAGGCGATGGGTCTCCAGGATTACTCACAGTCTGTGCATCAGGAGAAGAGTGGGTCGCCATAGGCGTATTGGAAGCCTGAGATGCCTACCACCGCAACAATTCTTCCTTGACCTTCTCAGCAACTACATCGTTGACCTTCTTAGCAACTAAATCCTCAACTCTTTTATTCTCCTATACATGGATAAAAGAAACATTAGCTTCTTGTTAATGAATTTCCTTTTGCAGTAACATTCTAAAAAAAGAATAGGTTACCTCTTCTTGAGAACGTCCCGCTCTGGGTTTGCGCTGGGATGGCCCAAAGAATGCTTTGACGCCAACACCAGCGCCGGCACCTCTAACACGTCCAGGATGCTCTGGGTTACCCAGAGAAACTGTCAATTCATCCCTTGTGCCCTGAGGGATGAACGTGCCTTGTTTCCTCTGCTCGTGCAGCTCCCGCTAATCACCATAAATAGAAATTGGTAAGTTAACACCACAAATAATCAATATTCAAATGATTTCTCTAAGAGTGTTATTTTACCATTTTTGCAGCCGCCTCAGCAGTTACAGGCTTCTTTATTTCACCCTTCTTGTTTTGCCTGCCAGCTATCCAGATATCATGGCGAGGCATGGGTGTGGCAGACTCCTGAGTAGCCGCAGACTCCGCCTGTAGTCTTTGGCGAACGCTTGCATAGCCTTTTGAACCCATAGTGTGGTCATGCACATTCAGTGCACATCTTGCTTTTTGTGCGTCACTGAGGGCCTAGTTAGTATGCACATTAATGATTTGGTTAGTAGCACTAAATGCTAATCTTGAATAGGTGAATACAATGTATATTAATTAAATTGGGAGTGACGCCTAATACCTTGAATTCTTCAGATTTTCTTGAAGCAACAAAATTGTCCCAATCTTCTTTGTCCAAGAAGTTCCATTGTTCAAGGGCTGACTTCTTCTTCTTATCACCCTCTTTTATGTATTCTCTGTTCAGATTTGTCCTATAATTCCTAAGCATCTTTCCAGCGCGTTGCATCACATTTTTACGATGCAACTTCTCATCCAATGCAAACAGATTCTGTAAAATAGAAATGTTATTAACTAGTATCCAAAATAGAATTGCAAATAATAGAATTTGTAATCTACAAAATAGAATTACAAATAATAATAACTCACGCATAAATCCTTCCATATCAAGTCTTTTTTCCCTTGAGGAACTTTATGCCAATTGTCATACTTAACACCACAATGGCTCCGAGTGGTACACCCAAGATAGTTCACAAAATTATTGCGGTTCACTCCAATTGGATTTCCTCCATTATCAAACTCCACCACCAATTTGGATCCACTACCACTTAGCGCTAATAACTTCTTCAACAGAGTGATGCCCCTTTTCTTGTTAAGTGTTTGGTGTTGCGCATCAAGTTGCTCCAGTGCTTCAGTGGGTACAGGTGCATCAACCTAAAACTTGACAAAAATAAAACACACTAAATTAGCCCAATATAGAAATATAGGATATATGACATAACTATAAGATAATGAATTTTATAGAAATACAGGATATGTTTTTAGAACTTACATTAGTATCCTCGCCATGCTCGTCATGGACAGCATGCTCATCATGGACTTCATGCTCATCATGGACATCATGCTCATCATGGTCAGCCATCTAAAAATGTCATTAAAAAGGCAAACATTTAGCATTTGTATTAACTAGAAAAAGGCAAACATTTAGCATTTGTATAAACATACATGTCTCTAAAATTGTGATCTTTTATCAATTAACAATCCTTCATTGTGATCTCTGCGCACATATAAGTCATCATTAGCTTCAATATTTTGTGGAGTTGGCAACCCAACTGAGAATGGACTGGAGTCATCATACTTATCATAGTACTCTTCTTCATCTATAGGATCTTCAATGAACTGTCTTTTACCATGAAGAACAACCGACCATTTATCATTTGCAGGATCATCGATATAGAATATTTGTTTTGCCTGTGATGCCAATATGAATGGTTCACCCTTCTCGCCAATCTTTTCAAAGTTCACCAAAGTGAAACCCAATTCATCCACTATAACTCCTTTGGTGTTATCAACCCAATTACAAGCATGACTGGCCAAGTGCTATGTTGGCTGCTCAATGTCCCGTACGGATTCATCCCATCTGTACAAAGCCCAAGTCTTAGATTCCTATCTTCTTCACCAAATTTAGGGTACAATAGATCAATCTTCTTCCACTGTGGGGAATCATACGCATGTCGTAGGATCCCATCATTATTTTTCTTAACATCTGCATGCCACCTCAAATTCTTTGCATCTTTCGGATTTGCAAACAAGCGTTGAAACCGTGATATTATAGGTAGATACCACAACACCTTGGCAGGAGAACCAGTTTTGGACTCCCCCGAAGTCGTCAATTTATACCGTGACGCACCACATTTTGGACAATCTTTCAAATCTACATAGTCCTTTTGAAATAATACACAATCATTCGGGCATGCGTGTATCTTCTTGGCCTCCATTCCCATTGGGCACAACATTTTCTTTACCTGGTATGTTGAGATTGGAAGCTCGTTTCCTTCAGGAAGAATTTCTTTCAACAAAGTCAACAATGAAGTGAAGCTTTTGTCGCTCCATCTATTGTTAGCTTTCAACTTATACAATCTCAACACTGCGCTAAGCTTCGTAAACTTAGCACAGCCTATGTATAACGGTATCTCAGCATCATGCACAATGTTTGTAAAGATAGGAGGTGGATCGGTGTGCTCTACCCTACAACTATCCAGCATCGCATCAACGATGTCTGCTGGAACTGGTTCGTTCACATTTACATCATCGGAGGCTATTTCTTCTTCCACCCAAGCACTGCTATCGACATCTACTGGTTTCGATTTTGAAATCTCTCCATGCCAGTGCCATTATGTATAGCCTTGTACAATCCCGTTGCACATGACATGACTTTTTATTTCCTCACCAGTGTTGACTTTCAAGTTGTTACCGCAATGCCTACATGGACAGTAGAACCTATCTGTAGGTTTTTTCCTATGTTCCTCGGCAAATCTAATAAACTGATCAAGACCAGATATAAACTCTGGGGTGCAATGATTACGAATGGACATCCATGATCTATCCATTCTATGATCAGAGAAAACAAGTATATATTAGGAAAACAAGTGATTGTTCATTCTAATTTATACCAATGTACAAGTAATATAAAAAACAATGATTGTTCACATTCTAGGCCAACAAACACATTTGATATCATTCTTATATATAATAAATGTGTACCACCTATCCCATCCTTGAACACCTAATCTCACTAGTAAGTGTATAATGTGTATTGGGTTTTCAAGAAAATTTCGGCAGCATTTCCCCGTTGTTCTCTAAGTACATATGTAAGAGAACAAACGGGGAAATGCTCCCAAAATTTTCTCGAAAACTCAATACACATTATACTCTTACATCCTAAGTGAGATTAGGTGTTCAAGAACAGTCCCAAACCGGGGACTATCCAAGATTTACTCCTAATGAGTCAATCTTGGACGGGTTTCTAGGCCAACAAACACAATAATAAATATCTACAATGAAGTCGGACTCCATACAAATAGTATATAATTTAGTGATTGTTCATTCTAATTTATACCAATGTACAAGTAATATAAAAAACAATGATTGTTCACATCCTAGGCCTACAAACACATTTGATGTCATTCTTATATATAATAAATGTGTACCACCTATCCCATACTTGAACACCTAATCTCACTAGTAAGTGTATAATGTGTATTGGGTTTTCAAGAAAATTTCGGCAGCATTTCCCCGCTGTTCTCTAAGTACATATGTACTTAGAGAACAAATGGGGAAATGCTACCAAAATTTTCTTGAAAACTCAATACACATTATACACTTACATCCTAAGTGAGATTAGGTGTTCAAGAACAGTCCCAAACTGGGGACTATCCAAGATTTACTCCTAATGAGTCAATCTTGGACGGGTTTCTAGGCCAACAAACACAATAATAGATATCTACAATGAAGCCGGACTCCATACAAACAGTACATAATTTAGTGATTGTTCATTCTAATTTATACCGATGTACAAGTAATATAAAAAACAATGATTGTTCACATTCTAGGCCAACAAACACATGTGATGTCATTCTTATATATAATAAATGTGTACCACCTATAACAAACACATTGTCCAACATTAGGTTCAACACTTGAAACATACATTCGTTTTCAACATAAAAAAATTGTATCATTAGGGTCCAACATGTGGATTATATGGGACATACACATCAAGGTGGTCATAAGGGAGGATATTTCCTTATTTATGAGTAAGCGATATAAGATTAAGATCCATATAAAAATTAGGGCAGAAGGAAGAAATAAATCTTCTTTAGGATACAATAGACCCTTATGGATGTATTTAGGGTCATAGGTACCATCATAGAACAAAAGGGGTACACTCTAGGATTTAAGATCACACTACATCATGAATTTTATACAAAATTACATGTATGTGTATATAAAAATATATGTATAAAGAACTTCTATACATATCTAATCAACAAATCAGTAATTAACTAAGTATTCATCAATACTTACTATTAATCAGTATCTCTAATCATTAAAATCGGCAAGCAGATCAGTTATTGTAAATAACAAACTATGAATTGTTGAATTAAATTAATCACTAAAGAAATACTAACCAGTAGTATCAATCATTAATCACTGAAAGCAGCAAGGAAATCAGTAAAACTAACCTCAGTAGAAACAGGATGCCGGGCGTCAGCAGGAAGAAAGGAAGGAGCTAGGGCAGGCAGGTGGGCAAGCAGGAGGGCACCAGGCGTGGCGGCGGCGCCGGTTCTCAGGCGTGGCGGCGGCGCAGCGGATGGAGCAGCAGGGCGGGCAGCAGGTGGCTGGAGCAGCAGGGCGGCGGCGCAGGCGGTTAGAGCAGCAGGCGGCGGCGGCGGAGAAGAAACGCGCCGGAGAAGAAGGGCGCCGGAGAAGGGACGCCGGAGATGGAGCGTCGGAGAGAAGCGCCGGAGAAAACTAGTAGCAGCAGCACAAAATCGCCAGAGAAATCGCCGCAACAGGGAAATAGGGTAGCAATGAAACAGAAGAAAGGGGAAGAGTCGGGCGATCGCGGGTTATAAGTTCTCAAATAGCGTTGGTTGTTTACAACAACCGACGCCTAAACATCTTTAGCGTCGGTTGTTTGAAAAAACCGACGTCCAATTGGACGATATTTTCATGAAATTATTTGGCGGGAACCACTTTCAGCGTCGATTATACAAGGATAACCGACGCTGACAGTGACACTTTTCACGCAAATTTTCATCGCACATAGGCGTCGGTTGCTACGTATATATCCGACGCTGAAAATGACACTATTTGTTTTGATCGAAATATGGATTTCACGGGCGACTTTACGCTTCGGTTTGTTATAAACAACCGACGCTTAATACAAAGCGGTACCCGTGTCTGGCTGGTCTTCGAATATAGACGTCGGGTTGCTTAAACAACCGACGCCTTAAATGTTAGGCGTCAGTTTTCCTTAATAACCGACGCCCAGAAAAGTGACACTGAATGCTATTTCTGTAGTAGTGACCCTAGTCTCTACAGTAGGAACCTAGCTAAACTAACCTAGATCTAGTGCCCCCTCTTTTCCCTATGGATCGACCCTGTACATGCCACCTTCCTATACTACGACACAACCCTGTGAGCTTGCGGGTGTAGTGTTTTAGTGTGAGTAGGTGTTAAGTTAGGTTTATAAATTTGAAAAGCAAATTCCCATCATGTGTGTTCTAACCTCGTGGGGCGCATCTAGTCTG
Source organism: Alisma plantago-aquatica (assembly GCA_963693085.1). NCBI lineage: Eukaryota > Viridiplantae > Streptophyta > Magnoliopsida > Alismatales > Alismataceae > Alisma > Alisma plantago-aquatica. Next base: position 526,674,011 of record OY856411.1, read on the forward strand.
GTCAAATCTGCTAGTGTGTTGCACCTCTAGCGGAAACACACCAAGCTTTCTGGCGTCGTTGCCGGGGATAGAGGCGCTCGACCTAGCTAGTTAGTTTTGCTTTGACTTTTCCTACTTCCCTCATCATTGCTATTCTTTATTCATTACTCTTTGCATTATTTGTGTATATTGGTTTGCTAACTTGCTTTCTTTTATTTGGTTGTGCCTTGTGCATGTGACAAGCCACTCGAAGAAGACAAGATGGAAGGCCAAAATGCACAAACCCATCCATTTCCTCCACCACCCTACCTCCAAGGCTATCCTCAGCCTTACACACCTCCACCACCTCCATTGGTGCAACCTTCCCACCACTTCACTTTCCAACCTCAATTCCCTCCTCCACTACCCTACCTCCAAGGCTATCCTAAGCCTTACACACTACCACCACCTCCATTGCCATAACCCTCCTACCAGTTCACCTTCCAACCTCAATTCATTCTACCACCCCCATCACCACAACCCTCCCACCAATTCACCTTCCAACCGCAATGCCCTCCTCCACCTAAAGTCCAACGACCATCAACACCGATGCCACCACCACAACTATCACATGCTCCCCCTACTTCCCATGAGCAAATGGATATGATTGAGACCCCTCTCTTTGGTGCCTATGAAGACCCATTACTTAATAGAGAAAAAACCTATGGCATGGGATTTCTGAGGGTCTCAAGGATGATTAAGATCTATGATGATGATCCCCAAGGAGAGAGAATTGCTGAAAAAGACTTACAAAGCTCGCATGACCCTTGGGAGGAAGATCAATCAAGGGAAGCATTTGAGAGGATTGCTTATGATGGGGGTGAAAACATTTTGTTTTTGGACATGGTTGATGGTGAAAGAACAAAAAGCCCAGCTAAAGGCATGAAACTTAGCGCTTGTGGGAGGCAACCCACCTAGGTTTGGGATTTTTTCACCCAAACTTCAATTTTTGATACTTTTGCTTTGCTTTTACACTTTCCAAGAAAACACACACACACACACACTTTATGCTTGATGTTTTTTTGTTTATGTCATTTTAGGACATGTACATTGGAAGGAGAGTGATGCATGGATGATATTGACAAGGAGGAGAACAAAAATGAAGAGAAAATTGCAAATCAGTAGAGAAGCTATGGAAAGGATATCAGCACGACCGTGCCACACAACAAGGCCATGTTGCATGCATTCCAAAATGGGTGCGGTGCACACCACGGCCGTGGAGGCTATCCCCTGCTCAATGGACACATTGGGATCTCTCTGCCCTCTTAGAATTTATCTACCACGACTCCATGCCCTCTACCCTACCATTCTGAGCTTCTATTTCATGTTGAGGACAACATGGTTTAAAAGTTTGGGGTGGTAGGGCGGTAAGCCCCTGTTTACCCCACTTTTTCTATGTTCCTTGTTCTATGTTTTTGCTCAAGATGACTGAATAGTATAACCATCTCTCATATTTGTGTATCCATACTTTGTGTGCTTGTTTTGCATATTTGCATGCCATGTAGTTTGCTTCCTTGGTATTTTTGCGTAATTTTAAAAAATGTTGCTATTTTTGCCATGCATTGCATATCATGTAGATTTTTGGTAATGTTTGCATGTTTTGGCTAGGATTTTCTTGTTTGCTGCTTTAAGTTTAATAATATAGGATTAGATGTGATTGGAGGCAACTTGCCACCATTTTGGCCAATTTTGCCCAAATTTGAGATTTCTTGTCTAAAAAGTATGTTTTGACCCAATCTCTACTATTTTGAGTAAAAATGATGACCTTTGACTACTGTAAGTGAAATGTCATGATTTATTGCTAAGTGGTATCAATGTTTGACTTTTTACATATGCATCACCTCTCTCATGATTGTGATAGATTTGGCTGAATTGTGAACTTGAGCAAGCTTTGAACGCTTAGTGTTTGTGGAATCACTTGGTTGATATATCAATTTCATCTTGTTCATTCATGTGGTGTGATATCTAGGATGAAGTATTAGATTAACTTCATGCATGATGTCTTATGTGGAAAATCTACCAATGATCCCTCTTTGACCCGACTCATCTTCCACCATCTTCATACCCCTCCACCTCATAAAAAGATGGCCTAGTGCACATAATCAGCCTTGGCCACCTCTAAAAGTTTGGGGTGGCCATATCTTTACCCCCTCGCTTCACTCTATCCACCATATGCCCTATCTACACCAAGGGCAAGAAAAAAAGAAAAAAAATAAAGAAAAGCAAAAGCAAAATAAAAGGATGCTCCTGTTTAAGAGCATTTAAATAAAGAAAAGATGAGTGTGTAAAAACACTCCAAAAATTTTACCGCAACCCTTTCTTCTACTTTCATACCTATTGAGCTAGGAAACATCAAATCTAGCTCATTTTGCCTTTTTTCGCAGCCACGTGGGGCTTTTGGTGTGATTTGAAACATAAGATTGAATGCATAAATGTGAAACAATACTCCTAGTCGTCCTTGATTAACACCATCATGAAACGGTTTACCCAGAACTATATGGAAGAAGTATGGATAACTTGTGTATTCTATGCACTATATTTGAAGTTCATATGCTTTGTGCTCTTTTCATGGTTGGATTGTTGAAGTAGGACAGGAGAGAGGTGAAATGCATGTACTTTGTCATCTTTGATCCCATTCAGCAACAATCATCTTTTATATTGCATTTGTCATTTCTTGATTGTGGAAAATTTGTAGAGAGATTGAGTTAGAGCATACTTGAGGACAAGTATGTTTCAAGTTTGGGGTGGTGATTCAGCCCTATTTTAGGGCTTCAACTTGTGGCATTTTGCATTTCAATCACATATATACCTATTAGATTACATGTTATTTCCCTTAATATGCATATTTGTGTAAAATTCACTTATGGACACTATTTACATGTTTTTCAGGTACTTGGATCACACTTGGATGGATGAGAGAGATGGAGGGGCCCAAAGAAGGCCCCAGAGCTCCCCCAAACTACCCCTAGTGGCCAAGAGTCAAGTTTAAGCAAAGAAGTCCATGGATAATGATGTTTGAAGCTCAAAGTGCAAGCAAAACCCCCAACACGGTCGTGGTAACACAAAACGGTCGTGCTACAAATGAAGAAATCACAGGAAAAATCTCAGTTTTGAAGCAGCTGCAGAGCATACTCTACCACGGCCATGCCACGCAACACGGCCGTGCTGCGACCACCCACCATGACCGTGCCATGTAGCACGGCCATTCTACCATCTTCCACCACGACCGTGCCACGCAGCATGGTCATGCTATCCTCAACCCACCACGGCCGTGGCCTTTTCAGCCCAAAATCGACCAAAAGCCTGTTAACTTTGATGGAATAAACCCACGATCGTGCCCATCCACCACGGTCATGGTCTAACCTACCCATCACGACCATGGTGCCCTACCACGGCTGTGCTACTCACCAAACCCACCTAGTTTTCATTGCTTTACCCATTTTGCCCCTACTTGACCTAGTGCTTCCTCCCCACACCTATATATACCTAGGTGGCGGCTGGGGTACGAAGCCAGCTACCTTCTACCACCTCCTAGCTCCCCAAATTTCCATCCACTACATTCCACTCCATATCCACCTCAAATCCACTCCATTTCACCATTTCCACCACCAAAGCACTAGTTTAGACTAGTTCCTACCCACAATCCTCTTCATTCTTCACCCTTGCACCCTGAAGGAGGGAGGAGGATGACCTATAGCTGCTAGAGAGGGGGATTTCAGCCACTACTTCGAGCTCCATGGCCACCTCTATCTCTTTCTTCTCTCTTTTTATATTTTCCATTTCTATGAGTAGCTAGGCCCCTGTGGGTGGGCTGTTTGGGGGAAATTATGTTAGTTTGATACCATGTTGGGGGAAAATGACATGTAAACATTGTAATTCCATTTGTTAATGATTATATTCTATTTGCGTCTCATTCTCCATGGATTTGTTATTGGTTTGTGTGTGGAATCACCTAGGAATTTAGGCAAATTGCTTATATGTGTGAATTTTGGGATTTGCCCCTAGGTTCAATTCTTGGATCCCTAGGTTGCCCCCCATCTTACTACATCCTAATCAATCTCCCTAAACCTAAGTGAGAGATCTAAGTAGCTAGATTAGATAATTCTAGTGCAATTAGCATGGAGCCTTCTCAAGGCAAGAATGTGGGGGAATTGGGGTCCAAAACCCTAATCTCACCTCCCCATTACAACCCTCGGCCCCTAATTGCCCTAGGAATGCCTAATCTAGAAACCTAGACTTGATTAGACTCTAATTGAATTGTACCTAATCCCTACCCCAATTGAGCCTCGTAAGGGTAGTAGGGGTGTTAGGGACTAGTTCCCCTATACACAACCTAGCATATCCATGGCCAGTTAATAGCTTAGGTTAGTTCATTAGACTCTAACTTGTTGTTTGGTTTGGATAATCTAAATGGAATCATAATGTTCATATGTCACCCCCAACTTAAGTGATAAGTACATACCCCTAAACAGCCCACACATCTCTTTACTGCTTGAAACCCTAGTTTTGTGCTTGCTTAGCTTAATTAGTTCTTTCCTTGCTTAGTTAGCTTCTTGCTTTGCTCTTGTCTTGTTCATGCTACTGTAGCTCTTTAATTTCTCTTTTACTTCTCTCTTGATTGCCTTAGTGTAATTTGCCTTTTCATACCTAGCTTAATCCTTTCTTGCTTGTTTAGCCTTAATCTAGTCTAGGGTTAACGCATATTTCATTCCTGCCTTTAATTCCTCACTTGTTCATAGTATTTTAACAATTAAAACAACCTTCAAACCCTTGACCCTAGTCTCCGTAGTAGGAACCTAGCTAAACTAACCTAGCTCTAGTGCCCCCTCTTTTCCCTGTGGATCGACCATGTGCTTGCCACCTTCCTATACTACGACACGACCCCGTGCGCTTGCGGGTGCAGTGTTTTAGTGTGAGTAGGTGTTAAGTTAGGTTTATAAATTCCGAAAGCAAATTCCCATCACGTGTGTTCCGACCTCGTGGGGCGCATCTAGTCAGGTCAAATCGGCTAGTGTGTTACACCTCTAGCAGAAACGCACCACGTGCCACGTAAATTGACTCTCACATTTTCTGGGTCACCGTCTTTCCTTCGTTGCTTGGTTTTGTGATACTAACTGAGGCTAAGATTTCAAATCTCACACCAATGATGTTTTACAAACACAAAACTTTTAATTTGTTTTAAGTCGCACAAGCTTTTGTAAAACCTCAAAAGATATGTCAAGAGCGCCATATCGTTTTCTCTGACTATTGTATTTTCCTATGAAAAATGCCCGTGACGCGCAACAACATATAGGTCTGCTTCGATTTACCTGGCACATATAAGCTTATCGATCAAAGTAGAAAGTGTCTCATGTCGGGCAAACTCCCCTATCAGTTTTAACATCCCTGCCTGACACAGTCGTTGCTTGAGATGTCATAGCAACCCTTGTCATGACAGTCAAAATGACTTGATTAGACTACTTTTAGCTTTTTCAGGAAGGCAATTTTTGTGTATGCGCTACACATACCCCATGCGACTGTGCAATCGATGTTAGCAGATGAGCTATAAATACTCTGAGCCTTAACTCGTATTGGGCTACAAATTCTCTTGTAGTCATGCTAAGTTCAAGCTCTTGTATCGGCCAATGAACCTATGTCGGTTTACGAGCTCTCTCGAGATTTCGAAGGTGTGCCGACCATATTCACCTTCTTCCTAAAAACATAAGGTATGAAACCGATATCGGTTTGATCATTGTATTAGGCTGTACCACAGTCGGGTAAGCACTATGTCGACTTGTGATTTAACATATTGGTTTGATCATTGTATCGGGTTGTACCCCTGTCGGGTAAGAACTATGCCAACTTCTTATTTAACATATCGGTTTGATCATTGTATCAGGTTGTACCCGTGTCAGGTAAGAACTATGTCATCTTGTGATTTAACATATCCGCTTGATCATTGTATCGGGTTGTAACCCTATTAGGTAGCACAAGATCATCCTTTACTTTCACGTGACAACTTAATGTGTGTGTCAATCTTTCTCTCACACTCGATTTACAACCCACATCGGCTTATCACTTGTGTCAGATAGAAATTGTATTGGCCAGTGTTATCTCTGACCAATGTTTTCTCATAACGAACTATCTGATTATTGAGCATTAGCATATCGGTCTCAGCTTCCATGTAACTAACATACCCGTATCGAGCACCTCCTAAAAGGTTTGTTGCAATTTTACTCATATCTAGTTTAACATATCAGTTTTGCTCACCTAATGTCGGCCATAACTAATATACATATATATATATGTATATATATGTATATATATACATATATATATATATATATATATATATATATATATATATATATACATAAATATACATATATATACATGTATAAATATAATTTTCATCTTTACCAGCAAGTTAGTCACATGATACAACTTTGTTTTTCATAGATGGCACACACCAAACAAATAGTAATCCTTATAGGGAAGTCTGATCAAGGACAAGGAAGCCTTACTAAACGGATGGAAGAACCAGTCCAGAAGCCTACTACAGGGTAGAAGAGACAATACCCGTCAACAGTTGAAACTTCCACGACAAACAAGAGGCCCCGCCATGAGAATGAAACACCAGCTGCTCAAATTTTTGATGCGGGCCCTGGAATCCTATCTCACTCCCCAGGTCATTTTAGGGCAAGGGACGATGAGCACCAATAGAGATACGTAGAGTTGTCAAAGTAGCTGTTTCGCCCAACAAAGTTCTATCACGAGGCATCTTTCCTTTAGATCGAAATCCATGATAGGCTAAAGGACATGCTCACAGCTGCAAAGCTCTTCAAAATCTACTTCTCTTTCACACACGCCAACACAAAATTGACAAAGGAGTTCATTTCCTCGCTAAACAAAGTACCTAACACTCCCGAGGAATGCAACATGTTTGGCGGTGAAAATAGACTAACAGTCCACCTCTACAACTCATATTTCATGATCTATGAAAATTTGATAAATCAGATCTTCAGTGACAGTGAAGAAGATCAGAAGGCACTTGATCGAGGGGTCAAAATGGGTGAAGAAGAAGATTACGACCAAGTCCAATTATGGAAGGTCCTGACAGGTGAGCCCACTTTCAAACCAGGGTGTAAAGTCACAGTTTTACACTCTTGCTTCTGGAGAATAATCTACAAGATAGTCACCATCATCCTTTTCACCAAGTACGAAAGTGGCAACATCTATACTGAAGAGATGCAAGTCATGTGAAGTATCATGATCGGGAAGCCAATCAACCTGGGGTGCTCCCTAATAAATAGACTGCATTCGATCAGGGAGGCCACCAAAGAGTACTGCATGGGAGGAATCGCCAAATTAATCGCCGTAGGCCTTGGGTACCCAGAACCACAAAATATTTCACGTACCCAAGGAGAAGAAAGGATTGCCATCATCTTTGTGACAAGGGCCGACATCCTGAAGAAGAACAAGAGACAACTATTCTATAGATTCACTGAAATCGATATACTCCTTCCCATGCTAGCATGTTCCTCTTACGAAAAATACAAATTGGTTTTTGCAAAAGTGCAGTCATTGATGACTCAAAGCGCCACTCTGGCACCTCTTGTTGCTAAGAAAAACTACTGCTAAAAGGTGAGAGACACCCACTGCCATACAACACCATGAGACACCTCTGCCAAGCATTGAGGAGATCCCCTACATAGAGATTGCACAAGTTAGGCAGGTCATACCAGTGGATCAACCCACGATGCACAGATAAACACCCTAAGAAAGTGATGTGAGTTTCATCCTACTACTAAACCACGTACTTAATGCCGACGAACAAATGTATCTCCCACAAGTCACCATAAATATCCCACCAGCAGCTATCAAAACATATGCCAACGCAACATACTTCGAACCTGCTATGTTTTCCTCCTCACATATAAATACAAAGGTCGACACCATGATTGATAAAGCACAACTACCTTGAGAGGAAGATGTCGATGAGCCAACTATTATTTTGGACTCGCCCACCATTAAAGAGGAGGGTCAGCACACCGCACTCCTGTAACACAAGCACAAAGTAGGACAACCAACCATGATCGCTCACCGACTCACCTCCCCCCTTTGGGGTACACCTTTGGCCTCAAATTTGAGTATCACACGCAGATAACCTAGAAACACTGTTATACCCTTGACTCCCAAACTCATCAATTTTAGGCTTTTCAAAAGAGGCTGGGGACACATGAGCATGAACTCCTGAGCCTGATCAGCCTTCCTAGCCAGCTCGAGACACTGAACAACACGAAGCAAACCATGCTCTAGTGCTTGGATACTATCGAGCAAAAACACAAAGAAAGGAGCAGGCATTGTCAAGCATGCCGCTTGAAACATTCACCTTCATCTTCCCCTAGCTTAGTGGCCCTTCCCATGTCTCGACCATGCCCCCTGAAGAAGCTTCTCCAACAAGACATCCCACATTAGGCTATGGTATTAATGGATCAACCCCACCTTCCAAGACTCTGAAATCTTGCAGATGGCGGAAAATTACGATGCTTCAGAAGTAAGAGAGGAGCTCACCTCACCCCCAAAAGAAAACCATCCTGAATGGTGTTTGAATGAATTTCCCAAAGTTCCAAAGGATCTCCACCTAGGTAGTGGCTTCATCCCCAACTTATTAGACATGGTCAGTATGATAGGGAGTATGCTAGCAACAATTGAAACTACAACAACAATCTCTACACTTATGAACGCCGAAGAGCTGGATGAACTCTTTGCCAACATTATGAAAAAAATCATCTGATGGAGAAGACGACGACCTACACACCTTAATATCCACACAACTCCCATGGAAAAAAAGAATAAAGGTAGAACAATTTGTTGCACCATCAGTCATCTCAAGATTCAACATGCCAAATTTTGACAGACGCACTATTGGTCACCTCAACATTCGTGACCAACATTTGTCTAAACCGGATTCTGAGCCCCGAGCTAAATGAAGAAATCGTCATATGGGCCAATGGATACTCCTATCTATGTTGACAAGTATTAAAGAATATGTTTCACCCAGAAGTTGTCGTTAGCAAATGCCTCTTTCGAGTACTGGAAGGCTCTATTCTGGAAACTATAATTTTGAATCCAACCACATGGACAATCTACAATGCCACCCCTATTCAGGCTAGACGACAACTTGCGGGTGTGGACAACTCACTGCATGTGGAGGATATGTTGTGCTATATCAACGACCACAATCCCAGGCTAGTGCTTGTCCCACACAAGCACAAGAACCACTAGTTCCTTTGTATAGCAGATCTACTCTCTCATCAGGTATCTTTGTACAAATGTTGCGGAAATGAAATTCCCCATCAAGACCATCATTTCCTCCACCAAGCAAATAGTTCTCTGTGAGTGCTTCCACTCAAAATCCACCGGGTCATCAAAAGAAAAATCCAACATCATAGTGGTTGCTGGAACTTTTCTCAATACAAAACTTTCCTATCTAGCAAGACCTGGTAGTGGCAACAATGCTTTTATCATCCTACATGCCATCTACCTCCTCAACAACTCAAGATATATGATGCATCTCTAGGACATAAATATCTTCAGGATCAGGGGACTCTATGCAATGATGTTCATACAAGATGAACATTTCTTTCGCAACTCAGAATTCTTAGATAACCTCTTGGAGTTAGATAATAATAACCATTCCCTATTGCACCAAAATAGACCTGAAAAGTAGCTAAGGGACATACCAAATCCTCTCATCCAAGACACCACAACCCCTTCCACAGTAATTCTCAACATACAACCCTCTGCTTGCGTCTCTGAAACCACAATCCACAACTTTGATCGTGCTGCTTTCACAACTTTATCTCAAGAGCAGGTCAACCATATTCTGATATATCTTGCTGATTCCAACACTACAAATGTAATCTATGATAAGGACTCTGTAGTAGTTCCTACTGACAATCTCAGAGACATGGTGAAAACTAGTGGATGCCTCGCCATGACAGTCGCAGTAGCTTACATCACCATCCTACATCCAAAGATTGCCTCGGCCTGAATTGCACACCTAATGCTCTTCAACGATGTTTTCCTTGATGATGAATCTGGTGCATGTAACCTATTTCAAAAATAGCTAGAAGAACGTCTACCTCCCTATATTTTTCTACCTATGCTTCACGACAACCATTGGATATTACTAGTCCTTACACGAATATCAGTTGTGGCATCTTCTATAGTAGTTCTGATTCTCACCAATAAGAAGATCTAACCTTCTATCCAGAACTGAAGAAACCTCTTGAAAGGCTAGCACAAAAGTTCTATCATGAAGCGGTTGAGATTGTGAAGCGATATATACCAGACCCTATAGTAGCTTGGCATGATCTTCACTTCTGTCACTGTAGTCTGCAACAAATTCCTCTATCCAACGATTATGACATCTTCATATTATACTGGATATACTCTGCCATTGCTTTGAACTAGTGCCCCAAATACTGGCATGACATCAATTATTATAGCCTACATGGACAATATGGCATGGACCTACTCTCTTCTGATGGGTCAAAGACAAGAAACCCTCACTGAACTATATTGACCCTTTCTCTTATACCCACACCACTCTAAGATAGAGCTTGGGGTAAGTTTGGGGGGGGGCAGTGGTCCTTATAGCATTAGTGAGGGAGGTATTTGTACAACTATTTTCTTCTACATTTCTAAAACTTTGTACAAAAACTTTAAATAGTAATGGAAAAGAAACACTTACCCAATCTACTACTTATAAATGGTTAGAATTGCACATTTATTTGAAATGCATAGTATATCCTTCACTTTGTCTCTCTATACTTATAAATTGTGAATATTTTCAATTGTTCTCTTGAGAATGAAAAATCAAACCACAAGTACTACTTTTCCCTTTTTGTACAAGAAAATTAATCTAGCAGTCTGAGACGTGCATCTATGAAGAAAAGAGCTACCTAAAAAGTGTTTATTTCACCTTTTATTACAATAAAAAATTGTTCTTTCAAATAGAAATTATTTTTAGGTATGGAAAATCTGAGGCAATGGCACGTAGGATGTTAAATTACTTCTCTAAAGCCTTCTGGCTTGGACTATAGGGACTATTTTTCTTGTTAACAGACCCTTACTTGAATGACCCAATTAAAAATAAGAAAAACCCAAAAAAGCCTTCACATACTTGTTCTTTCAATGGAAATCATTTTTAGGTGTGGAAAATCAAAGGCAATGGTACGTAGAATGTTAAATTACTTCTCTTAAGCCTTTTGTCTTGGGATGCAGGGACAATTTTGCCTGTTAATGGACCCATACTTGAATGACCCAATGAAGAACAAAAAGATCCAAAAAGCCTTAAGCCTTCTCAAAATTCCCACCTTTTTCTTCTTACCCATGATATAAAGTTTGGTGTGAAAGCTAGCTTCACCAGACATGCATAAAAAGTCTCATAGAAATATTAATTTTGTTCTATCAAAAGAAAAAAAGAAAAGTCAATACACTTGTGGCCTGACTTAATTCTTTTTTGACTTTTCAAAAATCGACACGTACTTTTCACACCTGTCTGAACGGAAAATTTTGAAACTTATCTTTTAACTCGAGGACAAGAAAATTGTTTAGTTTGGAGGGGTTGATAACACCCATTTTATGGATGTTAGAACCTATTATTTATATCAAAAATATCTCAAACTTTCACTTCCTCCTAATTTTTGTTCAAATATTAGACTACATATGTTTTTTGTACCTTTTGATCACTTTTCCTATCTTTTGGAGGACTTTTTGACACATTATGATAGAAAGTATGCCCATCTAAGTGATGATTTTTTATATAGATAAATATTAGGTTCATTACCAGCAACCTAATACACCCTCCTAAGAGAGACCGGAAGAAAGCAGGCCTGCACCAGTATGAGTTCCCTGATACACAAGCAAAGTGTAACATTCCTGACCTGGGTTATGCCTTAACCCTAGATGTTTTGTTAATAAAGTTAAATTATATGCTTGATCTTATCTCTTGAAAAGTAATTAAGGCTCAAGAGGAACTTATGTTTCAATTTTAGTCCTTTTTGAATAATGTTGAAACAATGTTTTGTCTATTTTGGACTAAAGTGCAAATTACCCAAGTTGAGGGGTTAACTTGCAAATTTTACATGATAAAATGTTCCTAAAGTGTTGAAGCATCATAAGAATGAGAATGATGCAGAAGTATGGCTTGTGGTAGCCTGAGCACCAAGAAAGAGCTTATTGAGCAATGTTTGTGCATTAAAACCTAGTTTTGGTGTAATGTGCAATTTACCCAAAACCTAGGGTTCAATATGCAAAATGTCGCTCCTAGAGAGTCTCGAATGCTTCTTGGCATCATGTAGAGAAACGAAAATGAGAGGGGCATCTCATTTAAATCACTTTGGAGGAGAGAGAATCTTGATATTAAAATAATCAAGATTTAAGCATAATTGGAAACATAATTCAATTTAATGCAAAAATAAATATATTAATGGGAGTGCCCTTCAACCAAATATGTGAAGGTTGAATTTTGACAAGAGTGGACGTACTTTTTCCTTGAAAAGGCCACGAAAATATCCTAAGTGAGTGGAGAGCCCACTCACATTACTTGACTAAAAAGTAATATCCACTAAAAATGGGATATTAGTATTATATGAATTAAGGTGCTTAATTGCTTTTCCTTTAATTCATGGATAATGAAGAGGAATTTGAAGGTGGGGAAGATAGCTTTGCATGCAAGGATTTAGGAGGAGATGTGGCACCATTTTTGGGGAGTTGAAGGATTATTATAAGACTTTCTCTCTCATTGAAATTCCCTTATAAACACTTCATTTTCCACCCACTTGAAGACTCTTTTTCATATTTTCTTTCTCTACTTACTTTGGTTGAACACAAGGGAGCTTATGAGCAATAGGAGGACGTGCCCCAACCTGTAGTTAATCTCCTTAATCATCTTCAACCTTGATTTTATGGTGGAAATAAAAAATCAATGCTTGATTTCTTCTTTTCTTCATTCAATTTTCAATCCTAGCCATTTCTTTTCACTCAAAAGCTTGAGGACGGACCTTGGGAGGTTGAGAAAGCTTCATTCACCATTGAGGACGTGAAGGTTGAAGCTTGGATTCAACTTTGAAAGTGGGGTATATAACTTGAACCCTTAAATGTTAATATTGATTTCCTTTCTCTTACATATGTTGAATCTTTCTTCATTCTTGAAATTCCTTTTGATTGATTGTTGAAATCACCACAAGAATCTGTGAAATTTTCGAAGGTATGAAGCTTGAAGATGATGATGTCATCTTAAGCACACACCTCAATAATATCTTGTGCAATTAGTTTCATAATTGAGTCCAATCGGTCTCAAGACCAATTGAGACCAAACGGTCTCAAGGCCGTTTGGGATCGAACAGTCTCAAGACCGTTTGGGATCAAGTGGTCCCAAACTGAATGAAGGTTGAATACCTCAAGACCGAATGGAGGTCAAGCACCTCAAGACCAAATGAAGGTCATACACCTCAAGACCAAAGAAGGTCATACACCTCAAGACCGAATGCATGTCATACACCTCAAGACCGAATGAAGGTCATACACCTCAAGACTGAATGAAGGTCATGCACCTCAAGACTGAATGAAGGTCATGCACCTCGAGATCGAATGAAGGTTGAATACCTCAAGACCGAATGGAGGTAAGCACCTCAAGACTGAATGGAGGTAAGCACCTCAAGACCGAATGGAGGTACGCACCTCAAGACCGAATGGAGGTCAAGCACCTCAAGACCGAATGGAGGTCAAGCACCTCAAGGCCGAACGGAGGTCAAGTACCCCAAGATCGTTTGAAGGATCAATTAATCTCAAACCTAAATGAGTGATCATAAAGTATCTCAAGGTTGATCACAATAAAAGAATCACTAAGGTACATAGTGAGTAAGTATGCTTAGAATAATGGATATTTGACGCTTATGGAAGCAATGATCTGATACACTAAGTCAACTCTTCACTCAAGTTGATTAAAATCTAATTGAGATTAAAGTAATTAACCTCCTAGAGAGGATGAGAGAGAGGAACTTATACATGAATGATAATCATGTAGTGATTTAACCTTGACACTCTCAACATAACTACAATATGTAATTAGGGTATGATCCAGGTTGATGAGATCATAAAACCCTAATCGAGAAGGTTAATGAATCCCTAACCCTAATTGATGGTTCAAACGGTTTTATCAAACCATCTGGTCATGTTGATCGTATGGAAGAGTTGACCATTTGGGGTCACATGACCTCAAGACCGTTTGAGGTCAGGTCATGTCATGGTTGAATGGTGATTCAATGGTTTCAATTGAATTAGTTCCAATAATGCTAATAATTGATGATTTCTTGATTTCAAAACCCTAATTTTGGGCAATATGATGATTAACCATAGCCATAATGATGGATAATGGGATGAGTATCTCTAATTGACATGAATTGGGAAACCTTAACTCTAATAAAGGATTAGTGGTGTTACCCTTGTATAGCATGATGCTGATATGTAACTGATATAGTTGTTGTCATGATTACTAACCACGCAAGTATCATGAGATGATGAGAATAGCCAGGTATGAGCTATGATATTTCATTTATTGAAATTGTTAATGTGCCTTGTGAGCCATAACATTCTTTGCTGCCTAGTGAGAGGTAACAAGAGATGAAATGGGCTTTGTGAGCCATATGAGATGCTTGTGTAGCAAGTATCATGTTACCTTGGTCAGATGACCTGAGTGTATTCTAGTTACCTGATAAATGGTAACAAATGTTCTTTAATGAATTGAGGGTTTGAATACCCATTTTCTATAATCATGATGATGAGTTTGTAAAATGATGAGAATGCTCCTGATGAGATGAGGGATGGAGATCCCAATGCTTTATTAAAGATTTGAACAATACTTGATGAAAGTATTACACATTCTTTGTAGCAATTGTTGAAATAATTGTTGTATTGGAAACTTGTTGATGCTAAAAGAATATGGTAATAAACTTAATTAATCAAGTGATATCATATAATGTAGTTGCCCTGACCACAGATCCATCAGCGTCAAAATTTGCTGAATGGTGAAACGAGTTAAACTTAGAGCACATATTTTTGAATATGTGGGGGTAATTGGGCAATTATATCCTCATGCCCCATGGGAATGGCTGCGGGCTATATCCTATGCACGGGATTGGTTACAGACCATACCCCAGTATGAGTATGGCTACGGGCCATGACTCTATGATATGATACTAGGCATTTTGCTATGGGACATAAACCTAAAGAGAGTATATGCTACGGGCTATAACTCTATAGAAAAGATGCCATTATACCCTGACAAGCTAATTGTAGTCTGACATGTGATGTCTCTACCATGTAATCTCATAGTGACTGAGAAGGTTGAGGTCTTGGAGTCTGGCTCTTCCATTGACCTTGTGTGGTACCGATGCTTTACGTAATCATGGTTAGTTGGAGCATGAACGTTATACTTCATCAAAATGTAATCAACCATGTAGCGTATTTTCTTATGGTTGAAATACAAGAATCACTGGTTGATGTTATCTTTCCTAGTATATCGGATAAAATCTATACATGTTCTTCATATTCCTTTTTGGATAAGTGACATGCTTCTTTATCAAGTTACAACTGAAATACTTTGAATAAGAATATTTCTCTAACCTGTTTAGACATGATTTAACTGTTGTTGAATATATACGTTTCCTCTTCTCAGTTTTATTTTTATAAACTGCAATATTAATGTTTCTGGCGGAGAGTTATATCTCTCGCTGGGGAAATTTCAATTGTCTCACCCCCGTGGGATCTAAATTTTTAGGTAGACGCGGAGGAAGAGGCAGAAACCCTATTGCAAGGGAAGAGCAGCAGCAGCAGCAGCAGGGACAACAGTGAATTCTCAGGTGGAAACACTGGTTGTCATGTCTTGTAAATATAGTCCTATGTGTCGTCTCTGTACTCTTAGGTCCTCAGAGTTAGTAGTTAGTTTAGTAAATCGATCTGAGATTTTGGCTTGATGCCTTGAGGTTCTTATGCTACCTATGTACAGTTTTAATAGGGAAGTTGATGTACGTGATCCTCGAGAAGGAATGGTACAAGATATGTACTTGTGAACCAGAATGTAATTGAATTAATTTGGTTCCTTTCGAAAGAGTTTTCCAATGTATGGATCTCTTTGTAAATGGTTTTAATTTTTAGTGATTTTCAGTAATTTCGCTGCTTATGTCTAATTATGCAATTAATTACTGTGACGGTCTGATTTGGTATCGGGTCGTCTCACAAAGAATGACCAAATCGACTGATTGACCATAGCTCGGGATGACCAAGACCCGACAAGGTCTCAACCCAGCACACAACAACAAGTGAAGAACTAGGACGAGCTACAACCTGACGCGGTCATAGTATGATTCAACCTATAAATAGCTCGCACAGTGCACAGAGAATAGGGCTGGATTACAGAGAACCTTAGCCTAAGAGCAGAGATGCTGTCAAGAAAGGTTCAGAGGGTCCACCTAGTGATCATTTGAGGTGAGCCTGCTCTTATTCTGAGAAGAATGGAGGGCTCATTTAGGGATCACTCTCATAGTAACATGTAGAAATAAAATTGTCCTTGAGAGAGATGTTGGTTCTTGGCCTGAAAGCTTCCCAATGCATGTTGGGCTTCCTATCAACCTGTAAACCTGAGAGGGTAGTCCAGATAGAACAACCTGACATGGGGACGACAAGAACAAGGATAGTGTTAGTCTGACACGGTTTCAACCTGACACTGTCACGGCCTGAAACAATCATTACCCGATAGGGTCGTTACCCGACATAAGTCGCGACCCGACACAATCTGGAATTTTACCAGTTCCTGTTACCAGTCTAACTCAGTCTCAGGTGTCAGCTACTATGCATATCAATTTCCTAAATTAGGGAAACTGATACATATCTTCCCTTTTTCATCTTTTATCTTTTTATTCAACAATGCATTGTAATTAAGCCATTACATTTATGTATTAGTGCAATTTAGTGATTATTTCTCACCATGTTCATTAGTATGACTCTTTTTAATTGATTGGTATCTCTTGCATCCGAGTTCTGTGTTCTCTATTCCTTCACATTTTTTACTAGCTACCAAAAATGTGATTCCTAAGCTGACCATCTTTGAGAGAAGAAAGTCACGTACAAATAGAATTTGGTACAATCTTGGTGCATGAGAATACCCAGAGTTAGATCTTTCTCTGATTTTTCTTTTGTGTGAAATCTTTGTATAATTTTCCTTGAGAGAAGATTCTATGATTTCGTTTTTCCTTAAAACACCATTTTCAATAGAAAATTATGTGAGAAATGAATCATCAAAAGGTTGTAAGAATGTTATCTTTCTTCGTGTTATACTCGACACCTGAGAATTGATCCTTTAGTTTTATTTTCTAAAAATCTAAAAAGTCTCCTAAAAATCATCAAAACCCCCAAAGCATCCTAATCTTTCTATTAGTAACCTCCTTCTTGGAGTTATCTTTTGTTTCATTCTTTATTCTTTTAGTGACTTGTGTATGCTTCACCCCCTATAAAGTTTTCAACGAATTTGACAAACTAAAATTAGTTTTTGAGACATTTACTCTCCTCATCCTTGTGTTCAACCCCAAAATGCTTCTTCGACCCCATACTAGTTGCGGGTATCATTAAAACTTTTGAGAATTATTAATTGTAAGAGATTGTTTCCCTAAGAACCATTTCCCCTTTTTGGACCCACTTTTGAGGACAATCAATCATATGTTTAACTATGAAGCTACCATGTTCAAGGTGACAACCCTTATTCATATTTCTTTACATTGAACTTTTTCAAGTTGTTGGGACCACCTGGATAAGCATCAAAGATTTCTTCCCCTCTATCTTGAATTTAGTGTTGGCTCAAAATGAGAAAATTTTTAAGATTTGGGTGAAGGTTGGGTGGCATATTGTGATGGACTGGAACTTCCTTTCTTCATCTAGGTACCTTCTAAACCCTACCTTACTCTATGCACCTATCATGCATTCAATCTTTGTAATCAGAATGCTTTGATACATAACTAATAAACCTTGAATGCATTTAATGTACATACAATGCTCAATTTCATTTCTAAACTTGTTTACAAATCTTGTACTCATCTCCATTTATTCCTTCTATTTTGATCTTATCCTTGAACATCTAACAACCTTTATCTCACTTTCAACTTTTAGATCTCTCTCTCATGATTCCAAAGCATGTTTTCTTGCTCAAATCGGAGTTCGAATAAGGTTTTTGTGACCATTTAAATACACTAATTTCTTTTCCTAATTTTTTCCTCCTTTAATATGATCTTGGGCTGGTTTCCTTTTGGCCCAATCTTAGTTATATCCACACAAGTTTGCACCCATTGACTACCTCTGTCACTTGTTCTCCCCTTCTTCAATCTGGACTTTAGGCTGTGAGGCCTTAGGAGCCGTTGGATGTAGGTGAGCCTTGGATCGACCCCAAATCCAACGGACGGGAGCCCTTCTCCCTCCTCTCAGCTAGAAAAGGACTATGGTAGTGCAAAGTGTGTCAGGGCTTGTACCTACTCCCCCTAGTGGCTGTAAGACCCACAAAATCGACCAATCAACCCTCACGTAGGCAATGATAAGGTTTGAACACCTCCACCGAACCCCCTGGTGCCGCCATCCCTCTTGCTTCCTCTTCATAATCTTAACCCATGCCCTAGTACTTCCCGAATCCCATATTTAAGGACCTTGACTCATCTTGGAAACTCAGCTCACTCCTCTCTACCGTGTGGAAGTGTTGCCGTGCTCTCTCCTCCCCTTTCTTGCTCCCTGCTACCAACTGTCACGCCAAAGGGAAACCTACTCGGGGTTAGAGACAACACTAGGATCATCAGATCTCTTGCCCATGTTCCATCACCCCCTTCACACTAGACTGTGGCCAATCGCTTCAGCCTGACCATCGCCCTTTGCGTGTCATTTCCTGATTCCCGCTCTCACTCATCATCGCATACGGAAATAGTTCTCTGCATAAGCCAGCTGCCCCCGACTGTCAACAATCACGTGAGGAGGTTCCTTGGTCACCCCTCATCACCATAGAGTGTGAGCATGAGGCTAGTGGATGTTGCTGACCAACTGGTCGACCCAAATCTTTGCCTCTCGACCCATTTAGGTTTAAATCCTCCTAAAATCCCCCCTTTTATGCCCAATTTTTCAACATTATGTATCTCCTTCATCTTGCATCCATATATTAAAGTGTTGTATATCACTTCGATAAAAAGCACCACCAATCCCATGGTGCTATCTATTTATCCTATATATTGTTCATGCTTCTGCTAATTTATTGATTAAACAACACTCTCACCTATTATGACTTAAAGGTTGTGTGTTGTACATTGAGCATTTTCATTATCTTAGACCTAGTTGATCCTTTTGAAACATGTTAACCTTGAAATCAGTAACCTCTATCATGTTTTAGGCACTCTTGAATCAAGATATCACTTTTTTATGCCATGATATCATTAAAAGACCTTATATGCTTACTTTTGCACATGAATGTGATCTATATGACCTAATCTTGTAACGACATGATAAAAATACAAAATTTTATGTATTCCCTTATCTATATAGTTGAAATTAGATCTAAACCCATCTTGTATATCTTGTTAATGTGGATGTTCTAACTAGACCTAAGGTGCCTTATGTTGTTAGTACCATGATAACTACTATGTGCACATGTTGATATAAAAAGGATCCATGATTGATTGTTGTAGGACCTAAGTCTATAAGAACTTCCATATGCTTTGCATCATGATTATGTTTTCAACCTCTACTAATCTAAAAATCACCCTCATTGTATTTTTATACCATAGGTCATCCTTGAGGGGATTTACTTCAAGCATCTTGTGCTAGGTTTACCACTTCGACCCACCTTGCAAGGTACACTTTTTATCCTCCTTGATCTATTAGAATTGCTATGACTTGGTTGCTAGCTTTATATGTAGAGTCTAATCTTGTCTATGATTACTTGATTGAAATAATGACTCTTATGGTACCTTGATTTAACATTTGGTATATTATTTTTTGTTCAAAACCTTCAAACAATAACTTAGAGAGATGATTATACAAACCCTTATGCCTTACCCAATTGATGGGGTTTAGGCACAAGGTGTTGGAATATATGCCCATAGAGCCATCCCGAGCGATTGCATGGAGTCAGATATTAATTATCAATTACTGTGATTATTTGGTTGATTAATTAATTCTAGAATATTCTAATTAATCCACGAGCATTTTAATTAACACAGTGTTTTTGTTTACCAATGAGTTTAGGAAACCCTACTTCATTTTGTCTCCTATTTAAAGGGGGGCTTGACGGCCGATATTTATGTAAGATATTGAGAGAGGCTTTTCAGTTTATGCTCACGTATGCAAACCCTAGCCGTCACCATCCTCAGGAGAGAAAGGAAAGTACTGCGACGCTAGCTTGCCATCGCAAAAAGACGACTCCTTACCTCCGACTTAGGAAGTGCAACGTGGAGTTGCAGTCCATCCATGTGGACAAAGTAGAGACGCAGATACTGATACACCTATGTTTGGAGATATTTTTGGACCATCCGTACGTGCTACGAGTGGCGTACATCACCACATGACAGAAGCACCACCGAATCTTCCTGTGACGCACTCAGTGAATGGGAGAGAAGTTTAGTCCATGTAGGCCATCATCGTTGCACACCATCATGCAGCGGGACATCACCGGACTTTCTCCGCGATAAGGTATATCCCATAAATACTCTTTCTAAATATACTATTGTCGACGAGATCCTATTTCGGACTGCGTGGAATTTTTTTTGTTGCTTCCTCCGTGAATGTTTTCTCCACAAAACCCAACAAATTTGTAACATCCCTGACATGGGTTATGTTTTAACCCTAGGTGTTTTGATTAAGAGAGATGATTATATGCATAATCTTATCTTGTGAAAAGTAATTAGGGCTCAAGAGGAACTTATGTTGCAATTCTAGTCCTTTTTGAACATTGTTGAAATCAATGTTTGCTTGTTTTGGACTAAAGTGCAAATTACCCAAGTTGAGGGGTTTAAGTGCAAATTGTGCATGATAATATGTTACTCATGTGTTGAAGCATAATGAGAGTGAAAATGATGTAGAGGTATGGCTTTTGGAAGCTGGAGTACCAAGAAAGAGCTGATAAAGCAATGTTTGTGCATGAAAACCTAGTTTTGTTGTAATGTGCAATTTACCCAAAACCTAGGGTGCAATATGCAAAATAGCACTTCAAAAAGGTCCCTAATGTTTCTTCGCATCATGCAGAGAAAAGAAAATGAGAGGGGTTCCTCATTTGAATTAAGTTGGAGTAGAGAGAATCTTGATATTAAAATAATCAAGATTTAATCCTAATTGAAACCCTAATTCAATTTAGGGCAAAAATAAATGTATTAATTAAAGGGCCTTCAACCAAAATTAAAATTTTTGGATTCATATGTGTATGGACGTCCTTGAGCTTTGTAAGGAACACGAAAATATCCAAGGGAGTGGATAACTCACTCACAATTTTATAAGAAAAAGAAATATCCACTCACATATGGATATTAATATAATATGATTTGAGGTGCTTAATTTGCTTTTCTTTAAATCATGGATAATTGAGAGGAATAAGAGGCAAAAAAGATAGCCTCAGATACAAGGAAGTTGAGGGGGAATAGGCGGCCCAATTTTTGGGATTAAATGAATTTTTATAAAGCGTATTCTCTCTCATTGAATTTTTATAAAAAGACTCTTTACAAGCCAAAGGAAAGTCTTTTTCGACCCCACTTCTTCTCCTTGATTGGGAAATGACCAAGGGAGCTTGGAAGGATCAGGAGGATGACCCCCAACCTGTTGGTAAGCTTCTTGACCTTGGTTCACCTCGATTTCATGGTGGAAATCACAAATCAATGCATGATTTCTTCCTATTTCGATCCCCTCTTCAATTCTAACCATTCCTTTTCACTCAAACCTTGAGGACGAGCCTTGGAATGGTTAAAGGAGTTGCATCCACCATTTTTTCCGTGAGCTTGGAGCTTTGGAGCTCAATTGGAGGCGGGTTTTATAACTTGAACCCTTATTATTGTTATTGCATTCAATTTCTTATCAAATAATGATCATTTCTTTATTCACAATAATTGATTTGGTTGATTGATGCAATCACCATGGAAATCACAATAGGTTTCGTGAGTTTGGAGCTTGATGATGATGGCATCATCATAAGCACACACCTCTCCAAATATCCAAGGCAAATGGTTTCAAAAGAGTTGCTCAATCGGTTTCACAAACCGTTTGGGAGCAAACGGTTTCAAACCGTTTGAAAGGAAATGGTTTCAAACCATTTGAGGGCAAACGGTTTCAAACCGTTTGAGGGCAAACAGTTTCAAACCGTTTGGAGGTGTTGACCAAGGTTGACTGTTTGGATATTTGTTGATAATGATGTTGGCTAATGACCCACTAATTATAACTGATTAGTTCCAATTGCTTCATGAGTTGAAGGACAATCAATCACCAAACCCTAATCGGGTTAAGTGCTGATTTCATAATTAATTGACTTGGAACTTTGGGTTGATTAGCCCAAACGGTTTCAAAACCATTTGGAGATCACCCAAACGGTCTCAAGACCGTTTGAGGGTCACCCAAGGCCGTTTGGAGGTCTAGGGTTGAGTATGGTTGGGTATTTGAAGATCCAAAGATACCAAACGGATTTGGAATCAAATGTTGATTTGATGATCAATCCAATGACCCAAAACCCTAATTAGATGTCATGGATTTTGATGTTGATATGGGAAAACGGTCTCAAGACCATTTGGAGGTCATCCAAACGACCTCAAGACCATTTGAGGTCAGGTCTTTTCCAGCAAGATTGTTTGGAGGTATTTCAAGCAAGACCGTTTGAGGCCTAATTGGTCAAGACCGTTTGGGGTCTAAGTGACCAAGATTGTTTGGAAGGTAATTAACCAAACCGTATGAACATTCAAAGTGATTAAAGACCAATTATTTAATTGAACGATTACATGAGTATAATGCATGTGGTGATTAAGGTCATGATCCTTATTAAAGAGATCATGAAACCCTAATCATGAGTATAAACCCTAATTGCTTATAAGGACAATGACTTGGTACACTATGTTAATCATAGTTGTATATACTTGATTGAAGGGTTAATATGACCTAATCAAGTTGAGAGGATGATAGCATGAAATTCATATATTAGTATGATTCATGTGGTGATTAAGGGTATGATCCTTAAGTAAAGAGGTCATGAAACCCTAATCATGAACATAAAACCTAATTGACAGGGTTATTGAATTCTAACCCTAATTGAGGGCAATTCTAAATGCAACCCTAATCCAGGGTGAGGATGTAACCCTAAATCTAGGGTAATGATATGTGAAACTCTAAATTAGGGAAATGAGATGTAAAACCCTAATTGGGATGAATAGTGAATCTCTAATTATGGACAATGAAATGAAATCCTAATGGAGATGAATAGTAGACCCAAATTGTGGGTGACTATAGTGGAAAATCCTAGTTAAGGATGATTCCATATGAAATCCTATTCTAGGGTAATGTCATGGGAAACCCTAAGCAAGAATGATGTACATGAAACATTGATGTGATGATGTGATGTGAGAATCAAATTTATAGTGATGTCATGTAATGATATATGAAACCCTAGTTGAGGGTGATTTCATGAGAAACTCTGGTTAAGTGTGATTCCATGTGAAACCCTAGTTGAGGGTGATTCCATGTGAAACCCTAGTTGAGGGTGATTCCATGTGAAACCCTAGTTGAGGGTGATTCCATGAGAAACTCTAGTTGAGGGTGATTCCATGAGAAACCCTGATTAAGAATTAACATCACATGAAGCTCTAATACTATGTTATGATAAGAGGCCCTAAAAAGGGTGAAGGTATGTGAGATTCTAATGTGGAGTCGTAATACATAAAGCACTAATCCTGGACAATATGACAATGAATCATAATCCTAATTTTAAGTAAGGGTATAAGGAAACCCTAATGATGAAATAGAAGGAGTTACCTTATAAAGGTGAAATATTTCAAGAGGTTGATTATAAGCAACCTTATTGTAAGCAATGTCTTTAGCATTAGACAAGTCCATATCATTAAAGATAGTTGGACAATTCTAATGTGTGGCCTATGCATTATATGCTAAAGGTGAGAGTTTAATGATGGAATGTATTAAGAGGGAAATACCTTAATACAAGATAAGTTGCTTAACTCAAGAGAGTCTGAAATGATGAGAAAAGTGATACATCAAGATATGATAGTTATCACATTCAACACTTCAGGGTGTATATATCTTGATGCACTTCAAATCCAATATAATTGGGTAAGAAACATATGAAGTGTATTATGTAACTATTACTATGAAATGTAATTAGTTGATGCACTTTGATAAGTGTTGACTAATGTACCTTGAGAATGGGGTTAAGTCTAATTAATGAGTGTGATGTAATCATACCATGATGAGGATAAGAAATGAACTCATACCTTGAATTGATGATCATTAATGCTATATGATGAGAGTAATGATCTAGAATAATTATTTATGATATCTTTGAATGCCCCAGAGGTATGTAATAATGAATTAAGGGTTGGACAGATAATATATTCATGAACCCCTAATAAATAAGAAATGGGGAACCCTAACCCTAATTTGGGTAAAGGGCATGAGAAGCCCTATTTGATAGTAAACCCTAATTCCTGGTAAAGGAATAATGGTGTTACTATTGTGTCACATGATGTGATGAATGACTTGTATAACTGTTATCATGTCTAATAACCATGTAGGTATTATGAGATGATGAATATAGCCAGGTTTGAGTTGTGACATTTATATAATAAATGTTGATTGGCCTTATGTGCCCTAATGTTGTTGTTGCTTAGTAAAAGTAGCAATATGCATGGATTCTATGAGACATATGAGTAAGTTGTTGCCTAGAAAGAGGTGATAAGATATTTTTTGGCCTTGAGAGCCATGTGTGATGTTGGTGTAACAAATATCATGAATGCCTTGGTCAGATGACCTAAAGGTGATAGTTACCTGATAGATGGTAATGATGCTAAATGATGAGTTAAGGGTTTAAATACCCATAACCATATGATTATGGTGATGATATCGTAAGGGATGGGAATTCTCAATATTAAAATGAGGGATTGAGTTCCCAATGTCTTTTAAAGACTGATAAGTAATTGATGAAAGTAGTACATGTCTTTTATAGCATTGTTGTAATAAGTCATGTTTGAGAACTTGGCTGATGCCAAAAGAATATGAAAATGTACTTAATTAATCAAGTGAAATCTTTTCATGTAGAGCCCTGACCATAGATCCATCATCATTAGTAATAAGGTGAAGGTGAAATGGGTGCTCCGCGGCAAAACCCATAATGCATATTTTGAATATGTGGGGTTAAATGGGCGAAAAATATCCTTACGTCTGGTGAGGAGATTGAGGGAAGGTAAACAACAAACCTCTCAATCATTCATGTGTCGGGATGGATTTATCATAAATCTCCCGATGGTTGGGATAGATGTAACATTAATCTCCCAATGATATTTAATGTCGGGTCGAGGAGATAACCATTAAATCTCTCGATGGCCGATGAGAGTGCAGTTGACGTTGTAACTCTATAGCGAAGTTCCAATATACCCTAGAAAGCTATTTTGAGTAGTTAACACAGTTCTTCTTGTTGTCCTGCACTGAACGGGATGTGAGAGGTCATGGGAATCTGGCTCCTCCATTGACCTATGTATGGTACCAATTTCGACTTTGCAGTGGTCGGTTGGAGTATGAGCAGTATACCTCATCTCCTCAGGGCATAAGTGTGATTGTAAAAATATAATCGGCCGTTTAGCATGATTCCTTAAGGATTGAATACGGAAATTCATTGGCTGATGTTACATTTCTTTTATGCAACTTTAGTTCATTGATATTATTCATATATGTTGTATTCATTACAAGTAGATGGATAAACTATGATTCTACCATGAGTAGATGCAATGTTATCCCTGGGTGAGGAGATTACTTCACCTTGTTCATACATTGACTTACCTGCTGTTGATTATATATAAATCCTTCTGCTCAGTTTATTTTAATAAACTGCTATAACAATGTTTTGGCAGAGAGTTATATCTCCTGCTGGGGCAATTTACAATTGTCTCACCCCCTATGGGATCCAACTTTTTAGATGGACGCGGACAAAGAAGCAGAAATCCTATTGTAGGGAAAAGACAACAGCAATAACATCGGGGACAACAGTGAGATCTCAGGTGGAGATACTGTCTATTAAGTTATGTAGTTAGAAAGTCCTATGTGTCGTGTCTGTACTCTCAGGTCCTCTGAGTTTTTAGTCAGTGTTTTTAATAAATCGATATGTGGTTTTGGCTTGATGCCTCAAGATTATTATGTTGTATGTACATAATGTTAATAGGATAGCTGATGTTGTAATCCTCGAGAAGAGATGGTACAAGTTATGTACGTTTGAACCAGAATGTAAATGTTATACAATGGTTCTTGATGGAAGAGACTTCCTATGTTTGGATCTCTTTGCAAAAGGTTTTAATTTTTAGTGATTTTTAGTAATCCGCTACAAATGATTCGCTTCCGTTTAAGTAAATCTTGTTTTAATAAGTTGGGTGCCACAAATTAGTGGTATCAGAGCTCTAGGTTCGCTGAGTCTACAGAGACATATGACTAAGGTAGTAGAGTCTATTTTGGTGTCATCCCGTGTATCTGATAGTGTCTTCTGCTCGTATAAGAGAAGAACTTAAAGATGACTGGGTCACATGAGGAGGTTGCTGCTGAAAGCAGCAATGTTGCACCAAGAAGAGGTGCATGGGAGCAGGTAAGAGAGAGACAATTGCTTGAGAATCCCTTAGCTGATCCAACTATAATAAGAAAATCCTTCTTTAAGTATTGTTGTTGGAGAATTTAGGGCAACAGTAATGTATATAGTGGATCAAGCATGGGCAGTGTAACCTAGATTACCAACCCCCAATTATGATGTTTTAGATATCAAAAAGATTTGTAATCATCATCACAAGGTTGAAGCAAAAGGAAATGATGAATTTCTGGACTTAAACTGAGTCTGTGCTCAACCTTAGCCTGTTGAATCAACCTTTGATGCAGAGTCAGCCTGAGGCAGTGAATAATCCATGAATCATGATAGGTTAGACAAGATAATGTCATTCAAATATGTTATTTTATGAATTCTTGGATTAATTGAGAAAGTAATTGATTGTACTTTCCTTGAATAGTCCTATTAGGACTTATGTTTTGTGTAGTAAAACATTACAAATATTTTATGTTGTTCTTACCTTTATAAGAAAAGATGAGGTACAGAAGAGATGCCTAGATAAAATCCAGGGATGTTAAACCTTATGCTTGTGATAATATGAAAATAAGGAATATGATAGTATACAAAGTGCATACCACTTAATCTTAGTATTTATATACCCTGGCTAGGTATACAACTATTGATGATAAAGTGAGTATGGGAACTCTTAGATTGTTGTCTTTTTTATTGCTCTGATCAAGTAGTCATTCTGAGACAATCTAATGAGTAGTTGAAAATACATGAATTAATAAGAGGAATATGAATCCTTGTTTTCTTTCCTTTCAGGAACATGGCAATCAAGTGGGCTTTAGGACACTTGATGTGTATAAGATAAAAATGTTCAAGTGATGGATACTTAGAAAAAGTATCAGTTTATCTTGGACTTTGGTTCCAAGGTGAAGACATATGTAATGTTCCAAGATGAAAGGAAGATAAATATGTGATGTGTTCTTAACACATGTGATAGATACCAAGATGAAAGATTCTGGTATCTGGGAAATATCAGATGGTTTATGTTGGCTACCTGGAGTGGTCAACCATGAAATTAGTTTGATTATATAAAATAATATGAAAATCATATTTTAGGGGTTTATGCTCTGCATAAACATGATATTAATAAAGAATGTATGATGTTTCTCTGAACAAGAAAAGTGTTACTTGACACAAAATTGAGTCCACAGTCTATGATGAAAAACAGTGGAGCAAGTGCCTTGTGTGATTGATTCTATGAGAATCTTGTATGGAAACACTTTGTTCTGATCAAAGCTTTATGGTGTCTCCATAATAAGGAGTTGTTATGAGAAGACTAGATAGTATGATGATTGAATAATATTTGTCTTCCTTTATCTAGATTTCGGGGGCAAAATCCTTGTTAGGGGTTTATAATTTGTAACATCCTTGACCTGGGTTATGTTTTAACCCTAGGTGTTTTGATTAAGAGAGATGATTATATTCTTAATCTTATCTTGTGAAAAGTAATTAGTGCTCAAGAGGAACTTATGTTGCAATTCTAGTCCTTTTTGAACTTTGTTGAAATCAATGTTTGCTTGTTTTGGACTAAAGTGCAAATTACCCAAGTTGAGGGGTTTAAGTGCAAATTATGCATGATAATATGTTCCTCATGTGTTGAAGCATCATGAGAGTGAAAATGAGGTAGAGGTATGGCTTATGGAAGCCTGAGTACCAAGAAAGAGTTGATAAAGCAATGTTTGTGCATGAAAACCTAGTTTTGGTGTAATGTGCAATTTACCCAAAACCTAGGGTGCAATATGCAAAATAGCACTTCAATAAGGTCCCTAATGTTTCTTCACATCATGTAGAGCAAATAACATGAGAGGGGCGCCTCATTTGAATTAAGTTGGAGGAGAGAGAATCTTGATATTAAAATAATCAAGATTTAATCCTAATTGAAACCCTAATTCAATTTAGGGAAAAAATAAATGTATTAATTAAAGGGACTTCAAACAAAATTAAAATGGTTGGATTCATATGTGTATGGACGTCCTTGAGCTTTGCAAGGACCACAAAAATATCCAAGGGAGTGGATAACTCACTCATAATTTTATAAGAAAAGAAATATCCACTCACATATGGATATTAATATAATATGATTTGAGGTGCTTAATTTGCTTTTCTTTAAATGATTGATAATTGAGAGGAATACGAGGCAAAAAAGATAGCCTCAGATCCAAGGAAGTTGAGGGGGAAGAGGCGGCCCAAGTTTTGGGATTAAATGAATTTTTATAAAGCATATTCTCTCTCATTGAATTTTTATAAAAAGACTCTTTACAAGCCAAAGGAAAGGCTTTTTCGACCCCACTTCTTCTCCTTGCTTGGGAAACGACCAAGGGATCTTGGGAGGATCAGGAAGACGGTCCCCAACCTGTTGGTAAGCTTCTTGACCTTGGTTCACCTCGATTTCATGGTGGAAACCACAAATCAATGCATGATTTCTTCCTATTTTGATCCCCTCTTCAATTCTAACCATTCCTTTTCACTCAAACCTTGAGGACGAGCCTTGGAATGGTGAAAGGAGTTGCATCCACCATTGTTGCCATGATCTTGGAGCTTTGGAGCTCAATTGGAGGTGGGTTTTATAACTTGAACCCTTATTATTGTTATTGCATTCAATTCCTTATCAAATAATGATCATTTCTTTATTCACAATAATTGATTTGGTTGATTGATGCAATCACCATGGAAATCATAGTAGGTTTCATGAGTTTGGATCTTGATTATGATGACATCATCATAAGAACACACCGCTCCAAATATCCAAGGAAAATGGTTTCAAAAGAGTTGCTCAATCGGTTTCACAAACCGTTTGGGAGCAAACAGTTTCAAACCGTTTGAAAGGAAACAGTTTCAAACCATTTGAGGGCAAACGGTTTCAGACCGTTTGGAGGTGTTGACCAGGCTTGACCATTTGGATATTTTTTGATAATGATGTTGGCTAATGACCCACTAATTATAATTGATTAGTTCCAATTGGTTCATGAGTAGAAGGACAATCAATCACCAAACCCTAATCGGGTTAAGAGCTGATTTCATAATTAATTGACTTGGAACTTTGGGTTGATTAGCCCAAACGGTTTCAAAACCATTTGGGGATCACCCAAACAGTCTCAAGACCATTTGACGGTCACCCAAAACCGTTTGGAGGTCTAGGTTTGAGTATGGTTGGGTATTTG
Source organism: Alisma plantago-aquatica (assembly GCA_963693085.1). Lineage (NCBI taxonomy): Eukaryota > Viridiplantae > Streptophyta > Magnoliopsida > Alismatales > Alismataceae > Alisma > Alisma plantago-aquatica. Next base: position 526,704,110 of record OY856411.1, read on the forward strand.
AAGATCCAAAGATACCAAACTGATTTGCAATCAAATGCTGATTTGATGATCAATCCAATGACCCAAAACCCTAATTGGATGTCGTGGATTTTGATGTTGAGATGGGAAAATAGTATCAATACCATTTGGAGGTCATCCAAATGACCTCAAGACCGTTTGAGGTCAGGTATTGTCTAATTTGGATGGTGGTCCAATGATTTCAAAGCAACTAGTTTCACATTGACCAATAGTGAGGGTTCATTATTTTCAAACCCTAATGCAATTGATTCAAAACCCTAATTGGAGATTATATGAGGGTTAAATCAGTTGAAGGATGGCCTATTAAGCTCACTTGAAGTGTGATGTTAGGCTCAATTGATGAGTGGTTATATGAATTCAATCGATCATAGGATCAACATTGGAAACCCTAAATCAACATGATTGGTGGAGACCATATTTGGTCCATTCGGTTTTGCGGAGGTTTGGACCAAACGGTCTCAAGACCGTTTGAGTCCAAACAGTATCAAGTCTGTTTGGGACCAAACAGTCTTAAGACCATTTGGGACCAAACGATCCCAAACTGGTTGAGGCTTAAACGGTTTCAACTTCAACTTTGGCAATCGGTTTCAAGTATCACTTTGTCAAACGGTTTCAAGAGTTAACTTTACCAAACAGTTTCAATGATTTTTTCAAGACCGTTTGGAGGTGTAAACGGTCTTAGACCGTTTGGAGGTATTTGAAGCAAGACCGTTTGAGGTCTAATTAGTCAAGACCATTTGGGGTCTAAGTGACCAAGATCGTTTGGAAGGTAATTAACCAAACCGTATGAACACTCAAAGTGATTAAACGTCAATTATTTAATTGAACAATGACATCAGTATGATTCATTGGTGATTAAGGGTATGATCCTTATTAAAGAGATCATGAAACCCTAATCATGAGTATAAACCCTAATTGCTTATAAGGACAATGACTTGGTACACTATGTTAATCATAGTTGTATGTACTTGATTGAAGGGGACCTAATCAAGTTGAGAGGATGATAGCATGAAATTCATATATTAGTATTATTCATGTGGTGATTAAGGGTATGATCCTTAAGTAAAGAGGCCATGAAACCCCAATCATGAACATAAACCCTAATTGACAGGGTTATTGAATTCTAACCCTAATTGAGGGAAATTCTAAATGCAACCCTAATCTAGGGTGAGGATGTGACCCTAAATCTAGGGTAATGATATGTGAAACTCTAAATTAGGGAAATGAGATGTAAAACCCTAATTGGGATGAATAGTGAATCTCTAATTATGGAAAATGAAATCAAATCCTAATGGATATGAATAGTAGACCCATATTGTGGGTGACTATAGTGGAAAATACTAGTTAAGGATGATTCCATGTGAAATCCTATTCTAGGGTAATGTCATGGGAAACCCTAAGCAAGAATGATGTACATGAAACATTGATGTGATGATGTAATGTGAGAATCAAATTTAGAGTGATGTCATGTAATGATATATGAAACCCTGGTTGAGGGTGATTCCATGAGAAACTCTAGTTGAGGGTGATTCCATGTGAAACCCTAGTTGAGGGTGATTCCATGTGAAACCCTAGTTGAGGGTGATTCCATGAGAAACTCTAGTTGAGGGTGATTCCATGAGAAACCATGATTAAGAATTAACATCACATGAAGCTCTAATACTATGTTATGATAAGAGGATCTAAGAAGGGTGAAGGTATGTGAGACTCTAATGTGGAGTCATAATACATAAAGCACTAATCCTGGACAATATGACAATGAATCATAATCCTAATTTTAAGTAAGGGTATAAGGAAACCCTAATGATGAAATAGAAGGAGTTACCTTATAAAGGTGAAATATTTCAAGAGGTTGATTATAAGCAACCTTATTGTAAGCAATGTCTTTAGCATTAGATAAGTCCATATTAGTAAAGATAGTTGGACAATTCTAATGTGTCGCCTATGCATTATATGCTAAAGGTGAGAGTTTAACGATGGAATGTATTAAGAGGGAAATACCTTAATACAAGATAAGTTGGTTAAGTCAAGAGAGTCTGAAATGATGAGAAAAGTGATACATCAAGATATGATAGTTATCACATTCAACACTTCAGGGTTTATATACCTTGATGCACTTCAAATCCAATATAATTGGGTAAGAAACATATGAAGTGTATTATGTAACTATTACTATGAAATTTAATGAGTGGATGCACTTTGAAAAGTGTTGACTAATGTACCTTGAGAATGGGGTTAAGTCTAATTAATGAGTATGATGTAATCATACCATGATGAGGATGAGAAATGAACTCATACCTTGAATTGATGATCATTAATGCTATATGATGAATGCCCTAGAGGTATGGAATAATGAATTAAGGGTTGGACATATAATATATTCATGAACCCCTAATTAATAAGAAATGGGGAACCCTAACCCTAATTTGGGTAAAGGGCATGAGAAGCCCTATTTGATAGTAAACCCTAATTCTTAGTAAAGGAATAATGGTGTTACTATTGTGTCACATGATGTGATGAATGACTTGTATAACTGTTATCATGTCTAATAACCATGCAGGTATTATGAGATGATGAATATAGCCAGGTTTGAGCTATGACATTTATATAATAAATGTTGATTGGCCTTATGGGCCCTAATGTTGTTGTTGCTTAGTAAAAGTAGCAATATGCATGGATTCTATGAGTCATATGAGTAAGTTGTTGCCTAGAAAGAGGTGACAAGATATTTTGTGGCATTGAGAGCCATGTGTGATGTTGGTGTAACAAATATCATGAATGCCTTGGTCAGATGACCTAAAGGTGATAGTTACCTAATAGATGGTAATGATGCTCAATGATGAGTTAAGGGTTTGAATACCCAGAACCATATGATTATGGTGATGAGATCGTAAGGGATGAGAATTCCCAGTATTAAAATGAGGGATTGAGTTCCCAATGTCTTTTAAAGACTGATAAGTAATTGATGAAAGTAGTACATGTCTTTTATAGCATTGTTGTAATAAGTCATGTTTGAGAACTTGGATGATGTTAAAAGAATATGAAAATGTACTTAATTAATCAAGTGAAATCTTTTCATGTATAGCCCTGACCATAGATCCATCATCGTCAGTAATAAGGTGATGGTGAAACGGGTGCTCCACGGCAAAACCTGGAACGCATATTTTTTATATGTGGGGGTAAATGGGCAAAAAATATCCTTACATCCGGTGAAGAGATTGAGTGATGGTAAAAAACAAACCTCTCAATCCTTCATGTGTCGGGATGGATGTATCATAAATCTCTCGATGGTTGGGATAGATGTAACATTAATCTCCCAATGATATTTATTGTCGGGTCGAGGAGATAAACATTTAATCTCTCGATGTCCGATGAGAGTGCAGTTGACGTTGTAACTCTATAGCGGAGTTCCAGTATACCCTGGAAATATCTAACTCCAAGGGGTGTCCATGGAGAAGCAACATGAAGATCCAATTCCAAGAAGAAACTTGAAGTTCTGACCTCATGGAGCATCCATGAAGTTGTTCATTGTAATGCTGATCCTTATAGGTTGATTCACAGGTGTTGTTGCATGAGATGCATAAGACCATAGGTGGACCGTAATCCTTTGTTGCTCTAAAGGATTACAATAGTATGTCCATAACTGATGTATTTGTGTTTGTGATTGCATGTCTATCATTTGTGGTTGTAGATATAGTATTATATGATACATACTATAAGTATGTGGTGTTTGGATATGCATATGTATTAATAAAACCCCTCAATTAATAATATTAGGTTTTAGTTGCCTTCCATGAAGCAGCACACATGAAAAGCTTGATTGACTATGTGTGGGCATGCCTCCACATTGTACACTATCTATCTCGTGGAAGTGTGATGGTGGTTGTGTGGGTCTGCCTCTGCAGGGTGCACACTCATTGTGTTGGCTTATGGGTTGGTCTTAACTAGGGAACCTTGATAGGATCAAGTACCTAGAGGCACACAGATGCATCATGGTGAGGAGTTGTGCATGATCATCTATCCAAGAGTTGCATATGATGCAATTGGCAAAAGTTTCCTACCTTAGTATTCGGGGTCTTTGACGCCGACGTTGGCTGGGCATTGATCCAATTATTTTGGATCTTGGCTCACTAGAAGGTTGTATGTTGCAATCTTCCAAGTTTATAGTGAGGGCTATCAATTTGAATAAAATAGTGGGAGCATAATTAATTAAAGGCCTAATTAATCTCGTTTATTAAATCTTTACAAGTCAAAATGTTTTGGACTAAATGCAAACTTTTTCTTTTGTAGCAATCAAATGGTAAACAACACTCACGCTTTCTCATTGTGATCGGTCCTTGAGAAGGACAAAATTATCGTAACCAACTTTCAAAACTGGTTTAGGACAATGAGAATTGTTCTCATGCATGAGCATAAGCTCTATGTCCTTGAAACACCAGAGCCAGAGGAACCCGCTTCAAATACGCCCAAGGCTAAAACGGATGCTTACAAGAAGCACCTTGATGATGTCGTGGATGTCAAGTGCCTGATGTTGTGCCCAATGAACTATAATTTGTAAGAGCATCATGAGAACATGAATGTCATGGAGATGGTAACACATCTCAAGAACATGTATCAGCATCAAGCAAGACAGGAGAGATATGATGTCTCCAAGGCTTTGTTCAGGAGAAAGATGAAAGAGGGAGACTCATTTGGCACCCATATACTCACTTTGATTAGGTACGTGGAAAGCCTACCCAAGCTGGAATTTCCCCTAGGCTAAGAGTTGGCCACTGATGTGATTTTGCAATCGTTTCCTGAATCATATAATCATTTTGTCATGAACTAAAACATGAACAATCTTGACAAGACATTGTCAGAATTGTTGGGCATGTTGAGGATAGTTGAAGCACAGATGAAGAAAGACAAGCCCAAGTCTGTGATGATGATCAACAATACAAAGGGAAAGTCAAAAGTCAAAGGCAAGGCTAAGAAAGGTTCTAAAGTTGGGTAGAAGCCAAAGTCATCCGCACTCAAAGCTAAAGGTGGGATCTCCAAAGAAGGAAGTTGTCACCATTGTCACCACGCCGGACATTGGAAAAGAAATTGTCCTCTCTACCTAGAGGAACTGAGGAAGAAGAAGCATGGGATAGATATCTCCACTTTAGGTATATACGTTATTGAGATAAACTTAAATACTTCTTCATCATGGGTACTGGATACCGGATGTGGATCTTACATATGTTCTAATATACAGGATCTGATAAAAAGTAAGCCTTTACGAAAGGACCAAGTCGAGCTGTGGGTCACTAATGGAGCAAGATTTGCTGCCACCGCAGTTGGAGTTATTAGGTTATCTTTTCCTACGGCCCTTGTAATAGAATTAGAGAATTACTATTATGTACATGCCATTAATAGAAATATTATTTTTGTATCTTGTATGGATAAGAGTGGATTTGAATTTTACATTAATAATGGAATGATTTCTATTTATAAAGATGAGATCTTTTATGGAAATGCCCCTATGTCTTATGGTATCTACTTGTTAGAACTTGAGACTAGCATATACAATGTAAATACTAAAAGGCTAAAACTTGACAACTCAAACAAAACATACTTATGACATTGTCGTCTTGGGCACATAAATGAGAAGTGCATATCTAGACTCCATAAGGATGGTTATCTAGACTCTTTTGATTTTGAATCATTAGAGACATGTGAGGCATGTTTATTAAGGAAGATGACCAAGACTCCTTTCACTGGACACAGTGAGAGAGCCAGTGATCTGCTAGGGCTCATACATACTGATGTATGTGGACCTTTTAGATCAAATGCTAGAGGAGGCTATCAATACTTCATTACCTTCACTGATGACCTCAATAGGTATGGCTATATATATCTTATGAAACACAAGTCAAAAACTCTTGAGATGTTCAAGACTTTCATGAATGAAGTAGAGAAGCAACTTGGTAAGAGTATTAAAGTACTTCGTTCAGATCGAGGTGGCAAAATATTGAGCCAAAAGTTTGAGGACCTTCTGAGAGACCATGGTATTGTATCACAATGGACTCCACCTAGTACACCACAACATAATGTTGTGTCAGAAAGAAGGAATCGTACATTTTTAGACATGGTATGATCAATGATGAGTTTAGCCGAACTTCCAATATCATTATGGGGATATTCTCTTGAAACTGCAATGTTTACACTTAACTGCGTACCTTCCAAATCGGTTCAAAAGATACCATATGAGATGTGGAATGGAAATCGTCCCAATTTATCTATGTTAAAGATTTGGGGATGTGAAGCTTATGTTAGGAAACATATTCCTGAAAAGCTTGGACCCAAATTTGAAAAATGCTATTTTGTCGGATATTCCAAGGAAACTTGGGGATACTACTTCTACACACCAACTGACAACAAAGTGTTTGTTGCTAGGACTGTTATATTTCTTGAACACGAATTTATTTCCAAAGGAATAAGTGGGACGAATGTAGAGCTTGAAGAGGTTCAAGACCAACAAGAAAGTAGAGAACCTGAGGAGGTACATAAGGAACGTGAAGAATCATAAACTATTGTGGAACTTCAAGTTCCAAATGTAACACAGGAACTTCCTAGGTCTAGTAGGACATGACTTAAGCTTGAGAGATTTGGATTTCTCATGACTCAAGACAGTGATGAATTGGGCATAGCAGATGAGCCAACTTCCTATCTAGAAGCTACTAAGGGACCAGAATCTAAGAAATGGTTTGAAGCCATGAGATATGAGATGGAATCCATGTACACCAACAAGGTATGGAACTTGGTGGATCCACCCGAAGGGGTAAACCCCATAGGGTGCAAGTGGGTCTTCAAGAAGAAGATGGACATGGATGGAAATGTTCAAACCTATAAAGGTATATTGGTTGCGAAAGGATTCCGTCAAATTCAAGGTGTTGATTATGACGAGACCTTCTCACCAGTTGCCATGGTTAAATCCATCAGGATCATGCTTTCCATTGCAGCTTATCATGACTATGAGATTTGGTAGATGGATGTGAAAACAACATTCCTTAATGGAAATTTACTCAAGGATGTATACATGACACAACCTGAGGGTTTTATGAATCCGAAGGAAGCCAATAAAGTATGTAAGCAACAAAGGTCAATGTATGGATTGAATCAAGCATCTCGGAGCTGGAATCTATGTTTTGACGAAGTAGTAAAAAAGTTTGGCTTTAGTCAAAATGAAGATGAACCTTGTCTTTACAAAAGGGTTAGTGGGAGCACAATCATATTTCTCATATTGTATGTGGATGACATACTATTGATGGGAAATGACATCTCTACTCTTCAGATAGTAAAAGGTTGGCTAGGGAAGACCTTCTCTATGAAGGATTTAGGTAAAGAATCCTATATATTAGGGATCAAGATCTATAGAGATAGATCTAGAAGGCTTCTAGGCCTAAGCCAGAGTACATACATTGACAAGGTGCTAAAGAGGTTTAGCATGGAGGGTTCTAAGAGAGGTAACTTTCCCATGTCCCATGGGGTTATGATATCTAAAGCCCAATTTCCTAGTTCATGTGATGAACGTGAATGCATGAGTAAGATTCCATATGCATCAGCAATTGGATCTATCATGTATGCGATGTTATGTACTTGTCCTGATGTGTCGTATGCTTTGAGCATGATGAGCCAGTATCAGTCTGATCCAGGTGAATGTCACTGGACAACTATAAAGAACATCCTAAAGTACTTAAGAAGAACTAAGGATCAATTCTTGGTATACAGTGGTGAGGAAGAGATCGTGGTAAAGGGTTACACTGATGCTAGCTTCCTAACTGACAAATATGGCTATAGATCGCAATCTGGATTTGTGTTTTGCCTGAACAATGGAGCTATGAGCTGGAAGAGTTCCAAGAAAGAGACGGTTGCAGATTATACAACAGAGGCCAAATATATTGTTGCATCTAATGCTGCAAAGGAAGATGTGTGGATCAAGAAGTTCATTTCTGAACTTGGAGTGGTTCCAAGTGCTATTGATGCAATTGAGTTGTTTTGCGACAACAACAGAGCAGTTGTACAAGCTAAAGAACCAAGATCACACCAACATTCCAAACATATTCTACGGTGGTTCCATCTCATATGAGAGATCATACAATGAGGAGATGTGAAGATTTGCAGAGTACCTATAGAAAGTAATGTGTCTGACCTGCTCACAAAAGCACTTTCACAACAGAAACATGACAAACATGTTCAATCACTTGGATTGATATTCATGAGTGATTGGGTATAAGTGCAAGCGGGAATCTGTTGGTATGTATGCCCATAGAGACTATCATTTGAGGATTGTAATGGGATACTATGTAAACGATTTGTAATACTACATTGATCATATCAATAAAGGCAAGTTTCTAATCTATATGTTTGTGTTTTATATTGTGAGATGACCATAAAACTTATAGATGTCTATAGAATAATATACTCAATGACATATGTCTTTGGGTTGATGATCTGAATAGTGAGATCATATGTATGCTAAGAGTATGTATTCATGTTTTGTTCCTAATCAGTTGTTATTGTGGAAATATCCATAGACATCAATAACACATAAGATTAGAATGTATGTTGGTTGATGGAAGAATCTCATTATCCATGATATGAAGATATCAAACCAAATACATAGATACTAGTTAGAGAACAATGTATCAGACAGATCCACCTTGAGAGTGACACATGAATACCATGATTGGTAGTTAGAGTCACATCTCATAATTATGGTGTTGATTGTGGTTCTTAGACCTCAAGTCACTACACTTATCACATGTCATTCAGTGTACTTTGACATCATCCACTGTGGTCCTGAATAAGGATTTCCATAAAGATGGTGCTTGGGTGCACTGTGACACATAGGGATGACTGTGAGTGATGTAGATGAAATTTGTCCTTCCTACGGGAGTTTGATACTACGACCACTTGATAAGCGAGACTGACAAATACATGGCCATGCTGATGTGTGTCAATATGTGATATTGAGCTTATATATATCTCAGACATTCTGCTCTAGTTCAAGGAACATGGATTGAATGTTGAAGAGGATATCAATTCCATGACTTGAGTTCAATCCGGATATCAACAACAAAGGAACTATACAATCACTGTAACACCAATCATGAATGTTAGGTTCTCTAACTTCTCAAATTACTTAGGTGGCAATGAAGTCTTTCTAGATGCCAATCATTGCTTGTGAAATAATAATATGATTATGGATATCATTGCCAACATAATTTGGAGCCTACCGGGTCACACGCATAGGATGTGATGGAATAAGAGTATAATTTGTGGATTTGATTGGAATTTCTCCGAATCACATTGATTACTAAAATCTTTATGTAATCCATTAGAATAATATTGGAGTGACTGGATCTAAGTGCAAGTGGGAGTCTGTTGGTATATATGCCCATAGAGCCATCCCAAGCAATTTCATGGAGTCAGATATTAATTAATCAATTAATGTGATTATTTGGTTGATTAATTAATTCCAGAACATTCTAATTAATCCACAATCATTTTAATTAACACAGTGTTTTTGTTTACCGATGGGTTTAGGAAACCCTACTTCCTTTCATCTCCTATTTAAAGGGGCTTGATGGCTGATATCTACGTAAGATATTGAGAGAGGCTTTTTAGTTTATGATCACGTACGTAAACCTTAGCCGTCACCATCCTCAGGAGAGAAAGGAAAGCATCGCGATGCCAGAATGCCACCGCACAAAGACTACTCCTTCCCGCCAGCTTAGGAAGCACGACATGGAGTTGCAGTCCATCCGCGTGGACAAAGTAGAGACGCAGACGCTGAGGCGCCTACGTTCGGAGGACAACTACGACCATCTGTACACGCTATGAATGGCGTACATCACCGCATGACAGAAGCGCCACCGGATCTTCCTGCGACGCACTCGGCGAATGGGAGAGAATTTCTATCTGTGTAGGTTAGCATCGTTGCACACCATCATGCAGCGGGACATCACCGAACTTGCTCTGCGATAAGGTATATCCCGCAAACACTCTTTCTAAATACATTGTTGTCGACGTGATCGTATTTCGGGTTGTGTGGAATTTTTTTTGTTGCTTCTGTTGCACATGTTTTCTCCACAAAACCCGACACAAGGCTCCATTTCTCCTCCTTGAAATGTCAAGAGAGGGACACAACACATGTTGATATAGGGACAACCCAATGGAAATGGCCATTAGGGCCCCTCATGGTTGAAATAAGAGCAATTATTGGATTTGTGCCTTAATTGACCCTAGGGACTATTCCAATTGGAAGTTGTCACATGAATATAAGGCCTTGTGATGATATGATGAAGCATAATACATAAAATATGCTTTTGAAACCTTTTTTTAATGTTTTAAATGCTGGTTGTCTATTAGTCTTTTACTCCTTGCTCTATTGCCAAGCTTATATTATATTAATCTTTTAGACTTGCTAGCTTACATTTTCAAGTGTACCCTTGCACCCACATTTAATTTTTGTCATGTTTTTGTTCCCTATTAGGTAATGGCAAGTGACGTTGTTGCCAGAAGAAACTTCTCCAACACCAGACCACATCTTTATCAAGGGGAGTTGTAGTAACTAAGGGTTTCTATTTTGTTGTTGTAGTAGAGTATTTAAGTTAAACATGTCTCCTTATGATGTTTCATTTGATCTATGTTATAATTATGACCTTTGGTTCTAAATATGATGTTGGACACTAGATTACTTTGCTATACATACTTGTATGTTCTATGCTATTTTACAGACGGACACCTGAAGCCTATTTCCACTGACCTATAGTCAGCGGGGGTAGGTTGAGGGTAATAAACAACTCTGTGACAAATTGTATCAAAACACATGAGCCTCTATGTATTTGGGGCATAAAACATCATTAGAACCTGTGTAGGACCAAAGTCCATAATGATGAAGCTAAGGTAGTAGGTATGGTGCACCACATGGAGTTTCTAGCTAGTAATTACTCCCAATCTGCCTAGCTATAGTGGTTGGGGTTCCTCCGTACATATACCTATCCTAAATGAATCCAAGACTAGATTTGGTCTCTTCCTCTAATGCTTAGAGAGTTTTCTAGCATCTCATCTCTTCTTTAAGGACTACGCTTGGCCACCTAACTATATGTGATTAGGTAGTGTCTTATCTCTTCCTCTCTCTAGACTATACTCTCACAGTCTCTCTATTTTGGGGTAGATTAAGGATGGGTTACAACTAAAATATGAAATTAAGTTGTAATAATGTGACAATGAGATTATGATAATGTTCTACTCATATAATAAAGTTTTGAACCATGATCACAAAGCTTCCTATTATAATGTTTTTAGTCCACCATGCAAATGCCTACTAAGACTTGTGCCACCTATGCCAGCACCTTGGGTACCAAAATAGGTGACAAGAGAAAGAAAAAGAGGGACATAATGGATTCTGAGGAGACTGAGGAAATCCCCACTAACAGGATCATGACATCAGGAGATTGGGAAGGATAGAGGCATGTCCTCGTGGATGATGTGCATGCTCTGGTTATTCACACCTCCACAGTTTTGAACTTCTCGCTACATGCCTTAGTAGGTGCTCCTTGCCTCACTGCCTCTCAAGAGACTTATGATCAATCCTTGTCCACGGAGAGAACCCCAACCCACCCAGGAGTTACCAATGTGATTCCAACTGCCCAAGACCCCAAGGGGCCACCTTAGTTCAACAATTAGAATGCAAGTTGGGACATAAGTCATAGCAGGGTCAATGGGGCCTAGTTTAGAAGACAAGGAGGGGACAACAACAACCACAAGAAGCTCAAGCAAGGACAGAACCATCGAGACAACAACAACCAAGGTGGGATCAAGAGGTGTAAGAACTGTGGGGCCCGTGACCCTAGCCCATGAAGATTTTAGAAGCTCGTGTGCCACTTTTGCAAGAAAGAATGACACATTTGAGGAATTTGTCCCTACCCTCCTCTGCCATCGGCCACCAAGGGTATGCAATCTAAACATCAAAAAACTGGTGTCTCTATCGTTGATGATGATGAAGCCAATGGAAATGGAAATCATTCAAATGAAGGTATCTTTATATCCCAATTTATTACTTATTAATGGTAAAATAATTGAAAAATAATTAGATAAATTACTCATGTAGTCATGATCTAGGTATCTTAACACTTCATGATCACCCTATTGTAGCTCTATTTGTTTCTAGATCTACTCGTACATTCATATCCCAAACTCTTTCAATGTTGCTCCACCTTAAATTTGAAAGACCTAGGATATACCCTTGATGTTTCAACCCCTAATGGGAGGATCTACACATCTTATCATGTGGTAGAAAATGACCCTCTCTTTTATGGACCTCATGAACTCAAAACTAACTTCATCTTGCTTGACATGGAGGACTTTGACCTCACTCTTAGAATGGATTGGTTGTATAAGAACCATTCCATTATTGATTGTCATTGAAAGAAAGTCATCATCTCCAGACCCAATTCTCCTATCAGTACCATTCCTAGGTAGGAATGACCAAGCCAGGGACCTTGTTATTTCTATCATGAAGGCCCAATCATTGATATACAAAGGGTGTAGATGAATTTTGGCTACTGTAACCCTAGTAAATCCTAATACAACAACTCTAGACTCTATTGAAGTGGTACATGAGTATCCCAATGTCTTTCCTGAAGAAATTCATGGTCTGCCTCCCACTCGTGAGATTGAATTCCACTACAAACCTTGCACTCAGTACTGCACCTATCTCTCAAGCCCTGTATAGGATGGCCCCTACTGAGCTGTGTGAGCTCAAGAAATAGTTAAAAGAGATTCTTGATAAGGGATTTATACAACCAAGTTCTTCTCCTTGGGGTGCACCTATTCTCTTAGTGAAAAGGAAAGATGGTTCTATGAGGATGCATATCAATTACCGCATGCTTAATCAGGATACTATCAAGAACAAGTATCCCCTCCCAAGAATCAGTGACCTCTTTGATCAACTTCACCATGCCCACATCTTCTCAAAGATCGACCTTCGTTCTGGTTACCACCAACTAAAAGTCAAAGAGGATGATGTCCCAAAGACAACCTTCATGACTCTTTATGGGCACTATGAACTCTTGGTTATGCCGCTCGACTTGACAAATGCCCCGACTGTGTTCATGACTCTGATGAATAGAGTTTTCCAACCTTTCTTGGACAATTGACGATCTTCATATATCACATCATTATCTTCTTTAAGGATCATGAATCACATTGATCCCATCTTTTCCAGGTGTTTGACGTTCTCCAGACGTAGAAGTTATATGGGAAGATGTTTAAATGTGACTTTTGGATTGACAAAGTCATGTTCTTGGGATACTTCATCTCTGGAGGAAAGATTTCAGTGGACCCTACCAAAGTATCGGTGGTTATTGAATGAAAAACTTCAAAGACCATTTTTGAGGTACACATTTTCCTCAAATTAGTACAATTTCCACTTCATTCTGAACGTCAATAAGACTGCCTTGCCCATCATCAAGTTAACTCAAAAAGGGGAACACTTTGTATGATCCAAAGCTTGTGAGTCTATCTTCCAGGAGCTCAAGACCAAACTCACCTTTGCTCCTGTTCTGACCCTTCTTCAGGCAATGATGGGTTCATCATCTTCACTGATGCTTCGAAGTTTGGTCTTAGATGTGTGTTGACACAAGAAGGCAAGGTAGTCACCTATGCTTCCAGATATTTGAAACCAAATGAGGTCAACTATCCCACACATGACCTTGAGGTTGTAGCCATCAACTATGCCCTTAAGATCTGGCACCACTACCTCTATGGTGCTACTTTTGACATCCTCACAGATCATAGGAGTTTGAAGTATATATTGACTTAGGCAGACCTGAATTTGAGACTAAGGAGATGGTTGGAGTACCTAAAAGACTATGACTTCACTATCACTTACCATCCTGGTAAGGCGAATGTAGTAGAGGATGCCCTGAGTAGGAAACAGGCCACAAGTGCTGCAATCTTTAACACAGAGTGGAAATATATGGAGTTTGTTTCACCCATGGCCCCAAAGCACTTGGGTGATATGATTAGACTGGCTAGCATCAATGTGAAACCCGGTCTTCATTCTAATATTCTAGAAGCACAACAAGGCAATTCCCATCTAGTATAGGTTATGAAACTCATAGAGAAACCTCAGGCACACCTATTTGTGGGTGTTAACGGAGGTATCCAGTACAAACAATGCTTGTGGGTCCCCGAAGACTCTTCTCTAAGGGATAGCTTTCTAAAAGAAGGTCATGGGTCCAAGTACATAGTTTATCCTAGTTTGATGAAGATGTACAAAGACTTTCAAAGGCCTTTATGGTGGAGAAACATGAAAATTGATATATCTACCTTCATCTTAAAATGCCTTACTTGCCAACAGATCAAAGCTAAGCACCAAAGACCTGGAGGCTTAATACAACCATTTCCTATTCTAGAGTGGAAGTGGGATAACATCACCATGGACTTTGCAGTGGGGCTACAAAGGATCAAGAAGGGAAGTGATGCTATATGGGTCATAGTGGATCACTTGACCAAGTCATCCCACTTCATTCCTATCAAGAGAACCACAAAGGTCACTAAACTTGCTGAGTTATACATCAGAGAGTTAGTAAGAATGCATGTGATTCTTATATCTATTGTCTCAAATAGGTATGCCAAGTTCACTTTACACCTCTGGCAATAGGTTCAACAAGAGTTGGGCACTGAGTTGAACTTCAGTACTGCATATCATCCTCAGACAGACGGATAGTCATAAAGGACAATTCAGATGTTAGAGGACCTTCTGCGGTCTTGTGTTATTGATTGAGGAGGTTCATGGGATCACTACCTTCCCCTAGTGGAGTTTTCCTACAACAACAACTATCAATCTAGTTTTGGCATGCATCCTTATGAAGCTTTAATGGGAGGCCATGCAGGTCACCTCTCTACTAGGACAAAGTTAGTGAAAGATGGATTTAGAAATATACAGAGTTGTAGTTGTATTCTGATAATGTTCATCTAATCAAGAAAAGATTGAAGATGGCCCAGGATAGGTAGAAATGATATGCAAATGCTCACAAGACTGACTTGTCTTTCAATGTTGGAGAGCAAGTGTTCTTGAAGATCAGTCCTATTTGGTCCATCACAAAGAATAAGGGGAAGTTGAGTCCTAGATATGTGGTTCCTTTCAAAATCATGGCCTGTATTTGAGAATGTACTTATAGACTGGCCCTACCTCTATAGTATAGTATGATGCATAATGTCTTCCATGTTTCCAACCTGAAGAGATATGTGAAGGATCCTAGTCATTTTCTAAACCATTAACCAATTGAGCTGAGTAACTCTTTGGTCTATCAGGAAGTGCCAGTCAAGATTTTGAAATGCTAGACTAAAGAGCTCCTTGAACACGAAGATAGATATGGAGAAGGTGTTATGGAAGCACCAGAGTAGTGATGACACAACTTGGGAGCTCAATTCGGCATGGAGTCATGCTTTCCCGACCTCTTCAAGGACGTCCAATTTTGAGGACAAAATTACTTTAGAAGGAGGGGAGGATGCGATGGACTAGAATTTCCTTTCTTTTCCTAGGTACCTTCTAAACTCTACCTTTCTCTATGCACCTATCTTGCGTTCAATCTTTGTAATCAGACAAGCTTTGATACATAACTGATAAACCTTGTATGCATTTAATGCACATACGATGCTCAATTTCATTTGTAAACTAGTTTACAAATCTTGTACTCATCACTCTTCTTTCCTTCTATTTTGATCTTATCCTTGAGCATGTAACCACCTTTTTCTCACTTTCAACTTGTAGATCTCTCTCTTATGATTCCATTGTATGTTTTCTTTATCAAATCAGAGTTCGAATAAGGTTTTTGTGACCCTTTGAATACATCCATTTCTTTTCCTAATTTTTTCCTCCTTTTCCCCAATCGTGCACTAGTTTCCTTTTGGCCAAGTCTAGACTTGTCAAACTAGGTCAAAATCCTTGGGCGCCCATGAGTCGACCCGTTTAAGTTGGGTTTTTGTGGCAAAATTTGCCATCCACTGAAAATCACCCAAACCCATACCCACCCATTTATTAAGCGGGTTTCGTGGGTGATCTGCGGGCACCCATGGGTGACCCAATTAATTGAAACAAATATATTCATATACATAATATACACATACACCTATTAAAAGATGTTTCTTGTTTTGTACAAGTTAATTCTTTACCTTTACCAACAACAATTGTATTCTCTTTATTTTGTGTTTGCAATAGGCAATAACAAGTACTTGTAATATTAGGAATGCCTAATGTTACATGACAAAATTATGTATTTTTCTTGTGATATTTATCTATGAAAGCTACATTGATTTTCCTAATTTATATCAACATACAACTAGTTGCTACTTTTTCATATATAAAAAACTAATCGAATAGTTTGACGTCAAACATAGTAGTTGGTTGGTTCTTTTGCACTATATTTGACATAAAAACAATAGTTACAAATTGTTTCAAATGTTATTTTTAGTGTTAAAGAAAGCAACTACTAACTTATTGTTGATTGTACACATTTTATATGGGCATCCGTGGGCAACCCGCAACTCGCTGGGTTGGGTTTGGGTGTGCTTTTCTTCCAGCCGTTTAGAAGTGTATCTTTTTGACCCGCACCCACCAGACCTACACCCGCAATGACCCAACCCAAACCCAACCCACCCATCCGTTTGACAGGTCTATCCTAGTCCAAGCTGGATGCACACAAGGAAGTGCTCAACAGCTGCATGTCTTGCTCATTCTTCTCTTCTATGATCTAGACTCTAGGTTTTAAGGACTTGGAAGTCGTTGGATGCAGGCAAACCTTGGTCTAGTGACTGGGAGCCCTTCTCCCTCCTCTCAGGTAGAAAAGGAATGTTACAGTGCAAAGAGCGCCAGAGCTTGTACCTACTCCTCCTTTTGACCACGAGACCCACCAACTCGACCAATCGACCCTCTCCTAGGTAGGGATAAGGTATGAACACCTCCATTGAACCCCCTGGACACCGCCAGCCCTTTTGCTGCCCTTGCTTCCTCTTCATAACCTTAACCCATGCCCTAATGCTTCTCGACTCCCCTATATAAGGACCTCGACTCGTCTTGGAAACTCGGCCCACTCCTCTCCACTGTGTGGAAGCACTACTATGCTCTCTTCTCCCCTTCCTTGCTCCCTTTCACTAACTATCATGCCAAAGGGAACCTCCTTGGGTTAGAGATGACACAAGGATCGTCAGATCGCTCGCCCATGATCCATTGCCTCCTTCACACTAGACTGTGGCCAACCGATCCCACCCAATCATCACCCTTCGTGCACCGCTTTCAGACTCCCACTCTCACTCGTCATTGCATGCAGAAACAGCTATCTTCATGAAGCCATCCACCCCCAACCGCCAACAGCCACGTGAGGAGGTTCCCTAGTCTCCACCCATCACCATGGAGTGTGAGCGTGAGGCTGGTGGATGCTTCTGACCAACCGGCCAACCCAAATCATTGCCTCTTGGCGCATTTAGGTTTAAATCCTCCTAAAAATCCCCTTTTATGACCAATTCTTCATCATTATGTATCTTCCTCATCTTGCATCCAAATATCAAAGTGTTGTATATCAATTTGATAAAAAAAACACTACCTTTCCCATGGTTCTATCTATTTCTCCTATTTGTTTTCACACCTATGCTGATTTACTGATTAAACAACACTGTCACCTATTATCACTTAAAGGTTTTGTGTTGTACCTTGAGCATTTGCATGATCTTAGATCTAATTGATCCTTTTGAAACATGCTAACTTCGAAGTCACTAACCTCTATTATGTTTTATGCACTCTTGAATCAAGATCTCACACTTTTATGCCATGATATCATTAAAAGACCTTAAGTGTTCACTTTTGTACATGAATGTGATCTATATGACGTAAGCTTGTAAACACATGATAAAAGTATGAAATTTTATGCATCCCCTTATCTATCTAGTTGAAATCAGATCTAAAACTGTTACAACCCCAATTTTTGGGTTCCTTTGGTGAGGAATGTAATTTCTCACATTAAAGATATTGGAACAAATAATGATGTAATTTGTTTTGAATAAATGGATTTCGTTTACAATAGCCTTGGTGACTGTGTTGTGGGATTTATTGGCTATTGGGCCCAATAATAAGGAAATTCAATTAGTAAGTGAATAATTGAGTTTTTGAGAAAAGAAAGATGTAGAAACCTCTAGAAGGAAATAGAACTTAATCCAAAGATGGATTTCGTTCCCCTTGGGTTCCTTGGGTTCCAAGGAGTCCAAAGTTGCATAGAGAAGGCAATAAGAAAAGAAAAGATCGATTAAGTATTTCTTTATTAAGAAAGAAATTGAAAACAATGATAAAATGTGGAAAATAAGTGGAAAGAGGTGTAATTGAGTTATCCTTGGTGTAATTTCGTATCCCAAGGATTCCTAATGTTAAAAGGGTACCAATGAGGAAAATAAAAGAGAAATAAAGAGAAATCCTCGAAAAGAGATATTTTAATAAGAATAAAACAAGATAATGAAAGAATAATGCATTTAGATACATCTAGATGGATAATGAGTATCCAATAAAAAGGATTTCGAAATAATAGACTTCCTTGGGTTCCAAGGAGTCCAAATTACAAAGATAGTGCAAAAAAGAAAGAGAAAGGATTAATTAAATATTGCTTTAATTTGAGGAGATGTGAGGTAATGATGATATTACAAGAAATATGTGGAAATATGGATAATGAATCCATCTTGGATGAGATTTCGTGTCCACATAGTTTCTAATGGAAAAAGGAATTAAAATCAAAGAAAATAAAAGATTAAGAGAGAGAAAATATGCTTAAAATAAGCTTTATTGAAAGATAACTTGCGTGTGAAGATAATGCCTTTTCCTTTTGAGTTTGGAACTCAAATTTAGTGTACGAGAAGATAAAGCCAAGATAAAGGTTTCCCTAAATTTTGAGTATAAAACCCACGATTTGCTTAATTAGGGTGCTATGAATAAGATAGTGCAATAATGGACCTAAAAGCCCTAATGTTGAGTAATATGTCTTCTATTTCGAGAATATGAATATCTTAAATAGAGATACATTGATCTGATGTTTAATTATGAAGCCTTGAAATAGATAACTTAAAGAGATAAAGTTTTAATATGTAAAATGGATGTTTAAAGTCTCATATGAGTGAAGATATACTTGAAAACCTAGAAACCCTAATCTAGGTGTTTATGACTTCAATAAACTATGTTTTGAAAACTCATGTTTAAGATGAAGTAAGAACTAATCGTAAGCCAGATTGGTAATAAAGAGGCTTAGATATGAATAACTAAGTGATTAGGGTTTTTGAACATGGAAACAGTGTTTTAGGGTTTAGTTGACCTAAATAGTAAAGGTTAAGAGACGAATATAAAGAGCGTTAAGGAAAATCCTAATTCAATTTAGACACACCCTAGGAGGGAATTCCAATTCTATAAAGTAGGTGCATGATCAACATATGAGTAATTAGATTGCACATGTTTTCCATGTTGCTTGTTGTGCCTAAATGATTGGAGTGATTGGTTGCCTGGCTTGGTTGGCTATTTGATTAATTGAATTTTCTTCTTACAATCCTTGAGACTTCCAAATCAGGTATGTGGTTAATTATGAATAACCGCCTTAGTTTCCCGAGGATTTTTCAGATGGTTAACCGCATTGAATGCGAATTATCAGTTTGGATGTTCATACTTGCAAACTATAAAGTCACTATGATTATCACATTAATAATAGAAGTATGTATTCTCACACCTACATGCCGCCCTGATGGATGATGCCAAATGTCAGGCCCAGATGGGGAGACCAATGGACACCTTGAGTGGTGACCCCAGGCACCAAGCTCGGGAATGAGAAGGTGGCCTATGATATTGCATGACTAGAGGGCACCATGAGTGGTGGGCCCAGGCACCAAGCTCGGGATTGAGAAGGTGGCCTTAAGTCATTAGCAAAGGAAACCCTAAGGTGGGTATGCCAGGGTTAGGGTAAAAGCGGTGGAGAATGTCATACTAGAAAATGTAAATTGGCTGGTTAATTAAGTTGATTGTGATAATTAGATTGTTATCCATATGTGTAAACTTTTGGTTGTCCCCACATACCAGTATATTTCGATATACTGACCGATGTTTTGTTTGTTGGTGTTTTAGGTACCACCCTGAAATGAACAAATGGTAAAGTGACACATTGTGAAAATAAAACATAAAGTGCAAGGAGGATTAGATAGAGTAGATTCAAGCTCTGGATAGATAGATTTCCAAAGTTTTTCAAAGGTAAGTAAAGTTTTAATTTTATACCCAATTCCAGTTTAGTTAGTAGAATTTCATAATTATAATTGATTATTTGTTGAACCTTTGATCATGTTAATTGGATAACGGCACCGACCTTTCGGTCGCCCTTAATTGGGGGGTTACCGGGAGGCGGGGTCGTTACAATTGGTATCAGAGCGTAGGTTCTTCATCTAATCATTAATAATTATTAAATTTTACAAACGTCGTAGAACCCAAGGGAGTTATTAGAGAATTATCCAAAAGATAGAGGTGTCTACAAAAGGATCATGACCGGGGGCTGGCAATATTTTCCTCTGCACCGCTCGTCGGAATATGAGGACTCCTAGATCTGTGTGACTGCCTGGCCAAAGTCTTAGGATATGACTCAAAATAAGATACCTTTAGGACTCTCTCATCTTGTTCATCCCTTCTCAACTCAAATTCTATTAAGGATCTTAAGGATTAGGATTTTCTCCCTTCTCCTCACCCTCTTGAGGTATGGGTAAGGTTAATAAGGTCTAAGGAATTCTCCACCAAATTAATGAAAAGCATGTAAATAAAATGTCATGGACATAAGCTTAATAGATTAAGCGCAAACTAAACAATAGATACATGCTTAGGTCGTATGACACAAGTTGTTATTTTGCTCTGGAGAGACCTGAGGATAGACCTCCTTGTCAGGAGGATGAGTAGAGAGAGTTAGTCTTGGAGGTAGAGACCTCCATTGAAAGTAGAGACCTAGCACATCCTTTGAGGATGATGTTAACCCTAACCCTAAGTGAAGGTTAGAGAGAGATGACATGATGAGTTAGATCTCTTGGTAGACCAGATGTTTGGATAGACATGCCTTGGATGTCATGTGAGCCATGAGAGGTTAGATGACCTGGTACCTTTGGCGACCCAACCCTGGAAAGGGTCGTGCATGTTAGAGAAGAACCTATAGAAACCTTATGGGTTTTTGCAAGTAGGATATAGCTTACACCCAGAGTACATTAATAGTACGAGCAGTAAGTTAAAACCCTGGCCAAGGGAGCATATGAGTTAATCATAAAGAACTAAGGATAACCTCGAGAAAACATAAGTTGAACATAGGCATCACCCACGTAGAGGTATGCCTGTGATCTTGATCCTTCATGGAGAGATAACCTCCAGTAGTATGGCTGGATGTGGAGTTAGCTCTAAAGAGAGAAAGCAGGACCCCAGCAAGGAGGTTGGAAGCTTAGATTCTGAGACATGAGGAATGACAGAGGGTTGAGGATGATGCGACCTAAGTAGATGATAGTGGTTGCCTCATGCTTGATCCTAGGAGGATGATGATATCTTGGTTGCCTATAGAGGAACCAAACCCTAAGAGAGAGGATGATGCTTTTGGTATAAGTGGTTACCTGTTGAGAAGAGACAAGAGTACCTTAGACCCTTAGGAGGTTTAAGTAACCTGTTGTGAAGCATTATACCTAGTTGATTGTCCTTGAGGAGGACTCAACTCTGAGGTGTTGCGTATATAAAAAGGACCATGGGAGAACATGACATACCTTGGACATGCTTGATTCGTGGTCAAGAGATTGAGCATACAGTTGGATACCCAAAGGTGGACCTAGGGTTTCTAGGCCTAAGAGGGGAAGCAGTATACCCCGTGCTCATGATGAGTTTGAGTCTCTATAGCTTCGAACATGGTACTTCTCATGTTTTAAGGAAAGAGAAACCCCTTAAGTTAAAGGTATGTTTGATGAACCCCTCACAACTAAGTTGGTCTAACGTTGAGGATGAGAACAAGTGTGACCTAGCATGGTTAGTAGGTATGCTTGTGCCTTAGTAGCTACTGGTTTAAGCATGCACATATGGATGTAAACCCTAAGGATGTTTGTGACCTTGTTGTCAAGAGTGTAGTTTCCTCCCATCCTGGGAGAGGGACCCTTTGGTAGGGTGTATACCAGCTTTGTTGGTTTTGAGGTAACCTAAAGAGGTCTCATAGGATCTTGAGAAGCTAAGTGAAAAGTACATGGTATGAGAATGAACCTGTAGACCCACAGATAACCATCTCTACGTGCATGTGATGGGGCCTGACCAAGGTAGGCAGGTCGCCATGACCCCTGTGAAAGGATGAAAGACAACCCAGGAATGCAGAGAGATGATGAAGGCTTGGGTAAGGTTCTAAGTTGGACATGTACTATGTTAAGATCCTAAGTCTATCCTAGGGTCAGGTAGGGATAAGACCGATGGAAGTATGAGTTGCCTAATTTCCTAGTTGCACATGACCATAGGGTCGGGAGGTAACAACTATCATCGTCTGAGGGCCATGGATTAGGAGATTGATCATCTTCATGAACTCATGGGACTCAAAGGGAGGATGAGTAGGGCACTCTCTGGATGCATAAGGGAAGAGGGATGACCCCAAATTGTCGGTACCCTATAGACCTAGAGGAGATGACCAAGGATTGTGCTTGGACCAAGTAAGTTTGACACCAGTTTTCCATAGAAGTAACTTTTTTTTAGATGTTTGTGAAGTAGAGACATATGTGGCATGTTTAAACTTAGATTTGAAAGTGTACTGGCAAGGTGGGTTGTACCATCTCTACTCTTGGAATAGGAAGAACTTTGTATTTGGACTGCAGTCAAATGCTTATTTCCGCTTGTTATGAGAGTGAGAGATAAGACAGTACGCATGCCTTACACCAAGGATAAAGATGATGGAAGTTGGAACGTTGCTACAAGGTATGAGGATAGAGATGATAACATACCTTTGTGGAGCGAATAATACACGGATGGTTTACAAACACTAAGAGTATTAAGGAGATCATCTTGTAAGGATGTTTTATCTTGAACTAGGTGGATTTTTGCAAAGTATTACAAGGAATCACAAGGTTGAGTTTGATCACCATGACGAGGAGCTCAAAGTGTTCTCAATGAAGATAGACTTAGAGTTCGAGTTTGAGATGATAAGTGAAATACAGGAAGGTGTATGTCATCAATATTACCTAATACATAAGAAGTGGTAATGGATGCTCTGGTTGAGATGTAGCTGCCTAGTTTGGCTAGAAGAGGTTGTTGGGCTAACCCTATGTTTGGAAAGAAGATGTGTTTTGGCTAACACACAGATGTAACAAGATATGTTAATGGTTTTTTGGTTAGCCAGTTTAGTCCTTGATGTAGTGAAAGGATGGTGATAGAACCTCATATACACTTCTTTGGATAGGAAGGTAAGAAAACCCTGATGAGAGTAGTTTAGGGTTTCTGAGGAATCATGACATACAGGAGATCATGGTTTAAGATCCCAAACACCGTGATACTACAAAGATAGTAAGTGATAGTAGTACCTGGAATGCTTAATATGATATTGCATGTATCATGTGACCATGCAAGTCAGGAGGTGAAGGACGAACACCAGTAACTCGGTGCATGGATATAAAGTATAAAGAGTTCTGAGAGGGAATGGGAGTTCATCACTGTGGATGTTGTAAGTCTCCCCTAGACCAAGGAAGGTCGATATGCAAAATGGGTTATGGTAGATCGCCTTACCTAGATAACATGAGAAAGAAAGGAGTACTGTCAAGAGACAGATTCTGTTGAACTACATAAGAGAGAGAGATGGTTCAACTACACCATGAAGCGAGTTCAAAAGTGCTTGAGTATGACCTAAAGGTTCACTTCCATGAGATGGAAGTAGAAACATGCAGAACTCAGTGTTGGTATAGTTTATCACCCCTTACTAATGGTTAGTATGTTCCAGACTAGAGGGTCTGATGAGAGCATGTGTTCTCATTCAGGGTGATACATAGAGACAGTTCTTATCCTTTGTAAGATGTGATGTTAACCACCATAGCCTTTATTGGGGTGCAAGAAGTTTTTTTTGAGAGGTTGTGTCGGTCACCGCTTCATTAAGATGATGTTGGTGAAGGAGGCCTCACGAAGGTCAGAAAAGAACCACAGTGTGTGCAGATGAAGTCGCTTTGATCGTACAATGGCTGAGAGAGAGAGCCCAGAGACGACATGAGTTGTGAGCTGATGCAAAGCAGACTGACATGCAGCTCACAGTAGGAAAATGTGTGATGTGAAAATCCGACCCCTCTAGACTACAGCTGAGAAAGCTGAGACCCCGATATATGGGTCCATTTGAGATGGATTGGTGGAGATGGTTGTGTTTAGCCTTGCCCCTTAGGATAACATGATGTGAAATGTGTTCCATGAGTTTGATCTAGAGCACTATGTGAGGTACCCAAGCCATGTGCTGAGCCTTGAACCTATTCAGCTTTTGAGAGGCTGAAATGTCCTGAGTCACCTATGAGGGTACGATATACCAAGGTAAGAAAGAACTCAGGTGGAAGAATATGAGATGATGAAGGTTCTTGGGAAGCACCATGGAAAGGAAGTAGCCGCATGGGAGCCATGATGGACATATGAAAGGCTTATCCTGTCTGTTTGGTTGATGGAATTTTGAGGGCAAAATTCTTATAAGAGGGGAAGGATGTTACAACCCCAATTTTTCGGTTCCTTTGGTGAGGAATGTAATTTCTCACATGAAATATATTGGAACAAATAATGATGTAATTTTTATTGAATAAATGTATTTCGTTTACAATAACCTTGATGACTGTGTTGTGGGCTTTATTGGCTATTGGGCCCAATAATAAGGAAATTCAATTAGTAAGTGAATAATTGAGTTTTTGAGAAAAGAAAGATGTAGAAACCTCTAGAAGGCAATAGAACTTAATCCAAAGATGGATTTCGTTCCCCTTGGGTTCCTTGGGTTCCAAGGAGTCCAAAGTTGCATAGAGAAGGCAATAAGAAAAGAAAAGATCGATTAAGTATTTCTTTATTAAGAAAGAAATTGAAAACAATGATAAAATGTGGAAAATAAGTGGAAAGAGGTGTAATTGAGTTATCCTTGGTGGAATTTCGTATCCCAAGGATTCCTAATGTTAAAAGGGGTACCAATGAGGAAAATAAAAGAGAAATAAAGAGAAATCCTCAAAAAGAGATATTTTAATAATAATAAAACAAGATAATGAAAGAATAATGCATTTAGATACATCTAGATGGATAATGAGTATCCAATAAAAAGGATTTCGAAATAATAGAGTTCCTTGGGTTCCAAGGAGTCCAAATTGCAAAGATAATGCAAAAAAGAAAGAGAAAGGATTAATTAAATATTGCTTTAATTAGAAGAGATGTGAGGTAATGATGACATTACAAGAAATATTTGGAAATATGGATAATGAATCCATCTTGGATGAGATTTCGTGTCCACATAGTTTCTAATGGAAAAAGGAATTAAAATCAAACAAAATAAAAGATTAAGAGAGAGAAAATATGCTTAAACTAAGCTTTATTGAAAGATAACTTGCATGAGAAGATAATGCCTTTTCCTTTTGAGTTTGGAACTCAAATTTAGTGTATGAGAAGATAAAGCCAAGATAAAGGTTTCCCTAAATTTTGAGTTTAAAAACCCACGATTTGCTTAATTAGGGTGCTATGACTAAGATAGTGCAATAATGGACCTAAAAGCCCTAATGTTGAGTAATATGTCTTCTATTTTGAGAATATGAATATCTTAAATAGAGATACATTGATCTGAAGTTTAATTATGAAGCCTTGAAATAGATAACTTAAAGAGATAAAGTTTTAATATGTAAAATGGATGTTTAAAGTCTCATATGAGTGAAGATATACTTGAAAACCTAGAAACCCTAATCTAGGTGTTTATGACTTCAATAAACTATGTTTTGAAATCTCATGTTTAAGATGAAGTAAGAACTAATCGTAAGCCAGATTGGTAATAAAGAGGCTTAGATATGAATAACTAAGTGATTAGAGTTTTTGAACATGGAAACAGTGTTTTAGGGTTTAGTTGACCTAAATAGTAAAGGTTAAGAGACGAATATAAAGAGCGTTAAGGAAAACCCTAATTCAATTTAGACACACCCTAGGAGGGAATCCCAATTCTATAAAGTAGGTGCATGATCAACATATGAGTAATAAGATTGCACATGTTTTCCAGGTTGCTTGTTGTGCCTGAATGATTGGAGTGATTGGTTGCCTGGCTTGGTTGGCTATTTGATTAATTGAATTTTCTTCTTACAATCCTTGAGACTTCCAAATCAGGTATGTGGTTAATTATGAATAACCACCTTAGTTTCCCGAGGATTTTTCAGATGGTTAACCACATTGAATGCGAATTATCAGTTTGGATGTTCATACTTGCAAACTATAAAGTCACTGTGACTATCACATTAATAATAGAAGTATGTATTCTCGCACCTACATGCCTCCCTGATGGATGATGCCAAAGGTCAGGCCCAGATGGGTAGACCAATGGACACCTTGAGTTGTGACCCCAGGCACCAAGCTCGGGAATGAGAAGGTGGCCTATGATATTGCATGACTAGAGGGCACCATGAGTGGTAGTCCTAGGCACCAAGCTCGGGATTGAGAAGGTGGCCTTAAGTCATTAGCAAAGGAAACCCTAAGGTGGGTATGCCAGGGTTAGGGAAAAAGCGGTGGAGAATTTCATACTAGAAAATGTAAATTGGCTGGTTAATTAAGTTGATTGTGATAATTAGATTGTTATCCATATGTGTAAACTTTTGGTTGTCCCCACATACCAATATATTTCGATATACTGACCGACGTTTTGTTTGTCGGCGTTTTAGGTACCACCCTGAAATGAACAAATGGTAAAGTGACACATTGTGAAAATAAAACATAAAGTGCAAGGAGGATTAGATAGAGTAGATTCAAGCTCTGGATAGATAGATTTCCAAAGTTTTTCAAAGGTAAGTAAAGTTTTAATTTTATACCCAATTCCAGTTTAGTTAGTAGAATTTCATAATTATAATTGATTATTTGTTGAACCTTTGATCCTGTTAATTGGATAACGGCACCGACCTGTCGGTCTCCCTTAATTGGGGGGTTACCGGGAGGCGGGGTCATTACAAAAACCATCTTGTATATCTTGTAAACGTGGATGTTCTAACTAGACCTAAGGTATCTTATTCATGTTAGTAACATTATAACTATGATGTGCACATGTTGATATAAACAAAGAATCATGATTGATTTTTGTAGGACCTAAGTCTATGAGAACATCCATATGTTTTGCATCATGATTATGTTTTCAACCTCTACTAATATAAGACTCCCCCTCATTGTACTTGTTATGCCATAGGTCATCCTTGAGGGGATTTACTTCAAGCATTTTGTTCTAGGTTTACCACTTCGACCCACCTTGCAAGGTATACTTTTTATCCTCCTTGATCTATTAGAATTTCTATGACTTGGTTGCTAGCTATATATGTAGAGTTTAAGATTGGATATGATTATTTTCTTGAAATAATGACTCTTACGGTACCTTGTTTTAACATTTTGTATATGATATCTTGTTCAAAACTTTCAAACAATAACTTATAGAATCCATTATAAAAACCCTTGTGCCTTACCCAATTGATGGGGTTTAGGCACAAGGATCTGTATTCCTCCTTGAAATGTCAAGTGAGGGACACAACACATGTTGATATAGGGACAACCCAATGTCAATGGTCATTAGGGCCCCTCATGTTTAAATAAGGGAAATTATTGGCTTTGTGCCTTAATTGACCCTAGGCACTCTTCCTATTGGAAGTTGTCACATGAATACAAGGAATTATGATGATATGATGAAGTATAATGGTTATATGCACATAAAACACACTTTTGAAAACTTTGTTTCATCTTTTAAATGTTGATTGTCATTTAGTCTTTTACTCCTTGATCTATTATTAAGCTTATATTATGTTAATCTTTTAGACTTTCTAGCTTAAATTTTCAAGTGTACCCTTACACTTGCATTGAATTTATGTCATGTTTTTGTTCCCTATTAGGTAATGGCAAGTGACATCGCTACTAGAAGAATATACTCCAACACCAGACAACATCTTCATCATGGGGAGTTGTAGTAACAAAGGGTTTCTCTTTTTTTGATGTCATAAAGTATTTAAGTTGAACTTGTCTACCTTATTTTACTTAAGACCTTTGGTTCTAGACATGATGTTGGACACTAGATTGCTCTGCTATATATGCTTGTGTGCTATGCCATTTTACGGAAGGGCACCTGAAGCTTATTGCCACTGACTCTGTGGTCAGTGGGGGTAGGTTGAGGGTAATAAATAGCTTTGTAACATATATACTCCTTTCCAACCATATTATCTATTTTACATTCTTGTTATATTTCATCATGTTTGTTTTGCATGTTTACTTTGCATTTAGATCACTTGCATTACATGTAGATTGAAACTATTATTATTTCAGTTCTTAGCTGAAGCCATTATTTAGTCGGCTGAGTTGCATTACATAAACATCATTCATCATGTGACCCCCTTGAAAGAACTGAATTCTTGTTAAATGTTATATACTCAATTTCCAATACTCAAACCTATATGACACCTAGGACATTAATAAATATCATTGACTAGAAATGATGGCAAGTCATATGGGACTGAGAGGAATTGAATGCAATGTGTCTCTCAATGATTAGCATAACTTTTTGTGCAAATGTCAGTAAATTTATGTGAATTGATTGTAAATATTGTTCCCATGCACTAAATTAAAAGATATAAGATGTACAAGTTCAATACCTTCCATAGTTCTTCCATCATCTTCTTGCCCCTTCATTCATCAAAAACATATAAAAAGACAAATATAGTGTCAAACTTCAGGTGTCACACCCCTCCTCCATCTACTGCTTCTTCCATACCCCTCATATGTAATATGGGTGTACAATCGATAATGAAAATATGCTAATGTGCACAACAAAAAGATGCAATCATTGTAATTACAACCATGAAAGTAATCTCAAGTTGAATTGAGAACATATAAAACAATTCTTGCTTCACACCTCCTTTCACTCTATTTTTTACCCATACCATCTTAACATTACCAAACTTTATATTATAGATATGCGTATTTTATCTAAAGAATAAAAAATATGCAATCATACATTGTAGATTTTGAGATGGAAGCATGTTTGTAAAAGAAAAGTCAAGACAGAGAATGTGGTAAGTTGTATTATGTGATTTCAAGAAATTGAAGTTGCTTGTCCATGATCGGTGGTAGGGACCAAAATGATATTGAGAGGGAGAGGATGGTAGGCTGCTAGTATTATTTACCAATTTCCTATGATTTTGTGTTAATTGAGGATGAGTGACATTTAAGATTAGGTGATTGGATAAATGCATATTCATTATGTTTTAGGGGCATTTTAGATGCATTATATATTTATTTATGCATGTTTAATTTTATTTTAATTAATATTTCACTTATTTTAAAATTTTAGTAGTTTCTGTACTTTATTTGGTATTTAATGTGTGTTTTTGTGTTTTATTTGTATGATTGATGCAAGTTTAAGAGAGAAGCATATATTCCTCCTCAATGGCCCAATAATTGACTAAAGATCACATATTCTCACTCCCCAATGTATAAAATTGGAATAAGGACCTCATGCAATGATTTAAGACAACCAATAGTGCCCTGGGAGGTCAGTCGGTCGATTGGCTTTCCAATCGGTTGATTAAAATCACAAAAAGTGGCAATAAACTCCCCCAAATTCTATAGAAGGCCAATCGATCAATTGGCATGTAGATTTTTCCATAGTGCCTAATATATATCCCATACTAAAAATGGACATATCTTTGGCAAACAAGTTCAAAATTTAACATTTAAATAGGAGTTGAAAATGGAATTTGATTGTCTACATGAATAATATATTCTTGGAGCATTTTGTGACTTGAAATGTTTTGCAAACTCTATAACGGAAATATGTAGCTGAAGTTGTTGGATTAAATTAGATGGATTAAATATTTTGTGGATGGATATAAAAATACTTGAGGGACATCCAGGGAAAGGGTTTTCAAAACTATTCTCTCCCATTCAAAACCTTAGAGGTCACAATGGGAAGGGGAGATGAAAGCCTCTGGTTTGACGTGGAGACACATCCTACCAATAAATCTAGACCAGAGATTGAATATATTATTCAGGAGTTGTATCAATATTACTGATCTTCTCCCCTACACTACTGCTTTCTCTATGACCTACTTATTGTATATCTCTATTTGTATCATGAACATCATTAGAGAGTAAATCCTTAACTAGAACATGTGGTTTAGCCCCATTTTCTGTATATTATTTATATATATTTTAATTGTAGAAATTGTAGTGTCATTTTTGGGTAGATGGAAAGAAGAATAACTTGTAGAGGTTTGAAATTCAGGAGTGCATGTGATGGGGTGACATGGAGGGTGGATGGGGGTGCCTTCAGAGATGTCAATAGAGAGAAGTACAAGGTTTAGTTCTCAAGGCTATGGTGGTAATTCATCTTCATGCGACCTGCTCAGAATGCTCCCCTTCTTCCCATCCCCAATCCAGTAAGGTGACTCTAGAAAATGCAACGTGATCATTCATTTATGGTGGTAGACAAACCTAGGGTTTGGTCAGACCTCTTATCTTGTGAATATTTGGACAACCCTGACTCCTCTGAAATTAAAGTCGAACCAGGTTTTGATGGAGATCTTTTGTATAACAAGGCTACACTAAGGAAAATGCAATCAAATGATCGAATGTGGTGTCAGGGTATGTTTTCATCCTAAAACTGCACTGACCTACCTTGAAGAACCATCTCTAATATGTTTGGAAGCCTAAGGGGGATTTTCATATCATTGCGAGAGGAAGGGATTGCTTCTTGATCAATTTTGACGAGAAGACAAATATGCTACAAGCTTTGGATGAAGGGCCCTTGTTTGTTGTGGGGAAATCACTTATCCTTAAGGAATGGGAGATGAAGGAGCCCCTAGAGAAGGAAAAGTTTTCTAAGATTTCTATTTAGGTGAAGCTCCTTAACCTTCCACTAGAATTATGGGAGGAGGAAATGCTTAGTTTGATAGACACTTTCCTTGGGTAACTGATTAGATTTGATTTTCTTACCCATAGTCTTAAGCATCTTGAGTATGCAAGAATTTAAATTGTGATGGCTTGCTTGTTAGATTTTCCTTCAAACATTTCCATTGAGGTTCAATATGAATGGAAGCCAGATAAATGTTCAAGATGTGGTTTCTTTGTCATTGAATTCAATATCTGTTTAGATGTTGTTCCTTTAGTCGACTAGTCTATTTCTAATACTAATATGCCAGTCCCTATTTTTGTTACTAAAATAGATGTTTAAGATCTTTCCTGGAAGGGTTTTGTTGGATATGCTTCTCATGATTCTTTCTCTACAATGACATTATTTTCAATCTTTGTACCTATGATGGTAAATCCTATGGTTATCCTGGAAGGTTCCTCGAATGTGTTTCTTGATACTCCTTCAACACTAGGTGGGATTAATTGTAATGTTGCTCTTTCTTCAAATGTTGAGGATGGAATTATAGTGGTTACATGCAAATCTAAGTCGCCACCTAGATTCTAGTCAAAGAATGGTACTTATTCTAAGAGGTATCCTATGAATAATCAATTTATTTATCCTAATAGATTCAAGAATTTAACCAACCTTGGTGATTGTGAAGTCTGTACTAGAACTGGAAGAAGCATGCCTCCTCTTCATCATAGTCATAGTGTTAATGGATAATTTTCCATGCTTTCTTCGAATGTTCACATCGTGAATAGGCTAGATCAACAGAACAAGGTGAAGTGGAATATTGTAAATTGTAAGGTTCTTATTGCTATTCTTCTTGAAACTAAACTTAGGAAGAAGAACATGTCTAAAAACATGAATAGATTTTGGGCTGAAGAAAAGTGGCTTTCTAATTTTGAAGCACACTCCCTGGGGAGAATTGTGATTAGCTGGGATCCTAGTCTTATTTCGGTTTCATTTATTAACTATTCTACTAAAATGTATCAATGTTGAAGTCAACTTCAAAGGTATTAATTTATTTCTTTTCGATGTGTATGATCATAATGATGATGCTAGGAGAGATCTCCTTTAGGAAACTCTTAATGATTTTCATGATAATATTTTTAATGGGAGTTGGTGTATAGCCGGTGATTTTAATGTTGTTAGAATCACATTTGGGAGACAGGGTAGATCTAATACCTATGCTAAATCTATCCTGCACTTCAATAATTTTGTTCTCAATACTAATCTGGTAGAAATGGACTTGAAGGGAGCTATGTTCACATGGGATAATAGATAGAAAGGAGAGAAGCTCACTCTTTAAAAAATTGATAGAGTTTTTAGAGATGTCAATTTTCTTAATGATTTTCCCATTATTTGGGGTGAGATTTCTACTAACATATATAGCCATCATGGGCACATTCTTATCCATGGTGGCACTTCTAAATCTAATAAAAATACTCATTTTCATTTTATTAATGCATGAACATATTATAGTGTTTTTCAGGAAGTTGTCAAGAATCATTGGTGAAACGACTTGAGGGTTATACCATGTATAAAGTTTGTTGTAAACTCAAAGCTATAAAAGTTGACCTTATTTAATGAAATAAAAAAGTTGTTGGTAATATATGTGACAATGTGAAAACTAAAGAGCTTAATGCTTTAGATGCTCTACATTCTACTAATCAGAATCCTAATGACCTTGATTTCAGAATTATAGCTAATTCTAAAAGAAAGGAGTCCATGGAGGAGATTGAATTTCAAGAGTCTTTTTATAAACAAAAGTCAAGAATCCAATGGATTTCTCTTATGGACATGAATTCTAATTTCTTTAGACTTCTATGAAAAATAGTAAAGCCAATAACTCTATCAACTACCTTGAAATCAACAGTGATATAAAATACAATTAAGAAGATATCAAGAAACATATTGTGGACTGCATTCTAATATGTTCAAGAGAGTTGACTCTATGGATACTAGATGGTTGGATGATATTGGCCTCCCAACTCCAAATCAGAATCAAATTGCTCGCATGTGTCAGTTGGTGACTATAGAGGAAATTGGTGAAGTGGTCTTTGATGCTAATATAGATAAAATTCATGGTCCTAATGGCTTCAATGCCTTCTTTCATAAGACTTTTTGTCCAGTTATAGCTAAAGATGTTGTTAAAGCTATCCTTAAAATTTCTTTGCTAGTGGTAAAATGCTCAAGGAGATAAATTTTACCTTTTTTAACTCTAATCCCTAATGTGAAGAATTCCTCTAGTATCATAGAATGAATCCCTATAGCTCTTCGTAATTTTCTATACAAGATTATCCCAAAAAATCTTTCGAAGTCCCTCACTAGTCA
This sequence comes from Alisma plantago-aquatica, assembly GCA_963693085.1. Classification (NCBI taxonomy): domain Eukaryota; kingdom Viridiplantae; phylum Streptophyta; class Magnoliopsida; order Alismatales; family Alismataceae; genus Alisma; species Alisma plantago-aquatica. The sequence continues at coordinate 526,737,628 of OY856411.1, forward strand.
ATGTTAGTCAACATGCCTTTATTAAAAGAATAAGTATCAATGAAGCTATTTGCCTATCTAACGAACACAGCTACAATTTCAATAAGAAAAGTGGGAAAGGGAAACTATGTATGCAAGCAACCTTATGAAAGCATTTTACTTCATAAGTTGGGATTTCATTTTCTATATGCTCAATAGAATGAATTTCCCTTCTATTTGGTTGAAGATGTTTTGAGAAATATTTTCTACTATCAATCTTCAAGTCCTCATTAATGGTGTTCCTTCTCAAACCTTCAAATCCTCATAAAGGGATAAGGCAAGGAGATCTTATTGCCCCATATTTACTCGTCGTTACCACATCTGGTTTCTCTGCCATTTTTGACAATGTTGTGAAGAAAAAAGAGATACTCCTTTGAAAACATCTAAAGAAGTTTTTCTATTTCGCATCCTATTTGCAGACAACGTCCAGATTCTTGCAAAGGCTTCACATAATAGTGCTTATAACATTAGGAAGTGTTTGGAGGAATTTGGAAGAGTTTTGGTTTTGACAATTAGCTAAGAGAAAAGTGCTCTTTTTGTAGTAGAGTCATTGATAAACAATGGATGTCTGGGATTTTAGGCATTTCTTATAAAGATACTCCAAGTAAATGCTTGGGTGTCCCTCTCTTCCAAGGTAAACTTACTAACTCCCTCTATTCAGCTATATGCGACAAGCTTAATGGCAGATTAGTAGGCTGGAAAGCTAGAGTTTTATCTATTGCTAGTAGTATGGAATTGATTAAGTTATGTCCTCACTGTATATCCACTGGACTAATATTTTCCCTCTTCCAGAATCTACATGAGATTCCATTGATATAATTTGTCGAGATTTTCTTTGGGAGGGTCGATCTAACTAAAAAAATACATCCTATCTCTTGGAAAATTGTTAGTCTACCAAAGAAGGATGGAGGTTTGAGTATCATTAGTGTTCATGACATTGTCAAATGTGGTTTGATCAAGAATATTTGAAAGATCATTTCTCAGAGGAAATCCTTGTGGGTCAAATGAATTCATAGAAGATACATGAAATTCGATTCATTCTGGTCTGCTACCAACACTTACAAGGTTTCCTAGTTTTTGAAATAGCTTATCAAGACTACAAATAATATTGAGAAGTATATCTCCTTCTACATCATTTGTGATGGAGAGCTCACCCCATTGTTTAAGGACCCATGGTTCATTGGGAACAATTTTCCTACTGATATCATTTCTAATACGGCCCCTCTTTAATTTGGAGGTGGCACTATGATTAAAGTAAGTTCTATTATCCAAGATGGAGACTAGTTTATCAAAGAATCCAAGCTTAATGAACCTCTCGGAAACATTGTGAAGTCTTATCCCAAACCTTTTTCTAGGGGGGGGGAGAGATTGTGTCTTCTTCTAAGGCATGAATATTACTAGAGGTAAGGATATTCTTTCTCTTATTAGACCCACTGTAAAATGCATCTCTTACTCAAATTGGTTATCAACTAGTCTAATCCTAAAAAGTACCTTTTCAATGGCTGGAAGATTTGTCATAATAGGATTTTGATGCATGATCTCCTTCAAATATTGTCACCTCCAAGTGTTTTCTCTATGAGGAGGATTTTGAATACAAAATTCATATTACTTTCAACTGTCATTACTCAAATTCTATTTGTCTCTTTGCTAAGAAGGCATGTTTCATTACTAAGGAACCTCTAAGTATTCATGATTTGCTACTGAACTCATTCCGTTTTCAACATTATACTTCTCGCTATTCTTTATTACATTTGGAAAGAGAGAAACTATAAATATTTCAGAGATAAGAAGGAGCAAGCCCAAAAGATCTGGGATAGTATACATAGTGAAGTTACTATTATCTTATCATGTATCTAGACTATTTAGTTGGACAGTCATATACAATTTATATGACTTTGTACATATATCTCTCCCCCTCCTTCATTGTTCTCTTTTCTATTATGAATAAAAAGGGGTCCCATGCTTTGTGATAAAAAAATGATGCAATATTTAGAACAGTTACAAAGGCAATGGTGGTGGACCCCATTGTCCTAGTAATCTTATCCTAGTGTCAAAAGTCATTTCTTTTGTTGTTTTATTTTATATCTTGTATTGTTAATTTAGTTAATCAACAAAAACTATAATCATATGTCCATGTTAAGTACTTTTCCTTCTTAGACTAGAAATCTACCTTATTCTTAAAATTTTGTCCTTTGAATTCGATCCTAAAGCTATACAATGATAAGACGGATCCACTTGAGGGTGGTGATTATTGCACATTAGATTAGGTAGAAACTTAGGAACTTTTCTCTAGATGAGTTTCTTCTGCTATAAGCTACGCCATCAATTATCGTTAAACTTATAACTTTATTTTGTTTTTGTTTTCCTTGTTCTTGCTTAGAGCCAAGTACTGAAATTGTTGGTGATCACACATAACTTAATTGATGTGTATTATCTTCTCATCTGGTTGAACATTGAGGGGACACAAAATAAAATTTCTAATTGTGGAGTATGCATAGATATTCATCCATCAACATACTAATTAGTAAGGATTTATCATGATATGTTGACTTAGTCATATATCTTATTTATTAAAATTTAGTGGTATAAAGGCATTTCGTGAAGGCGAAGGATATATACATTCAATGTTGGACGTAAGAATGTCATGTTAATTTAATGGCTTAGAATATTATTTCAACTATACTTATTATAGTTCATAACTCTAAGCTATCTTTTTTTGTATCTAAATAAAATATGAATACATTATTTATGTCAAGTTACTAGAATCTTCTGTCTATTCAAAATTTCTATGAATGATAAGAATCTATGAATGTGTATGATATGTGAATGACACATGATTTGTGAATCAGTGAACGATTCAAAAGTGGATTTGGTTAGTTTATGAGAATGGAAATGTATATGTGTATGATTTGTTGATGAATGGATCCTGTATTGTAAGTGTGAATGATATTGCATGAGGGAATGATATTGTAGGATCATGATTTGGTGATGAATGGATCATGTATTACAGTTGCAAATTACATCAGTTTGTGTTGTAGGTTCTATTATTGCAGGTACGTCTATTTCAGATTCCCTATCGATATTCATGTTTGAAACCTATTATTCAACTTTAAAAAGAAAAACATAAGTGTAGCATCGTTTAACTATTGAAAAACCAAAACTATAAGATTATAAATTCGATTTTTCTTAAGCAAACTGACTGAAATCAAATATAGAAATATGTAAAGTAACATGCAACCTCTAGCATCGATTTTATTTAAGAAACCCAGGCTACAACACCATAATGTCAATATTAGTTGAGAAAACCAACACCATATTTATTTATCGACTTTTACAATTAAGATGTAGTCTATGCCATTAGATTCAGATAAAGAAACTCAGCCTATAGAGCGCATCAAAAACAAAAAAGTGATGGCTCTATGTAGTCATTTGCGTCAGTTTTCTAAAACATGATGTGATGTGTAGCTATAGTTTTTATTTCTTTACCTTTTCAATAACTATGCCATACTGATTTTGTTTGTTTAGGTTAAAAAAATTGAGGCTATAGATCTCATTAAAAAGGACAAATTGTCGACTATATGTTGCATATTGTGTCAGACTTATATAAAAATGATGCATTTTGTAGTTTTAGTCTCATTTTGTTTACCTTTAATAGCTTTCATAGTAGATACTGTTTAGATTTCTTTAAACAACTAAAAACAACATATTATACTTGTTATTGTAGCGTCTCCCACCTCAGTCCCTTTTTAGCCGACAACAAAGGTCTTAAAAAGCTGACGCTATAACCTATCTGTGTAATAGTACCAACATATCCACTATAATATACGTAGAAAAAATATCATCTGGAATAAAAAGTAGTTCAATTGGATATGCTTCTTCCTTAAAATGTAAAGTGTCCCCAACCAAATTGATAAACATAATATTTCAAAAGAAAATATAGTATAGATTCAAACTTATATGATAAGTATCTCAGTTTTCCCAATAATACTCCATTGAAAATAAATATTTTGTAGCATCTCATATAAATCTATACAAATAGGCGTCAACATTTACATTGATATCCCTAGCAAGATAAGAGAATTATGATCCACCAAAGCCCACATGACAACCGCTTTGTAGAAGGAGGGTGAGTGATGTGCGAGAATACAAACTAGTTGCAAGTGAATTTAAAAGTACATTTACCCAAGAAAATTAGTCGGAGAGCGCAGACCTCCTCTTGGTTTACCAATCACACCAACCCTCACTTACTTGAAAACAAAATAAGAAGGTAGCATAGATTTACATAAATTTCACCTCTCTTGATAGGTATGTAGCCAGGTTTAGCACAACACTTGTTTAAGGCATGAAATGAACTTAAAGTATCTCACGTTGGTACCCCTTTTATGGGTAGATCTCCGAACTCTGCCATACTTAAATTAGGATATACTTATATATGCTATGGGACGTCTACAAAGGCCCAGTGGAGCAATCAAACAAAGAAATACAAACAATAAAAGGTTTCATGATGTCTTATATAGGGTGTCATCCAAAGAAACCAATCATATCACGGGTGTCATCCAAAGAAACGCTAGTTTTGTCATGCAACTTCACGACAACCAATTGTAAGTTTCATGCTTGAAGATGTTAACAACACCAAATTTATGAATCTTCATTTGACCGGGAAAGGATGGTCGAGAGGCTCAGGAGTAAAGCCTAGCAATGAAGCTTAGTAGGTTCAAACCCCCTCGAACAACATCCCTGGTTTATCTTCCATCCGCATATAATGAGGTTTGTGGTTATAAGGACAAGGAGTCACCTACCAGCCTACTATTGTTAAAAAAATAACCTACGCTCACAATTCTACCTTGGAGTCCTCATAAAGTTTTTCCATGGAAACCCAATAATAGCCCCTTGTCCCATATGATATACAAAAATCCACCTGCTAAAAAAGATAATAAAGAGAAAACTCATTAATTTACTGCCACAGGAGTCTATTGGTCTACAAGACATCAGTTATAGGAAACCCCTTTACTGAATTCTTGAGGCCAGAGGTATCAAGCCCAACGGTTGAGTTGCTTACTAATAAAGTAGATATCGTTGTTAGAGATGTAGTCTTTAAGATCATCTTTATACCCATAAAATACAACGAAAGAATAACTTGATCCGTATCCAATTATTGGGTGCTAGAACAGATTAACGGCAAGGGCGGTGGATCATATATTCATAACGAATATAGTCATGGCTAACCCTTTCAACATCCCAAATGATGAAGACATGACATAATCCCAGGCAGGAAAGATGACCCCGTGTCCTTTGTCCGATCACCAACACCGGCCGACCGCCGCCCACAACGATTCCCGAGTGGAATTGTGTGGAAAATACCGGCAAGGAGTTCATAAGAGAATCGACACTGGTACGTGTTCACATGATGAATAATTTCCCAAATGCTTGACTAAGAGAATCGACACCGATGCGTGTTCGCATGATGAATTATTTCCCAAACGCTTGACTAGCAGATCCACACGTCCAGATATAGAAAACAAAAGCACTAAAAGATGTTGCCCACTAGCCGGCCAAATACGGGTGCCGCGTACGCTTGATATGTAACGCGGATGATACAGTACACTAGTTCCCTGTACGGTGAACGCGGGTATCGGTAGACCATTTATGTACCGTTAGGAACATATGCCCTCCATGGGGTCGGAATCTGCGGAGCCTCCTTCCTGTGAATGATAACCTCCCGCACTTGTAACGTAATTTTCGTTGGCCTGGAAGGGGGGGCGGGATGAGTAAGACTCCCCCCCAAAATTCTATTAAAAAAAAAGAACCTCACGCACTACATCATCTTCATCTACCATTCACGCCCCGAGTCACTATTCCACACACACATAAATACTCAGCAGCTCCACGTTTACCTCCACATCGTGCACAAACAGACCGAAGAGGAGAAGATGGGAGGAAAGCTCTGCAGACCTATATCATCCTCATCATCCTCTGCCTATTACCTCGCCGGAGGTGACAACCGGCTGGCACGGGACCTGCAGCGAAGCCAGCACAGCCGGCCTGTCAGGGTATTTGTCAGCGACGAGGACCGCCGGCACTGGGTTGGCCAGCCGGACGTCGACATCAAGGCTGCGGAGTTCATCAACAGGGTGCACGAGAGGCACCGCCAGAACTGCAGGGAGGCGCTGGATTCTGCTGGTGTTACCGCTGCGTCTGCTTCTCTTGGTCAGCCGCCATCTTTTGGCGGACAAGTGTCTCCCTGTGTGTAACTCACACTGCCTCACTAGCTTTTGATGCAACCTAGCTTTTTCCGGCCGGTCTTTAGCTGCATGTAAAGTTGTAGACGAGAATTTCCTGCCGTGGCTCTAATTTTTAGCCAGGCGATGCTATGTTATCGTATCGAAATATGAATGGAACCATGTATAATACGAAACACGGTTCCCGGTTACATATTTACATCCGTTGTACTATTGATCCTTTTCCCAGATCCAAGCTTCTTCTTTTCTGATTACTAGCAGGTTGCACGTGTTAAGCACGTGAATTTCATTTGAATTGATGTTTAGATTGAATGGAATTTGTTAAATCATGTACTTATTAGTCAAATTAAACATAACACCTAATAGTAATATGTGCATCACATTTGTCATAATAAAATATAAAAAACTAAGTGTTTAAATATTGATTGTCACCAAAAAAATTAGAAGCAAGTCAATTAAATAGTACATAAATCTTTTAACATGTATGAATTAGTCTATTGGGTACACATTTAATACCATGTTATCTAATTGTGATTCGTCGAAATAAAAAAAGATGAAATGTGTGTCGATAATTTACATAAATTTCTGTATCTATAATTAAATTTATAACAACTCTAGTAAAAAAAATACATACCAAAGGAATCAAGATGTTCAAATGGCGTCGACATTGACCTTTGTCATCACTTTCATAAATAGAAGAACCAAAAAACATCGAAAGAAAATCATTAATGCAACATTTGACAACGTGATTGTATTCATCGTCAGTGGCCCATCGCCGATGGCTCATCGCAAGAATCTCTGATAATTGTCTGTTCGGTAGAGTTTGCCGATCGCTCCAGAGAGGGGCAGTATCATAGAATCTGAACAGATGGAGGGATATTCATATTGGTGGTGTCCTATCTTTGATGGTGTTGCATAGCATTAATTTTTGTGTGCAAAAATGTGGTAAGGTGTTGTTGCCTAATATAGTATTTGTTTGGAGGAATCTATATCCATATAACTAAGACACAGTGAGTTGTCTATTCGTCTGGATTTCCAAGTGTTAGTTAGGCTGCTTGCCGTCCTTATCCCCTATTTATCTTTTTATTCTTTTAAAATATTAACGAGCTACCTTGCCACTATTTGCTATTAGTCAAGACACAGTTAGCCAGATATCCAACTATTAGCTAGGCTTCTTGCCGTCCTTATCCGATATTCACATTTTTATCCTTTGAAAATGTTGACAAGCTACCTGGCTATTTTCTATTAGCCAATAAAAATGCTCCACAAATAACAGCTAGGCTTCTTGCCATTCTTTTCCGATATTCACATCTTTATCCTTCAAAAATATTGACAAGCTACCTAGCTATTTCCTATTGGCCAATAAAAATGCTCCACAAATTACTATGTCATTATTACCAACTAAACAATGTGATAGCTCCACGTACCAAACGACTACAACACATGGATGTATGTTAATCAGTCTATTAGCCAATAAAAATGCTCCACAAATTACTATGTCATTGTTAACAACTAAACACTGTGAGAGCTCCACGTACCAAACAATTACAACACATAGATGTATGTTAATCAGTCTAATTTATTTGTGCTCTTATAAGTTTGGAGGAGTTTCCGTACTATTAATCGAACTGCTTTCTTTTGATGAGATTAATTATTGTATATAATAATGTAATATTAATTATGGAGTCCCAACAACTAGTTTGTGAGCTCATAAGTCCAGTATGTCCAAATATTTAACAATCTACATGTGTATTAATTCATTCGATTTATCTGTGTGCTTATAAGTTAGAAGGAGTCAACTAACTTTAAACTAAGTTGGTCTCACATTACATAAATTATTACATACAAATGTAGTTCTAATCATGAGCCCCAAAAATAATAATTTTGTGCGCACCAAAGACATCTAGAAGTTGAAGGGAGACAAATGACTTAAATAAATGTGTGTATTCCAACAGGTTGATTGTATGTTCATATTTCTATTCAATATGTTTCAGTAGCATATTTTTATGCTCATTGATATATTATGTTTCACTTTCTTTCTCTTAGTGAGTTTTATATGTAGTATAATGTTTGCAGAGTAATGCTAATGATGAGTACGAGAAAAATATTAGATTTTACCCATAGTTCAACAAAAATATGTGACATAGGCTGTGTTGGATGTTATATGAATAACTTACTTCAAATAGTGTATAATTATTTTTCAACGCCTATTCTACAAGATTCGAGTCATTGATTTTTTTAAAGACAGTCGTAGGTATTATTTATGTATTTTCTTTCAAATATTTTTTAATCTTCTTTCAGGTGCCTATTTGTATGGTTTTCCCATTTTTTAAAAATTGTTTGATGATTTGAGAAGCTTCATCTTACCACATTTTTGTTATGATTCAACTAATATATAATTTTTTTACATGTGTCATGCAACTTCGGTTTAACTTCTTTAACTGTTTGATGATTTCAGTAGTGATAGTTGTTACTGGAGCAGTTTTGTGTTGAGGATTTTTTTATTTATTATATTGGTAACAAAAGTTGGTGTTGGGCGCTATTTCAACATGTTGCTTCACTTGACACGTAACTTCTTTAATGACTATTTGAATAATTTCAGCCCATATATTTTTTTTGAGAAGTGGTGATAGTTGTTATTTAAGTTTTGTTTGGCAAAGCGGTGACGATTACTCGAGCAACGATGGCAATCATGGGCAATGGGTCAATCGCTGCCAATCACGTTGTCAAATGTACGGTTGCCTGTTGCTCTAATTTTACGTCCCCTCCTTTTCCAAAGAGTTACAATCACGCAGACACCCGCTAACCCATCCAGTTTTTGATAGTGCGCGAAAGTCTGCACCCAGTTGTTTTATAGCTGGTACGAATCTCCTGCACATCTTAAAAACCAAAAAGATGTTTATGACTCCTGAGCTTCTCACAACTCCTATCTGCCATCCAAATATTTGGTAGATCCATTTCTCTATCTCTGGGATCTCTCCATCCACTCATTACTGCTCTCCTAGAGGTACAATACGTCAATTTTCTAGGTTCCTCCTCCGTTCCCTTTCTCCCTTTCCAAGAACTACAACATCTACCTCCTCTGATCTCGGTCTCCAACCACAACCCTAGCTCTCACACAGTAGTACAATACTGCTATGCTACATGAGATTCTTAACGGTCCTGTCATAGATCTCGCCAATCGTGGGCAACTAGGATCTTCATAGGTGGTGTCGCATATAGCATCTCATAGATCTTCAGAGGTAATGTGATTTCTGAAATGGTAGGCTTATTTTTTCCAAATCTTATACAATATCCATTTGTTCATCTATTGATTTGGTTGAGATAACGCTAACAATATTTTTCATACTACACTTTTGAATGAATAAGGTTCAATACTATATATAAAATACTAAAGTATTGTAAAATATGTATCTACAGGTGTGGTTTAGGCAGTGCCAAATGCTACTCCATACTGATGAAGATAATGCACTTTAATTTATAAATAAATAGAAGTATGAAAGCAAGATCAGCACCTTTTTACATAAAAATGACATGAATGTACACAATTTTGACAAAGGCTACATAAGAAAGGATCAGTTGATAGTATTGTACTTCTTGTACTACAAAATGAGGTTGTTAGTACTATACTTCTTGTACAATGTCTGTTAGTAATTTACTTCTTGTATACAATTTTGTCAAATGCTACATTATGAATGTATGTAAAAATGTGGTTTTTAGTATTGTACTTCATGTGTAATTTAGATGTTAGTATTGTACTTCTTGTACTGTAAAATGTGGTTGTTATACTATACATTTTGCATAATGTGTCTGTTAATATTGTATTGTTTGTATACAATTTTTTCATACACTACATTTTGTATGTATGAAACTACGATTGTTAGTAGTGTATTTCATGTACAATGTGGTTGAAAGCATTGTACTTCTTGTACACAATCTTGACAAAATACTACATTTTGAATGTATACAAAATGTAACTTCTAGTATTGTATTTCTTATATTATGTGATTTTTAGTACTGTAATTCTTGTATGAAATTTTGATAAGCACTACATTCTAAATATATGCAAAATGTGACTGCTAGTATTATATTTCTTATATTGTGCGTGAATCATCTTCATCAGTACTTAAAGAAAGAATTGATAATGTGAGTTACTAATGTACGATTTTATAATACTATACGATCATACAAGTTGCATTTGGTGGTACTGAATTGTTAGTATTATACGATAACATGAGCTAGTATTGTACGACGTACAATAAGAACCATAAAAAACAACCACTTCAATGAGGGATTATCTTCAATAATGTGAGGTAGTACTGTACCCACGGATTTGTGAAAGAATATTATGTGGTAAGTAACAAAGATACATTTATAAATAAAATATTTAACGTATTTACATTAACAAATACAAATATGTTTTACACTATATGTATAAGACCGGTTTTCAAAAGATGTTAGTATTATACTTCTCGTATTGTATCATGTATTGTATGTAAAATTTGAGTTAAAAATGATAATGATTATGTATGAACAAAGATTATAATATGTTATGTTGTGTAAAATATTGTATATATGATTAAAATTTGGAAGTTGTATTGTTGTGTACATATAACGACATTAGACACAACATATGTAATAAATTACAAATAAAAAGTATTAGCAAATGTAGATATAGTACATGCATATTTAAGAATGAATCTAAGGAGTAATCAGGAGGCAACCGAGTTTTTTGAAAATAAAATTTGAAAGAATTAGAAATAAATAAAAATTTAAATCCAAATATTTTTTGTAAACTATAGTGGATTGAGATATTACATGTGTAATTCGTTCGGAAGTGGATACAATAATTGTACTTTGCATGCACTTTGCATGACTTTTATATAGACAAAAATACAAAAGATCGATTGTAGGTTGAATATTTCTGGAATGCATTAAAAGTCTTTTTTTCTCGTGCTCCAGGTAGGCCAGTGGGTGGGTGACTGACTATAGCTAGAATTTTTCTTCCAAAACTGTTGTCCTAATATTACTATCTTGGTTGTTTCTTAGGAAATCATTAATATAGTGACATGTCTAGCACAACGTCTTCGAGGCAACAAATTTGGCACCCTCCCCCCCCCCACTGAATCAGGTAAAAAAAATTGAGAAAAAGCTTGTTTAATTAACACAACATACCAAGAATGAAGTGTTCAAGGAACCGACAAGTGAGTCAAGTGACACAATTAGAGAGAAAGTAACACAAAAGTAACATAGTACTTGTACAATCCTAAATGGGATCATAATGGACGCATGTTAGATTTAGGGGACACGTCAACTTTCAATTTAAAAGCCACATTTGTCGAGTGGGGCAAATTCACCACACTTTATCTATTATTTTATTTTTATACATACAAAATTAAACTAGCACATGATAATTCCAATAGGATATATTACATATATGGACTAAAATTCACACATAAAACCGCACACATTTGTCTTTATGCATTCATAACAATACTATAGAAATGGCTTATAACGTCACATTTACAGGCATCGATTGCATACAAGAAACCGACGCCTAAACCATACAACGTCGGTTGAATACACAAATCGACATCTATTTGTGAAGAGTGGCCAGACACGGGTATCGCTTTTTATTTAGCGTCGGTTCCTCAATAACCAACCGACTCCTAAAATCGACTGTCAAATCTAAATTTTCCAGCGAAAAAAATTACCTCGAAAATTTATCATACGGCGTCAGTTTTTAGCTAATCAACCGACGACTAATGGTTGTTCGCGAGACAGAAATTGGGCCCATTATTATCGTCGGTTTTCTTGCAATAACCGACGCAGATGTGTTTTCGCGCGCTGTCCCCGCGAAAATTTTTACCACCCTTGGACGTCAGTTTTTTACGGCAGCCGACGCTGATTGTTTCAAGTGTTGGCTATTTTTAATAACTGACGCCTATTGTTAACTTAATACACCCGCGTGAGCCAGGCTCTTCCCCCTTTGTCTATTTCATCGACTCTGCTCTTAGGTCTGGCGATCGATTCCCTGCTCCGGCGATCGATTCCCTGCTCCGGCCGCCGCTCACTGCTCCTCTACTCGCTGCCTCTGCCACTGTTCATTGCTCCAGCCGTCGTTGTTAGCTGCTCCGACCGCCTCTGTTCATTGCTCTGACTTCTCCTTTGCTCGCTGCCTCCTGCTTCTTCTGCTCGCCTTCTCGTGCTCGCCGTCGGCTGCCTGCTTGCTGCTCCTGGTCGCCACCGCCGCCGTGAAGGTACCATTCTTCCTCCTCTTCTTCCTCCGCCGCCGCCGAGGTACCCTTCTTCCTCCTCTTCTTCCTCTAGGGTATTCCTACATATGGTAGTAGTAGCATCTTCTAGCTAGGCTTGGCTTCTCTCTGTTGGTTAAACCCTTGATGACAACTTCAGATAGGTGCTTTATATGTTTTAACCCTAATTAACAGCAAAAGTGGATGAACATATATGTTCATGCTTAATATGATGTAGTAATACATTGAATGATAGGTAGCGATGGTGAAATTCATTCAACCCCGTGTTACTTTTATATGATAATTTAGTTCAACCCTTTTATTAATCACAACTTTAGAATAATCAATATTTAATTCAACACTTTTATTAATCACAACCTTAGAATAATCAATCAATCTAGCTTTTGTCTTAAATATTAGTTATTGTTTTTTTACCTTGATTAGTCGATTCTTAGATACATGGCCCGTTGGGATTGATTTTGAACTATAAGATCCATCCACTTTTAGGTAGTGATTATTGTACGTTGGTTAAGGTACACTCTAGTGATTTCACCCCTAGTAAATTTGTCCCCTAGTCAAATCACATCCAGACCTGCACAAAGATTAGACAAAGATTTTAAACCATCACTCATCCATCCGTCATGGAATTTGTGAAATCTAAAGAAGAGAATGAAGCCTACCAAAGTTTCCTCCACTACATATGTTGTTATGAATAACCTCTGCTCATGCTAGTTGTAGGTTTGGATAAGGGTAAATGCTGATAAGGCTATTACAATGGAAAAATGTTAAGAGTTGTTATCGTTATAACAATCTGGAAAAATGTTGCTTTTGTTATATATTGGGCATGCTACTTAATTTTCTATGGTATAGATACCACGAGTTTTGTTACAAATATCTGTATATTAGGTTAAGGACATGTTTTTGTTGTGACATGTTGTGTTTTTTGCTATGTTATACCCACCACGATTTGTGTTATAAAATAATACATTGATTAATTTAGGAAGGATTGATATGTTGTTATGGCTGTCCACAAGTGTTTTTATAAGAAAATTATGTGTTGAATGGGGTTATGAACAAGGGACTAGTGTTATATTATGTTGGCCTAGAAACATGGTACATCTTGTTGTCCACTTGACTAGTGTTGTTACCCTATGTCAGCTTGAGATGTATTTTCCTCCTTCATTCTTTGATATCATGGTTCATCTTGTTGTCCACTTGACTAGGGAAGTGAAAATGTTGGGACCAGTTTTCTTGCATTGGATGTATCCCTTTGAACGATACATGAGCATTTTTAAAGGTGATGTTTGAAACCGTTATCTGCCTCAAAGGAGTATTATTGAGGGTTATGTGGAGAGAGAGGTTATGGATTTTTGCAATGACTTTCTGAGTACTAATGACGCTCCTGTTAATGACAAGAATATTGAGGAGCATTTTGGCAAAGGAATTTTGGGATCACAGATGAAAGTAATCCATCGTGAGCAGTTGGAACAAGGTCACTTGTATATTTTACACAACATTGACGAAGTGAGTGTTTATATCGAGGAACATACCAATTTTATCAAGAGACAATATCCTTGAGCCAATTCAATATGGCTCGTTAGAGAGCATAACAAGACATTTATTAAGTGGTTTGAAGATAAAGTCTTACATCAACTATCTCAAACACCAGATAATCTTACTGAAACTATCAAATGCCTCGCCTTTAAACCAAAATTGAATGTTATGTCTTATGAAGGGTTTGACATAAATGGATTCTCATATTACACAAAGCATCAAGATGATAAAAGTTTCGTCCAAAACAGTGGGGTCACCCTTTAAGCATCTTCATTGTTTTTTACAAGTGCAAAGGAGAAGAGTCCACATGAAGCTAAAATGTCATATTACGGTGTCATTGAAGACATATGGGAGTTTGACTACGTAGATTTCAGAATTCCGCTCTTCAAATGTAATTGGGTTGATAACACCAAAGGAGTTGTAGTGGATGAATTGGGTTTCACATTAGTGAACTTTGAAAAGATTGGCGAGAATGGTGAACCATTCATATTGGCATCACAGGCGAAACACGTATTTTATATCGATGATCCTACAAATGATAAATGGTCAGTTGTTCTTCATGGTAAAAGATAGTTCATTGAAGATCCTATAGATGAAGAAGAGTACTATGATAAGTATGATGACTCCAGTCCATTCTCAGTTGGGTTGTCAACACCACCAAATATTGAAGCTAATGATGACGTGTATGTGCGTGGAGATCACAATGAAGTATTGTTAATTGATAAAAGATCACAATATTAGAGGCATGCATGTTTATATTTTTTTATATGTTTATATTTTTCTGAATGTGAACTTTACAATGTGAATCTAAACTTTATAATGTGAATCTGAACTTTACAATGTGAATTACTTTACAATGTGAATGTGAACTTTACAATGTGAATTACTTTACAATGTGAACTTTACAATGTGGCTATGAACTTTCAGATGCCTGAGCATTATCTTGATGACCGTGTTGATGATTACTGTGAGGATGAGGACGTCAATGCGCTACCTCACAATGTAAGTTTAAAAATATATCCCTGAGGTTTCTATCTATATGTTCATTTATAGTTATATCATGTAAGTGTGTTTTTTTGTCAAATTTTAGGTTGGTGATGTAACCCCTGAAGAAATTGGGGCACTTGATGAAAAGAAAAAAAAATTGAGAAAGTGAGGGGCATCACAATGATGAACAAGTTACTACAACAAAGGGGCAATGGACCCAAACTGGCTGTGGATTTCGATCATGCAGGAAATCCAGTTGGAGTGAACCACAAATCATTTATTTCATATCTTGGGGTTCTTACTCACAGCCATTGTAGTCCTATTTTTGAATCCTGGCATAAAGTTCCTAAGGGGAAGAAAGACTTAATATGGAAGGAACTATGCATGAGTTATTATTATTTGCAATTCTATTTTGTAGATTACTAATTTTTAGGATACTAGTTAATAGTAATTCTATTCTGCAGAGTATATTTGATCTGGATGAAAAGTTGCATCGTAAATGCGTGATGCAATGCTGTGGGAGGGTCCTAAGGAACTATAGGACAAATCTCACCCGAGATTACATATGCAATGCTGAGAAGAGGTTCTTGATTGATTTCCAATTCTAGACATTGATCACTTTTTGACTAACTCTACACTAATAATTTTTGTTTGTATTCTCTTTAAAAAATAAATTTAGGCAAAAGATAGCCACTCAGCAATGGAACTACCTGGACACCAAAGACTGGGAGGACTTTGTTACCCAAAGAAAAATGGATGAATTCAAGGTATTAAGTGTCACTCCCAATATAATTAATATACGTTCTTATGCATTCACCTATTCAAGATTAACCTTTAGTATTACTAACCAAATCAATGTGCTTACTAACAAGGATATTAGCGATGCTCAAAGAGCAAGGCATGCACTGAATGTGCATGATCACACAATGGGTCCAAGAGGCTATGCAGGCGTTCGCTAAAGACTTAAGGTTGAGTCTACTGCTCAGTTTGCTGCTACTCAGGAGTCCTCTACTATTGGTGTAACAACCCCACCTCCCGGTAACCCCCAATTAAGGGAGACCCGAAGGTTAGAGTCGTTATTCAATTAACAGGATCAAAGGAGTGACAAATAATCAATAACAATTATGAAATTCTACTAACTAACTGGAATTTGGTATAAAATTAAAACTTTACTTACCTTTGAAAACTTTGGGGATCTATCTATCCAAGCTTGAATCTACTCTAACTAATCCTCCTTGCACTTTATGTGTTACTTTCACAATGTGTCACTTTACTGTTTGTTCTTTCAATTGTTGTTCCTAAAACGCTGAAAAACAAAATGTCGGTCAGTATATCAAAATATACTGGTATGTGGGGACAACCAAAAGTTTGCACATAAGGATAACAATCTAATTATCACAATCAAGTTAATTAACAAGCCAATTTACGCTTTTCAGTATGACATTCTCCACAGCTTTTGCCCTAACCCTGGCATACCCACCTTAGGGTTTCCTTTGCCAATGACTTAATGCCACCTTCTCAATCCCGAGCTTGGTGCCTGGGGGTCACCACTCATGGTGCCCACTAGTCATGCAATATCATAGGCCACCTTCTCATTCCCGAGCTTGGTGCCTGGGGTTACCACTCAAGGTGTCCATTAGTCTACCCATCTGGGCCTGACCTTTGGCATCATCCATCAGGGTGGCATGTAGGTGCGAGAATCCATACTTCTATTATTAATGTGATAATCATAGTGACTTTATAGTTTGCAAGTATGAACATCCAAATTGATAATTTGCATTCAATGCGATTAACCATCCAAAAAATCCTCGGGAAACTAAGGCGGTTATTCATAATTAACCACATACATGATTTGCAGATTCAACAAGCTATTACTAATTCCAAGCAAGCAAGTAATCCAAGAAGTAGTTCAACAATCACAGAATTCCTGAAAAGCATACGTTGCTTATTTACTTTACTTTACCAAGAATATACCTATTTAATTGACTTGGATTCACTTTCTAGGGTTTCTAATCCGAATTGGGTTTTATTAGGGTTCTTTTCACAACTTTCCTCATTCATACCCTAGAACAATAGTTCTAAGTGCAAAACCCTAATTACTCCCATATTCACATTAGAGCCTTTTTATCATCTTAGGTTCCTTCCGGATTAACAACTCCTAGTTCATTATGATCTAATTCACCTATGAATTCCATTTATCATTAATTCCAACTTTATCCATTAGAAAACCCTAATTATCATGTTAAGGGTTTCTATCCATGATTAGGAACTTTTATATTCAAAATATCTTAGAACCATCATTTAACAATATATTATCATATTTTTCGAATTAAATATGATCTTATCCTCTTTTACCCTAAATTAGGGTTTCTAAATGCTTAATCATTCTCATATGAAGTAACAACTCTAATTCATGAAAGAAACATTTAGATTTGGTTCCAGTTTGTCATTAACTATTCATCAGGTTGCAATTACATAATTTCATCAATTAAGAAATATAATCTTTAACCAAAATGCTCAATTAGGGTTTCTTAATCTAATACATAAGCACTTTTCATTAGATTAACACACTTTTACAATTAGGAATAGATTCAGGTTCTCAGATCAATTTTAATGTGTTCCTCGTATTTTTCTAAAAAAATTTCATATTTTATTTTTATCCATCCGAGCTTCCTAGCGGACGTTATGATTTTTGCAAGTAAAATCCTTTTTATTAATTTAATTACTAATTTCCAGAAAACAAGGATCGCTGGACCATCAAGATCCAACGACCATGGACGTGTGCGTCTAGTTGCAAATAGAAGAATCCAAAGACACAAGTGCCCTTACCTTTCTTCACAAGAGTCGGGGGCAAGGTGGTCTTTTCCCCCTTTACTTATCTTCTTCCTCACGCTACTTATGTTTGTGGCCCAACGATGCCCGGCTGTCAACTATTGGGTTGACTCTGGGGTTTCGACCACCTGTGAGCGAGCTGGTCATCCAGGGAGCTTCGCCTCCCTTCGCCAAACTTGATCATCGCCTCAATTGTTCACCATGAACTCGTTGTGACCACCTCCTATCCACCGGACTCCGACGAGATCTTCTGAGAATCTAGAGGTGAGGGTCAGGGTAGAAGTTGGAATCGAGAGCTTTAAAACGACCCTCTCGGTTTGCCGCAAAGTTCAGACCAGCAAAACGAGATGATGCTACTCTCTAATACCATCCCCTATATATAGGTGGAAAGCAGGCTTGCGATATTTGGGGGTTTCCCAAATCGGCGACCAAAGCCAATCGAACCGGGGATGATTCCCCGCAGTTTCATCTCCCAAAACTAAAGGGACTAAAAGTAGCTTTGCACGTCCACTGGATTGCAAGAAATCTGGGATGGAAGATCCTCCTGTAACCAGTAAAGTCCCAATTCGCGTGGGACTTTGAAGATGAGCGACCAACGTTGGATTGAGATCCAACGGTCCTCAGCGCACACGTTTCAAACAAAAAGGAAAATACATTCCTAAATTCATAATTATTCTCAATTTTGGCAAAAACTTGAGAAATTTGTATATCCCAATCCCTTGGTCCTTTTTAACTCAAATTTTAAGGGAAGGTTTGTCTTAGCATTATCTATCTTTTTACGAAATTTGGGAAACAAATTGTAATATATGAGAAGTCTTCCTTATCTCCAAAGTTATCCCTTTAATTACTCAAAATTAATTATTAAACCGTTTCCTTTTGCCATTATCTTGTTACTTTGGGTCCCTTGGACCTCAAGAAATCCCAAAGGCACGGATTCCCATATTGGGGAAAATCTATTTGCCTTTATCTTCACTTGAAAGTCAATTTTCTCATATTTCCCTTTTATTAATCAATTTCTTTTCCTTTTTAATTTTCTTTTAAAGGGATTTCTCTTTATCTCTCTTCTATTTTCCTATTGGGACTTCTTCTAACATTAGGAATCCTTGGGATATGAAAATTCACCAAGGATAACTCAATTATACCCCTTTTTACATATTTTCCACATTTTAACATTATTTTCAATTTCTTTCTTAACAAGGAAATACTTAATTGGTCTTTTCTTTTCTTATTGCATCCTCCATGCAACTTTAGACTCCTTGGGACCCAAGGAACCCAAGAGGCACGAAATCCAACTTTGGATTGTATTCTTTTGCCTTCTGGAGGTTTCCACACCTTTCTTTTCTCAAAAACTTAATTATTCATTTACTATTTGAATTTCCTTGTTATTGGGCTTAATAGCCAATAAAGCCCACAAAGCAATCATCAAGGCTATTGTAATGAAATTCATGCATTCAATCAGAAGACATCATTATTTGTTCATTTATCTTTAATATGAGAAATTATATTTCTCAGCAAATGAACCCATAATTGGGGTTGTAACATCCTTCCCCTCTTATAAGAATTTTGCCCTCAAAATTCCAACAAGCAAACAAACAAATAGGATAAGATTTCCTCATGCCCATCATGGCTCCTATGTGGCTCTACCCTTTCCATGGTGCTTCCCAAGAACCTTCATCATCTCATATTCTTCCATCTAAGTTCTTTCTTACCTTGGTATATCATACCCTCATAGGTGACTCAGGACATTTCAGCCTCTCAAAATCTGAATAGGTTCAGGGCTCAACACATGGCTTGGGTACCTCACATAGTGCACATTATACATCATGTTATCCTGAGGGGCAAGGCTAAACACAACCATATCCATCAATCCATCTCAAATGGACCCATTTATCGGGGACTCAGCTTTCTCAGCTATATCTCAAAGGGGTCAGATTTTTACATCACATATCCTCCCATAGTGAACTACATGTCAGTCTGCTTTGCATCAGCTCGTGACTCATGTCACCACTGGGTTCTCTCTCAGCCATTGCACGATCAAAGCGACTTCATATGCACACACTGTGGTTCTTTTCTGACCTTCACGAGGCCTCCTTCACCAACATCATCATAATGAAGTGGTGACTGACACAACCTCCTAATAGAACTTCTTTCATCCCGATAAAGGCTATGGTGGTTAACATCACCCCTTAAGAACTATCTCTTTATATCACCCTGGGCAAGCTCACTTGCTCACCTTAGACTCTCTAGTCTGGATCATATTAACCATCAGTTAGGGGTGATAAACTACACTAGCATCTAGTTCTTCATGTATCTACTTCCACCTTATGGAAGTGAACTTTTAGATTATACTCAAGAACTTTTGAACTCGCATCATGTTGTAGTTGAACCATCTCTATCTTATGTAGGTTCAACATAATCTGCCTCTTGACAACATTCTCTCTTGCTCGTGTTATCTAGGTAAGGCGATCTACCATAACCCATATTTCATCTTGACCTTCTGGGTCAAAGGGAGACTTACCACAACATCCATAGTGATGAACTCCCATTCCCTCTCAGGGACTCTTTTATCCTCTATAACGATACATTGGGTTACTGGTGATTGTCCTTCACCTCCTGGCTTGCATGCCCACATACTACATGCAACTTTGTTTTAAGCATCCAGAGTTCTACCATCACTTACTATCTTTGTAGTACCAAGGTATATCATGACCTCCTGTATTGTTATGATTCCTCAAGCTTGATACCTCGAAAACCCTAAACCACTCTCAAAAGGGTTTTATTACCTTCCTACCGAAAGAAGTGTATCTGAGGTTCTATCACCATCCTTTTACTACATCAACCATTAACTTGTTCAACATATCTTGTTACCTCTGTGTGTTATCCGAAACACATCCTCTTTCCAAACATAGGGTTAGTCGAACAACCTCAACTTCTTCAAGCTTCCAACTAACTAGGCAGCTATATCTCAACCAGAGCATTTATTACCACTTCTTATACTTAGGTGTTTAGGTAATGTTGAAGACCTACACCTCCATGTATTCTACTTATCATCTCATCTCAAATTCTAAGTCTATCTTCATCAAGAACACTCTAAGATCAACCTCTTAGTTATCAGGCTCCACCTTGTGATTCCTTGTAACACTTACGAAAATCCACCTAGTTCAAGATAAAACATCCTCACAAGATGATTTCCTTAATACTCTTAGTGTTTGTAAACCATCCATGTATCAAACGCTCCACTAGGGTATGTTATCATCTCTGTCCTCATTCCTTATAGCAACGTTCCAACTCACATCATCTTTACCCGTGGTGTGTGGCATGCGTACTGTCCTATCTCTCACTCCCATAACAAGAAGAAATAAGCATTTGGCGGCCTTCCAAATACAGAGTTCTTCCCATTCCAAGAGTAGAGATGGTACATCCCACCTTTCCAGTACACCTTCAAACCTAAGTTGAAACGTGCAATTCATGTCTTTACATCACAAACATCATGATATCAAAATTTCCTTCATGGAAAACTGGTCTCGAACCTACTTGGATCCACACATAATCCTTTGTCATCTCCTCTAGGTCTATTGGGTGTCGACACTTTTGGGGTCATCCCTCTTCCCTCATGCATCTAGAGAGTGCCCTACTCATCTGCCCTTTGGGTCCCATGAGTTTATGAAGGTGATCAATCTCCTGACCCATGGCTCTCAGACAATGATAGCTGTTACCTCCCGACCCTATGGTTATGTGCAACTAGGGAATTAGGAAACTCCTTCTTCCATCGGTATCTACCTGACCCTAGGATAGACTTAGGATTTCATTATAGTACATGTCCAACTTAGAAACTTACCCAAGCCTTCATCATCTCTCTCTGCATTCATGGGTTGTCTTTCATCCTTTCATAAGGGTCATGGCGACCAACCTACCTTGGTCAGGCCCCATACCGGTTACCTTCACGGTAACACATCCACATGTACTTAGAGATGGTTAACTATGGGTGTACATGTTCATTCTCTTAACATGTACTCTGCACTTAGCTTCTCTAGATCCTATGAAACGTCTTTAGATTACATCAAAAACAACAAAAATTATATACGCCCTACAAAAGGGTCCCTCTCCCAGGATTGGAGGAAACTACAACTCTTGACAAGAAGGTCACAACCGTCCTTAGGATTTACATTCACACGAGCATACTTAACCCAGCAGTTACTAAGGCATAAGCAGATCACCTATCAAACCATGCTAGGTCATAGTTGTTCTCTTTCCTCAACATTAGGTCAACTTAGTTGTGAGGGGTTCATCAAACCTACCTTTAGCTCAAGGGGTTTCCTTTTCCTCTATACATGAAGAGTACCATGCTCAAAACTATAGAGACTCAATTCTCATCATGAGCATTAGGTACACTGCTTCCCCTCTTTGGCCAGGAACCCTAGGTTCACTTTTGGATATCCAACTACATGCTCAACCTCTTAACCACGAATCAAGCATGTCCAAGGTATGTCATGTACTCCCATGATCCTATTATATGAGCAACACCCCAGAGTTGAGTCCTCCTCAAAGACAACCGACTAGGTATAAAACCTCACAATTGGTCACTTATACCTCCTCAGGGTCTAAAGCACTCTTTATCTCATCCAACAGGTAATCACTTATACCATAGGTACATAGGTACTGGAAGCATCATCCTTCTTCTAGGGTTTGGTTCCTCTAAAGGAAACTAAGATATCATCAGCCTCTAGGGATCATGCATGAGGCAACCACTATCATCCCCATTGTTCCTTATACTCAGGGTGTTAGGCTTCCAACCTTCTTGCCAGGGTCCTGCTCTCTCTCTCTCTATAGCTAACCTTACCAACATCCTCACTATTAGAGGTCCTCTCTCCATGGGGGATCGAGCTCACAAGCATACCTCTACGCGGGTGAAGCCTATGCTCAACTTATGTTTGCCTGAGGTTATCCATAGCTCTTTATGCTTATCTCATAAGCCATCCATCATGCCCTTTTGGCGAGGGTTTTGACCTACTGCCTGCACTACTTGACGTACTTCGGGTGCCTACTATGCCATGCACATAGAAGCTCATGGGGTTTCCATAGGTTCTTCTCTAACCTCATGAAGGAGCTATCCTTCGCTCTAACCTGCTCGACCCTTCCCAGGGTTAGGTCGCCAAAGGTACTCAGTCATCCAACTTCTCATGGCTCATATGGCATCCAAGGCATGACATCTAACTCATCATGTCATCTCTAACCAGCACTTAGGGTTAGGGTTAGCATTATCCTCAGAGGATATGCCATGTCTCTACTTTTAATGGAGGTCTCTACCTCCAAGACTAACTCTCTCTACTCATCCTCCTGCCAAGGAGGTCTATCCTCAGGTCTCTCCTGAGGGCAATGAGAACTCTTGTCATACAACCTAAGCATGTTTCTATTCCTTTACGCTTACTCTATTAATCTTATGTCCATGACATCTTATTTACATGCTTTCTATTAATTTGGTGGAGGATTCCTTAATCCTTATCAACCTTACCCATACCTCAAGAGGGTGAGGAGAAGAGAGGAAACCCTATTCCTTAAGGTCCTTAATAGAATTTGAGTTGAGAAGGGATGAACAAGATGAGAGAGTCCTAAAGGTATCTTATTTCAAGTCATACCGTAAGACATCGGCCAGGCAGTCACACGGATCCGAGAGTCCTCGTATTCCGACAAGCGGTGCGGAGGAAAAATATTGCCAGCCCCCGGATGTGATCCTTTTCTAGACACCTCAGTCTTTCAGACAATCCTCTAATAACTCCCTTAGTTCAATGGAATTTGTAAAATTTAATAATTATTAAAGATTACATGAGGAACCTACGCTCTGATACCAATTGTAACAACCCCACCTCCTAGTAACCCCCAATTAAGGGAGACCCAAAGTTCAGAGTCGTTATTCAATTAACAGGATCAAAGGTTCGACAAATAATCAATAACAATTATGAAATTCTACTAACTAACTGGAATTTGGTATAAAATTAAAACTTTACTTACCTTTGAAAACTTTGGGGATCTATCTATCCAAGCTTGAATCTACTCTAACCAATCCTCCTTGCACTTTATGTGTTACTTTCACAATGTGTCACTTTACTGTTTGTTCTTTCAATTGTTGTTCCTAAAATGCCGACAAACAAAACGTCGGTCAGTATATCAAAATATAATGGTATGTGGGGACAACCAAAAGTTTGCACATAAGGATAACAATCTAATTATCCCAATCAAGTTAATGAACATGCCAATTTACACTTTTCAGTATGACATTCTCCACCGCTTTTGCCCTAACCCTGGCATACCCACCTTAGGGTTTCCTTTTCCAATGACTTAAGGCCACCTTCTCAATCCCGAGCTTGGTGCCTGGGGGTCACCACTCATGGTGCCCACCAGTCATGCAATATCATAGGCCACCTTCTCATTCCCGAGCTTGGTGCCTGGGGTTACCACTCAAGGTGTCCATTAGTCTACCCATCTAGGCCTGACCTTTGGCATCATCCATCAGGGTGGCATGTAGGTGCGAGAATCCATACTTATATTATTAATGTGATAATCATAGTGACTTTATAGTTTGCAAGTATGAACATCCAAACTGATAATTTGCATTCAATGCGATTAACCATCCGAAAAATCCTCAGGAAACTAAGGCGGTTATTCATAATTAACCACATACCTGATTTGAAAATTCAACAAGCTATTACTAATTCCAAGCAAGCAAGTAATCCAAGAAGCAGTTCAACAATCACAAAATTCCTAAAGAGCATATGTTGCCAATTTACTACACTTTACCAAGAATATACCTATTTAATTGACTTGGATTCACTTTCTAGGGTTTCTAATCTGAATTGGGTTTTATTAGGGTTCTTTTCACAACTTTCCTCATTCATACCCT
Source organism: Alisma plantago-aquatica (assembly GCA_963693085.1). Taxonomy (NCBI): domain Eukaryota; kingdom Viridiplantae; phylum Streptophyta; class Magnoliopsida; order Alismatales; family Alismataceae; genus Alisma; species Alisma plantago-aquatica. Next base: position 526,762,410 of record OY856411.1, read on the forward strand.
AGAACAACAGTTCTAAGTGCAAAACCCTAATTACTCGCATACTCACATTAGAGCCTTTTTATCATCTTAGGTTCCTTCCGGATTAACAACTCCTAGTTCATTATGATCTAATTCACCTATGAATTCCATTTATCATTAATTCCAACTTTATCCATTAGAAAACCCTAATTATCATGTTAAGGGTTTCTATACATGATTAGGAACTTTTATATTCAAAATATCTTAGAACCATCATTTAACAACATATTATCATATTTTTCGAATTAAATATGATCTTATCCTCTTTTACCCTAAATTAGGGTTTCTAAATGCTTAATCATTCTCATATGAAGTAACAACTCTAATTCATGAAAGAAACATTTAGATTTGGTTCTAGTTTGTCATTAACTATTCATCAGGTTGCAATTACATAATTTCATCAATTAAGCAATATAATCTTTAACCAAAATGCTCAATTAGGGTTTCTTAATCTAATACATAAGCACTTTTCATTAGATTAACACACTTTTACAATTAGGAATAGATTCAGGTTCTCAGATCAATTTTAATGTGTTCCTCATATTTTTCTAAGAAATTTTCATATTTTATTTTTATCCATCCGAGCTTCCTAGCGGAAGTTATGGTTTTTGCAAGTAAAATCCTTTTTATTAATTTAATTACTAATTTCCAGAAAACAAGGATCGCTGGATCCATGGTCCGCTGGACCATCAAGATCCAACGACCATGGACGCGTGCGTCTAGTTGCAAACAGAAGAATCCAAAGACACAAGTGCCCTTACCTTTCTTCACAAGAGTCGGGGGCAAGGTGGTCTTTTCCCCCTTTACTCATCTTCTTCCTCGCGCTACTTCTGTTTGCGGCCCAACGATGCCTGACGGTCAACTACTGGGTTGACTCTGGGGTTCTGACCACCTGTGAGCGAGCTGGTCATCCAGGGAGCTTCGCCTCCCTTCGCCAAACTTGATCATCACCTTAATTGTTCACCATGAACCCGCCCTGACCACCTCCTATCCGCCGGACTCCGACGAGATCTTCTGAGAAGCTGGAGGTGAGGGTCAGGGTAGAAGTTGGAATCGAGGGCTTTAAAACGACCCTCTCGGTCTGCCACAAAGTTCAGACCAGCAAAACGAGATGTTGCTACTCTCTAATACCGTCCCATATATATAGGTGGAAAGCAGGCTTGCGATATTTGGGGGTTTCCCAAATCGGCGACCAAAGCCAATCGAACCGGGGATGATTCCCCGCGGTTTCATCTCCCAAAACTAAAGGGACTAAAAGTAGCTTTGCACATCCACTGGATTGCAAGAAATCCGGGATGGAAGATCCTCCTGTAACCAGCAAAGTCCCAGTTCGCGTGGGACTTTGAAGATGAGCGACCAACGTTGGATTGAGATCCAACGGTCCTCAGCGCACGCGTTTCAAACAAAAAGGAAAATGCATTCCTAAATTCAGAATTATTCTCAATTTTGGAAAAAATGTGAGAAATTTGTATCTCCCAATCCCTTGGTCCTTTTTAACTCAAAATTTAAGGGAAGGTTTGTCTTAGCATTATCTAGATTTTTACGAAATTTGGGAAACAAATTGTAATATATGAGAAGTCTTCCTTCTCTCCAAAGTTATCCCTTTAATTACTCAAAATTAATTATTAAACCTTTTCCTTTTGCCATAATCTTATTACTTTGGGTCCCTTGGACCTCAAGAAATCCCAAAGGCACGGATTCCCATATTGGGGAAAATCTATTTTCCATTATCTTCACTTGAAAGTCAATTTTCTCATATTTCCCTTTTATTTATCAATTTCTTTTCCTTTTTAATTTTCTTTTAAAGGGATTTCTCTTTATCTCTCTTCTATTTTCCTATTGAGATTTATTCTAACATTAGGAATCCTTGGGATATGAAAATTCACCAAGGATAACTCAATTATACCCCTTTTTACATATTTTCCACATTTTAACATTATTTTCAATTTCTTTCTTAACAAGGAAATACTTAATTGGTCTTTTCTTTTCTTATTGCATCCTCCATGCAAATTTAGACTCCTTGGGACCCAAGGAACCCAAGAGGCATGAAATCTAACTTTGGATTGTATTCTTTTGCCTTCTGGAGGTTTCCACACCTTTCTTTTCTCAAAAACTTAATTATTCATTTACTATTTGAATTTCCTTGTTATTGGGCTCAATAGCCAATAAAGCCCACAAAGCAATAATCAAGACTATTGTAATGAAATTCATGCATTCAATCAGAAGACATAATTATTTGTTCGTTTAACTTTAATATGAGAAATTATATTTCTCAGCAAATGAACCCAAAATTGGGGTTGTAACAATTGGTCCCGCTCCTCTGCTCACCATGCTATGTGGATAGCTGGGAGGAAAAACAAGAAGGGAGATATAATGAAGCCTGCAACTGCTGAGGCGGCTGTAAAAATGGTAAAATTCAACTCTTAGAGCAATCGATCGATATTGATTATTGTTATGTTTACTTACCAATTTCTGTTGATGGCAATTAGTGAGAGCTGCACGAGTAGAGGCAGGAAGGCAAGTTCATCCCTGAGGGCATAAGGGATGAGTTGACGGTTTCTCTGGGTAACCTAGAGCATCTTGGACGTGTTAGGGGTGCAAGCACTGGTGTGGGCATCAAAGCATTCTTTGGGCCATCCCAACACAAACCTATCCTAAAAGCGGAAATTTCACAAGTTGAGGTAATCGATTCTTTTTTAGAATGTTATTGTGAAAGGGAATTCAATAATCGACTACGTTTCTTTTATCCATGTATAGGTAGATGAATTAATTTAGAGAAAAGTCCAAGAAGCAATGATGAAGTGGAAGGAGTCTCAGACGGCCACTCAGACGGTACCTGTGACGTACCGTGCTTCTATTATTCCTATTGCAGAGGTTGGGAGTAATCCTGTAGACCCACCACCTAACACATCCTTTGTAAGCATTTTTATGACATAGTAGCTAGTCTTTTCAAGTTGATATGTTTATGTATATATGTATATAACATTCTTTACGTAAATTTATAGGGGTTGAAACCATGCTGTCTAAAAAGTAAAGAATATATCGTTGCAAAGGAACATGCTTACCCAGACCTTCTAGGGGAGATTTTTCATGGGACTCCAGTACCAACTGGTGTGGTTCATGTGAGCCTGATACATATACTCCCCGATTGGAAGGATCTTCAACTGCCATATTCCCACCCAGATTCTGAAACGCTTGGTGAGGCAGAAGGTAGAGTGATAATGTGGCCCAAAGTGGATGTCGTCTATACTAATATTGTATGGTAAATTTACATTATGTTAATTTGTTAGTGTGTATATATGAGTCAATTGATCTAAAATTATATATACAGGTCAAAAAGACGACACACACTATATCTCAGCCTCTAAGCCCACCTCCTCAACTACCAAGTTGGCTTCCAAGGGACCTACACTCCTCGTTAGGTCCTAATTGTAGGGGTATGGCAATATGGATCGGAGAAAATGATCGAAATTGCCCTATAAATGTTACAATTCTGGAGGATGTTGTAGGTCAATCATACGATAACAATCTATTTATACAAGTTTTTGCATACATATTAATGCATAGGTATTAATGCAGGTCAAGCATATAAAACAAGTTATTTTTACAAGATATTTTGGAGTTGTTTCATTATGATTTGCTGAACACATCTATGATAGAGGTGTGGATATGGTGAGATCTTGTTTATACATCCACATACCTTGTTTTACATACGGTGATCTGGTTTCTTATATATTAATGCAAACATATTACATGTTTTGCACATACGGTGATCTGGTTTCTTATATATTAATGCATACATATTACATGTTTTGCATCCACTTACACACGATATGTATAGATTTTTCATTTTCCCATGTGGGATTTTTGGTTCCATCTTTGATTAGTCTTGTAGATACAGATCCTTCTTCAGTTACTTCATACTGCTGTGATGCTTTTGAATATTTTGGTAAAAATAAGAAGATGGTGATAATAGATCCATTCAATGTAGAGTAAGTTTGCTTATAATTTGGACTTAATAAAATTACATTTTTATTGTAGATTTTGAGTTATTAATTTTTAACTTTCTTACCTATAGTGGCAGACATTGGGAGTTACTAGTTATTGTCCCCAAGATGTTCACTGCCTATTATCTAGATCCTACGGGGAATGAGTTGAATACATTATATGGACACGCAAAGAAAAGATCATTATTCTCGTGAGAAATATTTCATATTTTTATATCCGTTAACATTTGTTATTACATTACTATTTAATTATGCAATTTAATGTGTTACATTAACATGTAGGGCTTTACGAGAGTTCAAAAAAGCTGGAGGAAAGGTCCCCAGGAAAAAGAATCAGCCACTAACTAGTTTGGGAGAATGTGAAAGTAATTTCCCAACTCCAATGTATATATTATTTATGTGAACTGTGCTTATTTGTATTTTTGAATATTTTGTATGTTTCAATTTATAGTGTGCTACACAAGACAACGGTTGGGCATGTGCCTACTATATGATGTGATTTATGGACCTAATCATCAAATATGCCGTAATGGAAATCGATACTATACAAAAGGTATTATATATAGTCTCATTAGATAATATGAGATATATCAATCTTATTATATATTATTAATTATATATATATATCATTCTCTTTTGGAGGTGTTTAAAATTGACTTCAGCACAGGTAGAAAGTTATTAGATGTACATACTCCCTATATGAGGGAGGAATTAAATGTTGTAAGAGAAGAATGGGAAAAAGCCCTACAAAGAGTGGACAATTTTAAATATAATTGGGTCAATGATGACAATGATGACAATGATGAATAAAGAATGATATTTCTAAACTTTGTTCTCATAATTATTTTTATGTGAATGTGAATGACTTTTTCTGAATTGTCATATGTGTGAATGTGAATGACTTTTTCTGATCAATACATGAATGTCTGAATGTGAAAAGAGATGAAATGAATGTAGCTGAATGTGAATGTAAATGACTTTGCATGTTTCTACATGTATCCGATCAATACATGTGTTTGAATGTGAATTACTTTGTAGGTTTGTGGCCTGTTGTTGGTTGAAATCAATGGATGTTGTAAACCAGCAGTTCAGAACTAAACTGTATATTCTGCATCCTATGAGCAGCCATACAGCAGGCCTGCAAACTGATAAGAAAAAAAATCAGAACATAGGCGTTGGTTATTTGTATAAAACCAACACCAAAGACATACATCGTCGGTTATTAGTAAAAAACCGACGTCTCTTCCATGGTTGGCGTTGGTTATCTGTAAGAACTGACGCCTATAGTGGCCAGGTACCACGACCGTGTTGGGAAGCACCACCGTGCTGGCAGGGATATGGTGTTAGTTATTGTTTAATAATCGACATGTTTAACCATGATATAGTGTCGATTTTCTGTACTAACTGACACTTATAGTTCCCTTGCTGGCGCATTTTCGGTGGCAGGAAGGGTTATGGCGTCGGTGTTTGTTTAATAATGACGTCTTTGATCATGATATAGTGTCAGTTTTTGTTAAGAACTGACACCTATAGTCTCCTTGCTGGCACATTTTCGGTGGCGGGAAGGGTTATGGCGTCGGTTAGAAACTGACGCTGAAGGTGTCGACTTTTAGCGGTACCCACTTAGGTGTCGCTTGAAAACCGACGCTAAAGGCTCTAAATAACCGATGGCAAAGGCCTTTTCTGTAGTAGTGTAAAGACAAAAAGGAAGATAGATTGATTTGTTATCTATCTCCTCTTTTCATCTTTATACACACATAAAAAATGTATGCCGCGTTGTGTGGTTTTGGTTCAGCATAGCAAATTACTTTCCAATAGTTGGGAGATCCCTTTCCCTGTGCAATTATCTTACTTGCTGAGATCATGACAATACCATGTTTCATCTACTACTCATAATTTGTCAATGGATTGTGACAAATGAGTTTTGAAACGCATAATTTAGGAAACTAATATTATTACCTTTTATGGTTAACAATGCCTTGTATAAGTACAAAACTTTCACCTATAGTAGTACATTTTATATAGACTACAAAAAATCTGACATTCTGCATCATTTCTTGCATAAACACCAATTCACATCTCGTTAGAAAATTTACCGAGAACTAATACATTCTCTTGAATCTATGATCTCGAACTACAAATTTTCCATTGCAATCATAATGTTAAAGTTTTAATTAACTTCTTTCCATGAAAAATGTCATTCAGTAGATATGTCATGGATTTATAAAACAAACTAAATTGCACCATATATGTATCTACATTAGATATAGGAAAAAGTAACATGAGGAGATTATCTGATTGTTTAATCCTTCAAGGCACATATTGTGATAAACAACAAATATGTTGTTCCACATATCATAGTTAAGTTCCTTCAGTGAGTCCTCAAGGTATCTACTCTAATTAGAAACCCATTATTATGATATCACATCTATGTTCTTATACATCTGCTTGAATGATGATCCAGACATATGCTAATACAACTTGGTGCAAGTATCATCTAACCGATCTTCATAAAAAATGATTGTTTCTAGATATAGAAAACATTTTATTTTCACAAGAGCCCACCATTAATTCATATAGTACCATTGAAGATTATTTCTCATCTAGTATAGTTAGATCTAAAATTCTTGCTTGTGAAATATATGGATTTCTAGAAATGTAAAGCCTAGAAGAACATATACAGGTTTCTCTAAGTTTCACATAAGTAGAATAAATGTTAAAAAATATGAATTGTTTCAAGATACAAACTCAAAATGATAAGTGCATAGATCTTTCCTGCATTTTTATATATACTCATTTTTTTCCGTTCAAAAAACATATAATATAGAAAGTGAATAACTCAGTTATAGTATCAAGGATAGAACGATATTGAATGTTATAAATATAGTGTTAATCAAAAGAAATTTATATTAGATCATTGATCATGAAAACTAAATAATCAACTAGATATTAGATGTTATGAATATCTAGAATCCACCACTAAGGTCTACGTGATGAATGCATATTCATCATGGTTTCAATCACCATTTTGGGCCCAATTTAACTCAATACATTCAATTTCATCTCCTAAATCTTACAATGTGAAATTTGGCTTGATTGATCAGATTATCAAGTTAATAACTAGTTTGATATGTATTCCATGCAGATTATGGACATCCAACCCATTTGATCAGGCCTAGCGGTCTTGCTCCCTCAGTTTGCCCTAGCGGTCCTGACCTCTTGATCTTGACCCTAGCGGTCTCACCCATTCGATCCTGGTCATTTGGTTTCCATCTATCGGTTTCACTTTGCATCCTCATCTCATTCGGTCTTGGGACTCCATCTGACCATTCATTCTCGATCTCACGGTCTCAATCATTCCAACCATTCAATTTCACCACTCATTTTCCCCTATCGGTCTTGGCTCTCTACCCTCCCTCGGCCTCAAGACCGTGTGAGCCCTCACGGTCTCAAGACCGTGAGAGCCCTCATGATCCCAAGACCGTGAGGATGCTCATGATCCCGAAACTGTGAGGACCTGCACCAACATCGGTCTCTGACACCTGCACCCTCGCATGGCCACCAAACCTCCCTGTCGCCGTCATCGTCGCCTTCAGCTGCTTGTCTCCTCATGATCTTTTTCCACCTACACACCTGTCACTCTTGTCCTACGCACCTGCAACCCTAAAACGTATACACCTCTTGGACCTCCAGACCAAGAGACTTGCTTCCTCCACCTTCACCCCATCCTCATTCACGAACAAACCATGAGACAACACACCGTCGTCGCTTCCTCCACATCACAGACCGCACATATCACCTTCTCTGCCCGACCACCTGCCGCCCTTGCCGCGCCGATCGCACCCCCAGGGTCTCAAGACTGTGACATCCCTCGCGGTTTCAAGACCGTGAGAAGGGCAGTGATCATGGAAACCGTGGGAGGTGGAAGACCACAAAGAGGCCAAAGAGCCAAAACTGGTTAGATGCTTGAAGGTCAAAGACCATTTGATGTCGTAGACCGCTTGGCGTCAGAGACCGCATGAACCTGAAGACTGTGAGAACAGAGAAGCGAAGACCGATTGGACTGGCACCGAAGACTGAACGATCTCCAAACCATGAGAAGCCAAGACCGCATGAAGAGGAGAACGTTGATCTGAGATCGTGCAGCCGTTGGATCTCCCAGGATTGTGAAAGTAGTGAGACTGAGAGAAGCCTCTTAGTTTCTAAAACTGAGAAGGCTGTAAACAATTTCAAAATCGTTTAGTACACATATTCCAAAACCGTTGAGGACTCCAAGAGAATCTATAAATAAATCCACAAGGGTCCTCATTTGGGCATCAGATCTGGGACATCGCCAGGCTGCTCCTTTGCGAGGTCGACCCCTACTCCCTCCAATCTACAACAACAACTCCACCACCAGGATGAACCTAGCGTGCTCGAGCCCTGGGAAAGCTCCTCCACCTCCATTTCTCCTCATGCTCCACTCCACCAATAGGTTGCACCTAAGAAGCACTCGACCCCTGGTGGAGGACGATCTCCACAGCCAAGCTGAGCGATAGGCTTGCGCATCCACCCGTCATCCACTCCACCTACACATCCACAACTTGCTCCTCCTACTGCGAGCAAGGAGGGCAAGGCGAGAAGGAAGGTGGAGAGAGAAAGACTGCTCGATTTGTCTTGGTGTCCCTCGCTCCTCATCCAGATCTACTCCGATGTGGTGTAGAAGATCGTATCTTCACCGACCTGTAACCACCTTCTGCATCATGCTCATGGTAGAATCTTCCCTCTCTCTTGTTCTTTTTGTTCCTCACATCATGAGTGAGTAGTTCCTTTTCACTGGGGTGTGGGGACTAGCCCCACTGCCCATGCTTACATGTTCTTTTGTTAAACATTCCATGGCATGTATATAATTTTTCATTTCATTGTTAATCATTGATGTTTACTTGTAGATTGATCACCTGCTTGCTTTTATCTTGTTCTTTCCTATGTTGTGAGAACTTCAATATGTAGGATAGAATGTCGATTAACGCGGTTGACTCCCTGACTAGAAATAGGATGGGATTCCATGAGGTCGTAAGTGAATGATCTGTGAGGGGATGAGCCATCTAGCCCACAGTGACGCTTATGTGTGCCTAATGTCTGTATAGGGGGGCCATAGCTTCAATTGGATATCTATATCTTCAGAACCGTAAGTGCATGATCCAGATGGCGACGAGAAATCTTATGCCCAAGGTGATGGTGACGCGAACCTAAACATCCCTCCGGGAGGGTTCACAACAGTTCTATTTGGATAGTTAGATCTTGCCTGGATGTTTGTGATTGGATATGTTTGCATGTGTAGTGGTGGTGAAACTCGAGACTGCCCCAACGATCTTCATCATTAATCTAGTTTCAACTTTAATTCCTCTCTTTACTTTCTTGCAATTAGTCTAATTAACCTCAAACAAACCTTTGTTCTAAATATTAGCCTTACTTGAACTTGACTAGACTAGCAACGATTCTTAAAAATGTTATCCCTTAGGATTCGATCCTTAACTATACTGCGATAAGACCCATCCACTTGCGGGTGGTATTATTGCACAATTTTTGGTTAAAAACTCTTGGATTTCAACCCTGAGTGAATTTGTTAGTGCGATAATAGACCACGTCAAATTCTGGCGCCTTTGCCAGGGACAACGAAATTAGTTAGTCAAATCTAGTTCTTTTGAGGCTAATGTAGGATTTTTGCATTTTCCTTTGATACTATTGATCATTCACTTGAATTCGGTTCCTCTCCATCAATCTTACTTCCGAAAAATCTTTCCATCCCAAGTACCCCCGAAGACTAGTGTATGCCACTACAAAAAATTGGGCTATTATTCAAGAACATTTATGAGGAACTAAGAACCGTGAATACTAAATCCTATTTGTGAGGACTCACCCCTCAAATACAAGAGTGAATCCCTCAAGCGTGTTTTTAACATAAATCGATATTTTTAAGGGTACTAATACCTCACAACTTCATTATTCACTCCTAATGCCGTGAAAAATAACTTTTCAAGAATTTCCCACCATCGTGAAATATGTTCCCTCCATGCCTAATGTTTATTTTGGCTATCTAAATAACAAAACCAAAACTTCCATGCTCGCACCCTGTTTTATCGCGCCCTCCACATCCTCCCACTCCTCATGCCCTCCGCATCCCCCCACTCCTTGCACCGCTCCGCATTGCCGTCGAGATACTTCTGCGGTGCTGAGGGCCGTCGGGATACTATTGCGGCGCTAAGTGTTGAAGCTGCATCACTGGAGCTTGTTTCCTCTGCCAAGGGTTTGTCCTAGGTCCTTTGTCTTTCTCCTTCGACAACCTTTTCCCTACTTGGACGGAACATTCGATCGGATCACAGGCTTCCACCCGGTAACTGCCTGTTTTGTCTTTCTCCTTCGACAACGTTCTCCCTGCTTGGACGGAACATTTGCAAGATCACTATCACCCCAAAAGTCTGATTGATCGGATCACAGGCGTCCGCCCACCCGATAACTTCCCTTTTATAATCTACCTATTGGCTTGGGGCTCTCTGTAATTGGTTCTTTTATATGCTGATGTCGGAAGGCATGATTTTATCCTCTAGTACAGTTTTAGCCGATACAATCTCAGAGCTAAACATGCTAGATTCTCTTAAACTTTGAATAATGGCCTTGAAAGGATTTAAAGTAAACAAAATTGTTAGTTTGAAAGAAAAACTTGATTTATATCAAATGTTCGTATATATAGTAGATTGTTGTAACAAGTAGCCATATTACCATAGGAGCATGTATACGAGTTAGTATTCCTTTTCTAAGGAGTTTACATTTAAGGTCTTTATCCGTCCACACTACTCGTTCGTCAAACCTGTAGAGAAAAATGAAGTAGTGAGCATGCCTCTAGCCATAAAAATATTTCCTATTTCATGTCAATATATGGCTTCATTGTACACTGTTGATCAGTGATTAGTTATGAGACCTCATAGGTCGCAACACTTTTATCCAAATCGTCAGTTCTTTTAAACTTATACTTTGGAAGTTTGCGTATATCTTCATCAGATGCCCCTTCCTGTTCAAGAGGAGACACTATAGTTATGCCATATGAAAACTTCGTGATCTCTTTACTCAGATTCAGAAAACCATAAGATTCACTAGATGAAGTATCCTCCACAACTGGTCATATCTTATGCACTTCATAAATACTAGACTATGTACTTCAACTTAAACATAAGAATGATGACCCATAGAGTACGTTCATGTAATATTTTTATGTCTCTATCCAGATGCCAATTTTGGTGTCTCTATCCATTAACATGGGGAGAGCTTATAGATATGTCTTCATTTCTACATATCCAAGCTGCAAGGCAGTGAGTTACGAAATTTAGAAATGATGTGGCATCACTCTTTGTGAGGAACCAATGATGTGGCTTGGGGCTCTCGGTTTATAGAACCTGGTTCCTGACGATCCAACGCAACTGCCCTTTTATAAGCTACCTTTTGGTGTGTGCCTCCATTGTTTGGTGTCATCCTAGGGGGGAGAATTCCTCCCTTGACATGTCATTTATATAATAATATTCATAAAATAGCATTTTAGATTATAGGGTTAGTAGAAATTCAGTTCAATATATGAGGCATGAGACATATTATAGGTTGTGGATATATATTACACTATATTACTAAAATCTATAGGGAAATATTGAAATACAAAAAGGTTCAAATGTTGGCCAATACTGCTCTCAATTAATGTAGAACTCTGGGAGACAGTAGACAAAAATTTGATCTTTGCTATTGACGTGCTGAATACATGTAGATCTAGCCATCTAGGTATACAAGTATGTGATGATTTTTTTCTCAAGGACACCATTTTTCTAAGGGTTATAATCACTATATTTCCTATGAATAATCCTGCAGAGGTACATATGTTTTGAAATCCACATTGAGTAATTATAAGAGCACCATGAGTGTAAGTTGCTAGCTGGGTTGGTATTTGTACTTTCTTTCAGTTGAATAGCCTGATTTCAAGTCCCACTCACAACATACTTTTCGGACAAAAAAAAGAGCATTGTGAGTGCAAATACTTTTATGAGGGACAAAAAAGGCTCTGAACAGATCAAGTAGCTTGAAGTAGTCTTTTATACATAGACCTAGGTGACAGAGATTATAATAATCCATGTAAAAAGGTTAAAAATATGAAATACCAGTTTTGGTAAAATTTGGTTACAGACCCCATATATTATAATGAATTAAATGAAACATTCTCAAACTCCTTTTATCAAATATCTTGGGAAATATAAAACAATGACGTTTCTTAAGCTTAGGTGATAGAGAGATGAATCATCCATATAAAGGTAAAAAATATTAAACACTAGTCTGGGTAAAACTAGTTACAAACATCAGTTGTTATAGTAGACCAATTTTTATTTATAACAGGGCACCTGTGTGTCAAGTGCCAATCGTTGGTGCTTTTCACCTTGTAAGTATGGACACAACAGTAAAATTAATAGCAAAAGTTCATGCAGAAGCAGGAACAGATGCTAAAGCAGCAAGAAAGCTTTTGCAGTTGTAGATTGAGTCAGCACGTGTCCCAATGGTGTCCTTGGGAACGTCCTAGATTTGTCATGGCTGATCAATAGTTGTGTCAGATCAATTTTTAGGTTGATAGTTTTTGGACATGCTGCAGTTCTGTTTCCCCATAGCAAGTAGTCTGATACATCCTTGGTGGCTTCCCAAAAGTGCCAGGGCTACCTCGGTCATTGCTTTGAACTTCAGATCTCAAGAACCTTGAGATCCATAAGTAGAGCCCTTACAATCTTTATTTAGAAATGTGATGTGGATTATGTGGTAGACCTTGCTAGTGTAATTTGACCTGCTAGGGATAAGTGCCTAACAGTCCATCTATTCATTTTGAATTTGAGGGACTCAAGCACACTAGCATGTGTGCTTGTGTTGATTATGTGGTGGATTATAGGAATGCCTAAGTAATGACCTAGATACTCTATAGTAGGGATAACAAGTGTTGTACTGATGCAGTTCTATGATTGTTTGTTATTGCAGAGAAGAAACACCTGGACTTGGATATAGATATAGATTTCCCAGAGACAATCACAAATTTTATGTGGACGTTTATGATTGTGGTGTCTTTAGATATTGAGGCCTCTTCAAAGAGGAGAAGGTCGTATGCAAAGCAGATATGAGGTAAGAGCATTCCATTTTGGATAGGGCATAGGGGATTCCATTTTTGCCAAAAAATGTTGTGTGATGTCCTAACGAAGTCTCTCCATTCAAAGAACGGAGATGTATGGGTTGAGAGGGTCTCCTTGGCGCATACCCCAGGAGTCTTTCATGGGGGCAAGAGGAACCCCCTCCAACATAATAGAAGATGGGCTAGCTATAATAATTTCCATTATGATGTTGATCAGCTTTGAAGTGAGACCCACTTTTTGGAGTGTGTCCTTGATGAAGTTCTAGATCATATGGTCGAATGCTTTTGAGAGATCAACCTTAACTAACATTTGTTTCTTCTTTTCCTTCTTAAATAACATTGTTTGTATAGCTTCTTGAACCAATAGAATGTTGTATGTAATACGCCACCCCAGTATGAAGCTAGACTGAGTGTGGGATATCCACTTGTTCATGTAAGGCTTGATGTGTTTCATAATAACTTTGAATATAATATTTAAGCAATTATTTGTAAGAGAAATGGGTCTGAGGTTGTTGCAATTTTCCACCTTATTTGATTTAGGAATGAGCACAAAGAAGGGTTGAGATAGATTTGGATTAACGGTCTCATTGCTGAAACAATGGATACAGTTGACATTACAGAATGGTGAATATGCAACTTGCTTTTTTCACAAGAACTCGCTGTCAACACCATCGTGGCCTACTTCCTTTGAGGGATCCATTAAAATAATGCATGTTTAACTTATGCAATTGATGGAAGGTTGCTGAGAGAGGCAAGAAAATTGGGTTCCACTCTAGGGAAGACACCAGCATAGTGGTGGGTGGCCTCCCAGTTGTGAGGCTGATACATTGTGAGGAGGTTGTTGGAGAAGTCCCATACGTGCAACTACTTCATGAGTCATTCGTCAATGATCCATTCACCAACTTGATTCTAAATTGTGGTGATCTATCGAATCGTCTCGCTTTCACATAAGAATGGAAAAATTTAGTGTTGTAGTCCCAACTTTTAGCCAGTTCAGGTGTGCTTTCTGGTGCCAGTCAGCTTCTTTGCATTGTAGGATATGTTGGAGCTTCTCCTGGAGTAGTGTAATGCAATGGAGTTCAAAATAGGGGTTTGGGTTAGAGGGTAGGGATACATGTAGTTGGTCTATTTTCTTGATGATGGGTATTCTTTTCTCGATTGATTAGCTTTGACTTTTTGGCATTCCATTTCATAATGGTGTTCACAGCTTCAGAGAATGGGGCAGTTAAATTTCTAGTTTGTTGTAATTTGAATGCTAAAATTAGGCTTGAGTATCCAATTGGAACATGTTTGCTAAAATATGGATGGCTGCTAGTAGGCTGGATCCCAATTTTGTTATGCCCTGCATCTGGGATTCCCTCATTCAGGGTTCACATACAAGTAACACAATTAGTAACCTTATCTACCACACTATTGGTGCGAGAGAAATCAAAGAGTCGATGATAACAAGTACAGATTTGTTGATGTTTTGTGGAAGAATATAGATGAATATTATAAAGCCTTCCATTAACTCTTTTGATGTTCCTAGTGGATGCTTCCAACTGATGATGATTACGACTTTTCTACTGGTTCTCCTTGCTGACTTTTGGATTTTCTTCTCTGATGTTCTGAAGTTCCCAAGGCTTATGCATGGATACGATTTTGAATCTACATATTCTTATATGTTGCTGTTGCTGATAGCCACTGTATTAAAAAACAACTCGGGCGGCCGCTTAATTGGCCAACCCACTTAATTTAGCCTATAAGCGCCCGATTAATCGTTTTGAAGAAAATCACCCGCTTTTTTCCTCTTCACCCACTTTTTGTCTGCTTTTTTTCCACTTTTTGCCCGCTTTTTAAAAAAAAATCTATTGGAAGCATGTAACATTAATTAATTACATGGTCCAAGTAGTGTTGACTATAATTTATGAAACATGTATGCATTTAAGTGTTCTATGATATACCCAGTCCTAATTTAGAATGCATACTTTGTGTGTAAGACCTAATAATAGGGTACTTTTGTAATGTGTCTAAGTAAATATCATATTAGTCTGTTATACTTCTAAAGCATGATTTATTTTACTGATTTCCTTGCTTCTTTCAGTGATTACTGATTGGTACTACTAGTTAGCATTACTTTTTTGGTGCAATACTAATTAATTGTTTCCTAGTAAAGTATTAAATCAATAATTGATAGTTTGTTATTTACAATATTACTGATCTGCTTGTTGATTACAGTGATTAGAAATATTGAGTAGTAGAAAAGTATTGATTAATACTTAGTTAATTACTAATTTGCTGATTAGATATGCATAAAAGTTCTTTAGAAATATAATTTTTATATACACATGTGTAATTTTGTGTAAAATATATAAGCATTTAGGCACCAGCTTTTTCAAAAATCGCCCGCTTAATCACCCGCCTACCGCTTAATTGGTTACAACGTGTCGTCCGCATGCCTTCCTCTTCCCACTTTTTAATACATTGCTGATAGCTTTCTTTTCCTCTAATCTGCATATATCATTCTATACTGATACTGCTTCTGTGGTCTTTGGCTCTGCATATATTTTGAGCTCATTTTGTCTTGAAGTTTTGTTAATCTTTCTGCCTCATGAAGGATGTGCCTCCCTGGGATCTAGAGCCTGTGGCTTAGCTTGTTTCTTCTTTATATCTTGATGAACTGCTACTAGCCACCAAGATGGAGTTTTGGTCAAAGATGATGTGGGAAAGGACAAAAATCTTAGTAGATGGGTTTCAATCAACCATCATTTGATAGCAATATAGCAATCTATCCTCTCATATTAACTGCCTATTTTGAAAGTATACCACTATCCACCCGAATGGATGTCAGCTAGTCCAACAGTGAGTAGAAGATCATTGAGTTTGGAGCTCAAGCTTTGGTAAAAGAAGGTGTCACCTTCCTTCTCCATGTGAGAGATCATAGTATTGAATTCAACAATGACTCCCCAACTTCCATTGATGGAGTCTAAATGGCAGTCAATCTTCATTTCTGCATATCCAGGCTGCAAGTTCCTATAACAGGAACAGATGCTAAAGCAGCAAGAAAGCTTCTATAGTTACAGATTGAGTCAACACGTATCCCAATGGTGTCCTTAGGAACATCCTAGATTTGTCATGGCTGTCAGCAGCACGTGTCCCAATCGTTGCTTTGAACTTCTGATCTCAAGAACCTTGAGATCTAGAAGTAGAACCCTCTACAATCTTTATTTAGAAGTGTGATGTGGATTATGTGGTTGCCCTTGCAAGTGTAATTTGACCTGCTAGGGATAAGCGCCTAACAATCCAACTATCTCCTTTTCTGCACAAAGGAAAGCTAGGACAATAAACATCATCTTTGTGATGGCATGTTATAATAAATTCATAGAGTTAATTTTAGATAAGACTAGAAAATATTCAAGTTACTAGACTTATTTGTTCTTCTTTGAGGTATTTGTTGATTTGTCCAGGTATTAATTACTTGGAAAATATTAATCTATCTATAATTGCATAACATTGAAAAAATCCAGAATGTTTTATTATTTTTCTCCTATAATTATATTGTGGGAATCACTGACACGGTGAACTTCCACTTTGTCATTTTACTTCTTCATTTTGTCAAGTATTTGAATTTCATATATATATATATATATGTTTCTTGTAATGTGCTTAACTTATTATATATTTTCCCTCATATAGATGGATTGTATAATAGATCAGAGTTGTATGTATATTGGGCACAGAGTGCGAAGTGACGCATTCAAGGTAGGGTTATGAAAGTTCATTGAGTTTGCTCTTATCCATCAGAGACCAACTAGATAGGGAAAATTAATATGTCCCTGCAAGGTATGTTTAAACAGATACCTTAAAACAGAGGAGGAGGTATTCTCACATGTATTACAAAAAGGATTTGTGCATAGCTATGATGTTTGGACGTTTCATGGGGAGGTGATTGGAAGGAGCAATCCTGTTTTGGCACCAAACGTACCTAGCACCGAAAATATGCATCAGATGCTGGGGGATTTTTTTGGTATGGGTGACACAACAAACGACCATTCTACTGAAGCTACAGAAGAACCTGCAAATGTAGATGCACAAAGATTTTACAAGCTCCTAAAAGAGGCTGATCAAACACTCTATAGAGGTTTCACAAGTCATTCTAAGCTATCCTATTTGGTTGCCTTGCTATATCTGAAGGAGGAATCTGGATGGTCCAACGATTCTTTCACGAAGTTGTTACAGTTGATTATTTTAGGATTTCCGGAAGAAAATTGTCTATTCCCAGAGATGTACTATGAAGAAAATGCGATCGTGAAGGATTTAGGACTTGATCATTCTACTATAGATGTATGTACAAATAATTGAATGCTTTTTTGCAAAGATGCAGCTTCAAAAGAAAATTGTGATACTTGTGATGCTTCAAGATGGAGCGAAAAGCAATACAAAAAAAAGGGAAAGAAGGTAGCTGCTAAGGTTATGCATCACTTCCCTTTGATACCTCAATTAGAGAGGTTGTATATGTCTTCATCTGTTGCTAAATATATGATTTGGCCATCTGAAGGAAAAGGCAAGGATGGTCGTATTCATCATCCTTCAGAGACACCAGAATGGTTGTCTATTGATGCCAGGTATCCAGACTTTGCTGCTGAACCACACAATATTAGACTGGCATTAGCAACTGATGGTTTTAATGCATTTGGCAATATGAGTGCATCACATAGCATCTGGCCTGTGTTGGTGACACCTCTCAATCTTCCTCCGTGGCTTCTTATGAAAGAACAATTTATTATGAGTCCCTATTAATTCCAGGTCCACATATGGTTGGCAATGACCTTGATGTATACTTGGAGCCATTAATTGAGGAGCTGCAACTACTTTGGGAGCTTGGAGTCAAAGTTTATGATGCATATAGAAAAAGGAATTTCACTATGCGGGCAATGATTTTATGGACCATTAATGATTTTCTAGCATATGGTGACTTATCTGGTTGGAGCACTAAAGGTAAGAAAGATTTGAGATGTCCTTGTTGTAATGTGGAGACTGTATCGAAATGGTTGAAGTTTGGGAAATAGCAATGTTATGGTTTCCATAGACGTTTTCTTCCAATGAATCATCCATATAGACGTGATAGGAAAAATTTTGATGGCGAAAAAGATTTTCGCCATCCACCTAAGCCACTATCTGGAGAAGATATACTGAGGCAATTTGACGGATATGAAAATATCACATTTGGAAAAACAAATAAGCGCAAGAGGCATGGAGATCAAATTCCACCATTACCTCCTGGTTGGAATAAGATAAGCATCTTTTTTTAGCTACCTTATTGGAAGTATTTATCTGTTAGACACAATCTAGACGTAATGCACATAGAAAAGAATGTGTGTGAGAACATTTTAAACACATTATTGGGCGATTCTAAGAAAAGCAAAGACAACTTACAAGCTCGTCAAGATATGAAGAAAATGCACATTCAAAGAGATTTATGGCCGTTAGATGCAGGTGACCGATATTACTTGCCTCCAGAATCTTACACCATGACCAATGCATAGAAAGATAAGTTCCTATTTGTGTTAGAAAAGCTGAAGTTCCTGATGGCTATTCTTCTAACATATCTAGGTGTGTCAGCAAATCTGATAGAAAACTTATTGGGCTGAAAAGTCATGATTGCCATGTTCTTATGCATCAACTTCTACCCGTTGCCTTGAGACATTGCATAAGCTTAGATGTGTACAAGCCTATTGCTAATTTGTGCTCATTTTTCAACAAGCTTTGCTCTAACGCTATTGATGTGGAGGAATTCAAAGAATTGGAACAAGAAATTGATGTCACTCTTTGCCAGTTGGAGAGAATATTCCCTCCTTCTTTCTTCACCATCATGATGCATTTGCCCATTCATTTAGCTTATGAAGCCAGACTTGCTGGATCTGTCCGAACTAGGTGGATGTACCCAATAGAGAGATACTTGAAGAAATTGAAGAAGTATGTTAGAAACAAAGCTAAATCTGCGGGTTCTATTACTAGTGGCTATTTAGCTGAAGAAAGTTTGACATTTTGTGCTAGGTACTTGCCAAATTTTGAGACAAAACTCAACCGCACTCATAATGTTGATGGATCTCCAATTAGAGTTGGAGTGTCAAGGAATTTTGACATCCACACTTTGGAACAAGCCCATCACTATGTCCTTTTCAATAAAGAGGAATTGGATGTTTACAGAAGGTAAGATTTACGTCATATAATTCTTGCTAAACTATGTTATATTTGTTGTACATTAATTTAGACACTTCTTATAAAGCAGTGAACACATGTTTATTCTTCAAGATATGGAACCTAACATTTCCCCACAGACTCTAGAAACAAAACATGCAAAAGAGTTTTCTAAGTGGTTGAAAGAGCATGTAAGTCTCAAAGATAAATATTTGTTGTTAATCTAAATGTTCAAATTAGTGTAGATTATAGTAATGTTCTACTTTTTATAATGAAGGTTATGAAAATGCGAGAGATTAAGATGAATAGTATCAGCGAGGAGTTGAGATGGTTATCCCAAGGTCCTTGTGCTGAGGGAATGTCTTATGAAGGCTTTTTGGTCAATGGATATCGTTTTCGTTCAAAGCATTTTGAAACTACATGTACTACACAAAATAGTGGAGTGTACTTGTGTGCAGACACTTCAAGTTATTCAAGTGGTAGAGATATAAATCCTATTAATGCTCAAGTCACATACTATGGCTACTTAGAGGAGGTTATTGAGCTAACTTATGGTCCAGGAATCAAAGTTCCACTGTTTAGATGTTCTTGGTATGATGAAAGCACTTCTAACATGTTACGAATTGATGAATATGGGTTCACACAAATCAACACTTCAAGGATAAAACAAAAAGAGGAACCCTTTCTCCTAGCTTCTCAAGCATTGCAATGTTTTTATGTGAAGGATCCTAATGCTGATGATTGGTGCACAGTGCTAAAGCATCCTCCTAAAGATTATTCTGAAGTAACTCTTATTGAGAATTGTTTGACTGGTATACAATTTCAAGCTAATAATGGTGGTGTAACTAATGATGTGTCTTGGACGAGGAGTGACACCGAGGGATCTTTTGTTGATAGAACTAAAAAAAAGCATGATGGGGCTGATCTTTAGTTCATTAATATCTGTATTTTCATCAAATTATTTAGTTTTATTTGCAAATCCAGAATAAGGAATGTTCTTTGCTGTATTATTTGTATGTTCTATTGCTTTTTTTTTGCAATTAGTTACTATATGGCATATTCACTTTGTTGACCAAGAAAGGGGACACAAAGGACATAAACATATGCATATGCAGTAACAACATACCGATTCCACCATTTTCATTGCTAAGCCTAATAACCGTAGATATTATTCATCAGGTAGTTCTTTTTATGTTTATTTCTTAAAATGCAGATTTAGTTGAGATTACACACACACACATATTTTAAAAGGAAATGCTTCTATGTGTCTTTTAGTCTAAGTACATATTGCCTCTCTTGTACTAGTATGGTTGATTGTTTCATGTTTTATGTGTTGGTTTTCGATGCAATTTTTTTTCAAATGCAGCTACTACTTTTGTAAAAGATTATTCTGCACTAATAATCTAATTTTTTTTTCTTGTCAGTTGAAGGATGACAAGAAGAAGAATCACTAGATCTAGTTGTAAAATCACACCCGGTGAACCTTCTGTTGTTCCTCCCTCCACAATTGAAGAAAATTTTGAGGATGAACCTACTCTTTTATCCAACAATGTTGAAAATGATGTAACAATTGAAGAAAATGTTGAGGATGAACAGGAGAATAGGAAGTATAGACGTTGGCCTGCAAGTGAGCAAAGCCTACTTCCTAAGCAAGGGGAGCCACGTCACAAGGTCCAATGGGATTCTGAAGGAAATGCTATTGGTGATAATGGTGCCAAATTGAATTGTTATTGTCATATGCTAGAAAGGAAACCACACATATGGCATCTAGACTTGAAGTGGGGTGAACAACCACAACAAGCATTTGCAGATAGAAAATCATTTATTGAGGTAATCTTTTTCATAAAAAGACTAACAAATTGTATGATTGTTATATCCAAAGTAATATTTTCTATGTTTTTAGAAATACTTCGATTTAGGCAGTCATCCAAATGCATGGAATCACATTGATGAACATATTAGCAAAGGGATATCAGTGTGGAGGGCACGTGTAAAGAAAGATTACTATGAAAAGTATAAGATTGAACCATAATTGATGATGAAGGAAGTTGAGAAAAATGCTTCCATAGATATGGACCAATTTAAAAATCTTGTTAAAGAATGGGGAACTGAGAAGTCCAAGGTATAATGGTTTTATAAAACTTGCATGTATACCTATCTACTTTTTTTAATGATATGTTTCTTATGGTTTAGAAAATTTTCGAGATCAATAGGGCAAACAGAGCAAAAAAAGTAATGGATCATACCACAGGATCAAAGCCATGGAGTTGCTACCGGGCAGAAATGGTATTAATAATGGTCATTTGTCTTTCTTAGAATGAGTTGAAAAATATAACATGGACAGTGAATATGTTATCTATCATGTGTAGGTCAGTGAAGAACAACTTGTTGTGCCTCTTAACAAATTTTTGGAAAAAGTTTACGACAAAAGCCCACAAGTGGTTAGAAAATGGATATTTTAATTCCTATCATGTCTACAAAGATACATATACTCAAATATCTCAATTTAATCTTTCCTTTTATGATGCTTTATAATTACAGCTTGAAATCTCTGATATTGTGGAAAACCAAGTAGCAGACCAAGAAGAATTAGATCCTAGACATGTTGATAATCTAACACGTGAAGCTTATTTGCAAGTTTTAAATACTTCCAAAAAGGTGAGGATCCGTGGTGTTGGGATTGGGCACAAAGAGACAGGACATAAGGGAAAAGCTGCTCGTATAAGATATGAAATGCTTCTTGAGGAAAGCAATGCAAAGGATGTATGTTGTATTAAAACTAAACTTGAACTATTAGTTGCAACTATTCTATTAGATTGATGTTTGTAATTTGTTTTCTATTTTAGGAAAAACTTAAGGAACTTGAAGAAACAGTAAATGGATTGAAGAACTCTGTCTCCCAAATAATGACTTGGTATAAACAATCACAGGTAACTTAGAGTCAGTTCTCTATGCCAATGTAATATATAATTTTTTTTGACATTTTTGATCTATTTGTTATAGGATGGTTGTATTAATGCTGAGTGTGCAGCTGAATACCCCAATCAGACTACTGCAAGTGTCTTACACATGCAAATTGGCACAAATAGGTCAGGTGTGGGTTCTTTTCACATGCCAGACAATACAAGTGGTGGTACATATGTAGGCATGTTTCCCAGGCAGAATAATTCAAGCGGGGATGGCTTAGGAAGACTTTCTAGACAAGGCAATTCAAGGGAGACTGGAGTAGGCAGGCTTTCCACACAAGGCAATTCAAGGGAGAATGGAGTAAGCAGGCTTTCCACACAAGAGGTTGAAAGTAGTTCTTTTGGATTCATGGCTCCCATGCAAAGTGCTAGCAATGGACATCCATTAATCTTTCATCCATAGGTACCTCATAACAACTATAGATTATTTTCAATATTCATACACATAAGAATATTAACATGTACACTTTATTAAAGGCTATAGTTGAAAGTTGGTGCCCTACTTTTGGTAATAATCGACAAAGTCATCCTCAAATGCAGAACACACAAAGCACATCGTCATCGATATCTTTCACACCAAGAAATTAGTGTTTAAATGAAGTATTCAATATTATATTTCCTCTCTTGTGCTTAATATTAGTTTTATATTCTAGTTCTAGCTTTTGATTCAGGTGCTTGATTAATACTTATTTACTCTGGGTTGTTGCTAATGAGTTGGGAATTGACCTGTAAAAAGGACACATTGTAGACATTCAATTTATTTTCACTAAAATCCTCTATAAAACCTTGTTGTTATAGATAAAAGTAGTAAGGTAGGAGTTATTGACCCTACAACATAGAGGGCTTTTGTACCGGCTCGGAGGATATGGTCACTGTCATTCTCTTGGTCACCTTGTCCTTTATAGTGGCTTTCAGTTTGATCATTGAGCGGAAGCAGTAACCTTAGCATCAAAGGCGTCATTTGGTTCCTATTGGTTGTCAACCTCACCTGGGCATAGACAACAACCTTAGACTGTGGAGTAATGTTGACTCAGCACATGATTTAGTTTTAAGTGTTCTCAGAAAAATATATATAAAGACATCCATCAAATATTATAAACAAGAACAGATTTTGTAGTATCATCACCTTAAACTACTATAGGTTGGCCTTCGACAAGCATGTCCTTCACGCCCATATATGTTAGTATGCTTTTTGAAACTTGGCTGCTCCTTAGACAACATTTTTGAAAAATAGACTTTAACCCTGCATAATGGTTCAAACTTGTGATTCAATATTTCGTTGCATAATTAAGATGTCCTAAACTCAATCTAGGGACATAGGGGCTAGTACAGTGGTGTGGAGTTACCTTCTTGTTGATATAAGCAAAGAAAATTACTATAGGAACTATAGGTGTGATGACGACAGTAACTTTGACATGATAGTGTATTGCTTGAATGTCCATGGTTTGCAAGATGAACTGGACCCAACAATTTACAAACTAAAGATCCTTCTATGTTTGTATTCTAGACTTGAAAGAAGTGAGTACCATAAAATATATGAGAAATCATGTTGTACTTGTACTTTAGTTCAGTCTGGCAAGATGAGAGAAACATGAATCTTGTTAAAAAGCAAACTTAATCATTGTGACAGAAGTATGCAATCACTAGATTAACACATGCTGCTATCTTGTAGATGGCCTCAGCATCGATCAAACCTGAAAATCAGAAACCTACTTCTATTTGTCATTTTGTCCAGCAATTTATGCCTTCTTAGGTGGCTTGCCCTTAGCCAGTGATTTCAGAGTGGTCACACTTTCCTTGGCCTTGCCACATTTCCTGGGAAGCAATCACAGACTAAAGTTGGGGGAGGAAACCTTCATACAGGATGGTCACAACATCCAACAATTTTCTGAGCTTGTCATCATTGCGGATGGAAAGGAGATGGAGTCATGGGATGATGTGAGTCTTCTTGTTGTCCTTGGCATGGTTTTCTACTAGCCCCAGATCCTCAGCTACAAGGTCCTTTAGGATGGCGGTGATGAAGACAGACCCTGCTTTCTGACCCTATGGGTGTAGCACCCATTTTTCAGGTGTCGGCATATCCTACCGACGGGGAACTACATGCCAGCCTTATAAGACCTTCACATACATACCCTTCTTCCTAGGTGTTCCATCCTTGCACCCTGGGGCAGCCTTCTTTGTCTGAGGTGTCCATCAGCTGTTAGGATCTTCTTCCTCATGTTCCCTGTGACTTTTCCCTGATCCTTACTTTCTTTCTCTTGGATGAGTAGGTAGATCGGATCAATGAGCTTTTCGTGATAAAAAATGCATTGTTGGGCCTCTTC
This sequence comes from Alisma plantago-aquatica, assembly GCA_963693085.1. NCBI lineage: Eukaryota > Viridiplantae > Streptophyta > Magnoliopsida > Alismatales > Alismataceae > Alisma > Alisma plantago-aquatica. Next base: position 526,787,086 of record OY856411.1, read on the forward strand.
ATTGACTACAATACAAACGATATAGGAAGATTCTCAATGCAGAATGATGAACTTACGATAAAAAAGTAGTTTACTTTGCATTGGTATATATACTCTTTTTGAAAGTTTATTCTGATTTTAGAGCAGAACCGTTCACAAATTTGAAGCCTGGACATTTTTACAATCAGCTACCAGGTGACCCAAGCGTCCACAGTAAAGGCATAAGTTTGGCAGCACCTCGTAACCTAGTTTATACTCACAGCCATTTACGATGATGGCTGCTGGATCAGTGTTGAAGTGCTAATCTTAATTGCTATCCTCACGAATTTACTGTGAGTTCTCACTTCCATGTGGGTGTCCACTTTTATCAGTCTTCCTAGAGTTGTTCCAACTGTCTCAATGAATGTTGGGTCGTATAGATGAAGGGGGAGGTTCAAGATTCAGACCCAAGTTACAATGTGATCTGGAAACTCATCGTATGGCTGGAACATCGAGTTCCACTTCTACACCATAAGACAACTTCCGAATAACACCCAAAGGCCTCCAGTGATCGCATTCTCATAATCAGATTTGCTCGAGATCTGGACAACATAGTAATGGTGGTCCAGTTCATACAATCTTGCTCACCCCGTAGGCCTCCATAGTAAGTGAAGCCTATCAGCCATTGTCATGAATCCAATGTCTTTTCCTAAGAGCTTAACTATTACAGAATACTTCCACTATCTTTTCAAGTTCTGTACTGCTTCATCCGCAATCAAAATATCAGGATAGTCATTCTTCATATCCAATGTTGCTGTTATGATTTGGTCATCTGCATCTATATATCAGCCATAATTGTGGCCCCCAGTATCACCTCTCTACCATAATGTTGGATATCTATTTGATATGGTATAGTTTGGGGGAGGCGTGGTTCAGTTCCTTTCTATTAGGGTGATTATGCCATCCCTAGTTACAGCGGCAAGCAGGGCCGTTGCAATGGTTAGATGTTGGCCTATAGAGTTGGCAGTGGCTATGCCTGTGATGGGATCGCTTGTATCATTTTAGTTTCCAGTTGTTGCTTGATCCTTTGCTTGCCTTGTTGTTGTATACATCACAACTACTTCTTACTTTATCGTTGCTTATCTAAATATGTACTTAGTTGTTGATATTTACCTGAGATATTTATGTCATTGTCTATATTGGTTCCTCATATTGTAAGTGCAATACAACTGAACAAGCTACACGTGCAATTTTCAGTGCTAATTATTGCATTTGTTCTTTTTCTGAATTAGCCCAACACAGCTGAATTAGCTGAATTAGCAACGCAGCTGAATTAGATAAACAATCTACATGTGCAATAATATATTTGCCATTTAGTTGTAATAGGAGATGATTGGTTGAATATATATTGTTCAATACCTTTTTGAGTCTGTAAAAAAGGTGCATATAACCCACTATGTTTTTTATAATTATGTACTATTTACTGAGTTCAACCATAATTTTAATTTACGGGTGCATGTTGCTGCTATGTTGGTTCACTTACATTTATCTCTACTTCCCACTCACTCTGATTCCTTTTTGTATTTATATTGATAGGGTATACTTACTTTTAATGATGGATTTTGACCGACAATGCACCTTGGAGTAGAACAAAATCAAAATATAAGGGTAAGTTGTTTGTTGTACTATGATTTATGTATAAACTTTAAATTCTATTAATATAATGATTTGTCATTTTTAGGAGAAGAATACTCAAGTACCTAACCGTATGAGGCCTGCCATTGATGAAGAGCACCACACCATTTGAAGGAATATGGAGACATTATAGATCTTACGAGTTTCTAGCATGATATGTTGATTGTCATCAATCTCAAATTTTAGAACCATATGTATTCTTTATTTATATCAACTTTGAGCACACAATGTATGGATAATATTTTGCTTCAATAATAGAAATTGGTTTTGAGGTGGTTTAACATTTTTATGCGTCATTTCGGTGTTGAATCTTCTTATGATGTCATGTGAATATTATAAAAAATATTGCTTGAGGTTATATACACAAAGTTTACATTTAAAATTTGATATCCACTATAGTAACAATTAATCAACATTCAATAAATCAATCAATAATCAATAACCAAATCATTTACTATAGTCCCTCATAAATATATTGATGAAGGTCTTTAGTCCCTCAAAAATGTAGTGTTGAGATCCAGATTGACCATCAAAATTGCATTGATGACGACCACATAGCCCCTCAAAAATAATATTAATGAAGGCATTAGCCCTTCAAAAATATATTCTACAGGACCATCAAGTCCCTAAAAAATGTATTTATGAGAACTAAACATGCCCTTAATAATGTTTTTATGAAGGCTAAATAGTCGCTCAAAAATGCATTTATGAAGGCTAAATAGTCCCTCAATATAACATTCTTGAGGGTCAATTGGTCCATGACAATTTTATTCGTGAGGGCCACTGGTATTTGTCACGTGAGTTCTCTTCTCGGACCATTTGTGAGGGCCAGACTCACAACCATCCCTATTTGTGAGGGCCTGTAGAGAGGGGTTTGTGACAGGACTCACTCGTGAATAATGGCCCAATTTTTACTAGTGGTGCACTGTTCAAATAGTTTTGGACTCTCTGCTAGCTTTGACCCTGAGATAGATAGAACCTTTTGTCGTCAGAACAGAGAGAACCAAGCAAGGATGGCTCAAGAGGAGGAAATAGCCTGAAGGGTCACTCAAGCCCTTAATGCGCAAAGAGAAAGGCTTATGCAAGAAGCCAGAGTTGCAGTTCAAGAAGAAATCCAAGTAGCACAAGCAGTAGCGCAAGCAACAGAACTACAGAAGGACCTTAGAGAATTCTCAATCCCTAAAGCTACTGACGTTCATCACCCAGTGCAACCTCCTCCTATCAACGCTCCAAATTTTGAGATAAGGGCACATTGGATCACCTTACTTCAAAACAACCCATTCTATGGTAAATAAGGAGAAGATAGTCAGGAGCACCTTCTGAGGTTTATTGATATATGTGCCATGACAAAGCAAAATAGAGTATTTGATGATGCCATCCATCTCCGTCTCTTCAAGTATTCTCTTGCTGATAGAGCTATAAGTTGGTACACTCTTTGCAATGCGAACCCATCACCACCTGTGAACAACTTCAAAATGTCTTCCTAGAGAAGTTCTATCCTCCTTCTCTCACCTATGAAATCAGGGGACGTATAACTCAATTCACTCAACAAACCTTGATAGCTAACCAGCAAGCACACCAGAAGCCCATTGAATCTCAACTAGCTCAACTTGCAGCTAGACTCAAGCCACATGATGGAGCTTTAGCTAGGCAACCAGAAGATAATCCAAGGCATGTGGAACAACTTAAAGCTGTGACAACTCATTCAGGCTTTATCTTACCAGAACCCACGACTCCTGTCACCGTGACAAATGTCCAAGGTGCTGAGCATAGTACAGGTGCCACTCAAAATGATAAGACCGACAAGGCAAGTTCTGAGGAACCTATTGTTGCTGATGTAGAAGACTCACCTGAGCCAGTTGTTCCAGTATACAAACCTCGTGCGCCATTTCCAAATCGACTGAATTTTACCCAGTTCGATACTAGGTTCAACAAATTCAAGGAAATCATGAAAAAGTTGTATGTCAATATCCCGATCTTGGATGCCATGCCTGAGATGCTTCAATGGTCAAAGTTTTTCAAACTCCTACTCAGTCAGAAGCACAAAATTGAAGAACATCAGATGGTGAGACTGGCAAGAGCATCATCAGATATAGTAATGAATAGGATGCCTCACAAATAGAAGGATCCATGCTCTTTCGGAATTTCCTTCTCAATAAGTGATTCCATCAACTGACAAGGTCTAGCTGATCTTGGAGCTAGCATTTCTATCATTCCTCTTAGCCTATGCAACAAACTGGGCCTCACCAATTTCTTACCCACTAGAATGTCCATCGAGCTTGCTGACTCCTCAATGTTAAAGCCAGTTGGCATAATAGAAGGCATCCCTGTAAGGCTTGGGAATCTATATGTCCCGTGTGATTTTGTAGTTATGGACATCAAGGAGAATCCGCGCTACCCCCTCCTTTTTGGAAGACCTTTCCTCTTAGCCGCTAGAGCTCTGATCGATGTTGAAGATGGAGTCTTGACCCTAAGGGTGGGAAACCAATCCTTTGATTTCTATGCATCCAAAAGCGCTAAGGAGCGCACTGAAGAAGAAGAAGCATATTTTGTTGACTGTGTTAATCAATTCACTCAGATGCAACATAAATTCCTTTCTTTAAAATATGATGTTCCCTCAGAAAAAGGCCATTATGAAGAGCAGACTGAGAGTGAACCAGTCTATGTAGAGATAAAAGAAATGTTGTCAACTATGGAGGAGACACCTCTCATCCCTGTTGTTACACATACCGAACCTTCTGTAGGTGTCCATGAGCCTCCTCATCTAGAAACAACCATCCTCTAAAATGCACCAGTAGCCCAACATAGAGAGACTACTGATTTCATCTTCCCTCCGCAACAAGATTTGGATTACAGTTTCTACCGAGAACATCCCCCAAATCCATATCTGATTGACATCAATGACTGATATTGCCATGATGAAAGGATAGTGCATAAACATATGAACATTTCTTCCGAGCCTCAACAACATTACATTATCAAAAATGTCATTCAGATTCCCTCCAAATTTTCGCCGCCTCGCATTGGTGACAAAACTCAAGTTGTTTCCCTATGTGTTCCGACACTGCTCACTCTGTATGGGGAAAAATACGAGAGGCCAGAATCAAAGCAAGGATAAATGAATGGCTAAGAAAGAAACCACCAAGAGAATATGTCAATCCAGCTCAAGCCCCACCATGGTGATAATATCCACGTCGAGCCATCAATGTAAAACAAAGGTGCTTGTCGAGAGGCAACCCGATCAATAATCTCATTTTTACTTTTAATTTTGAATTAGAAAATTTCCTAAATTTTGTTTTTACTTTTTAGAAATTTTGCACTGAACAAAAATCGCATCACGAAATGCTATCTTAAGTTCTGATTAGTCTTCATTTTTGACATTTTTCAGATGGAGGACACGCGTTGATTGGAACACAACCACTTCTGGTGGTCCAACCAGCATGATTTTCCCCTCCATCTCAAATTTAGAGTTTGCTCGGGATGAACAAATTTCTATGTTCGGGGTGGGGGGTGGGTGGTATGTACTTTAATTTCCACTTACACCCATCTGTTTCACACTTAATATTTCATCGTTGCATTTTTTATCAAAATTTTCAAAATTTTTAAGGTTTTCAAAGAAATTGTATAGAAACTTGATGAAGTTTTGATGCCTTCTATTTCAATAAAAGCCACTACCTAGTCGGTTAGTTTATCTTTCTATTCATTTTGAATCATTACACCCTCCTTATTCGAAGCAGATCCTCAAGAGGGCCATTTCCAAAAATCTAGCCTTTTGATTAAAATCATCTTGTGAAGCTTATGAATCCTAACATCATGATCCTTCTACAAAAATGGAAAGTGTATGTCGAACTGATAGGGATCAAACACGTCGTGCTTCCTAACTAACTAGTGGAACAATAGCATGGAATCTCAACCAGATCGTCATCAAGTCATTATTTGAGTAGAGTATGATAAAGAGAATGACTCGATGCACTGAATTATTAATCAAGTTTCATTCTGATCTGAACTCTCTTCTACACTTCTTCTATCATCTTCTTACCCCTCCATCCATAAAAAAGAAACAAAAATAGCCAAAATAGTGCCAAACCCTAAGTTCGGGGTGGCACACCACCTCTCTCTATATCTACTTCTTCCATACCCCTCACTAATTAATAGGGGCATGCCACCAAGAAAAGATGCCAATGTGCACACAAAAAAATGCAATCTCGAGTCGAATAGAGGAGAGTTTCACACAAAAAAATGCAATCAATGTAATTACAGCCATATAATAAATCTCGTATCGAATAGAGGAGAGATATACAACTTCCTTCCATACCACCCTTCACTCCCTTTTCCACCTAAAGGCACAATGAATGCCTCCCCTACCATGAAAAACACCAGTGTCAGATCAGGTGCACACTTGTTGTTCTGTGGGTGTCTCTGGACTCTTACGAAACTCTTAGAAATTCTTGTTGTTGGAAAAAGTGAGGAGGAAGTGATATTGGAAAATAAACTCAGGAACAAAGATATGGTAAGATGTGTTCCATGATCTCAGGAAGTTGGGATGCCTATTCATACTAAGCAGAAAGGAAACAATCTTGATGTGAAGATGAGGCAATCACACGAGTTGAAAGTATTCATTTGGTGACTATTTCAGATTTTGTGTTACTCGAGAACAAGCAACGTATAAGTTCGGGGTGTTTTGATGGATGCATATTCGTCATGATTTCAATCGCCATGTCGGCCCAATTTAACTCAATACATTCGATTTCATCTCCTAAATCTTACAATGTACAATTTGGATTGATTGATCAGATTATCAAGTTATTTAACTAGTTTTATATGTATTCCATGCAGATTATGCACAACCAGCCCATTCGATCTGGCCTAGCGGTCTTGCTCCCTTGGTTTTCCCTAGTGGTCCTGACCTCTCGGTCTTGACCCTAGCGATCTCACCCATTCGATCCTGGTCATTCGGTTTCCATATATCGGTTTCACTTTGCATCCTCATCTCATTCGGTCTTGGGACTCCATCTGGCCGTTCATTCTCGATCTCACGGTCTTCATCATTCCAACCATTCACTTTCACCACTCATTTTCCCCTCTCGGTCATGGACCTCTGCCCTCCCTCGGCCTCAAGACTGCGTGAGCCCTCACGGTCTCAAGATCGTGAGAGCCCTCATGATCCCAAGACCGCGAGGATGCTTACGACCCGAAAATCACGAGGACTTGCACCAGCATTGGTCTCCGACACTTGCAACCTCGCATGGCCACCAAACTTCCCTGCTGCCATCATCGTCGCCTTCACCTACTTGTCTCCTCGCAATCTTGTTCCACCTACACCCCTATCGCTCTCATCCTACACACCCACAACATTAAAACGTATGCACCTCTTGGACCTCTAGACCACGAGACTTGCTTCCTCCACCTTCACCCCGTCTTCATTCACGACCAAACCATGACCCAACATGCCGCCGTCGCTTCCTCCACATCGCAGACCGCCCATCTCACCTTCTCTGCTCGACCACCAGCCACCCTTGCCGCGCCGATCATGCCCTCACGGTCTCAAGACTGTGAGAACCCTCATAGTTTCAAGACCGTGAGAAGGGTAGCGATCATCGAAACCATGTGAGGCGGAATACCACGAAGAGGCCAAAGAGACGAAACCGGTTGGACACCTAAAGGCCAAGGACTGTTTGACGCTGTAGACTGCTTGGCGTCAGAGACCGCATGAACTTGGAAGACTCTGAAAATGGAGAAGCGAAGACCGGTTGGACTGGCACCGAAGATCGAACGATCTCCAAACTGTGAGAAGGTGAGACCATATGAAGAGGAGAACGTTGATCCGAGATCATGCGACTGCTGGATCTCCCAAGATTGTGAAGGAAGTGAGATCGGGAGAAGCCTCTCGGTTTCCCAAACTAAGAAGGCTATAAATAGTTTCAAAACTGCTTAGTACATATATTCCAAAATTGTTAAGGACTCTAGGAGAATCTATAAATAGAACCACAAGTGTCCTCATTTGGGCATCAGATCTGGGATGCCGCCAGACTTCTCCTTTGTGAGCTCGACCCCTGCTCCCTCTGATCTACAACAACAACTCCACCACCAGGCTGCACCTAGCGTGCTCGACCCCTAGGAAATCCCCTCCACCTCCATTTCTCCTCATCCTCCACTCCACAACCAAGATGTGCCTAAGAAGCACTCGACCCCTGGTGGAGGATGATCTCCACAGCCAAGCTGAGCGGCAGGCTTGCGCATCCACCCGTCATCCACTCCACCTACGCATCCACAACCTGCTCCTCCTACTGCAAGCAAGGAGGATGAGATGAGAAGGAAGGTGGAGAGAGAAAGGCTGCCCTCTCTATCTTGGTGTCCCTTGCTCCTCCTCTAGATGTGCTCCGACATGGCGTAGAAGACCGTATCTTCACTGAGCTGCGACCACCTTCTGCATCATGCTCATGGCAGAATCTTCCCTCTCTCTTATTCTTTGTGTTCCTTGCATCATGAGCGAGTAGTTCCTTTTTGTTGGGGTGAGGGGACTAGCCCCACTGCCAATGCTTACATGTTCTTTTGTTAAACATTTCATGGCATGTATATAACTTTTCATTTCATTGTTAATCGTCAATGTTTGCTTGTAGATTGATCACCTGCTTGCTTTTATCTTGTTCTTTCCTATGTTGCGAGAACTTCAATACGTGGGATGGAATGTCGATTAATGCGGTTGACTCCCTGACTAGAAATAGGATGGGATTCCCTGAGGTCAGAAGTGAATGATCCGTGAGGGGACGATCCATCTAGCCCAGGGTAATGTTTCTATGTGCCTAACATCTGTATAGGGGGCCCACAACTTCAGTTGGATATATATATATTCAGAATCGTAAGTGTATGATCTGTATGGCGATGAGAAATCTGATGCCTAAGGTGATGCTTACGTGAACCTAAACAACCCTCTGGGAGAGTTCGCAACAATTCTATTTGGATAGTTAGATCTTGCCTAGATGTTTGTGATTGGATATGTTTGCATGTGAAGTGGTGGTGAAACCTGAGACCACCCCAGTGATCTTCATCATTAATCTAGTTTCAACTTTAATTCTGCTATTTACTTTCTTGCAATTAGTCTAATAAACCTCAAACCTACCTTTGTTCTAAATATTAGCCTTACTTGAATTTGACTAGACTAGCAACGATTCTTAAAAATGTTGTCCCTTGGGATTCAATCCTTAACTATACTATGATAAGACTCGTCTACTTGCGGGTGGTATTATTGCACAAGTTTTGGTTAAAAACTCTGGGATTTCAACCCTGAGTGAATTTGTTAGTGTGATAATAGAACACGTCACTACGTAATGAATGAATAAACGTACATATCAACTAGAAGATTTCATGATTCAGTATGTAGAGCTCACTAGTAGGATACAATGGACTAATGCATTGAGGATGGTCTTCTTATTACATTGATATTCGACATTTGTTAGATACTCTAGTGGTACCCATAATAATTTAGTTATGTAGTTACTACTCAATGCATCAACCTTTATGGAACCAATGATGTATGTAGTACGCCAAATAATTTTAATCTACACTTGAGCACCCATACTTAGAGGATGATTCTTATTTATCCGAAGTCGATATATCCACAAACTCTAGATGTGGCAAACTCTATTATAGGATAGGGAGATACTTTAGCAAACTAAGAGTAATGGAAAAAGATATTTTCACATATTGTGTGCCCATAATGTGGTACACTTCATGTGAGTCTACGGTAATACTAAAATAAATAACAGATTTAGTAAATAATTTCAATTTTTTACTTCTTGTAGTTATATTTAGTAACTTTCCATGTTGGAATGATTTAAAGTACCACTTTACATGCTTTTATTTTCCTATGTGTAACTTAAATAACTAATAAAATCTAGAAATTAATGGATTGTTGGTGAGTTTTCACACACTGACCTTGTAGCTACGGTTGTAAATGGATTGGGTATAGCCACATACCCACTAACCCATACCCTTCATATATGTCATACATATGTTTTTCCATGCCCAGATACCCAATTACCATTATACATGCATAATCACTACAAGAATGATAACAATGTTAGGCACATGTATACCTATACTCGCATAACTGCTTACTCATTTAAATTTAACTATATGCATAAGCACATAAATGTTTATACATATAAATAGACATAAAAATAACATATTTACATACACATTTAAATATAGACACACATGCTCATGCACATGTAAATACTAACACCCCATGCAAAAATTTAAAAGAACAAATATACATGATCATGCCTAAATGTAAATATGTTATATATACATAAACACATAACAATCAACACAAAAAATATATGTTGAGAAGAAACCCACACCATTGAGTTTGAGAGTTGACTTTGGACTAATAAATTGTGTGGTCCCTTCACCCATTGTCAAATGTAATAAAGTGTGTGGTCCCTTCACCCATTGCCAAATGATTTTGATATGAATACCACACTTTAACATGGTATCACATTAGGGCCAACAAAAAAAGTGTGAAGAAATTCTACACCTTATCAAAATAAAGAAAGCACGTGCAAGCATATAAAAAGTATGGCAACACATAAGGGGGGTGTTGAGAATAAATGCATACCCATGAGTTTGGGAGTAGTCCTTTGGAAAATAAAGTGTGTGGTCCCTACACCCATTGCTAATTAGTTTTGAGTTGAATACCCAAGATTTGACATAGTATCATCAAGATTAGATTTAATAGATGAGCATTATGTAATCAAGAACTATGCATGAATTAATTTTAAATCAATGCAAGTGTTTCATTTACTTTAATTGCATGATTAGCATATTGTGACACCCACATTGAGTAAAATGCTTCCGCTCATGTGATATGGAAAATAGGGTGTTACATTATGGTATAAGAGCAATTTTGGTAAATGGCCACTAGGCAAACATGATTCTAATAGTCACCCTAGAATGAATTAGAGTTTGAAAATGGATTCCCAAGGAAAGATTCTATGACTTATATGACTATGATAGAGATAACAAAAGTAGATTCTTACCTAGTTTAGATCCCAAGTATCAACCTAACCCTAGCTAATGGTATAACCTCTCCACTCTCAATGGTTATGGCCAGCCAATTGAGAATTGAAGAGGGATGCCATAAGCATGAGACCTTTTAATGAAATTTTCCTTTCTTCCTAATGCAAGTGGTAAGGGACATGTGTATTATTAGGTTAGGGAGAGGTACCATATCAAGATCCCACATCTCTAGGTATGTGACTGATCACCACATACCTCAAAATGTAGGAAACACCTAAAGACCTAAGGGTAGATAGTCACCTATGCATAATATTAGGAAGTTATGACAAGTTGAAGGTAGGTGCCCTAAGTATAAAATAGGTTTGGTTTCTTGATCCCTAAGTATAAGTCAAGAATATGAGGGTAAGGTAATCGATAAAGCAATGCTCACATAGATAATTTACAAAATTTAAATGCAAGTGTTACATAATTCTTCTTCATGTAGAATTTTGAACATACATGAACCTTTCATGAACTACATTCCTTTTCATGCAAATATTAGTATGCCAACTTTCACTGGATGACAAAGTAACAAAAACCCTATGGTGGGTAGTACCCAATGAAATTTTGAGGATGAAATTTGTTTTATGGTGGGTAGAATTGTCACATCCCAATTTTATATAAATTTAGAAATTAGAATGAAGTTTTTCTAAATAAAAATAGTTGAGAGGTTTTAGTTTAAAAAGACCAATAATGCTTGCCCTTATATGAAAATGGGATAAGAAAAGCTAAAACATGACTCAATTTCATATTTCACTCTCAATTGTGCATTATGTGTATCAATTAACTCATGTTGAACCACTTTTGTTTTCTCTATCCTCCAAGATGGCAATAAAGCTCAAAAATAGAACAAAGAGATGGTCATGTGACTCTTTAGTGAGTGAAAAATGTATAACTCAAAATTGTGACTCAAGGATTATATAATAGGAGCCTTTGCAAATTATGTTGCCTTCAAATGCATTAATATTAAGGTTAATAGTCAATGTAGGAGTTATGGACCATAATATGTAAAAGCAAAAAATCAAATTTCATAGGAATATTCTAGATCTTCTACTTTGTCTATGGTTCAAACTTGAACCCATTTGACCCACGTTGGCCCCTCCAATCCGATTATGGAAGAGTTACATATAGTTTTCAATTCCATTTAATCAAAATTATCATTTAATGTATCAATGTGCCAAAGTTCTACATTAATCGCATGTCACATGTTACATTTATTTGATTTTTCCTTCTATGCATGCCATCGTCCGGTCGCTGCTTAATCAAAACCTGATCTGATGGTTCCCTTGTTATCTACTACCTACGTTATGTTTACTAAACTGAACACGGTCATGGATTCTTACTTGCTCACCTCCTCTCTCCCTCATTACTCCACAATTTTGTGAAATTCTTTCACCATTAACTCTTTCTCTATCCCCCAATCGATCAAGCCCTAACACACCACCTCTCGTGGACAATATTAGGAATGCCCAATTAGGGCTCGCGGAGGGGATTTTACTGCCACCATCACAACAAAGCACACCCATATTTTTAGGTACCAAAAGAATCATTAGGCCTTGAACCTTCCTCTTCCTCCTCTGTTAATTTGACCCCTCCTTCCTCCAGACTCCGTGACCTACCCACATTTCTTCTCCAACGACCACCGTAATGACTCCGCCTACACCACAACTTTCTATGCAATTGGAACCAGAATAAGCATCCTTGAAGTATCGTCTACATTTTTCGATTGTTTTCTAGCCCTGGCTTAGCCCCAGCCACCACACCCTATATGGATGACACCCATCCTTCTTGGTGACCATCGCCACTCCAATTCAGAGGCCCTCCGACCACATAGGTGAATCTGTTGTCTCCACCTCACCTCCATGATCATATGCCAATCCATAGTTGATTCCTTTTCGACACTTCACAATGTCTTGCCACTTCAACTAGTCGCCCTTATTTTTCTTTGTTCTATGCTTAACCAATGACTCCGAGGTCATTAGCTTCAGGCAGCAATGCTCTTGTCTTTGGTCGATCTATGTGAATCCATTCACATCATTTCCACACCCTGCTCCAAAGTTTTTCCTCGAGTTTGTGTTGCCCCGATGGCACTCCATCCATGGCTACGTAAACATATATTCATGTGACATCGGGCCTTGGAATCTCAGTGCACTAGAAAGCCCTCCCTTTGGCTCAATACACTCGCCATGGTACTGCAAAGATGGTAGACCATCAGTCGAGCTCTAAGGGGCCACAAGGTTCCACTTCAATTAAGGCTATGGAGCCCAGGAAGGTGTTCAACCTTTGGGCCACACCATGGCCGAGAGGGGTAGATTTTGGGATGCTCAATGACCCCAGGACCCCCACAATTTTGATCAGCCAATTAATGTTGCAAGGGCAACGTTGTTATTATGACTATTGATTAAACTCTCACCCACAATTTATATTTAGACCTGAATGAAAATTTTACCCCCACCTATTTAATTCAAGTGTCACCCGCAAAATGGTTTTTTATGATATTTTGCATTTTATTTACATCAGAGGTATTTTCGAGTATAATCGATGTCACACCTATAGTTCAATGCCTTCTGATTGGTCTGAGTGACAAAATTCATAACTTTTTCATACGACCTCAGAAACAATATGCAAAAATTCTCTATGGAAGGCTATTTAATTTCCTATAGGTCTAGAGTGTTTTGAAATGACATTTCACATGTTAAATCACCTCAATAATCCAAATACCGTGATTAGGGCTTAAGGATTATAAATCATGAACATATTATGATTTTAATCAAATTACATGTTATTACAGGCTCAATCAAGTAAGGAGACTTGACCTTAAGGTGACATACTGTAGGTATGCGGGCCATGCATATTTGGCACAAGTAGTTTTTGGTTGATTGAATGTTTCTTTTTAATTATGCACATTACTTGAATTCATGAATTATGAATGTCTTTTCAAGAATACATCATGTATATTTATCACTGTTTGGTTGATTATTTATTTATGGCCTATTTTAGAACACTAATTAATATTATGATTAACATTTAATGAATCATGTTCAAGAAGGGGAAACCCTATTATGATTTAAGAGTGAGAAATCCCATCACGACATTAAGAGGGTGCAATCTCATCATGTTCAAGATTATGACTAAGAAAATTTAATATTTAAGTTATGACCTAAGTTAATGATGAATATTAAGGAATTGGCTAAGTTTTTATATGTGCCTCATTTATAGACCTAAAAGGCTCGTTATGGGATTTCCTAGCATTATGGGCTTTCCTAGCAATTATGGGCTCCTATGGGGTGTTAAGAGAGCTGACATATATCTACGTTTACAATACATTATGTTTAAAGTTATCCAACGAATCCTTAAGATAACCCATGATCAAGTTATATCAAATTATTTCATGTTAAGTTTATAAATGTCAAGTTATTATTTTTCATGTCATATAAAGTGCCAAATACCGTTTACTGACGTGATGTTTATTTTGCATGGCTAGGGATGAGATGTTTGTAGGACTTGGAGCAAGTGAAGGACAAAAAGGAAAAGTCAAGACTAGGAGATCCTCATGCTTTTCCTTGTGGAGTGCCATATACCAAGTCGATCTAGAGGTTTAGATATAATTCATGTTATGTATAGTCATAGTATCATCAAGATTAGATTTGATAGATGAGCATAATTGATGAATACATATTCATCATGATTTTTCAGTCACTATCTTGGACCCTTTTCGACTCAATACACCCAATTACAGTTACTAAATATCAAAATGTGCAAAATTACTTAATTGATTCAATTATCAAAGTATTAACTGAGTTTATATCAATTTTACGCAGGTCATGATGAAGTTGACCATCTAAATTGACCATCATCCAAATCAAACCCCTTTGAGTGGGACCCACCTTTCTCATCTTGGGTTTTACCCATTCGGTCTCACCATTCGGTCTCGCCGAATGGTCTTGACCTAGCGGCTTCGTCCATTCAGTTTCGACTTATCGGTCTTAACCATTCATCCATTCGGTCTCAGAACGCGAGATCTTCTTCACCTTTGGATCGCTGATCAACGGTCCCCACCAAATTGCCCAAACGATCTGCCCTAACGGTCTTGAGCTATCATTTTCCCTCTAAACGCTCTTGCAAGACCGTATGGGCATCTCTCCCCAAGACCATTTGATGATGGGAACCAGAGACCGTTTGGGCAACTCGACTCACAGTTAGCAACAGCCACGTTGGCACCTACACCTCCACCTTCTTCTACTTCCAGCAACCCTAAACGCTACCTAGAACTACGCCGCCATCACCCACATTGCCCACGCCACCACTGCCAACTGAACGGTCTCAGACCATTGGGATGCAAGGGTTGCAAGACCGTATGGAGGCAGCAGACCATTCATGGCCACCACTGAGGACCGTTTGGCGTGTAGATGTGAAGACCGTTTGAGCACGAGAGGCACTAAGACTGACCGACGACGGAAACTGTTTGGATCTGCGAGAAGTAGACCTATGGAGAAGTGATCGGTCTAACAGACCGATTGGAAGAGTGCTGAGAAGTCAAGACTGATTGGGCAATGTAGACCATTTGCTTCTCAAGTTGCGAGACCGTTTGGAATAGCCGTGCTGAGAGACTGATTGAAGCAGATCGTTTGTGCTCAGGAATCCCAAACCGTTTGGGCAACCAAACCATTTGGACTCATCCGCACAAGACCGATAGAGCAAGATCTCCAAGACTGTTTGCTCAAATCATATGTAAGATTGCTTGGCTGAGAATGATCAAACCGTTTGGACGTCTCCGAGACCGGTTGCAACAAACCATTTGGACTCATCAGCGCACGACCGTATGGTCACTAATATCTCAAGACCGATCAAAGCAAACTGATAGAGTAGAAACACAAGACCGTTTGGTCGTCCAAACGGTTCCCAAACCGTTTGGTCATCTAAACGGTCTCCAAACCGTTTGGGCCAAACCGTTTGGAAGGTCACAACAAAAACGTGATCATCCCTTCCAAGCCTATAAATAGGACCATGAGGGTCCTCATTTGGGCATCGGTTCTGGGACGCCAATAGGCTGCCTGTACGCTGGTCCGATCCTACGACTGTCACTTCACCCGTCGTTCCTGCTGCAACTCAAGGAGGTCAAAAAGAGAAGGAAGGAGGAGTGAGAAAGACTGCCCGGTCTGTCTTAGCATCCCTCGTTCTTCGTCCAGATCTGCTCCGACACGACGTAGGAGACCACATCATCTTCATCGAGCAGCGACCACCTTCTACATCATGCTAATGGTGGATTCCTCTCTCTTTCTTATTCTTCTTGTTTCTCACATCATGAGCAAGTAGTTCCTTTTTTCTGGGGTACAGGGACTAGCCCCACTGCCCATGCAACCATGTCTTTTCATTTAACATTCCAAGGCAATGTATATAACTTTTCATTTGATTGCTAATTGATATGCTTGTAGTTGATTACCTGCTTGCTATCATCTTGTTCTTATCTTTGTAGTGTAGAATGTCGATTAATGAGGTAGACTCCTTGATGAGAAATCTTATGGGGCTCCTTGAGGTCGTAAGTGTATGATCCGTGAGGGGATGAGCCATCTAATCTACGATGACGCTTCTGTGGTCTAAACATCCATCAGGGATGACCACAACCTTAGTTGGATGTTGTATCTTCTTGTTAATCGTCGATGTTTTCTTGCAGACTAATCGCCTACATGTATGTTGATTAGCACAGTTGACTCCCAGACTAGAAATAGAATGGGGTTCCTTGAGGTTGTAAGTGTATGATCTGTGAGGGGACGAGCCATCCAGCCTACGGTGATGCTTCTGTGGTCTAAACATCCCTCAGGGAGGGCCACAACCTTAGTTGGATGTTGTATCTTCAGAACCGTAAGTGCATGATCCGAATGGCGATGAGAAATCTGATGCCTAAGGGGATGCTTACGCGGGCCTAAACATCCCTCCGGGAGGGTTCACAGCAGTTCCATTTGGATAGTTAGATGCTTGCCTGGATGTTATGTGTTTGTATGTGTTTGCATGTGCAGTGGTGGTGAAACCCGATACCATCCCAGCGATTCCATATCATTAATCTAGAAAAAACTTTAATTCTGCTCTTTTACTTTCTTGCATTTAGTTTAATTAACCTCAACCAAATCAATCGTTTTAAATATTAGTCTTACTTGAGCTAGATTCGACTAATAAAGATTCTTAAAAATGTTGTACTTTGGGATTCGATCCTTAACTATACTGCGATAAGACTCGTCTGCTTGCGGGTGGTATTATTGCATGAGGTTTTGGTAAAAGCTCAGGGATTTTAACCCTGAGTGAATTTGTTAGTGTGATATTTGCCACATCAAATTCTGGCGCCGTTGTCAGGGACAACAAAATCAGTTTAGTCAAGTCTTGTTCTTTTAAGGCTAATCTAGGATTTTACTTTTTCTTTTTGAGACTATTGATCATCTACTTGAATTTCACTCTACTCCATCAATCATACTTCAAATCTTTTTATTTCAGGTACTTCAAGAAGGACTAGTGCATGCACCATTTGAACAGTCCCAGATTCATTGCTAGCTTTGACCTAGAGATAGATCGGACCTTTCATCGTCAAAATAGAGAAAACCAAGCAAGAATGGCTCTAGAGGAGGAGATAGCTTGAAGGGTAGATCAAGCCCTCAATGCACAGAGAGAGAGGCTTATGCAAGAAGCCCGAGTTGTCGTTCAACATGAAATTCAAGTAGCACAAGAAGCAGAACTACAAAAGGATCTTAGAGAGTTCTCTATCCCAAGGCTGGGGATGTTCATCATCTAGTACAACCTCCTCCCATCAATGCTGCAAATTTTGAGATTAGGGCACATTGGATCACATTGCTTCAAAATAGTCCATTCTATGGAAAACAAGGAGAGGATAGTCAAGAGCATCTTTTGAGGTTTATTGATCTATGTGCTATGACAAAGCAAAACGGAGTATCTGATGATGCCATCAGACTCCGTCTCTTCAAGTATTCATTTTCTAATAGAGCAATAAGCTGGTACAATTCATTGCAAAGTGAACCCATAACCACTTGGGAACAACTTCAAAATGTATTTCTGGAAAAGTTCTACCCTCCCTCTCTCACCTATGAAATTAGAGGACGGATAACAAATTTCACTCAAGTCCCTGGAGAAACCCTTGCAGAAGCATGGGATAGATACAAAGAGATTCTACGCAAGTGTCCACACCATGGGATTCCTAAGAATCAACTCATTGAAATCTTCTATAGAGGTGTGGACGATGATATCAAAAGGTTTTTAGATTCCTCGTCTGGAGGAAACTTCATGTGACAAAGTTACGACATCGCATGGAGAGTCGTCACCCTAGAAGCTAAAAATCAAGCTAATTGGGGTAGATCTATAGGTAAAGGAGTATTGAAAGTAGCTATGAATGAAGGTACTCCTAAGTATAAATCTATTGCTGAAACCCTAAAACTCTTAGTTGCCAAACAAGATCATATTGAATCATCCCTTGCTGTGATTGGAAGTGGACATTCACCCTCTCAACAACAAGAATAGGCCAGGTCTGCTTCACTGTTCTATGAAGCATGTAAGGGAACATATCATTCCACTTTGTCATGCAATGTTCTCTATGATGTTGTTCTAAGCAATGTATGTGGCCAAGGAGATAATAGTCAAAAATGGAGAACCTGAATGCTGTTAACACCATCCCTGGTCAAGGTTATTACAATCCGAATCAGAATAGGAACCATCTAGGTTTTCAATATGGAAACCCCTCTGGAGCAATAAACTCGCATCAATTTGGTTCGAACAATCAACCATGTGGCCCACCAGGATTCCAGTATAATCAACAACAGAATTTTGGGAATCAAGGAAATTTCAAGGGAAACTTTCAGAATAGGAATTTCAATAATTATCAAAACAATTCCCAGTACCAGAGTCTTAACCAAGTTCCTTATCAACAACAAGGACAATAAGCAAGTCCCGTATCTCATGATGACAAGTTAATATCCATTGAAAAGATGTTGCAAACTCAACAAACTATGATAGTTAACCAGCAAGCCCAGCAGAAGGCTATTGAATCTCAACTAGCTCAACTCACAGCTAGCTTAAAGCCACCTGCTGGTGTCTTTGCTGGCCAATCAGAAAACAATCCTAAACACCCAGAACAACCGAAGGCGGTTACCACCAGGTCGGGAAAAGACTATTCTAATCCTCCTATCAAGCCACCTGTGGTTGTTACATATGAGGATGAATCTGTGATTATATAAGACTCCAAAACTCCTGAATCTCAACCAAAAGAACCAATAACTAATGGTGAGTCAGACAGAGAAAATTATGAGAAGGCTGCTCAAGAAGAGGAAGAAGCATCACCAAAACCCGAGATCCCTGTGTACAAACCTCATATACCTTTCCCTGCTCATTTAAGGCAAACCAAGCTTGATACTCGATTCAATAAGTTTAAAGAAGCTATGAAGAAACTTCATGTTGATATACCCTTTTTGGATGCGCTGGCTGAGATACCAGCCTGGATAAAGTACTTAAAGTCACTCCTCACCAGGAAATATATAACTGAAGAATATGAGATGGTCAAGTTATCTAGAACCACTTCAGATATCATCCAGAGTAAGATGCCAAAGAAGCAAAAAGATCCATGGTCCTTTGGGATTTCTTGCCATATCGGTGATTCTTCATGCAAGAAAGGGTTGGCAGATCTTGGTGCTAGCATCTCCATCATGCCACTCAGCCTTTGCAAAAGGCTAGGGTTTGCTGAAATTCTCCCAACTGGCATGACCATACAACTCACAGACAATTTGATAAAACGCCCATTAGGAATTATTGAGGATGTACCTGTCAAGGTAGGAAAATATTCCTATGTTCCGTGTGACTTTGTCATCATGGATATAAAAGAAGACGCCAGATATCCTCTCATCTTTGGACGTCCATTCCTCGCCACTGCAAGAGTTCTAATTGATGTTGAAGCAGGAACTTTGCTGCTCAAATTAGGTAAAGAGACTCTTGAATTCAATGTTTTTGAAAGTATGCGTAGACCAAGCCTGCAAGAAGAAGTCTACCTGATTGAGTGCATAGAGCATATGTCACTGCTCACACAAGAGGATTATGAACAAGATGATCTGTTAGAAGTGGATTTGACTAATCCAAATGCAGCAAGTTCAGATGACCAACAAGTGAAAAGTTGTGTTCTCCACCTCAATTCTGCTAAAGAAGATCCTGAAGCCAAGATTGAGAAACTAAAAGTAGTGAATGTTACTGAAGAAGCATGTGAAGAGACACAAGCTCCTAAAATGAAACCCCTACCAGAAGGATTGAAATATGTGTTTCTAGATAAACTCAAGGTCTTCCCTGTTATCATAAATTCAGATTTAACAATGGAACAAGAAGATAAACTTTTAAAGGAATTGAAGGAAAGAAGAAAAGTAATCGACTATAAGATGAGAGATCTCATTGGGGTTAGTCAAGCGTTGTGTATGCACAAAATCCCCATGATGGAAGATCACAAGCCAACTATTGAACATCAATGCAAATTGAATCCAAATATGATGGAAGTAGTCCACTGTGAAGTCATTAAACTACTCACCACAGGGATAATCTATCTGATATCGGATTCACCATGGGTGAGTCTAGTACATGTAGTCCCAAAGAAAGGTGGAACTACTGTGATACGAAATGAAAACGATGAACTCATCCCCACTCAAACAGTCACAGGGTGGAGGATGTGCATTGATTACAGGAAATTATACAAGGCAACTCAAAAAGATCATTTCCCGATGCCTTTTCTTGATCAAGTACTAGAAAGATTGGCTCATCAATAATATTTCTGCTACCTCGATGGTAACTATGGATTCTATCAAATACCCATACATCCAGATGACAAAGAGAAAACTACTTTTACCTTCCCATTTGGAACATACGCATTTAGAATGATGTCATTCGACTTCTACAATGCGCCTACAACTTTCCAGCGTTGCATGGCAGCTATATTCGCTGGTCTAGCTGAAACGATCATGGAAGTTTATATGGATGATTTTTCTGTATACAGAGATTATTTTGACTCATTCCTTGAACACCTCTCCCTTGTTCTCAAATGATGTGAAGAAGCACATCTTATGTTGAATTGGGAGAAGTGTCACTTTATGGTGAAGGAAGGCATTATCCTCGGCCATAGGGTCAGTAATTGAGGAATTGAAGTAGATCAAGCCAAGATATAAGTGATTTCCAAGCTCTCTATCCCCATTCAATGTAAAGGAAGTTCGAGCATTCCTAGGTCATGCAGGCTTCTACAGACGGTTTATAAAGGACTTCTCTAAAATAACCAAGCCTATGACAAACTTGTTACTAAAGGATGCTGAATTCAATTTTGACGAAGAATGTGTTAAAAGTTTCAACAAACTGAAGCATGCCCTTACAACCACACCCATCATTAGAGCTTTCGATTTGGACCATCATTTTGAAATTATGTGTGATGCAAGTGATTATGCTGTGGGAGCTATCATGGGCCAATGTATAGAAAAGAAACATTATGTGATCTATTATGCATCAAAGACCCTCGATGAAGCTTAGAGGAATTATGCTACTACTGACAAAGAACTTATGGCAGTTGTGCATGCCTTTGACAAATTTAGATCCTACCTTATTGGTTCAAAAGTCATTGTCTACACGGATCATGCTGCTATCTGTTACCTTCTGACAAAGAAAGATGCAAAACCCAGGCTAATTAGATGGATTCTCCTATTGCAAGAATTTGATTTAGAGATAAGATATAAAAAGGGTATGGAGAATGTTGTAGCAGACCACCTCAGTCACATCCACACTCTGGATACTGAGAAGATTCTGATTAATGATTCCCTTCCAGATGATCAACTAATGAAGGTCTCAGAAGCTACATTGTGGTACTCGGATTATGTGAATTACCTTGCTGCTGGGGTTATTCATCCTCAATGCACTGGAAATGCACTGAAGAAATTTATGCATGATGTGAAACAGTACTACTGGGATGAGTTGTACATTTTCAAACTATGTGTTGATAGTCTATACAGACGGTGTATTGCTGAGGAAGAACCTCAACTTATCTTGGAGCAATGTCACTCAGGACCAATGGGAGGACATATGAGGTCTAAGAAGACTGCCTTGAAGGTTTTGCAATGTGGATTCTTCTGGCCAACCATATCCAAAGATTCCTATGACTTTGTATGAACATGTGACAAATGTCAAATATCAGGCAATATAACAAAGAGAGATGAGATGCCACTGAACTTGTGGCAAGAAGTCGAGATATTTGATGTGTGGGGTGTGGACTACATGGGTCCATTCCCATCTTCTCATGGATTTTCATACATCCTAGTGGCATTGGACTACATCTCAAAATGAGTTGAAGCTATTCCAACCATCACTAGTGATTCCAAACCAGTCATCAAATTATTCAAAGATATTATTTTCCCCCATTTTGGAGTACCACGAACTGTGATATCTGAGAGAGGGTCTCATTTCCTTGAAAGAAGCTTTGAAGCTTTACTAAGAAAATATGGTGTAACACACAAGGTAGTCTCACCCTACAATCCACAAACAAGTGGACAGGCAGAGGTTTCTAACTGTCAACTCAATGCTATCTTGGAAAAGACTGTAGGCTACAATCGGAAGGATTGGTCGGTAAAAATCAATGACGCATTGTGGGCCTACCGAACTGTTTTTAAAACTCCTCTTGGGACTACACCTTAGTCCCCACAGGAGGAAGAGGAGGAAATGGAAGGCATGGTTGCTGGTGCTTTAAAGAACAATGTAGACCTGAACCTTATAAGGGCTCATGTCAGACATTATGAGAAATTCCAAGATGTGAGCAGAATCTGAATAGAGGAGGTCCCTACTGAAGAAAAAAGTATTCCCCAATCCTCACCCGTTACCTCTGCACACCCTCCCGACAAAACCTTGCGTGCTGATCACCCCCACCCACAATATTTCCTCAAACCCCATGGTTGTTACAAAACCTATAAGCCTACCCATCTCTCCCTTCGCTCCCACCAACCTCATAGTCCAGAGAGTTGTTTCACCACCCCCACCAATGCCACAAACCCAAACTAGAATGACTCCCTTTTTCTCTGAAGTACTAAATTAGAAACCTTCCCAGGTGATGTCTCCCTCCCCTTGGAGAAATTGGCTACTCCAACAAAAACTTCCCCTCCTCATATCAACACGACCACAGAGAATTTAACCCAGAAACCACTAGCCACTACCCTTAATTCCACTTATGTCTTAAACCCCTCGCAGAGAGTAGGGGATGGAATTCATACTGCTCACCAAGAAAACCATCCAATCCGCTTTAGCTTAGGATCATCAGGAAAAGCAAGAAATGGCATGGCTAAAAGAATAAAGAGGCACACGAGAGACAACGTTTCCATTACAAGTGTCACTAGCCCAGAAGGAGGAAATAGAAATAGTGGAACCAATACATGAAAAAGAAACAAAAGAAAGGAAGTATTCTATGGACATATGTACATGGAGTCAGAAATGTTTAAGTCTAAGAAAAAAGCTTGTGGAGATAGTTTGGTAGCTACTTCTAAAAGCAACCAAGTAACGGTTCATGGTGTTGCCCTGAGCCGTGAAGGTCAATGAAAATCGTATGCTGAAACATCTAGGGCATGGGAACCCCTGGGACGGTACCCTCTCTTAAAGCAAGGTACTGGAGAGAGATGCCTGACATTGTGTTTGTCATGGAAACACTGACAAATAGCAGCAAGCTGGACAAAATAAGAAAGAGTTGTGGCTTTGATGATGGGAAAGGAGTGAACTATAGAGGAAGATCTGGCGGTTTGGGCTTGTGGTGGAGAGGTGAAGAGGTTTCTATTTCATCCTATTTGGGCCATCACATCCACGCTGTGATAGGACTAAAGGGTCAGAGTGATAGTTTTGACTTCCTTGGCATCTATGGATGGCCTGTTGGCAGTTGTTAAAATCCATAAGTTTCTCATCCACTTTGCCTATGGTTATTGGGGGAGATATTAATGAGTTCATATCCAACATAGAGAAAGAAGGTGGACAACCAATAAGTGAATGGTAGATGAGTAATTTGCATGATGCTATGGAAACATGTAATCTACATGAATTGGGCTATATGAGCAATATCTTCACCTAGAAAAGAGGCAGAAAGGATAATAATATGATTGGAGAAAGATTGGAATTTTTTTGGCAAATGCAAGGTGGACATCTATTTTCTCAGTCTTCAAGGTTAGACATTTCCCAATTTGTAAATTGGTTCATGCTCCTATTCTTTTGTTGGTAGGAAAAGGAAAGAGAGATCAAATCAATGAACACAAATTCAAATTTGAAACCATGTGGCTGTCTTCTCTAGAGTGTAATAAAGTTATCAAAAAAAGTTGGAATGACAGTGTGGGTCTTAGTCTGCAGACCTGCACTGACCTCTTCACTGACAAATTAGAATCATGGGTGGCTTTGAAGTTTGGGGGGTTGGAGAAGAAGATAAAAAAAGGAAAAATATCTCATTTGATCCCAAGGGAGGCCACCGTCAGAAGACATGATAGCTGAGTTCACGAACTTGGCAAGGGAGCTCCAAGAGCTGTAGAGACAAGAAGAAAGTTATTGGAATGCCAAAGCTCGTACTAATAAAATGAGTGACGGTGACAAGAACACAAAATACTTCCATCAGAAAAGAAATACTATTAAGGGTCTGTATAATGAAAGAAATGAATGGGTCACAAAGTTAGAGAAAGTGGAAAACATTGTAAATGAATTTTCCAATTCTCTCTTTATGACTTCTAATCTTGAAGGAATTGAATATTTTATTGAAGATATGCTTAAGGCAATTTCATATGATGAGAGACATACTCTTGAAAAACTTCCATTTGAAGAAGAAATTAAAACTGATCTTTTTCAACTGCACCCCAATGAAGCTCCAGGTCCAGATGGTATGCAAGTTGTTTTTTATCAACAACATTGAGAGATTGTAGGGAAAGAGGTGGTCAGTTTCATTAGGGATTGGTGGCAAGGTAGACAGACTCTGGGAGACATCATAAAAATAGGTATAGTCTTGATTCCTAAGAAGTGAGAACCATAAAAAATTTCTAATTTCCGACCCATTAGTCTCTGCAATGTGTCCTTCAAGATTATTACAAAGGTGTTCGCTAATAGGTTGAAACCCATGCTTGATAGGATAATATCAGAAAAACAAAGTGCTTTCATAGCGGGAAGATTGATCACTGTTAATGCCTTCGTGGCAAATGAACTTTTCCACATGATGAAAAATAGAAGGAAAGGAAAGGAAGGGATTATAACCTTCAAACTTGACATGAGCAAAGCCAATGATAGAGTTGATTTTATGTTCCTGAACAAGGTGCTGGACAAGATGGGTTTTCCAAATCTATGCACTACTAAAAATATGGTCTTTAACTATAAAAAAAATTGTAGCAAAAACCCCATATTTTGTAGCCAAAGGATTTAACTACATATTTCTTTACACATACAAATTGTAGTATATGCTCGTATAGCTAAAGCCTTTAAGTATATTTTTCAAATATGTAGTTAGATAATTCATTCGCAACAAATTTATATATAGCCGGAAGAGTAGCTAGATATTGTCCTTACATATTTAAATATAAGTACAAGTATAGCTAAATGTATGACTACAATTGCATATATAGTCAGTATGTAGCAAAAAGATGAAGTTAATACATTTTATGTGTAGTTAATGTGTAGGGAAAGGCATTAGTTACTATATACATATATATGTAGTTGATTATGCATCTAGCTACATATGTAGTGCCATTTAGTACACATACATATATGCTTAGTTCGACTATATATATATATATATATATATATATATATATATATATATATAGTGTAATTTGTTAGTATACAAGTTCTTTTAATAACAAAATTGTAGTATCTAGAACAAGTGATGCTCATTATGCCAACAATCTTACTTTCATTTATAATGAAGCGTCAAATGTACATGGGGAGGACGTATACCTTGCCCCAATTACACAATGTGCACAAAAAAAGGTATATACATATATCAATGATTCAGTGGTCTACTAACATCTTTGCCAAAGAGTTGTGTCTTTCTCGGCCAGTTTTAATATCCTTATTGTCTTCTTCTTTTGTTCAAGCTCTTGTTCAGCCAACATAGTCCAAAAGCACCCGAGATAAGAATCTGAAAGGAACTCTCCAAGCAGAGATAGAAGGAATATCGTCACTATGTTTGCAGCTGTTGATAGCGACTATTCAAATATATGCATAGGTCTATGCAATGCAGCCTTCTAATAGTAGCAAAGAGCCATATCAAATTGCAACATATCATGATACACTGTTGTGTCTCTCGCTGTTGCTGCAGCTGTGACTGGGCGGGCTTGGGCTTCAAATGGAGTTGCATCGTCATGCTTCAAAGAGAAATGAACCACAAGATTAATCACAAATAGTATACAGCTCCAGGACATGAGTAGCTAAAAGCAAATAACTTAATATGAATATGAAAACAAACTAACATGTAAAGGCTCGATCTTCAAGAAAACAAACCAAATAACTTAATAGCATATAATATAACGATTTCATAGGAACTCAGATTCAAGTTTTCCTGGAATCTTGTAAGACATCACCAAGAACGTGCCTTTTAAGAAATGGGTAACTCCCCTTGAGAAAGATGGAGAACTTCACAACAAATATAGGATTTTTAAGCATAAATTTATAACAGCGCACAGTTGGAATCTGCAGTAAAACTGCAAAAGTAAACAAATGCACTAGGGCTCCCTTTGTCAAATGATATAACAAGCATTAACATAGCATTGTAGTTATTCACGTATATCTATGACTTCCAACTTACCAAAACCGAGTTTACAAGACTAAACCACAAAAGGTTCTCCCTCCAAAAATACATTCTAACCTATCCCTTATTTCCAGTAAGAAACCAGCCGGAAGGCAAAATATCAGAAACCACTCTGTTGAACCAATTAAAACAACGTAGCCACTTTATCTCTCTGCACGCGATATATCACATACTTGGTAACTGCACTTGTTTCGCAATAGGCAACAAATAAGATTATATTACAAGAACAAAACAAGAAGTACCACCTTGACATGATGAACCTATGTCCTTTTAGCTAAGCTCGAGGAAAGCAGGGACGCCCTTTCTTCCTCAAGAACTCGGGAATCTCCACGTGACTGCTATCTGCAACAGAGGATGCAGGACGACGATTCACTGCAAAATTTTCTCCCTAGTTGATTTGGGTGCTCTGCTTGAAAGAAAAGACAGGTCAGCACGCATAAATTGTGGATTCTGGTAGGTAATTAGCTTCCAATGCAACGAATCAAGGAACCTGTAGAGGCCTGCTTTCTGTTTCCTCCTACTTTCTGAACCCTGTAGCGATTAGAGTGATACTGACCTGATAATAATAGAAGTAACTCTAATCAATATAGTTCCTGAAATATATTACCCTCAGTGGGCTTTAATCAATTTGAAAGAGGAGAGATTTGCAAATAGAAATCACAGAAAAAAACATGATTGCTGGGAATCAGGTGAGAACAAGAGAGAACCCAGACTGATGTTGTCAATCGTCTTCTTGGGTCTGCCTCTACTTATATAATAGAGCCGAGAATAGGACTTCAAGAGACAACCCTTACTTATAATGACGACTTTATTATTATAAAAACTGTAACAAATATGCAGCTGGAGACAGACAGACCCGTATTATACAATTGCATAATAGCACACCTAAACTAATCAGATGAAAGGACTGTATAGGATGAAAGCATTTGCAGACTTACTGGACATCTTAACTAATCAGATAGAAGGACCGTAAAGGATGAAAAAATGTGCAGACTTATAATGACAACCATATTACATTTAGATGTAACAAAGATATGGATTAAGAAAGAAAAAGTATTATACAATTACAACCACATAAACCTACCACTGTAACCTATGTCTAATTGAGCATTTCCAGAGTTATATACAACTTTAGAAAGAAATAGCAAGTATTATACAAGCTAACCCAGACAATAGTTTTGTATTTGGAGGCGTAATGCACCAGGAAAACAACTTTATGACCAGTGTCTAAAGCGAACATTTTTTGCTCAATCGAACGTGCTAGATCGATGTCATTGATGTCTATAAATCCCAAGTGCCTATTAAGAACGTCTTTCTTCCTCAATAACAAGTCCAGGCATGTATCTTTCTACTAGCATCTACTTTAGATGTCACGCAATAGTGAAATCAGAGTTTATAGCGGAAAGATATCAGCAACTGAAAAAGTCCAGCATCTCAGCTTACCTGTCCAGTAAGAGATGGTTCAACCACTGCCCCAAAAATTAAGTTTGCACTCGGATCAACAAGGTCGTAGATGACTTCAACAGCAACATTTACCTGTTTATCAAGATAACAACGAATCACCTTATGCGCTCTTTTTATGAAGAACAAAGTATCACATTTGAGTTTCCAGTATACTTCATAATTCATATGCTATAATATATTCAACGAAGTCAGGCAAATGCCACATATGGCAGCTCAACCAGCTATATATACACAAACATTGACATGACATATGTATGATGATGGGTAATATCATGATTTATTAATTCTAAGCTGCATTGCAGGCGGAAATAACAGGATGCCACTAAAGTTGCATGCCCTAGTTTTATCCATTAAGACGGTATCACAAAAAAGTCACTTGCCACATGTGGAAAATAAGACGGAAGCTAATATGTAGATTCCATAGAGAAAAATCTTGCTCCTATATATAGGGAGAGGGGGCACTTACAGCTTGAACTGAAGCCCTGATGGTCTAAATACACTTAGGCTCATTGATGTAGGACGCAGTCTTTAGTATAATCTTTGAGTAGCAAATATCATGTTTTATTGGTTCCCGTGGTTGAGTCCCACATTGGTTACCTATCTAATTAGTTAGTCTTAAACGCCTATATATAGGCTCTGTAAGCCTCTTTAGAAGGCACACTTGAAGATTGAAATCTTTGAATGAAATTACATTTCTTTTGGTTAGTAATATCATATTAGTTTAGATTTTAATCATTAGGTTCCACATTACCCAATACACGATAAACTCAATAACTAATAACTTGAACACCACAAATAGTAGGCTTACGATAAGAATTATAAGAGAAGATAAAGATAACACTTTTCAGCCAGATACCAGTTACAACACGGAAAATTCATACGTCTTACCTCAAACAAAGTCAGATCATTCCCTCCAGTAATATTCCAAACAATACCAGTAGCCCTTTCAATGCCCAGATCTAACAAAGGAGACTAAATGGCATTGAGTGCAGCATCTCTTACCCTAGATTTTCCTGTAAGAAAACAAACCCTCTTTAAATAAAATCATTCACTGAAAGAACTCAGCCGAAATTTGTTTTAAAAAAAATCAACTTCATAAAATAAATTAAATATAAAGAGATTTTTAAAGATATTGCAGCCTCCTGAGAAATATGCCTAATGATACAACCATGGTACTAAACATCCTTGACACCTGGCATATCATGACGTAACCAGGCTGACTCACAGCTGAACCAAAATCCGGGATCTAGAAACTTTCTTGGGTTGATCTCGGGATCCAGTATGAAAACCTTATTTCCACACCCTATTTGGCCCTATGTCTGTTTAACATTCCGGGATGGCTCCTTCTAAATAGGGGTAAAAGCCTGTAAAACCAGTAATAACAGAAGAGATAATAAGAGTAAATGAGCTTATGGCTAAAATCTGCGCAATGTTGTGCCTTGTGGAAAACTACATATTGACTTGTTAGAATAAATATCAGAAGGGCACCACGAGCTAGTAATGAAAGATCTATGAGGAATATATAGTAGCAACCAACTGCAGAGAAAAAAAAAGTCATGGCATGTTACTACACCAATCCACCTTATGGTAAGCTTCCCTTGTCACCAAATCAGAGTGCCTTATAGGACAATATGATTGGGATACAATAAAGCTTATCAAGTGAATAATTTTGAACTGCATTAACAACTAAAAAATCAGAGCTAACCATAAAATTTTGTATCATTTCACTAGCCAAATAATTTGTTGGAGGAATAAGAAGAGATTTTGTGAGCTTTGAAGAAGGAGATCAAGAATGGAGATATGAGGGCATATATAAAAGCATGAGAAACTTCCTTCATGCCTTTGTCTCTCTCTCTCTCTCCTTCCTATAGTCAACATAAGTCATTGGTTGTGGATTTCAATAAGTCAATCCATATCTACAAAAGATGGCATGTGTCATGGATTATATACATGCTTTGATAAACAAATTCTTAAATGAATACTTGCATTACCTATATCTATTGAGGATATGGCAAAACACAAAAATTAAATTACAAACTAATGCAATGCCATCAATTTCTGTCAACTGATACATCATTGACTTTGTGTTCTTCTGTTTCTTCCCCAATTTGAGCTTGGGATGGGCCCCTTTTCATTTTAAGCCAACTGATACACCTTATGATTTATCATATCTATATGTTATGCTTGTTTTCCTTACAACTTCATTATCTTAAGCATCTAGAAAATTCTTAAGCTGGCCAGCAAAAGAATTTGCATAAGAAATCCAGATTTAACAGTCCCAACAGAGAGACTCCAACTTTTCTAGACCCATTTTCCTGCCACTTTTCGCTTGTTTTTTGTTGAAGCTAAATAAAATCCATTCACTAGCCTCTAGCAATATTATTAAGTTATATTGCATTCACCTTAATGCTCATAATGGCAATGCTAGTTGCTGCTCAGTAGAAACTATTACAGAGCTCCAAAAATTGTATCTAGATAATGCATAGTAGCTCAATGCATCTCAACCAAAAAAGGATTTTAAACCACCATGACATGTATGTAGGAGCTAATTTTGGCCACAATGAGGAAACCAAATAGAAATTATTCCACATGAATACCAAAATTGCAGATATAAAGGACACCCTACTAATTGCATCATCAACATCTTTAGAACTACTGTGACATCAACCCAAAACATTTTAGGTCCAAAACATGATCACTCAATCACCTAGGAAACCCATTGTTATAAACAAAGTAGAAACATTAGAGAAAATACAAATAGAAAGAGAAATTAATTACCGATTAGGGTTTTTTGGCCTGACTTGAGAAAACTAAATATTTTGGAGTCATCTTTTCAGTACTAAAATTTAAACAAAATTGTACAAGTCAATGAGATTCTTTGCTCTTAGAGAAAGGATTCACCATGCTCCTAGAGAAAGGATTCACCATGTAAGGTGAAACTACTGTTCTATGGTGAGCATTGAAGGTGTCATAAAAAAAGATGAGACTGAATCTAATGCACCATCAAGTGGGGTTATCTATGGCTGGAAGGGGGTGTATACCGCACAAAAGAAATGATTCGCGTCAAGATATTTGTTAATATATGTGAGATAGAAAGATTTTTGTTGCATATTGAACATTGCATAAAAGAGCAGACCTGAGTCTGACAGTGGCAAACCTTTTAAGATTCGTCCAGTATTCAAATCAAGTGTGGGTTGTGCTTTGGCCTCAGTGTAAAAAGCTTAGATTTTGACCCATCAACTTGATCAACTACTCTGGCATGATCAATACCAAGATGCTTACGTTATTTATTTAGATTCTCCCATCAAAATGGATAGAGGTATCTTTTAGATAATTGATGGCTGCAAATGACAGTCCATCAAATGGTCTAGATTAGAAAGAGAAATTTTAGGAACTTCTAAAGAGCTTTGCAATATAATGAGCTTGACTAGCTTAATAAAGAGTCAGATACAGATTGCTTACAAGGGTGAATTCCTTTCTAAGTTCTAGGGTGGATTTACACATGAATCTCATAACCAACTTCTCTATTTTCAGTGTCTGCAATGGAAATCTTTAAATCCTATAGAGATCTGTTTTATGTAGAGAGTTGAAGGTAAAAGGACTTACTGCAATGGTTCATCTTAGGGATGTTCTTTCTTGAACCTTAGTCTGCATTTTGTTCAATAAATTAAAATAAGATGATGCATAAAAAGTTTACACTACCTTGGGAATCGACAAAAATGACCAAGTCTCAGATTGTTGGCAACAATTTTCCATGTACAATAAAGATGGTATATAGTACGAGAGAAGCATGTTGTTTTTGCCTAACCTAGGTCCTAATTCAAAATTTGATACAGTGGATCATTTATCAAACAAGTTTGATACATCACTAGCATGTCGTAAAAAACAAAAGCATTTCAATTTGTAAAGAGATCTTAATTAAGGCAGTTCAGGATGCTCTATGGACATATATTTTGTCAGTTCTCAAAATCTTTTTTTAATCTAAGATAAGAGTAACAAGCAGAAGTAATTATTAACTATATATGCTAGTTGTCCTAAG
Source organism: Alisma plantago-aquatica (assembly GCA_963693085.1). Classification (NCBI taxonomy): domain Eukaryota; kingdom Viridiplantae; phylum Streptophyta; class Magnoliopsida; order Alismatales; family Alismataceae; genus Alisma; species Alisma plantago-aquatica. The sequence goes on from OY856411.1 coordinate 526,819,119, forward strand.
TTTGGATTGTTTGCATTTACAGTTTGAATTTTACCCTATTGTAATCTAAGAATTTACCATGACAGATATTAAGATTGTTAGAGCCTGGTTATATAGTTAACTAAGTTGTTGGGTCTATTTATATATGGGCATAATTGTGTCTTAGCCCATTAGGGTTTTACTTGAACTATCTATAGGATAGGTGGGCTGCCCTTCCATCAATAAGAAACATACATGGGAATTTCCCCATCATATCTTCTTCCACATAGTAGCAGAGCAAGTTTTCCTGTGCCACCCCCAACCCAGAGAGAGAGAGAGAGAGAGAGAGAGAAGCATCCCCTTGTATGCAGTCGCCGCCCCCAGGCGTTGCTTGGCTGCTTGTCTTGGCCCATTAGGATTAGGGTTTTACTTGAGTATGTGTGCTTCCTCTGTATCCTATTTATAGGAGAGCAGGGCGGCCCTTCAATCAATAAGGAACATACACGGGAATATCCCCATCTTGTCTTTTTCCAAAAAAATGTTAAGTATATATGATAGCTATGATAAGTAGAACTATGTGCACCAGCTCGTAAGCACATCCATAAAACATTCCCACATCCATGTGATAGGTTCAAACAATCTAGAAAACAGACTGGATCATTAAAATTTCCTGATGTATCATTGCCATAAATGTGCCATGCTTGGGGAAGCCATGGTCAAGCTCCTAGAGAATCATATCTCACAGGGTAAACAAATTTATTGCAGCTATCACCAGTTTTCACATAATATATGTATCATTATTGTTGCAAAACCATGTCACAAATTCAGGATTTGAGATTTTATTCGGTGAGTTCAAAAATTTCAGCATTTGGAAATGATACGATTCAGTAAAAGTTTGACCAAATACTCAATAAGAACTTGGTTTAAATTTGGACATATAATGTGTATGTACATATAAACATATATGCTATTATTCACATTGATCTATAGTTATATATACACACATGATTTGCACATTGGTCTTATTCCATTAACAAGTCACTTGTGAAATTTACAATAGCCTGTCCAATTAAATAATGATGAAATATTGTGAAATTATGGTTTCATTACATGAAAAGTCAATTATTAATTCAAAAATGCCACGATTTCTATGACTATGATTGTATCCATGATTCTTTGCAATTGGTGAGTTATCTTATATAATGCCCATGGCTAACTATCATAAGCTGAATCTAGTTTGCAACATTCTGAAAATGGTGCAAATAGATATTTAGAGATATTTTGATACTCTGCAATATAACACTTACAAGAGACCCATCTGAATGACTATGTCGCATTGAATGACCAACGTCAGAAGATGGAACCCCCTTGGATGGACCCTTCGAAGGTCCTATTATACTTTGTAGCTTATTTATCCATTCTACTTAATCACTTGCAGTCTCAGCCTTCAATACAAGATCGTAACTACAAAAGCACCAATGAAGTTGGATATATTTGACTATCTGGTTCCCAACAAACCATACCTAGTAATTTTTATCTACATCACCTATGTAATGCCTCCCAACATAGTGATGATTTGGAGATACAGTGCAGATAAAATGAACTAAAATCTAGATATTATGGTTCATAACAGGAGCTAAACTAACAAAACACATAATGAACTAATTTGAGAACATTTTTATCTTTAGAATACACTTCTGATCCATATTGAACCATTTTACTTGTTGTTCATGGAGAATTTGAATTGCCCTATTCAGTTTGATTCTCTTAATTGCAATGACCTAAGTTAGTAAAGAATGGTTTCAGTGACTGTGAAAATAGAATGATGTAGGGAGGCTTGCCAGAAGCCACCCCATCATGTAGCTAGGGGAGTACCTGTAATTCCCTCAGGCTGGTGTACATGGAGATCTTGTCACGTAGTCAACTAAATCCGATCCGGCATCATCCACTAAGATCATCAGCTAATGTCAATCAAAGCAGCTCAAAGTCAGAGTCAGCAGTAGCTAACATCTAAAAGGGGGAAAACAGATGTTGTTTACTCACCACAATGGTAAGACCCCGGAACGTGTCCAGTGCAGCTACTCTCTTAGTCTTCTTCTTCGACGCATCCCCCGGATCCAAAGTTGTAACTTCCTCGACGCTCTCATTCCCCTCGGCTGGTTGTTTCTATGAAAGAACAGTAGCATCACATTCCCCTGCTTCAACGTCGATAGTAATGGAAGAAGGGTTGTAGTGCTGCTGCTCTGCATCAACCTTGACCGCATTTGCCATCTGTGCATATGATGCCTGCAACCATTAGTGCATATCAAAAAAATGATTGAATCAAAGAAATTCATAATTATGCTCAAGATGAGGAATATGTTTCAGAGGAAGTTAGGGATTTTAGAAAATAGTCAAGAATCATATAATATTTTCATAGGAAGCTAGGGACTCTAGAAATTCATTTGTTATAACACCAACATAAATTTGCATCCATTAGTGCTGGAAAATGTGTACATGTAGCAACTTAAACTAGCTTTGTAAGAAAACGGATTTCTAGATAAAGATAACACATTCAACAGAAGGCCTTCAAATCTCACAAGGAAGTAAAGGTAACAACAAATTGATATGATTAGATATTCAATAAAAGGTAGAAGTGTTATACATATAGCCATAGTTTGGAAAGAAACTTGAAAGAATTTTTATTTTCAATGCTAGTCTTCATAATAAGACATACCTCTATGTTCAAACCTTGTGGAGTCTGTGAGAATTTCTGCAATGTGGATTGTGCAATTAATCATCACCTAAAACAATATGCAAAAATAATTTAAATCATATGTGAAAAAATCAACCTATTTTTTATTTTGGCTTGTTACATTGGTGTAACTTTGCTTAAGCCTTTATTTCTGTTGAATTCATTTCTGGAAAAGAAGCCAGCCAGTTTCTCTCATCTTGTCTGTGTACAGAATCAAGAGTTACTTTATTCAACACCTCTTTAATTCCAGAGTCTGGTACAACCATAACGAAGCCAACCGAACTATCCTACTAAGCATGAGAAGGTTGGAATGGTATAGCTCGTGGATGTACATTTAATATTGTCATGTGAAACATCATTTTTTGCTAATATGCACTCTACATTTTCTTTACATGTTTATAGAATCGTTTCAAGTATCCAACTGTAATATTTGCAGGAGCAGTAATGATGACCTCATTCAAGTAAAGAACAGTATAACTGTGAAAGATTCTGAGATCATGGAAGTAGAAGGTGAGAATGCACTTACATGTGCTTACCAGATTCAAAGAAAACCCATTCTTAGTCCTATTCTCCAGAAATTTCCAGCAACCCTTGGAAGTTCAGAATTTTGATAAGAAACCAAGAGAAAACTGACACATCTTCGCCACACTTTGACAGTGACTTCAATTTGATCTAACATTTAAATGTATATAGAATGGTATATTACAAGGATACATGCATTTAAGATCTCACGAGACCTGACTAGGTGCCTTAGTTCAATTTGATGTAACATTTGGATGCATATAGAATGGTTTATTACAAGGATACATGCATTTAAGATCTCACGATGCCTAACTAGGTGCCTTCACTTAGTTCTATACCATGGAAAGCTTATTACATTGTGTTCTTCGATGGTGTTTTTACACCTAGGCAAATTGGGGGCAATAAAAGCTTTGAAGTGCATGGGTTTTATTTCAAAACACTTCCCCGAACACAATCAGCCACCAATTTCTTCTTGGTATGCTAGAGACAGATAAATTAAACGAGAAAGTCGATGAGAGCGATCGTAATTCCCAAAACTGCTTTAATGATGGTGAAAGAGGGATTTAGGGTTATGATCTACCATTATCCTCTCTTTTCTTACACCTTCATTTAATTTATACTGCACAAAATCTTTTTTCTACCTTTCCAAATCCAGGAATCCAGTAAATTTGTTGCCCATTATCCTGCACAGGTCAGTGATCCTGAGACTCTTAATCATTAGGTATAGTGGATAATTTTCGATTACTCCAGTACACATGTGATCAGGACCCAATTCCCAAATACTTGAACTCGTAATCAAACTCTGGCAGCAGAACTGCCCCAAGGCTGGTATTTATAAGGACTCAGACTAAAACCCAAATGACTCCAGTACTTGCACAGAATTGACAAACTAATAAAATAAATCGTAATTAAACTCGTAATACTTAGATATATGCACATAAGTCCAATAGTATAAAACTTACAATCTCTAATTCAGGCTAAAAATAGAATTATCTGTTCAAACCTAATAAGGCACTCTTTGGGTGGGGTGGGGGATGGGGGTCTTCAGGCCTAAACAAGGACTGAATGATGGATATACCAGGAATTTCTTAGGACTGTTTGTTTACAGCTCCATTCTTTGTGGCAGATCGGTTTTCCTTCTTCTTTTACTATCACCAAATGGATATACACATGACTGATGATCCTCCTAGAAATTCAAGATTAAGGCCGAGAAAGAATACAATGACAACTATTGAGTCAATTTATTTGAGTTTTGAAATCTAATGAATGTTTCTTAATACATTAGTAATGATTTGATGTATGAAGATACCCATTAAAAGACATGAAATTTACTATTTCATATATGTCCCAACATTCTAAGATGTCACAGGTTAACAATTGCTACACCGCAGCTTGCTCCTAGTAAGTGATTGAGGACCATTACAATCCAATTTTAGGTCACTTGAGAGAGTTTGAGGCTAACTGCCATGTCTCTACTGACTTGGGTAGTCTACTAAAGCAACATCAAGAACTCTTAGGCACAATTTTTGGTAAGCCTCCCCAAGCATACTTTGAGAGTTTTTAGATTGTATGATAACCTCTAGCAGACCTGTATGATGTAAACAATGTTCTGTGCCTTTCTAGCAGTAGATCTGGATAGATACTATGTAGAGGGTGTGCTGGGGTCACAAGGGGGGGCATAGAGGTCCTAAAGGATAACGCCAGTCTTCGTCTCCCAAGTTTCAGATATGGGGAAACAATCACATTGAAGAAGTGCATGGAAAAGCATGGGAAACAGTCATTTTTAAGTTTCTGAGGTAGCTTTTCATTGTCGTTGCTACTTCTATCATGACTTATACTAATAGTGTGGCACATATGGTGATCATATCCCATTCTATGTAAAGGCTCCTTTGCAGCTAAAACCATTAGCTGCCTTAACGTCCAACTCCCATGAAGTAGAAATGCAGTCACATACTGTGCTCTTCTAATTGGAAAATTTCTATGGTGTATGTCATTGGTTAATCAACTTTAGAGCTAATTCTGATATATTTGACAAGTTATCTTTGTTCCCTAATCAGAAGAAATTTTCTTTTTCGTCTTGGTTGAAAGAATCCACTCCACAACGACAGGAGTCTCCACAATCACAAGGGGAAACATCCTATATGAAAACACTTATAAAAGTGGACATCTGGAAAATGAGTAACGAAATGCTATCTCATAATGATCACCTCCATCTGGTTGTTATCTTCCCCTAGTGGCATTTATCTAACATGATCATAGCTAGATCATGGAGTCACAACTCACAAGCAAGAAAGCTATGGATGAAGTATGAGAAAAGAAATAGAGAGAGTTATCCATTGAAACATCATTTTAATTAGTGTTGTAAAACAAGAAACAAACACATGAGTTGGACACTCAGGACTTTGATGAAGAGACTCAAGTGTTTCACAAGAAGCTCATAAAATGCAATAACTTGAAAAACCAACAGAACCCCACACAGGAAACAAAAAAGTATATATGAAATCTACATTTTGTTACAAAACAAAAACATGACATATGGACTTGGATCATGCAAAGCCCTTTCTATTGATTCCAAATCCACTAAAGAAGCCATTGTAAATGGTTATAGGTAGATCAAAACAAAGGATTTTATTATCCTAATCAAGTTTTGGGGTGGAATGGAGAAATGGAAAAGTATTTCATGTCCAAATCACATCAAAACATTTAAGCAAATAATCAATGAAGTAGTTCCTTGGTTTATACTAACACTATTTCACTTGTTTGGTTTTGTGGCTCTAATTGTCCAGGAAAGTGGCTACATTCTTAACACAAGGTTTCTACCATTGTGGCAATAGATGATGTATTGAAAGTAGCACTACACTCTTTGTCTAAAATGAAGTTTGACTGTATGGACAATGACTATTTTCTTATCAATTTGAACCTAGTAGGAAAACAATTCCCCCTTTAACACATTAATCGTGTGGATTCAAACATAAAAATAAGTAATATTAGATTAGACAAGGTGAGTATCGTAATTGAAAAACTAGTGAACTGGCCTAGAATTTTCATATAGAACAAGATTCATTAGTCACTCCAAATCTGGATCATATATAAGTAGTATTAGATTATCAATTTCCAGTCCTAGACTCAGAATGAGACATTCTTGGTTTTGGATGTCACTTATGTGATTTAGAAACACTCTAATATCTCTTGTATGCTTTCAGATTGGTACTGGAGCTAATATTTCTATATGGAACGTTCCATGGGTGAATAGCCAGCTACTCAAAGACATTATTGGCACATGTTAGTCCCTTAATTCGGGATTCAGTGGTACTCAAATTGTGAGTTCTCTCATTAGCAACTCACAGTGGCGTATTCCTTATACTTGAGGCATTGAAATAATGGAAAATGTCTGCAGGGAAATCAAGATCCGCAATGAGGTCCTCTGCCACTTGAAAGGGCTTCATTATATCTCCTTGAAAGGTGTCTGGGAGCTATGTAGAAATCAGCACGCTGAGTTTGAATGGGCGAGATGGGTATGGACCTCCAAATCTCCTTGTAGGTTCATCATCACTGCATGGAAGGCACTTCAGAGGAAATTCACTACTGAAGTCTTTCTTAAATGCAGAGGATTCAGCTTAGCCTCGAGTTGTGCTATTTTCTACATTGTTATAGAAGACATTAACCACTGGCTATGGTTATGTCCTGTCACGAGGGAGATCTGGGAATGAGCCTAGCCCAACCTAAACATCAATCCTTACTACATTTTAGAGCAGGTCAAAGTGAAGAAGGGTAGGAAAGCAATTACATTATAAATGAGATTAGTTTATGAGGTGAATATTTTTATAACCGAATACTATGTTGGTTATAATATTTCATAACCTGATATTTTATTTTTTTTCATCAGAATGCATTCAACACTCTACACCTTGAACTATCATTTCAGATGTAGCTTATCCATACCATATCAAGACAGATTCATGTGTCCTATATGATTGTACCAAGCGTTGACGTCAAACAATGGTACCATTGCATACAAAGATTACTTTGTTGATGTTTTGTGAATTTGTATAGGTGGAACAAATCATAAAGATCTGAAACAGAGCATCCCTACTGAAAAATGTGCTTCTACAAACTCAAACGATTTTATCAGAGTTGAAGCTCAGTTAAAACAACCCAAGAATAGATTCAGTGATGAATGTGACTGAAACCTACAGTCATTGCACTATACTCACGGTCTAGATTCAGTGATGCCATCAGATTGATATCAACTGAACCTCTAGTGAGGATCCTTCCACCATACTACAAAATCTGCAGAATAGAAGAATTGTGACAAAATCCAAGTAATAAAGAAATATTCATGCATCTACTTAATGCCCAAACTTCCAAATTACAACTATTATGCAACTTAAGCATAACTACTACAAGGACCATTCACAGAAAGAAAAAAATCATTTTTACACTTTGGTATTGGCATTCTCAATAGAACATACACTCCCCCAGTTACAAAATAGAATGAGTGGATGATGATTGATGATGAGGAACAAGAAAAGTTAACAATGATATATGTTTACCTTTAGAATGTCTTCTTCATATCCACTGAGGTTGAAGCAACAATTCCAATGAACTTGATGGTAGCTCGATCATATGCTCTGTTTAATAAAGTTCCCAGGGTATGGTTGCATGAATGCAATTCCAATGTCTCAATATCCAAAAAATTGAGGATAATTTGGCCAAACTGTAGTGAAGCCATGACCTAAATTAAGCTTCTCAGTCAAAGAAAAGTGTATAAAAGTGCTTATTTGCATGATTTGACATTGGATCCTCCCTGTAAGCATTTTTTCCATGGTACCCATACATCGAATACTAACCCAAGAAAAGTCTCCTAGAATTATGCACCACTACACTCAACAAGATATTTAGGGATTCCCTCTTCTCCTTTAGCTATGCCTATGATCCTTTTAGGATCCCCATTTTACCAAGATTCTTAAATTATGTCCCACAAAAGTAAACACAGTAATAGTATGATCTTGAGAAAGGTAATAATAAACTAGCATATTTCTATGAATTAATAATACAAATTAGAAATGTGATAAATCACTATTTCAATGAAGACATCAGTCAGTGGATCACAACTTAGTTGGATCCAAAACACCTAAAATACTTAAAGACTTATCCTTTAAGATGGACCAAGGCATGCTCCTACTACGTAAATTCCCTTTAGGCACACCTTTTTAATGAAAAAATCTTCATAAGTCAATGTAACGTCCATTACTAACACACAACGTGGATACTAACTAATTGGACAATGTCTTGACAATCTGTGCACATTTGCAATGTGAATATGTATAGAAAAACAAATACAAGAATAATGATTTGATCAAATTATTAATAGTAAGTTGCAGTATCCCACTGGAAGTAGTGATAGTGGAAATGACTTTAGACTGATACCATGGGGCCATGATATCATACAAATGCACCTGAAAAATGAAATACTCTACCAATCCCTACCAGCTAGCACTTACACAAACCAATTGAGTTTGATTATTTCCTTTGAACTTGGCCAAATGCAAAGAAAGATTAGTAGAAATGTAATGAAAACCAAGCATGTAAATCTAACATGGTTTAACCAAATGGTTTAAAATTCAAATACATACATATAATAATATTCTATTCACCTTTACTCTCATTTAACCTGCAAGGATCACCAAATGGATCTACAAGTGTCATGCCTGACCTGCAATGTGTATTTGAATAATCTTAAACTCCAATTCAGTTCTGTTTTGAGGATGTAATAACTCAAAAATCAAGGAAATATCTAGTGTCACTCAATTACACAAGAAAAAATATATAGCTATATATAGTATGTTCATATATAGTACATCAGTAAGAATCTTGCAAAGCCATAGTGGTTACCATAATGACAGAGTTGAACGAGCCTAGGCAACACAATAATACAGCTTGACATGGTCAACCGTGTTAACAGTAGTGAAACAAACCTCAGCCCTTCCTATGCTAGCAATGACCATGGGCATGTATATGGTAGTAAATGTCCATAAGAGTCCAGCAACCATCTATTAGACCAAACAGTTGAGGAACAGTTGCTTGAAGAACCTGCAACAACAAGCAAACAAGAAAGTGCATTACCAAATAATGGCCAAGATAGTTAAGTGTCATGGACTTTGAGAACCTTCCACATGACATATAATTAAGAAAAACTCTAGTAATGTAGAACTATCGAACCAGACATGAGGATAGAAGTTGACTCAAACAAGTTGGCTGATAGGTTCCTACATTTTATATGTGAAGCAATAAGGACTACCTTAAACCATCAAGGCAATCAATTAATCTGAAAACATGTAAACGTGTGAAACTATAGAATAATAGGCGAGTTAATGGCTTTAATGGCACATACCATCCATAAGGATGCACTAGGGGGTAGAAGAGGCACAAAATAGTATTAGAAATCATAAATCATGACCTCACTATGAGTGGGAGAAGAACAATCGCTAAATCGGGGAACCCAGACGATGTACTGGGGAAGTTGGGTTTCAGCCGAAATCCTCACCCCTCCATTTTTGTCTCCTTGGGTGCTCCATCCTTCCAGCACCTGCTCAGGAAGTCCACGAGGCCATACCCTACACTTGATCCATTGTTCTTCGGCCATGATCCTCGCCCCCTCCCCCCACTTTTCTGTTTCCTTGGGGACTCCGTCCTTCTAGCATCACCGTTGGCAGTTTGTGAGATCAGGTGATAGCAAAGAGGAGGACTTCGGGGGTGTTGCGCGAGGAAAGTGAGGTGAGGGAGAGAACGTGATCGGATAGGGGACTGTAGGGGGAGGGGAAGATAGCGAGAGGAAGAGCTAGCGCACGATGGATGGGGGTGGGCCGGTGTCTATCGGGGAGAGCCATCATGGGAGGCGATGCGGGAGAGGGACTAAGGGAGTACAGTCACAAGCCGCACTTTGAAACCGTGCCAATTGGGCAAGGAGGGAGTAGCACGAGGGAAATTGAAATTTTGGATATTTTTGTTATTTGTATGGGGGAGAGGGACACGAGGCATTGATATGAGAACTATTATGTAATCAATTAGGATATGTAGGGAAGTTTGTAGTTATTACAATTAACTACATTCATTTTATTTACATTTTTATAATTTGTAAAGACAAGTAATTTTAGCTATAAATACAATATATGTAGTTAGTATAATTGTAGCTAATTCACCTTTTTTTTGTAGTGATGACGAACCAAAGTGGGAGATTACATATAAAGTGTGTCTCATTCCTTCATTTTCAATGGGGCCAGGAGGGGATCTACAAATCCTACCAGAGGATTACACCAAGGTGACCTGATCTCCCATTAACTTTTTCTCTTTTGTGCTGAAGCTCTTTCTTTTTCTATTTCTAAAGCTTCACGGGACAAGAAAATTCATGGTGTTCGGGTGTGTAAGAATGCCCCCTGTGTTTCTCACCTCTTCTTTACAGATGATAGAATTATTTTCTCACATGCGACTATTGAAGAATGCTCTACTTTAGCTGATATTATAAGCCAATACAAGAGGGCATCATGATAGAGAATTAACTTTCAAAAATTGGAAGCCTCTTTTAGTAGAAATGTCCATGATGATAAAAGGAGAGATATAACAACCAAACTTCAAGTGACGGAGGTGGATAGACATGCAAAGTACCTAGGCCACTCCACTACTATGGGTAGGTCCAAGAAGATTGTGTTTGCATCCATAAAAGATAGAATATGAAAAAAGATTCAACGATGGAAGGAGAAGCTACTATCTAGACCAGAAAAAGAGGTGTTGATCAAGGCGGTCATCCAAGCTATCTCTACATACTTCATGAACATGTTTAAACTTTCAGATAGGTTGGTGGAAGAGATTAGTAGGATGAATACATGCTTTTGGTGGGGGTCGAAAGATGGAGAGAGAAAATACATTGGGTAATTTGGGATAAGATGTGTACTCCCAAGGTGGGAGGAGGGATGGGTTTCAAAGATCTAAAAGTTTTCAATCAGGCTATGCTTGGTAAGCAAAGATGGAGGCTCATGAAAAAACTTGGAACCCTCGCTTTCAAGGTTCTCAGTGCCAAATACTTTAAGAAATCTAACTTACTATCTTGCAAGATGAGAGGTGATCCTAGCTACACTTGGAGGAGCATATTGGGTGCCACCCAAACTTACAAACCATGCTTCTGAAAGATTGTTGGGAGGCGAAGTGACATAGACATTATTGAAGACAGGTGGATACTAGGTTTGAACACCACATTGTCATCCCATGGGATATCTCTACCGAAGGACTTAGAAAGGGTGGATCAAAATGAGATGGAATAGAACACACATCCAGTAAGTATTCTCAAACCAGATAGTTGAACGGATTATTGTTGTACCCCTGGATGCTATGACCAGCCACTACTGAAAAATAGGTTATAGGTGACATTTAAGTATGTAACCTTTTACCAAAAAGGTGACATGATTGACTATTACCTAAAAAATGAATTTCAGCTATTTAGAGTGGGCTTTGTGCAATGTAACCTATTTGAATAAACATCATCTATTAGTGGTTTTCGCATTCCAAAATAGGGCAATACACGACATCATAGTATATCACCCACATTAAAAGAACCACACAGATTGATGTCACCCATTTCATCAAAAGTAAAGACAGTCATGATCAAAAAGCTAATATATCCCATGAATGTATGTAGGTGTATGTGCATGTACTGCCCAACAATGGATAGAAATTTCATATTCCAGTCACCAATCAAATGCAGATTTTTTTGCAGTAAATTCAAGTGATTTCAGTAGAAAACTATAAATAGTTTGTTATCATCTAGACATCACAAATGGATAATGAATAATTTCGTTTCTTATAACAAGTAATCTGTTACATACTCATCATGTTTAATTTGTTTACATTCATACAAATGACCCAAATAGAGCTTGACATTATCATAAACCCAAACATGAATTGAATCGGAAGTTCAAAAAAACCCACAACCAGTTGATCCCAGATGGGTAAACTCGGACAAATCTGAACACAAATTGAACATTGCAGTCCGAAATTAGGAATATCCCAAGGTACCAAACATAGACCCCAGAGGAAGGACCACTCATCTAGGCTCAACCGGACGATCTGCATGTACAGAGTGTACCATTGGTTCACCATCTGCACGAGAAACCCAACGCCAAAGAGTGTCAGCATCAAGTATCTGATCTTCTGCTGCTTGTCCATGGAAAATTCTTCATGTTGCAGTAGCACAAGACATGTGGCAAAAACTCCCACTTGGCTCGCCAACGAGATGATCTCCACTATCTGAACCTTCTTCTTTATGAACAGTTTCTTAAGAACAAGGAAGAACAACTGGAAAGAGGTGATGGACAGTACAACTACAGTCGGAACCTTTGACCTGGTCTATGTAAATGCACCGGCAAAAATGCCCATGGAAGCACGTTTGACGGATTCTATGACCAAGTAGTAGATCCTGAGGATGCCAAACAGTTTCTGGATGAAAGGTGCTTCCGAATATTCATTCTCGTCGTCTGAAGTTATGATATTATCCCGCTGCCTACTGCTTCTGTCACTGGAGGATATCTGAGACAACATGTACTTTGGCGGTCCTCTGAGGTCTTCGAATAATGGTCCAAGTCTAGTTCGTTGGGCCGAGTCTCACTCATTTTTCCAGGTCCATTGTCCCCCTTTGCTAGGGCCCAAGGAAGCCCAAATAATGCCTTTTTACCAGTGTAGTTTATGCTCTTCCTGGTGGACTTCCTTGTACTAAAGAAGCTTGCCCAATGTTATTCCAACGGATACAAAAACCAATACGCTCATTAGGAAAATGGCTGCCAGTCCTAGAAGAAGAACACCCACAACTAATCCTTTAGGTGATTTCACTGAAATATAATACAACACCCAACATCCATGAACAGATTCTAGAAATGTGTATATATTTAATTGAATTAATAGTCCGTATATGAAATTCCTCACATGTACATATGATGAAACTCTGTATAGCGAAGCATTTTAATCAGGAATGTATAGTCTTCGTGACTCAACTATACATTACTTGATAGTCTCTTTAGTATTTACCTTTAATTATTGTAGTGGATGCTTGAAAAATGCAAGACAACGTAAGAAACAATAAGAAAATCTCAAATCCTGGGAGAATAAGTGCCCCGAGATCTCTTTTTTCTTCTGATCTCTTTCTCCTCAGCCTTAGAACAAAAAGGATTGCAATGTGAAGAAGAACTAAGCAATTTCCAATCACACCCAACTAGAACACGTGCCTTCCAAAATTCCTCCATCTGTAGCCAAGATTTTTTTTTAACAACATGCACATTGAGTATATAGTATGCTCGAGAAATATAAAACAATCATGAATCCACATCAGGGAATGTCTGCATTAAGGTCTAGATGTACTGTAGAGATAAATCTCGGTACATGAAGGTGTAGTACTTCAAAAACTAGCATATCAAGTGTACCTGCATTCCTTCAACTCCAGCAATGCCAACCCCTATATCAGCTTCTTAAAGCATGCCTATATCATTGGTTCCATCATTAACGGCTAATGTTGTTTTCCATATGCCATTTTTCGCTAGTCTAGTTACCTACAAATAGATATGTTATCCTCCAGATAAATTACACTGCTTGTTATGCACAAAGGAAAAAAAATAGTATGCATGCCATGAAAAATTCTAATCACTTACTAGAGCCTTCTATTTGGGGGATGAGCGGCAACATATCACCAATGCACAATCAACTGCTAATGCAAGAAATGCATGTTTGATGTCATCCTCCAAAGCATATGCAAGTGATTTGCCATCAATGATGAGAGCATATGCTTCTAGACCAGATGAATGAATCTTTGTTATCCCATCATTTAGCTGCTGAGAGATGCTAGATTTTGAAGCCTGAAATGATTAATATATGAAATTGTCAATGTCTCAAGGAACATAGTCTATTCGGCAATGATCCTAGTAAAACTACAACATTGTTGTTTCAGCTATGATTTATTTCCTACAACATGTAACAAAGCAATAGAAACTACATCCAATACTTACAGTGAGCCAACAAGGATCACCAGTCTGTACTCGCATATTTGAGGTCAAAACAACTGACTAGGTAAAAAAGTAGCAATTAATGTGTGCATGCGTGCACATAACATGGTATGATATAAACTAGACATGATACACTTACACACACACAGATATATATATATATATATATATATATATGTATATATATATATATATATATATATATATGTATATATATATATATATATATATATATATATATATATATATATATATATATATATATATATATTGGGTGTGTGTGTGTTGTGTATGCGTCTGTATTAAATGTGGGTGTGACATATTTGAAGTCAAAACAACTAACTAGGATAAAGTAGGAAATCATATGTATTGGCATGTTTGTGTGTATTAGGTGTGGGTGTGATGTATTTGAAGTAAAAACAACTAACTAGGTAGAAAAGTAGCACAGAGAACAAGTCAAGCAGCTTGGTCGTATAAATGTAGCCTTGTAGTATTCATTAGTTAAAGCGATATGGGCCTATGTCTATGACCTAAAGGTCTTTAGTTGAATGGATATACCAATGATCAAAAACTCAATCTTTGAAGGAGCTATAGCTAAAACTAGATCATCCATATGAAGAATGTTATGATGAAGACCAAGTAACGTGCTAGGTAATTTTTAGCAACGACACTTGCATGAAAAAAAAAAGAATCAAGTGTGCATCTATTTTATATAGGATATTGAAAGACTGAGTAGACCATCACCATCCACCTTACCTGAAGAATCATCCAGTAGGAGTAGATGATGCAAATGTAAATGAGAAAGAGGAACCCAAGATGCTAGTCGTGGATCACACTAGATGTCTTCTCCATTACCAAGACCCATCTCTTCTAGGTCTTTTCGGCAAAAAAGGAAATATCAAATTTATCAAGATCGTTAAGTGAAATTGTGAAATATGATTATTAAGAATAGCACTATCAGTGAAAAACATTGTTTCTAACTATCAACTAGATTTGTATGACTCAGAAAAGGTCAATTACAAACAATCTTAGAAGGACAATAAAAAATAAACAAGTACCTATAGATGAGCTGCGATATTTCAAGACTACTGTTTAGAAGATAGGCATGGGAAGGCTTTATTCTCTAGATAATAAAATGAGAGGTTTTTTCTATCAGACTTCCATCTCATGCTATGTAAGAAGTTCTTGCAATCTGATGAAGAAGCAAAATAAAAGATTCACCATCAATATGAACCACAACAAAATGACAACTTACAAGCATGAG
This sequence comes from Alisma plantago-aquatica, assembly GCA_963693085.1. NCBI lineage: Eukaryota > Viridiplantae > Streptophyta > Magnoliopsida > Alismatales > Alismataceae > Alisma > Alisma plantago-aquatica. Next base: position 526,834,639 of record OY856411.1, read on the forward strand.
TTCATCAATTAACCTACTTGCAACACCAAATCATAAAATCCATCCAGCTTCCCTACAGATCCCAAGCTAGGAAGAGTTTCACCCTATCTTCACAGGTGGAGATGGAGAGTTGCACTGGTAAAGTGTAATAAATGCAGTAAGAAAAGAGTCATGCTTATCTTCAACATTACTCTAGGCAAACATAACACTTATTTTATTAGTGAAACATAAATAATTGAGAACCCTACAACACAACCATGTTTATGGTTGTTGGGGTTGTCTTATCTGATTATCAGGTAAGGAGGTTGAGTAGGAGGCAGGTGCTATGATTGCAGAAACAATCACAACAAATAATACTTCTACAAAATCCTACTACTAACATTGGATGTTATGGAGGATAACATTATTCAAAGCTTGCACTATATATTTGTAAAGGAATGATCATCCTTACATTGCCTCTGGTCAATGTAAGTTGCCTTATACTTTCCAAAAAGGTCAGATCCCTCCCTTGTCAGTTTGAAAAGATAAAAAATTATCATTGCCTCTGGTCTCCACAAACAAACCTTTAGTTTTCACTTTGAAGAAGGGGTGAGTCATCCCCCATAAGCAGTAGCAACCAGGCTAAACAAGGAGTGACTATGCCTACATAGGCGGTTGAGCATATACTTCTCCGTGTCAATAGGACATAAATTACAAAATCCAATTCTATCTAACATTAGTAATAATATATGTATGTTTTGATGCATTAGATTTAGATCAAAAAATGTATATTTTCCTAAATAAGTTTGCCTTTTGAATCAAAAGCACTTCAGTAAGGAGACTCCACAAGCACACAAGCAAGGACTCTACTAGCACACCAGCAAGGTCTCCACTAGTACACAATCAAGGACTCCACATAGTCATGTGAATCATGTGATGAAACTTTCTACAAAATTTATAGACCTGTACCTAAGGGTAAATTCTAGAATTGATACTCCCTGCATCCTAGTATCCTATTAGTCCATTAAATATGGCCAAGATCCATTTTCATATATAGATCTAGATTCTACTAGATTCATATGCCATCGTGGTGCACCACGTCTTGGAGCATTGTAATCAACTCTTAACACTAGAGTATCATATAGACATGCCTTGATCTTCCTTCAACAATAGTGGAAAACATGAATAATAGGGGAGACCATAAGAAACTATGACAAGTTCCTAGTAAATCCAATAATTATACAATAGAATGGTAATAATCAATTAAACTCGAGGAAGACAAAGAGCTTGGAGACAATAATTATGAGGCCATGTCACAAACATACACACAAAAATTTGAGTTGCAAATAAATCAAAAGTTAAGAAACTCATATGTTGTCCTTATTATGATAACATTGTAGACATTTAGGTACCTAACCTATCAGCCAACTCAACTCTATCATTCATCGCTTTTGTCAAGTGAAGCTATACATTGCGGGGAACATTGTGTCAAAGTAGATTCAAATTGATTAAAATAAGAAAACTTATCATAAAACACCAACTTGTTAACATTGGAGAAGTATGGAGAATTAACCTTATTATATACAATTATCGGTGTCCATGTCTAGTCCTATAACTAGATTTAAGATGTTATGTAGATTCTTGTCATTAATATGCTGGGATTTGGAACTTTGATGCCTTGAAGTAGTAGCACCTATTACCTGCAAAGTATCACCTCTTGATTGTTAAGGATGAAGCAAAATAAAGGAAGAGATCATTCATCTGTAATACTGATTGTGACTGCTTAACATACAATTAAAATAATCAAACTAAGCCACAACTGGAGATATGATTGAAAAAATCAAAGAAAAATACTACTACTGGTTACCGATATTTAGAGACAAACAAGACTTCTATCTCTAATTTAACCGTAAAGTATAAAAGTCTTACTCTTTAATCAATTGTATATTTATTCCATGTACCGACATTTGTAAGAAAGGAATCATTTATGTACTTGCATGAGCACACAGTGATGCAAAGATAAAAATTCCATTATTAAAATCACATGGATTTAGAAACTAAAGAAAACGCATTCTGCAAATAACAAAAAAATAGGAGAAGGATATATTAACCAGTAGAAGGAGTAGAAGAATAGGAGGAAATGGAAGAGGAAGTGGGAGAGGAGAATGAAGAGGGAGAGGAGGTGTTAGTTTCAACATATTACCAGTCGGACCAGTCAACCAGTAATTATGAGGCCATGTCACAAACATACACACAAAAATTTGAGTTGCAAATAAATCAAAAGATAAAAAACTTGAATGTTGTCCTTATTATGATAACATTGTAGACATTTAGGGACCTAACCCAAATAATGATTTAACTTTGACACTGATCTTAAATCTCCATTCCCAACAAAGTAGCATATTTGAACAATTTGCTTAGAAAATGCAAAACCTATATAAAGGATAACAATAAATTGGTCATTTAATTTGTAAGAGGTAGGAAATGGCTTGAGTGCCAAAAATGTGCTTTCTTAAATCCAATTAGTATCATCATCAAATGATTGTTATACCTTTGGCTTGCATCAACTATGGAAATCAACATCATGCTCTGCCCAAGTCTTCACTTGAGCATCCTTCATCAATGTGATATGAAGCCAAAAATAAAAATAATTAGTTAACTACAATAGCTACAATTGTGCTTGCAAAATACCATGGCTACCACCTAGGCCCCCTAGGATCTAGGTGGGATGCCTTAAACTAGGGTCCCTAATTATCATACCTTGTATTTCTTCTCACATCCACCAATGATTCTATAAATGGCTGCTTCAAAATGGATCACAAACGTTTGCAATATCAGCTCTAACAAATCCAAGATTTAATGCAACAACTCTCTAAAAAAGAAATATCACCGTCAAACTTGAGACTCCTAAAATATATTTAGATATACCTTAAAAAAAACCACATGCATTTCCTTAACTTTAGGGATAAGATTAAACATGAAAATACCATTCAGTTTCTTACCTTCTCTTCTCTTGGATATCTCCATGGAATGCCACACTAGTAATTGAGATGAATGTGGGGAAGAATCACACAGTTGTGTGGACTTATGAATTCCCTTTGTATTGGACCTACCAATCGTCATCCACGTATATGAAGATGTAGATATTCATAAAACTAATGCTATAAAATTTACATCTTCTTTTCGTGGTATGGTTATCATAAGAAGAGAAAATGAAGGACAAAAGTAGAGGTAGTCATGTGCTATTTATGGTTGTATCACTATTGAAAGAACTAAGAAAATACACATAGCACACACAAACACACTAATTCATCATTTTTTCCTATTAAGACCATAATGCATGTTTTTGATCATGTGCATCATCCAAAGGGGGGTATAGATTTTAGATGCTAGGAAAATACACATCCAACATTTGAAAAAATAAATACAAAGAAAATATACTCATAATAGAGAGATGACGTGTCTGAAAACTATCTATGTGTTAATCATAACACTAACAAATAATGCAGGATTGTCTAAGTAACATACAACTATATGATCATATATGAAAATTCTAACTATCAAGTCATCCAAATATTTCCACTAAGTGATAAATTTAGCATAAAGGATGCCAAATTGATCATTGACTTTCTAAGACTTAAGCTGGATCTTCATTTTTTGATGGAGCCGAATCATGTCTCATGCGCGTAGATTGACCCTACAAGTTTATATATATATATATATATATATATATATATATATATATATATATATATATATATATATATATATATATATATATATATATATATATATATATATAATCTTTCTGTAATATTTACTCATTAATATAATTTTTTATATGAAGAATAGGAGCACTTCATTTACCATTCTTTGGAGCATTTTTTGACACAATGACTCCCTCCTATCCATCATATACCTCTTTCCAAGCTTTCTCTCCTAGTGACACAAAAAAAAAATTGAGGTTGTGTAGGATAGATAAATATCATTCATCGTAAAAATTATACCAATGGCACTATTTTAGCTTTAGCATCAGCAAGTTCTTCATTCTTGTCTTGAAGTTGTTGTTGAAGATCTGTCACAGTTGAATGTAGAGCTTGTTTGGCTTTCTTGTTTTGCAAATCTCTATGAGACACTCCAGCTCCATATCCTCTTTCATACCCTCCACAATGTGGGCCATAAGCGCCATCCATAGCAGATCCAAATTCCAATGGGTCTTGTGTTTCCTCAACCCCTTTTTCCAAGCAAGCTTGAGCAACTTACCTCTAATATACATAAAAAACACGATAATATAGAAAGTAATTGAGAAATACACTTAGTAAAAAAATTTATTTTTATCACTAACAAGTAAAGTCTTTGTCCTCTCATTCGGAGGGTTGTTATTTCGATCTAAATGAGCTCCAACATATGCTTTGTATTCAGTAAATGTTTCTCCTTCTTCTCCCTTCTAAACATTTTGTGGGTTGCATGCCAATCAGAATACATATATCCAAAGCTAAACAACAACACCATAATAGAATAATAACACGGCTTACCACTTTGTGTCGAAGGGTTGCTATTGAAATAGGCCCGCTGGTATATGTGGGTCCTGTAACACTTCGGCTATCCTTATTTCTTGCCACCAAAAGCTGTAATGGTTGAAATAGTAATGAAATCCCAATATTAAAATCAAGTTTAAATGTTTTATAGTGTAACACCACCTTAGTTTCATCTTTGTCCCAATATTTCAATAGTTCTACCCTTTGATCATCAGAAATCCTCTTGTCTGCACATGTTAGCAGTTGTTCCTCAAGTGTCTTGTCGTCATTATAATATTTCTTCTTCAAATTGTGCCTCCATGTCGTAATTTCTCATTGAATTCTTGCCTTACACCGTGAAAAAACACCATCCAGAGGAGCTTTGGTATGTCCATCCCTCATTACAAAGTCAAAATCATCCTACACAGAAAATTAAATAACCGTATACTAGTGACATCAACTCAACATAGAATCATCAAATAATATTGATAATTATATATGTTGCATACCTTTAGAGAAGGAAACACATTTGCAAAATGTTTCTCATGTCTTTGTGAAACAATAGGAAAGTACTTTAGTTGTCGAGCATGTATGCCTAGCCATTCTTCTAGCTTTGAAGATTCACCTCCGACGGGAACTCCCAATTCACTACAAACTTCACATTTCCATTTTTTACCTTTGGGGGGGGGGGCAACAACTTTGTATGTCGTGCATCCCCTTGTTTTTTTCTTAGAAGTGGCTGAATCATTAACAAGTTTCAATTCCAAATCAGAAATATACCAATATATATTCAAGTTAAATGCACTACCTTCTTCACATCTTGGTTCCTGTTGATCTACTTCATCAATTCTAACTTGTTCTTCAGCATGCAAATCATCTTCAAGATTGTCACCATCTTACATTATTATGCACAGTTTGAAAAGTATAAAAATGTATGAGATGAAAGATGTGTCATTTCATCCTAAAATGACAAGGCAATTTCCTAGTACGCAAAGGAACTCGGCACCCAAGAATCAAGCACTCTCCATTGAAGACTAGTGGATCAAGGTGTGTCCCTTGATAACAATGTCCTAAGAATATTACATGTGAGCCTAATCACTAAGTTCCATGGATAGGCAATTCATTTTCATTTTATTTTATTTGTTCCATAAATTGATTGTCTCAACTGTAGGTTATATGGACTTATTACACAACAAGAAATAGTTCCACAAAGATAATACCTGAAAAACGGATTTCTAAAGTACCATTAACATTCGAGTCATCTTCAATATCTTAAAAAAAGTATTAAAATTTGTAATAAGTGATGTAATGAGAATGATAAAGAAAGTGGTTACACACAATTAGACACATACTCACCTAGATCTTCATGGTGGTGAGATTCATTTGTCTCATCATCGCTCATATTGAAACCCAAGGCATATGCACTTATTTCTCCATATGCTTCAATATCTTCCGGAGTAATTGATACCCTCTTGTTGTGTTGCATATTTCCTATATAACCAAAAGGTGATAATCATTTGTTAATGCTTAACAAAAATTTGTGAAAAATTCTGCCATCAAGTAAAAAAAGTAAAAATTATGATAATATACAGAACCTACATGGTTCAAATACCAAAAGAATATGTTGATATATGTGTGTGTCAAGGAGGATGGGTGGTTGGGTGCATTTATAATTAACATACCCAAAATATCACTCCTTGAAGAATCTGAGTTGTATTGAAAAAACTTTGCCTGTTGTTTTATGTTTATATTTGTGTTTACAATGTTTGAGGTAGATTTTCCATGCATAGAGTTACCTAACACATTCACAAAGTACATTAGTAGAAAAAAACACTTATAAAAATGCATCAAATGTAAGGAGTAGGATAGCATATTTATTATCATACTACAGAAAACTTCCTTATAGATATACCATTACCTGCCGCATTAAAATCACATTGAAGAGACTTTGTTTTCTGATTTAGATGGACCTTTTTCTTTGCAGCATTTGATGCAGATTTTCCATGCATAGATTTACCTAAACAACTGTTAATTCATATTAACAAAAAATAGAATGAGTGTGTGTGTGTTTGTAACTAAAATAACTGAGATTTCAGTCCTTGGAATTGGATCACGATCTGAGGCATCAAAATCAGATTGAACAAATTTTTTCTTCCCATTTAGAGGAATATTTGTCTTGCCACTATTAATGGAAGATTTCCCAAGAACAGACTTACCTAGAGAAATGAAATGATGCACAATAAAAGAAGGAAATAATTCTATAAAACAAAATGAGGGAGGGTGTATTTTTACTAAAAAAATACCTAAAACTTTAGTTCTTGTCAATGCACCATGGCCTGAGACATCATAAACAGACTTCAAATTTTTATTTGGATGCATATTTGTCTTTACAGCATTTGAGTCAGATTTTGTCTTTGCATTTAGACAAATGTCTGTCTTGGAACTATTTAAGACAGATTTCCTATGCACAGACTTACCTAAACACATCAAATCATGGGCATAAATAGAAGGAAATTAATTATATAAAACATAGATTAGAATGGAAGGGTGGGTGATAGTTATAATTAATATACCTATCAATTCAGTACTTTGAGATGAACCAGGAACTGATGCATCAACATCACCTTGAATAGACTTCATTTTGTGATTGAGGTGCATCTTTGTCTTGGGGTTAGTTGAGGCTGATTTTTCATACACGGACTTATCTAAACATATTCAATAATACATGATAATATAAGGAAATGAGTTATTGAAAACACACAATAGATTACAATAAACTAGTGCACTATTAAATACCACAATTGTGAACTTTTTTTAATGCATTGGCAATTGGCATTTCATCATCTAGAATGTTAGAGCTTGTTGTCCTCTTTGTTCCTAAATAATTAGTATAGAAATTAAATGTAGTGATAGCTAATAGAAGTACATATATTTGCAATATATATATATATATATATATATATATACATATATATATATGAATGTTTTACTTGACTTTAACTCGCTCAATCACTTCTCAAAAGGATCCTTATTGAAGGGTGCAGATGCAGCTGCCGTTTTGGCTTTCAGAATTCCATTTGTGGTTTGGATCAATGATGAAAGATTCTCTGTTGCATATAGTAACAACATAGAGAGCATGGGAAAGGATAACCCGTTAATATTATTATTTTTTTACACATGATAGGGAAAATTCACTAAGAACAACTTGTTAGAAAAAAGAGGGGCAGTTCGAGGAAACTCGATCAAAATCGGTACATTTCAAATTTGATTTATACCTGTGTTTGATTCAACACACATGTCAGATTGTACTTTCCTTTTGCTTCCACTGGCCGTCCCAAGATCCAAAGCTAATAACAATACTGACATAGGTTAAACAATGTATGGAAAAGAAAGAAAAGGGAATGAGTAAATCATTATAAGATAAACAAAAAAACCTTGTTTCTGTATTGCAGCTTCATCATCATTATATTCCACTTCTATGATTTTATTAACAAACTTATACATCGCCTTAGGAGGCATTTCCCTACAAAGAATGTATAAATCAATCAAATATCATATGAATATATGAACTACAAATTCAACAATCCGAAAAAATATAATAAAAATTTATCATGTAATTCTTCAATTAATATTACCTCTATTCTCTTCCTCTTTTTAGGCTGTAGAATTTCCTTGACTACATTTTCAGACACTTTTACTTTTCTAGGTATGTCACACCTAGTCCATGTTACATCATGGAAATCATCCAACCCATGATGAAGTAATGGTTCGTGACCTCTAGCCATGTGTTCATTGCTTTGTTCAACTATTCATTATAAACATTTCTAGGTTTCCAGTGACATACAACACTCCAATTTCCATCTATAGGATCCACCGAGTAAAACACTTGTTCAACTTGTTCTGGGTAAATAAAGGGCTCATCTTTAAAGCTTCTCTTACTTGTGTCAACATATGCAATGTTAAAGTCATCAACTGAAAACCCTTCCTTGTCAATACTATACCATGAGCATTTGAAAAGATAATAAGGATCCATCCTATGGTAGTGAATCTCAAAAATGTCATCTAAAAACCCATAGTATACTTCACCTTTGGGACCATATTTGGCAATGCCACTATTTTGTGTGGAACGTTTAATGTCTACATCTTGACAATCAAACTTGTAACCATTCAAAAAATAACTTTTGTATGAATAAACACCTATTTTAGTTGGTCAAGACAGATATTGGATAGGTGTAGGAAGTTCATCAAAATTTTTTAAAGAAGCAACCTGGAAGAAGAAGAAGAGGATAGAAAATATTAAGAGTAATGAAAGCAATAATATTACATTTAATTGAGGAAATGAATTTTCTTACGTGATCTTCAAACCAGTTTACAAATGTTTTGTGATGTTGCAACTATAATGTGAAATCATCCTAATCAGGGTGTATCCATCTCAAATAATCATTATCTATCCTGTTTATATATGTGAAATCAGATTTGATTTCTTAAAAGTAGCATTTAATAAAAATTTAGTTAACTAAATACTTACTTGACATAAGGTTGAACTTCCTCGGTATTAAGCAAGATGAAACGTTGAGAGTGATGCAATTTCTCATGTGTAATGGTCACAAGAGAAGATGCACCGAGTGGATCATCTTGGTACCTTATAGGTTTGTGTAGTTTAGTTTCCACATCATGTAGGTACCTATCACTGAATATGCTTGCTTCCTCGACTAAGTATCCCTTAGCAATTGAACCTTCCGGTCTACTCTTATTTCGAATGTAATTTTTCAATGTGTAGAGATATCTTTCAATCAGATACATCCATCTAAATTGAACCAAACCGGCAAGTTTCGCCTCAGTTGCAAGATGTACAACTAAATGGACCATAACATCAAAAAATGTAGGAGGAAAAATCCTTTCCAATGTGCACATTATCATAGGAATTTTTTTTTCTAACTCCTTCATTTTCTCAATAGTTATGACCTTTGCACACAACTCCTTGAAGTAAACACAAAATTTAGTTATTACTTTTCTCACAGGCTTTGATAATGCTTTTAATATAGCTATAGGAAGGAGATGATGTAGTAATATATGGTGATCATGACTCTTCATACCCATTAACTTCTTTTCTTCAAGTTGAACCATATGAGAGAAATTTGAAGAAAATCCTTCTGTAAGCTTGATGTCCTTCAAAACAAACAATAGGTTATCCTTTTCTTCATCGAAAAAGCTATAAATTGCATGAGGAAGTTACCTGGTATTTTGACATTTGGAAATTCTAGGCCACAATGATTTTCGTATCTTCATGTGTTGCATATCTAATCTAGCTTTAATATTGTCCTTGCTACTACCATCTTTCTGTAGTATCCAACCCAAAATATTTTCACTTCTATTTTTCTCAATATGCATCACATCTAGATTGTGTCATACCAACAATGAGCTCCAGTAATGAAGCTAAAAAAACACTTTTCTTTTTCCAGCCTTTAGGTAATCCAAGTCGGCCTCGAGAGTCATTATTAGGAAACTTTCCAAATACAATGTTATCATAATCATTCCATAAATGTTGAATTTGTTCCCCGTCTAAAGTGTGAGGAGGAGGTTCTTTTTCCTCTTCACCATTGAAACTTCTTTTGTCAACACGACATGAGTGATCTATAGGTAGAAAACGACGATGTCTTAGATACAGACACTTTTGACTATATGGGAGATAACTGGACCCATAATCAACATGACAATAAGGGCATGCCTTGTAACCTTTAGTGCTCCAACCAGACAACATGCTATATGCTAGAAAATCACTAATGGTCCATAAAAGCATTGCCCTCATACAAAATACCTCTCTTTTATTCACATCAAAGGTGTTAACGCCATCCCACAACATCTTCAATTCATCAATTAATGGTTGGAGATACACATCTATATCATTTCCAGGTGATTTAGGACCATCGATAAGAAGTGACAACATTAAAAATGATTGATGCATAGCAAGCCATGGGGGAATATTGTAGCACATTAAGATTACAGGCCATATGCTTCTGCTACTTCCCATTGCAATATTGAAAGGACTAAATCCATCAGTTGCTAAGCCAAGTCAGACATTGCATGGCTCATTGCTAAATGATAGATGTTTAGTGTCAAAATCCTTCCAAGACTCAGAATCTCTAGGATGTGCCATTTCACCATCCTTACCTATCAGGCTAGTGGAGTGCCAAATCATCATAGGAGCAGTCTTTCTAGAATTATATAATATTTTAAGTCTTGGAGTTAAGGGAAAGTATCAAAGCACTTTTTGTGGTGTCCTTTTCCTGAGCTTTATCCTTCTTCCCTTATAAGTATCATTCCACCTGGAAGTATTACACTTCAGGCACCTATCCAAGTCTAGGTATTCACCTCTAAATAATATGGAATCATTGGGACATGCGTGGATAACCTGATAATCCAATCCCAAAGAAGACATGAGATTTCTACATTCATACCATTTTATTGGCAGCTTATGTCCCTTAGGCAGTACTTGATTTAGAAGTTCCAAATAATCCGATATTTCCTTATTGCTAATTTTATTCAAGCACTTGTGTCTAAATAGGTGAACAATAAATGATAGCTTAGAATATTTATCACAACCCGAATATAGTGGCTCACAATCATCTTTCAATAGTTCTTCAAATTTATTATCATCATGTAGAGTATGTTCATTACCATTCTCAACATCTTCTTCGATCATTTCTACATGATCATAGCAAGTATCATTAATCAATCCCTCTATATCATCAAAAGGTTTATCAACATGTTGGTTGGAAAAGTTATCTTCGTTGTCATCATGATACACCCAATTAGTGTAGGTTGATAGAAATCCGTACTTGATAACATGCCATTGAATTGTTTTTCTATCATAGAAAAATTTGTTCTCACACTTCACACATGGGCAATTCACCTCAGCATTATTCCTAAAAGCCAAATCCAAAAAGGAATTAAATACTATCATGAAAGCACTTTTGCAACGGTCATGTTTAGATTTCCCTCTACTAATCCAAGTTTTATCCATGTCTCTTGAAAAAATAATGTAATATCATTTAAATATAGTAGTAAGTCTACCATATCTGATATAAAATAATAAATTCAGACATGATAGAGAGTAAAAGTCAAATTAAATATAGTGATATATACAATCTAAAAGGCCATTCTAGGAAATACACACTATGAGTCAAATATATAGTGATATATAGAATCTAAAAAGGCCAGTCTAGGAAATACACACTACTTGTCAAATCTGGCTTTCTAAGTCGAGTAACTCGTCCTTGTATTAAATTGTAATTTCATCATGTATTGACTTATGATAAAGCACCACTATTCTAATGTGTTCAATGCTAAGGTCACAATAAAAATTATTTGCACATAAAAAATCGTTTGTAAAATTAAGGTCATTAGATTTAGTCAGACCCAAACATAACTAAATTTGAACTGAAGAAATAACTCAACCAAAAAAGTGACTTATATGGGCCCTCAAAGGTCCTGGGCGTACATGTAGGTTATAAAAGCCTTCACCACCCATATTTGGTACAATATTTTAATAAGGATAGTGAAATTTCAATGCTAAGATCACAATAAAAATTATTTATACATAAAAAATCCACTATAAATTTAAGGTCATTAGATTTAGTTCATACTATTCAAAAATTATTTTTTTCTTTGTTACATTGACTTCTAGAGTTTTAGTGGTACATATCTTCTAGTTTTTCTATCATTGTGCAAAACGGAAAAGAAAAAATTGTCTCTTTCTTTGTCCATTAAATGCATCAAAACTACAATCACATTAACTCTTAAAGTTAAGAAAATTGAAGAGAAAGAAGGATGAGAGTGAGATTTTTAAGAAATAGACATACCATTGAGGATATATCTATTATTGTTTGATCCATAATATGGATTATGGTTAACCTGTCTAATTTTTCTCAAATGAGGTCAAATTAGGGTAAATTAGGTCTGTTTTGGGGGAAAACATGCCTGATTTGAGGGGAATAAGTCTAATTTACGGGAATTAGGTCTGATTTGGCCATGTAAGGCCTTACTTAGATCAATATAGGTAAATTAGGGCTCGTATAGTTTGACTGGGTCATATTATAATTTATTTGATTTGATTTAAGGCCAAATTATGTCAAACTTAAGCAGATTATGTCAGTTTTGGACCTTATCGGGTCAAACTTTGGCACATTGGGTACAATTTGGATGAAATATGTCCGGTTTGAGGGGGTTGGATCTAATTTGGATAAATTGTGGCTCGTTTAAGTTAATATAAGATATATTAAGGGGAAGTGAGGTCTGGTTCGGTCATGTAATACATAAAGTGGGTCATGTAATACATAAAGTAGGTTGCACTTGGCACATCTATCCTAATATCTAGAAACATATATTGACTTTATTAATAGGTTGCACTTGGCACATCTATCTTGATGATGGGCCTAAAACGTGTCCCATTTAGTTTACAAATCCTAACATTACCCCACCCAAGTCAGTCTATTGTGTTTCCATCTATGATCCTTTCCCCCTTCCGATTGGGTCATTTTATGCAAAAATTAGGTCTGATTTATCGGTAAAAAAAGGTCCAACTTGGGCAAATTTAGTTTCATTTGTGCAAGACATGTTTCAAGTTGTTATTTGGGATTTAGGCCAAGTTATATAACACCTACACTACAAAATTTAGGCTCCCGCCTAGGCATCCCTTGGGAGGAAAGGTGTATAAGACAAATATGTTGAATTGTTCCAAATTAGCCTTTAATAGCCTAAAAAATACCTACTTTAGCCTAATTAGGCCACAAGTAGGTCTAATTAGACCCAAACACACCTAATTTTGAACTAAAAATAATAATTCAACTCTTAACTTTTATGGCCCCTTCTCATATACCTACCCTAGGATCTATGTTTCCTAAAAATGGCGGAAGTCCTTGTCTAGGAACATTTTCATAGCCATCCTGGCATGTAGCAAGCATGTTAGTTAATTCAATCCAACTAATCCTAGGGACATACTAGTAACTCCATGGACATACATCGGCCATTACTCATTGAAATGTAAAATTTTCTCCTAAAGTAGAGAGAATTATCTTTCATAAACAATTACTTATTGGTAAGGTCCATCATAGGTTTCACTTGGCACATCTATCCTAATTTCCAGCAAAAAACAAAAATGATAGACATTTATAGTGAATCGTTATTTAATCTGTATTATCCATTACTTTTTTTCTATTTTACCCCCATTTTGGTCCTTATAATTGGCCTAAAATGTGGCCCATTTAGTTTAGAAAACCTAATGTCACCCCACCCAAGTCAATCTATTGTGTTTCTTTCTATGATCCTCTTTCCATTCATCCTCTCCCTTACACCTCATCCTCCTACTAGTGTACACTACTACAGAAATAGCATTCAGTGTCACTTTTCTTGGCGTCGGTTATTAAGGAAAACTGACGCCTAACATATAAGGCGTTGGTTGTTTAAGCAAACCGACGTCTATATTCGAAGACCAGCCAGACACGGGTACCGCTTTGTATTAAGCGTCGGTTGTTTATAACAAACTGACGCGTAAAGTCGCCCGCGAAATCCATATTTCGATCAAAAAAATAGTGTCATTTTCAGCGTCGGTTATATACGTAGAAACCGACGCCTATGTGCGATGAAAATTTGCACGAAAAGTGTCACTTTCAGCGTCGGTTATCCTTGTAGAACCGACGCTGAAAGTGGTTCCCGCCAAATAATTTCATGAAAATATCGTCCAATTGGACGTCAGTTTTTTAAAACAACCGACGCTAAAGATATTTAGGCGTCGGTTGTTTTAAACAACCGACGCTATTTGGGAACTTCATTACCCTCGATCGCCCGACTCTTCCCCTTTCTTCTGTTTCATTGCGATTTCCCTCTGCCGATTTCTCTCTGGCGATTTCTTCTTCAGCTCCCCTTCTCCGGCGCCCCCTTCTCCGCCACCACTCCTGCTCGCCGCCGCTCCTGCCGCCGTTGGACACCTGCTCGCCGCCGCTCCTGCTCGCCGACGCCTGTTGTTGCTCTGCGTCGCCGCCACCGCCGCCGCCGCTCCTGCTCGCTGACGATCCTGCTCCTGCTGCTGCTCTGCGTCGCCGCCGCCGCCGCCCGCTCCTTCCTCCTTGTTGCTGCTCTGCGTCTCCTTGCTCACGCCCTAACTCTGCTGCTCACAAGGTACTAGCATCAAACCCTTCCTCTGCCATTCTTTCTAGGTTGACGCCCTAACTCTGCTACTGTTTTAATGCTAGTGTCAGGGCTATCTATCTAGGTTGATGTATGAGCTATCCCCTGCATTTTTTTTCCTGCTCTCTTTGTGTGTATGAGCCTGTTCCTTGGTTGTGTATGGTCTTGCTGTTTGGAGATGTTTTGATCCCCTGTGTGGGATACTTTCTCCTTTTGTTCTTTACGTTTGGTCAGGTGTGTTGTCTGTAAATGCCCAAAGTTTTTTTGGTATCCATAGTTGAGTGTTTTTCACAAAAAAAAAGATGGAGAAGTTAAATGGATACGACTCTGTACATAGGTAGGTGTAGTTCTCTAGCTAATTACAATAAGAACATGACAATATGATAATAAACATCTACAACCTAATGCCACCTACCAAGACATATACTAATACCACCTCCTCACCTATCAAAATCTTAAGGTTAGACATATAAAGGAGGAAGAGTTGTGAAACATGTGTACATGAATCTGAAGCCACTATACAAACTCTGTTTGAGTGTTTAAGTATCAAGCATCGTTAGTCCAATACATAAGTACTACAAGTATCCATGGGTTAAATAAGGTGAACTAGCTGTGTAATTTTAGGGTTTTTGTAGTAGTGGGTGCGCCTACTACATTTGGGGGTGCGCCTTATACTATTTGATATCCTTGATTTTATCTTCTATCCTAAATAAAATTAAGGGACCCATGATTAGAAAACAATTCCAAACTTGGCACCCACACTAATTGGAAGGAAATAAAATATGATTATTGAAATGCACATTTGTGATGTGATACCTTTTTTAGGATGCATATATTAGATTCAACCTTTGAGACATCCTTTTATGAGTTCCAATACAATTAGGGTTTCATTTCATTGCCATTGTATGTATTATAATATTACATCTTTCACATAAAAATTAATTAAATTGAATCCTATTGGAACCCTAATTTAAATCCTAATTTGATTTAAACTTGTCCATTCTAGCATCCTAATTTTATTTGATTAAACCCTAACATTGTTTAAACCCTAACATCAATTGTGATGAAACCCTAACATGTACATATCTATTATTGTGTTTGTTGGCCTAGAAACCCGTCCAAGATTGACTCATTAGGAGTAAATCTTGGATAGTCCCCGGTTTGGGACTATTCTTGAACACCTAATCTCACTTAGGATGTAAGTGTATAATGTGTATTGGGTTTTCGAGAAAATTTTGGTAGCATTTCCCCGTTTGTTCTCTAAGTACATATGTACTTAGAGAACAACGGGGAAATGTTGCCGAAATTTTCTCGAAAACCCAATACACATTATACACTTACTAGTGAGATTAGGTGTTCAAGGATGGGATAGGTGGTACACATTTATTATATATAAGAATGACATCACATGTGTTTGTTGGCATTTCCCCGTTTGTTCTCTAAGTACATATGTACTTAGAGAACAGCGGGGAAATGCTGCCTAATCTTTTCCTAATATATACTTGTTTCCTAATATATACTTGTTTTCTCTAATCATAGAATGGATAGATCATGGATGTCCATTCGTAATCGTTGCACCCCAGAGTTTATATCTGGTCTTGATCAGTTTATTAGATTTGCCGAGGAACATAGGAAAAAACCTACAGATAGGTTCTACTGTCCATGTAGGCATTGCGGTAACAACTTGAAAGTCAACACTGGTGAGGAAATCAAAAGTCATGTCATGTGCAACGGGATTGTACAAGGCTATACAGAATGGCACTGGCATGGAGAGATTTCAAAATCGAAACCAGTAGATGTCGATAGCAGTGCTTGGGTGGAAGAAGAAATTGCCTCCGATGACGTAAATGTGAACGAACCAGTTCCAGCAGACATCGTTGATGCGATGCTGGATAGGTGTAGGGTAGAGCACACTGATCCACCTCCTATCTTTACAAACATTGTGCATGATGCTGAGCTACCGTTATACACAGGCTGTGCTAAGTTTACGAAGCTTAGCGCTGTGTTGAGATTGTATAAGTTGAAAGCTAACAATAGATGGAGCGACAAAAGCTTCACTTCATTGTTGACTTTGTTGAAAGAAATTCTTCCTGAAGGAAACGAGCTTCCAATCTCAACATACCAGGTAAAGAAAATGTTGTGCCCAATGGGAATGGAGGCCAAGAAGATACACGCATGCCCGAATGATTGTGTATTATTTCAAAAGGACTATGTAGATTTGAAAGATTGTCCAAAATGTGGTGCGTCATGGTATAAATTGACGACTTCGGGGGAGTCCAAAACTGGTTCTCCTGCCAAGGTGTTGTGGTATCTACCTATAATATCACGGTTTCAACACTTGTTTGCAAATCTAAAAGATGCGAAGAATTTGAGGTGGCATGCAGATGTTAAGAAAAATAATGATGGGATCCTACGACATGCGTCTGATTCCCCACAGTGGAAGAAGATTGATCTATTGTACCCTAAATTTGGTGAAGAAGATAGGAATCTAAGACTTGGGCTTTGTACAGATGGGATGAATCCGTACGGGACATTGAGCAGCCAACATAGCACTTGGCCAGTCATGCTTGTTATATGCAATCTTCCTCCCTGGATGTGTATGAAAAATAAGTACGTTATGTTCTCATTGTTGATATCGGGCCCTAAACAACCCGGAAATGATATCGATGTTTATCTTGAACCTTTGATTGATGACTTGAAGAAACTTTGGGCTGAAGGTGTGATGACCTATGATGCTTCAGCAAGAGAGACATTTCGTTTCCACGCTATGTTGTTTTGCACTATTAATGACTTTCCAGCATATGGGAATTTGTCTGGATATAGTGTCAAAGGAGCTAAAGCGTGTCCTATATGTGAATAAAACACTGATTCAATAAGACTAAAACATGGCGGAAAGACTGTATATCTTGGTCATCGAAGGTTTCTTTCAAAATTCCATCCGTATCGTAGGAAGCACAAAGCATTCAATGGATGGAATGATGAACGGAGTGCACCTAAACCTATACCAGGGGATGTTGTTTATGAAAGAGTAAAAGACATTGTCAATGAATTTGGTAAGAAATCACAATGTAGTATGGCCACACGGAGTGACAATTCTTCATTCAAGAAGAAGTCAATATTTTGGGATCTTCCTTATTGGAGTTCTTTGACAGTCAGGCATTGTATCGATGTAATGCACGTTGAGAAAAATGTCTGTGATAGCATCATTGGTACTCTATTAAATATACCAGGTAAGACTAAAGATGGGATAAAATCCAGACTGGACCTACGTGAAATGGGAATAAGGTCAGAATTAATAGAATTACGTGAAATGGGTAATAAAAGAACATACTTACCTCCCGCTTGTTACACGTTGTCTAGAAAGGAGAAGAAAACTTTTTGTGAATGCTTGGTAAATGTTAAGGTGCCACATGGTTACTCATCCAACATCCGTAGATTGGTATCAATGAAAGATCTGAAGTTGATAGGTCTTAAATCTCATGATTGTCACACTCTAATGCAACAAATATTACCCGTGGTAATTCGATCTATATTGCCGAAGCATGTAAGGTTTGCAACTACCAGACTTTGTTTCTTTTTCAACAGTCTATGCAGCAAAGTTATTGACCCTGATACTCTCGATAATTTGCAAAGAGAAGTGGTTGTTACCCTATGTCATCTTGAGATGTATTTCCCTCCTTCGTTCTTTGATATCATGGTACATCTTGTTGTCCACTTGACTAGGGAAGTGAAAATGTTGGGACCGGTTTTCTTGCATTGGATGTATCCCTTTAAACGATACATGAGCGTTTTTAAAGGTGATGTTCGAAACCGTTATCGGCCTGAAGGGAGTATTTTTGAAGGTTATGTGGCGAGAGAGGTTATGGATTTTTGCAATGACTTTTTTAGTGGTAATGACACTCCTGATAATGACAAGAATATTGAGGAGGGCAAAGGAATTTTGGGATCACAGGTGAAAGTAATCAGCCGTGAGCAGTTGGAACAAGCTCACTTGTATATTTTACACAATATGGACGAAGTGAGTGTTTATGTCGAGGAACATACCAATTTCATAAAGAGACAACATCCTCGAGCAAGTTCAATGTGGCTTGCTAGAGAGCATAATAAGACTTTTACTAAGTGGTTTGAAGATAAAGTCTTACATCAACTATCTCAAACACCAAATGATATTAAAGAACCTATCAAATGCCTCGCCTTTAAACCAAAACCGAATGTTATGTCTTATGAAGGGTTTGACATTAATGGATTCACATATTACACAAAGCGCCAAGATGATAAGAGTGTCGTCCAAAATAGTGGGGTCACTCTTCAAGCGTCGACTATGTACTTTGCAAGTGCAAAGGATAAGAGTCCACGTGAAGCTAAAATGTCATATTACGGTGTCATTGAGGACATTTGGGAGTTTGACTACATAGATTTCAAAATTCCGCTCTTTAAATGTAATTGGGTTGATAACACCAAAGGAGTTATAGTGGATGAATTGGGTTTCACTTTGGTGAACTTTGAAAAGATTGGCGAGAAGGGTGAACCATTCATATTGGCATCACAGGCGAAACAAATATTCTATATCGATGATCCTGCAAATGATAAATGGTCGGTTGTTCTTCATGGTAAAAGACAGTTCATTGAAGATCCTATAGATGAAGAAGAGTACTATGATAAGTATGATGACTCCAGTCCATTCTCAGTTGGGTTGCCAACTCCACAAAATATTGAAGCTAATGATGACTTATATGTGCGCGGAGATCACAATGAAGGATTGTTAATTGATAAAAGATCACAATTTTAGAGACATGTATGTTTATACAAATGCTAAATGTTTGCCTTTTTCTAGTTAATACAAATGCTAAATGTTTGCCTTTTTCTAGTTAATACAAATGCTAAATGTTTGCCTTTTTCTAGTTAATAGAAATGCTAAATGTTTGCCTTTTTAATGACATTTTCAGATGGCTGACCATGATGAGCATGATGTCCATGATGAGCATGAAATCCATGATGAGCATGTTGTCCATGACGAGCATGGCGAGGATACTAATGTAAGTTCTAAAAACATATCCTGTATTTCTATAAAATTCATTATCTTCTAGTTATGTCAAATATCCTATATTTCTATATTGGGCTAATTTAGTGTGTTTTATTTTTGTCAAATTTTAGGTTGATGCACTTGTACCCACTGAAGCACTGGAGCAACTTGATACGCAACACCAAACACTTAACAAGAAAAGGGGCATCACTCTGTTGAAGAAGTTATTAGCGCTAAGTGGTAGTGGATCCAAATTGGTGGTGGAGTTTGATAATGGAGGAAATCCAATTGGAGTGAACCGCAATAATTTTGTGAACTATCTTGGGTGTACCACTCGGAGCCATTGTGGTGTTAAGTATGACAATTGGCATAAAGTTCCTCAAGGGAAAAAAGACTTGATATGGAAGGATTTATGCGTGAGTTATTATTATTTGCAATTCTATTTTGTAGATTACAAATTCTATTATTTGCAATTCTATTTTGGATACTAGTTAATAACATTTCTATTTTACAGAATCTGTTTGCATTGGATGAGAAGTTGCATCGTAAAAATGTGATGCAACGCGCTGGAAAGATGCTTAGGAATTATAGGACAAATCTGAACAGAGAATACATAAAAGAGGGTGATAAGAAGAAGAAGTCAGCCCTTGAACAATGGAACTTCTTGGACAAAGAAGATTGGGACAATTTTGTTGCTTCAAGAAAATCTGAAGAATTCAAGGTATTAGGCGTCACTCCCAATTTAATTAATATACATTGTATTCACCTATTCAAGATTAGCATTTAGTGCTACTAACCAAATCATTAATATGCATACTAACTAGGCCCTCAGTGACGCACAAAAAGCAAGACGTGCACTGAATGTGCATGACCACACTATGGGTCCAAAAGGCTATGCAAGCGTTCACCAAAGACTACAGGCGGAGTCTGCGGCTACTCAGGAGTCTGCTCCTACTCAGGAGTCTGCCACACCCATGCCTCGCCATGATATCTGGATAGCTGGCAGGCAAAACAAGAAGGGTGAAATAAAGAAGCCTGTAACTGCTGAGGCGGCTGCAAAAATGGTAAAATAACACTCTTAGAGAAATCGTTTGAATTTTGATTATTTGTGGTGTTAACTTACCAATTTCTGTTTATGGTGATTAGCGGGAGCTGCACGAGCAGAGGAAACAAGGCACGTTCATCCCTCAAGGCACAAGGGATGAATTGACAGTTGCTCTGGGTAACCCAGAGCATCCTGGACGTGTTAGAGGTGTCGGCGCTGGTGTTGGCATCAAAGCATTCTTTGGGCCATCCCAGCGCAAACCCAGAGCGGGACTTTCTCAAGAAGAGGTAACCTATTCTTTTTTTAGAATGTTACTGCAAAAGGAAATTCATTAATAACAAGCTAATGTTTCTTTTATCCATGTATAGGAGAATAAGAGAGTTGAGGATTTAGTTGCTAAGAAGGTCAACGATGTAGTTGCTGAGAAGGTCAAGGAAGAGTTGTTGCGGTGGCAGGCATCTCAGGCTTCCAATCAGCCTATGGCGACCCACTCTTCTCCTGATGCACAGACTGCGAGTAATCCTGGAGACCCATCGCCTAGCACGTCTGCTGTAAGTATTGTTTATGACATTGTAGCTAGTCTTTTCAAGATGATATGTTTTCAAGATTATATGTATATATGTATAACATTCTTTACGTAAATTTGTAGGCATTGAAGCCATGCCGCTTAAGAATAGAAGACTATGTTGTTACAGAGGCGCAAGCTTACCCGTCCCTTCCTGGGGAAAGGTTTCACGGGACTCCAATGCCACAGGGCTATGTTCGTGTGGGCCCATTACGTGTGTTACCCGATTGGAGGGAAGTTGCGTTGCCATATGCCCACCCAGATATTGATACACTTGGTGAGGCAAAAGGCGGGGTCATATTGTGGCCCAAAGAAGATGTCATCTACACGACTGAAATTGTAAGATAAATTTACATTGATTTAGACTGTTAATGTGTATATATGATGTCAACTGATCTGAAATTATATATACAGGTTAAAAAGAAGACACCAGGAGCACCTAGGCCTCCACCTCCACTTCCCGCATTACCAACTTGGGTTCCAACTGACCTAACATACCCGTTAGGTCCTGCTTGTAGGGGAATGGCATGTTGGCTACGGGCACATAATATACATTGCCCTATAATAGTTTCTTTAGATGTAGATTATGCAGGTCGATCATACGATAGCTCTTTATTTATACAAGATATTATTGAGTTGTTTATGTATGATTGGCTGAATACATCAATGATAGAGACATGGATAAGGTGAGATCTTGTTTATACATCCATATACCTTGTGTAAGATCCGGTGATCTGGTTTCTTATATATTAATGCATATGCCTATATGTTTTGCAGCTACTTAGTCGAAGATCATTGTAAACAATTTGCATTTGATCATGTGGGATTTTTGATTCCATCATTGATTAGTTTGGTAGCTAAAGACCCTGATAATGTTCAACAATACTGTATAGATGCTTTTACAATTTTTGGTCAACAAAAGAAGACGATAATAATAGCTCCATTCAATGTCAAGTAAGTTTACTTTATTTATAATTTGGACTTAAGAAAATTCCATTTTTATTTTACATTTTGAGTTATTAATTGTTAACTTCTTACTTCTAGCGGTAGACATTGGGAGTCACTAGTTATTGTCCCCGGGACATTCACTGTTTATTATCTAGATCCTGGGGGGAGTACATTGAACACTAAAATTGGACACGTAATGAGAATGCCATTATTCTGGTGAGAAATATTTCATTTTTATATCCGTTAACATCTTTTATTACATTACTATTTACTTATGCAATTTATTGTGTTATATTAACATGTAGGGGTTTAGATGCATTCAAAAAGGCTGGAGGAACGGTCCCAAGGAAAAAGAACCAGCCAATAAATTGGCAGAACGTACAAGTAAGTTCCCGACTCGAATATATATATTATTGATGTGAATTGTGCTTAGTTGTATTATTTTATATGTTTCAATTTATAGTGTGCTACACAAGACAATGGCTGGGCATGTGCATACTATGTGATGCGATTTATGCAGATGATTATCAAATATGCCGCATTGGACATCGATACCATACATGAGGTATTATATATAGTCTCATTAGTTAGTATGAAATATATCAATCTTATCTTATTTTTATATTATTACTTATATATATACATCATTCTCTTTGCAGGTGTTTAAAACTGACAACACTATAGGTAAACGCTTAAAAAATATACATGCTCCATATACGATGGAAGCATTAAATGAAGTAAGAGAAGAATGGGCAAAAGCCATACAAGCAGTGGCAACTGTAAGATATAATTGGGATGTTGATAGCGATAATGAATGATACTTTGTAAATGAATATTTCTGAATGTTAATACATGTATTTGAATGTTTTTATATGTGTGAATGTGAGAATTGAATTGATGTCTGAATGTATGTACTTGTGTAGAATTTTCCTTGTGACTTTTGCAGGTTTGCGGCCTGTTTGTAGGCTGACATCAATGGATGTCGTAAACCTGTAGTTCAGAAAACTGAACTGCAGGTTCTCATCCTGCTGACCAGCCACAGCAGGCCTGCAAACTGATATAAAAAAATATATATATAAATAGGCATCGGTTATTTATAGAAAACCGTCAGTAAAGACATACAGCGTCGGTTATTTGATAAAAACCGACGCCTAATAGTACAAACAACCCGACCGTGCAGGATAGCACGGCTGTGCTGTAAAAAGGCGTCGGTTATTCATATAAAAACGACGCCTATAGTACTAAACACGGCCGTGCAGGGAAGCACTGCCGTGTCATCTTGAAGTACAGGCGTCGGTGGTTTAGTATATAACCGACGCCAAAAGTGTTCGCGCCACAGAAAATGGCGTCATCTAGGGCACTTTATGTGTCGGTTATCTACTAAAACACCGACGCTATATTCTATATAGGCGTCGGTTGGTTAGTAAATAACCGATGCACAAAGTGCCCTAGATGACGCCATTTTCTGTGGCGCGAACACTTTTGGCGGCGGTTATTTACTAAACAACCGACGCCTATAGACAAATAGGCGTCGGTTAAAAAACCGACGCCGAAGTGTTCGACCTTTAGCGGCGCCCACATAGGCGTCGGTCGGAAACCGACGCCAAATGGGGTTAAACGACCGATGCCAAAGGCCGTTTATGTAGTAGTGGTAATATTCATCACTCCTCTTCATTACCAAGGACAATAGATATTGTAGCAATAACTTATTTGTCTCTAGTTTATTTAAACTTCAGTAATGAAGGATGTAGCCACTATCTTGAATCTACAAGTGGAGAGAAAGGTGAATGGATCACATTATAATTTCCCTAAAAAAGGCCTAGAATTACACTAGCTACTACATAGGCCCCTGGGGTTGCCTAGACTATATAACCTTGATATTGATAACAATTTGATGGAAAAAAGACTGAATGTGGTGGCATAAACAATAACATCAGATAGGACCAATATGGTATTTTTTTTAAACGAGATAACATGGAAAATCTATTTGTATATGCACATTAAATGGAAATGACAGGGCACAGTGAACATAGGGATAGAATGAAGAAGATTATATTTTCCCCATCGGGTCAACAAAACAATTTGTGCTTATGATACTAACATACTGCATACATGTGTAAATATAGTTTTTCATTGCGATGATAAAAAATCAGTTGTAGTTCTAGATGGTAGTTGGATCTTGTAAAGCGTATATCAATTTGATTTGTAGAGAGAGTAATATTCTAATTGATTTGAATTTTTATTTTGGGTTCTATAGCTATGTATATTCTCGGAGAGGTTTTACATCTCAACTGTACGACCATTTTGATTCTATTATACTAATATATACAAATAATACAATAATAAGAAATATATAGAAAGCACTACTAATATTTTTTATCTAGTATATTCGATATTGTATTAGCACCAAAAATGTCAGATATTCAGGAGTTCCTACAAAATATATCAAAATTGTCATTTGATATAAGAGAAGGTCACCTAAATTTATACATAGAGGATAGAGATAAAATACACGTTTGATGAAATATATTACGAATGAAAACTTATAATGAACTCCTGATATATAAGAAAATATTGGTCTCAAAACTCCCTTGGAAAGACTTAATTAAGCTAGACAAATGGACAAGCATAATATGCATATTGTGGCACAAACGTGAATACAGTAAATGTATTAAAAGATGAGGCAGTCGAGGTGCAGATCCTTGTTAGCAAATGAAGCACTGTCATATATTTTTATATGATCTTTAGCATCATAATAGTGTGTTCTATTTTTTTAAAAAACACCAAACAAAGCATCTATGAATTATAGAGTGACGTAACTTATTAAACTAGGCCAATGAAGAAGCATGAGCTGTTGTATAGAGGATTTAGTAAAGTTCAAGCCAAGTGCGTTAGAAGAGGTTACGTCTTTTCTTGATTACGAGGGAAGTCGTAAAAAGAAATAGTTATTTTTAATATCAGTTAAATAGCATGGATTCAACATAAACAACATTCATGTTAGACATTTCCTCTACCACGGTGAGAGGGGAGATAAGAAAATCATATTGGAAGAGGGACAATGAATAGGGCAGTAGAGAAAAAGCCAGAACGCTAAAGAATTTTTCCCCTTTAGGAATGTCTGTGGGGTTAAATTAATCACTATGTGTATCACTCTATTATACCAAGTAAATATTGTGAAGTGGCCAATAAGTGAAGTGACTTTTTCTTCATAGTAGGATGACATTTGGATTAATATTCCTACCATAGGATCTGTGTTTCCTAAAAAGGGTGGAAGTCCTTGTCTTGAGATACTGCCATAGCCTGATATATAGGTAGAAAAGGTCAAATTTGGGGAAATTCAGTTTCATTGGTGCAAGACATGCTTCATGCCACAAGTAGGTCTAATTAGACCCAAACACACCTAAACTTGAACTAAAATAAATAATTCAACCCTTTACTTGTATGGACCCTCACATTTCTCACATGGATTTTAGTCAACTAAGGTCTAAATTAAGTCTGATTTTGTTCAACCCTAAAGTTACTTAGATGGCCCCTTATGTGTCATACATGGGCACTTGACATCAATATTATTGCTAAACACAAATATAGTTGATTTAAAACCTCAATATAAAGTGATGTTTCCAACTTTTATCCATGGCCCTATGAATAATGATCATGTCCTTTTCTTGACCTTTATCCTTCGTCCCATATTAATATCATTCCACCTGGAAGTACTACAGTTCAGACACCTATATGAATCTAAGTGATCACCCCTACATACAAGTAGATATAGGATATATTAGGGGAGCTTAGGTCTGATTAGGTCTTTTATGCATACATTAGGTCTGATTTGTAGGCCAATACATGTCAAATTTGGGAAAATTCAGTCTCATTTGTACAAGACATATTTTGGTATTGCTAGTTGTGATTTATGCCAAGTTATATAATTTTACAAGTTGGATATGATCACAACAAATATACATAGTAATATATCTATTTGAATACAGAGATGTATGTATATAAAAAAATTACCATATGCATGAGAAAGAAATTTCAAAAGCATTCCAAATATTTTAAGTATGAGGTACCCACCTAGTTGTCCTAGGCTATGGGAAAGCACCTAGGCATTTAAGTCTCTTAAGCTGGCAGGTAATGCTTTTTAGGCCCAAATTGAGCCACACAAAGTGTATATAAGCATGAATTAGGTATGAGTTTGTACAAATTAGATTTCTTTGAGTTAGTTTATGGATGGAATAGGTCTGGTGTGCGTGAAGCGAGCTTGATTTGGGGAGTATGCAAAAACTACCTTACTTTAAGTTTGAATTAAACTATTTTAGATGATTTCATGTTTGGATTGGATTAAATTGGCTCCCATTTTGGTGAAATAAGGTCTGAATTATGTCTGTGGGGTTAAATTAATCGATATGTGTATCACTGCATTGTACCGAGTAAATATTATTCCTAAATGCAAATATAGTTGATTTAAAACCTCAATATAAAGTGATGTTTCCAACTTTTATCCGTGGCCCTGTGAATAATGATCATGTCCTTTTCTTGACCTTTATCCTTTGTCCCTTGACATTTACTAACACATTTATATATTAATGAAAAATCACTTGAAACCTTTCCACATTTCTTATTTGATTGATACCTAATTCATCCCCTCGATCATCCATTACATGATTTGACCCCCTTAGCTACTACCCCAATGGGTATCCTTACTTGACCCCTTTGCATAAAATCTCTCTTTCTTCCGTAGTTTTTCTTGTTGAAGTTTGGGTTATTATCCTTCTCCAACCTCCCCAACCAAAATAAAGAAATATATTATCATGTTCCCATTATCCCTAATTATCTTGTATAGTCTCTCACTGGGTCTCCCTAGACAGTCAACTACATATATATTTTCCTTTCCACATTGTTAGTTTCCTTATTTTCATTACAAATGAATATAAATAATTGTCATAGTATCTACTATATAAATATTTGATTGTTTAATGTTATTCTAGTTGATTATATGTAAATTTAAAGGAAAGAGTTTATAGATGGTGAAACAAGACAAGAATTATATTATAATATTTAATGGCAAGATTTATATTATGGGTGGTGAATGTATTTAATATATTATTAATGGTTGATCATGATTTCTTAAAAAAATAAACAACATATAATGTTGTGAAGTTGGAGTGATAACTGTCAAAAACTAAGAGAATGCCATGGATTAAATGGGACATAATCCAAAAAAAAAATAGATTCATTCGCAAAATGAACAACCAATCATTTGCTCCACAAATTGTGTGGGAGTTGTGGTCGCACTTGTCGTATTAAATAAACTTTCTTATTCTCATTACATTGTGACTCCTCTCCCATATGTCTTTATTATTCAAACTAAAAGGGAACAATCAAGGTAACAATTTATATTCATGTGAATACTAACTCCTCTCTCTTCTCCATTCCTTCTTATTCTCATTAACTTTCCTACAAAAAAAGTTCACTCTCTCTCCAATCCTTCATATTTTCATCCATTTTCCATCACTCATTCTTTTTCCACTCTCTCCTTCTTTAAAGTCCTTTATCTTTCTCTCTTGCCTCTTCTACTCCCAACCATTCTTATTCACATAATTCCTAATTTTTATACACATGACCAAGTCAAATATAACGAGGAAACATTTTTCTTCTACAAGTCTTCTTATATACCTGATGGAGTTTTGCAACACCACTAAAAATCCTAAGGTGATGAATCCTTAGGTTTAGCCTTGCTAGTACTATGGTAAGAACTCCACCCACGTGTGCTAAGACACGCGGAAGTCTTATCGTAGTATAGTTAAGGGTCAAATCCTCAGGACAACGGTCTTGACGAAGTCAACATGGAAAACATTTTCAGTTTTACTTAACTACTTAACAGTTGATATTTAGATCGAAAGTTTGATTTTGGTTTTAAAGCTAAACGCGAGGAAAGTAAAGCAAGAAAGTAAAGAGTAAGGTTGTAAACAATGATAAAAAAACACTAGGATGTTATCGGGTTTCACACCACTACACATGGATCAAGTCATGCAACATAATAAAACAACCTGCAAAGAGAGACAAATCAGTTAGTATCTTGTAGTCCTAGCTTCCTTTCGGATAACTAGCTACGAGAAGTGTGGAGTATTGCAATGCCAGCCATTCCATAATGAATGGTCACATGCTTTGCATTACTTCTTCATAAAATGTGTTCCTCGACCTTACCAAGGTTGCACTTCCATACGTCAACTGATTCTATTTCATAGTATGAAAGTGCAACGATGGGGGTGAGTTTACTCCACTCATGAAAACACTTCTAGACACCGAAACAGACATATGGTGACTACATACATCCATAACCAACATTCAATCGATATTCAGATCTAAAGGTACAAACATAGACAATTCATACCAAAAGACAATATGTAACACAAGTTGATGATCGAGCAACTAGTATTTATTAAGCGATTGAAGTCAAACTGAAAAGAAGAGTATCTCTATTACAAGTTATTGAATTACATCGCATGAAATGAAAATATGGGTAGCGGGGCTACTCCCCGCACCCTAGTGAATGAAACTACTCGCTCATGACAAAGAAGGAGGCGAGAAGAGAGAGAAAGAACGTCATCTCCACGGAGGAGGGAAGGTTGAACCCTTGGTGAAGAGAGCAACGATCTTCGCATTTCGTGGTTGCCTTAATGAAGGATCTTCTCTTCCCACCTTCTTTGTTGAGGAGAGAGAAAGAAGAGAGAGAAGGTAGTTTGATGATGAGCACGGATCTCAAAACTGGCAGCCTTGGGGTAGTGGATGGAAGACCAGAGTGCTCTGGATCTGGAGAGGCAGCCTTTGCGCGTCTTCAAATCCGATCCTCTTGAAGTGACCCTTGAGGTCCTATTTATAGGCTCAAGTTGAGCCCAAACGGTCTTGAGACCGTGAGGCTTCTCGCGGTCTTGGGACCGTGAGGCTTCTCGCGGTCTTGGGACCGTGAGGCTTCTCGCGGTCTTGGGACCGTGAGGCTTATCGCGGTCTTGGGACCATGAGGCTTCTCGCGGTCTTGGGACCGTGAGGCTTTTCGCGGTCTTGGGACCATGAGGCTTTTCGCGGTCTTGGGACCGTGAGGCTTCTCACGGTCTTGGGACCGTGAGGCTTCTCGCGGTCTTGGGACCGTGAGGCTTTTCGCGGTCTTGGGACCGTGAGGCTTCTCGCGGTCTTGGGACCGTGAGGCTTCTCGCGGTCTTGGGACCGTGAGGAGTCTTTGTAATTTTTTTGTGTTTTCTGTAATGGAAAGATAAGAAAAGTTAGTTTATTGATGTATCTGCAATAAAGTAAGAAAGTTTAATGATTCTATTTAGTTTATCTAAGAAAGAGTATGGAAAACTAAAGATAACTAATAAGATAACGTCACAAAATGGGAGGTTATCACTCCCCCTAACTTAGAGTCTAGCTTGTCCTCAAGTTAGATAGAGCTGAGGTATGTAAGGGCGAGGCGATTTTATTTGATTAAGGTTTCCATACTCTTGCTTCAATTCTAGGTCAGATATCTACCGAGGTCTTATCAGGGCTTCTGCTTACTATAACTCTTTCGAGTATCAAAAGTTGCATGAATCTCAGGATCCCTTATATCGTGAATCTCGCATTGGGACCACCTTTCTTATTATGTGCATGTCATCGACTCTAATCAGTTTTATACTTCTTTGGAGAAACCTACCGGTAGCTAGAGTGGGTATGAGGGCTGGCTTAAAAGGCTTATTGTGTAACTCCCCCTTCAAGTGGGGAAGGGTTTGTCTATGCTTTTTAGAGATTCACTACCGGGCACGACACATCTGCCTTCATGAGGGCAGCTGAATGTACCGGCCGGGTGAGCTCTTTTATCAGCCTTATCATATATTAGGAAACCTTAGGATCTCATTACCGGGCATGACACATCTGCCTTCATGAGGGCAGCTGTATGTACCGGCCGGGTGAGATCTTTGTTGGCTCTTCATATAGGTCCTTATGCATGGCCCAACTCTCATGTTTTTATTCAGCACTCTGGCTTTTATTCGAGTCTCACTGGCTTAGGAAGTGGGTTTTGTTAGGGTTTTTGATTGGGCGGCCAAGCCTCTTTTATTGAAAGAAGAAAACTGTTCTTAGGGTTCCTGACATGTACTTATTTTTTTATTGGTGGTCCGCTCACGAGATTTCTTGATTTTGGATTTCCCTGATTTCCCTCTTGACTTTGAGAGTTTTCGGTTCGCTTTGGCCCTGAAGTTAATCTGTGAAGAGTCTGAGATAGAATTGAAGCAAAAGTATAGAAACCAATAGTGAATGAAATTTATGAGTTCGCCATTTCAAGCTTGTATGCTAATCTTGTTATTTATATGAGGACTACTTTATCTCTAACTTAGCTAAGGGTGATTCTTTCCAGGGTGAAAGTTATACTTATAAAGTTATTTTATTGAAAAAAGTCTAAAGATAAGAGGGAAAAATAGAAAGGTTGAAGCAGAAATGATACCTCGCCCTTGTCCGGTGCACTCCCCCCCTAACTTATCACGCACTCTGTCCACAGAGTGTCAAAGTGATAGGTTGAGAAATGCATGGACAAGGGCATTTAGGCGTCAGTTAATCCTTTATTAGCCCCATGTGTTCTGAGTAAGTTGGCGGCGAACTTCCCTCGTAGCGCGTGGTAATCCACCTCTGTCATGTCCTCTACCGGCTTGTGGAGGGCCAGGATTGTATACATCCAGTAGAGGACGTGGAAGCCGCAGTCATTTGATTCTCTGATTTGCTGGGGGCATCTGTGGCAGAAGGCTGGTGCATGGAAATGATCTCTGTCATACGCCCGAGTGTGCTGACCCAAAAGATCGTGTAATTTGTCAGCACACTCCTTTGCAACCTCCTCCGTTGGTGTCCTTGGAGTTGTAGTGTATGCTTTCCATTTTGGATCATACTGGCTGTCGGAACTGTTGTAGATTATTGTTGTTCCTTCATGAAGGTTGGTTGCCAGTAACATCCAGTGCTCTTGATGAAGGAAAGGTAGCATGATGAACTTCGGAGTTGTATGTTGGAGATAGGAGATGGTTGACTCCTTTGTTCTGAAGTTCTTCAGCCCGAGAAGATCATCCTTCATGTAAGCTGACACCATATAGACCGTGCTGTGATT
The DNA here is from genome assembly GCA_963693085.1 of Alisma plantago-aquatica. NCBI lineage: Eukaryota > Viridiplantae > Streptophyta > Magnoliopsida > Alismatales > Alismataceae > Alisma > Alisma plantago-aquatica. The sequence goes on from OY856411.1 coordinate 526,866,001, forward strand.
CCGTGCAAGTAAGTATTGATAGGCGATCATTATACTTACAGACATGGAACCCTTGAATTGTAGGGTCTCTCGGAGGGCATCTGCCATAACTAAAATATCCCCGTCGATATATACCAGTTCATCTTTTTCGGCGTATAGCCGTGACATTATTAGCCGGAGCTCGTTATCTGAAAGTGTTTTGCAAGCCTCCGGGTTGAAGTCGGGAAAAGACGGTTCAATGGCAGATTAGGGTTCCATATGTGATGAGGATGTCTTGATGGCTACCCCTGATATTAGATCAATGTCACCTTTATCTGGAGCCAAATCGAAGATGTAAGGGTTCCATTGGCTTTGCTTGGTGACATTGGATGGTTGTTTTTCTTTTTGCAACGCCGCTAGAGTTTGTCGGAAAGGTCTCCTCTGCGGTCGTTGTATAGATGAAAAGAGATAACGAGGGACGTCGTCTGCCACCATGGTAGGGTCATTGAAGAACCGTCTGTCACAAATAAGCTCCATGGCGTAACGTCCTCGTAGGGAGTGGAAATCTTCATTGATTAGTTCAGTAAAAGGGACCTACTGGTTTAGCACTAGGATGTGTCGTATGACGTAGAAAGCACTGTCCCAAGAGCCTTCAGCGGCTTGGACTTGTGGGTTAATAATTCAGAACCAGGGGGAGCTCCAGTCCTGGCGAAGAGAAGGGCACACGGCCCAAATGAGTTTGAGAAGCCGGAAAGGGATGCACCGGGCCTCCCCGACTTCAAGTCCGACAAAATTTATTATCCCGGCTTTTAGGTCACTGGCACAGAAATTGTACACTTTGGCGTCGCGGGCGACAGTGTCCACAACCATGAGTAACCAGTGTTTACAGACTTGGAAAGGCACGGTTATGTATCTTGCTTTTCTTGCGATTCCCCTTTTCAACCTTGTAATGGATTTGTGCTGTAATTCTTTATACAATAAGCACAATCCCAGTGTGGGTGAGGCGTTGAGGACTGGTTGCTGTCGCCGAGAACTTTTGTAGATCTCGATAGAGTTGGCAAGGAGAGTACGAAAGATTGCCATCTTCACCGGCGACTGGGGTCGAAGAAGTGACCGGAAATTTTCACGCGTCAGATCGCATCTGGTCTTTGTGTTTTGATATATGACATCCTCCCCTGCTTTGGCATCATCTACAATAGTGTTGAGGATGAAAATATCCTGTGCGTCTAAGGTAGAGATGGCCACCATATCTAAGTCTTTCATTTTGTTAGGTAGAGGTGGCGGCGGAGGTAGCTCTTGCGGTGTGGGGGGAGAAGGTTGTTCCAGGTTGTCCATGTACTGCTGCAGATCGTGATCTTTATCAGAATCAGTAGGAGTGTCTAAATCTTCATCAGTGTCGAGGCATACTCTTTCTAATTCTTCAAGTTCAGGCGCAGATGGTTCGAGTGCAGAGATTTGATGGGATGTTGTGGCTGGTGCAGTAATGCTGGTTCCTTGAATGCATCTTTCGAACTCAGCAAAAGCCACTTCTTTGGCAGCCTCCCCCAAAGATCCCGCAGAAAAGTTTAGAAACTGATCCCCGAAGTATATGTTGACATTCTCTGTATGAGCAGGGGATTTGTGATCTTTATCACCAGTTTGGTGATCTTGCTGTTGTTTTGGTTCTGCTCCTTTGCTGGGGCCTGCCCCAGCATCATCTGGCTTGTCCGAGTCATCAGCTGAGGAGGAACTATTGTTTGAGTCAGCAGAGGAGTCAGAATCTTCCTCGTCATCAGCATCATCTTCATCGTCATCAGTTGTCTTCTTTTTTGCTTTCTTCTTGCACAGACGATGGATGGATTGGAGTTCATCATATGCCACTTGTACGTGCTCGTGTGTTTCGAGCAGTGCTTCGTGGGTTTCTTTAAGATCTGAATAACGTTGTTCGGCCGAGAGGAGTCGTGCTGAGAGGTCGGTTACTTGAGCTCTTAACTGAATAAGCTCATTATTTGATGACTCTTCCTGGCGATTATGTAGTTGTGTGAGGGTCGTGGTGATGTCGTCCAGGCGCGTGCTGAAAGCATGCTGTTGCTGCTTCAGCTCACGGAGGGTCTCTGGCAGAGGCAGAGTCTGCGCAGAGATCCGATCGACTTGCGTTGCCAACACTTCATGATGGCGTTGTACTCCCTGGATCAACTCGGGCAAGTTGTTACAGTGGCCATCGATGTGGTCGACTTGCTTGGCCACTGAATCTTGACATTGTTGAAAGTGTTGGAGGATGCCTGGCATGGCGCGGTTCTGCTCGCCAATCTGGGCAACCTGCTGAGTTAGACCCTGCACACATGAAAAAATAGAATTTAAAATGTTAGATGGGTCGGTGAGGAGGTTTCGGATGGTGTCAAATTGACGTCCGAATTCCACACCGACGTTAGTATAAGGGACCCCAGTGAACGAAGGGTGAGGTGGCTGGGGTCGGGGCTGAATGATAGTGTCATGCGGAAGGGACACTGTTGATGGACCCGCAAATTGCGTGGTGACTGTAGATGGGGTCACCAGCGATGTCGGGGTGGTGGTGGGTGGAAAAAATGGTGGCATTCTCGAAGAGAGAAATGGATCCGGGAATGTTGATGGAAAGTCGGTGGATGTGAAGGAGGAGAATTCGGGCATTGTGGTGGAGAATGGGGTGCCCGAAGTGAAGAAGGGTGGGGGTGGTGGAGGGGTGGTAGAGGGAGGTGGAGTGGAGGATGATTGAAGGGTGGTTGATGGTGGTGAGGTGGTAGATATTGGGGTGGTGGAGGGTGGAGAGGTGGTAGTGAGCTCAACATTTAGACTCATTATAAAAGAGTCTAGTGATGAGGATGTAATATGTTCTTCAGGGAGGGGGGGTTCAGCTTCGGGGTTAGGCTTCGATGTAGGTGTCCCCGACAGCTCATGAGCTTTTACGAGCCTTCTGGAAGGTCGTTTGACTAGGAGCTTTGTTGTTGTAGCTGCCGGGGCAGTTATACTAAGTTTTGCCTGCCCTACCTTTGCTTTCTTTTCTCTGGCTTTGACTGAAGCTATGATTTTGGCGATCTCGTCTTCAGTGAATAGGAGCTTGTCCTTATCATAGTCAGCAAGCTCTGGAAGTGGAAGCAGGGTTCTTGAAGATTTTGTGGGGCAGAACACGTAGTTCAGCCTTCCATCCTTATCCTTTAAGATGTGAGAGTTCTTTAGTGTCTGTTCGTTGGTAAGGATGTCGCCTTTTATTGGGCTGCATTTGGGTAGAAGTCTATCCATCTTAAGATATTTGATGATAGATGTGATATGACCACCCGTGCAGATTTCTTTCCCGAGGGCGAAGGCTGATAGCTTGAACAGCATATGCCATCCAATGTTGACAGGCATTCTGTTGAGGACAGACCAGAGGACAAAAAGGTCGGATATAAGAACATTTCCTCCTTCGGATCTGGGGAAAAGTGCGCCGACGATAATTTTGTGTAACGTGCGCACTAGGCCAGAATGAACGTTGGAGGCCTTGCTTGTCCTTGCATCGAAGGTTGGTAACCCCGTTAATGACTTCCAGAAGGTATGCTTGTTGAACCCGGGGTTGTCTGTGCCAGCAGCTATGGCTTTCTTCAGCTGGTCTTGATTGTCGATGAAAATTTCATTCAGAAAAGTTTCGGTAATGACTACCTCATGGTTAAAGATTCTGGAGGTTATTCTGCGGTCACCACCGTCCCTTTCTCTATGCATGATGTCCACCACTTCTTTGTTGAAGTAAGTGAAGAATTCTGTTGTGGGCTCAGAGTAGGAAATTTCAGATACAAAGCAGAGCCGGGAAAGGTTAGAATTGTCAAGAAGAGTGAGGATTCTGTGGTAGATCCCCATCTTCATCAGTATGCTGGGGCAGACATACTTGGTCGGTTTAAGGAGTTGGCTGATGGGGGGAATGATTTGGAGGTGAAGGTTCTCGGGTGGTGGTGCTGTGGTGGTGATGGGAGGAAAAATAGGAATAGTTATTGTGGCAGGGTTGGTGACGGTGGTGGAGGATGGTGGGATGCATCCTGCTAGGATTTGTTCCCTTGCACAGGTAGGGTGGACCTACTTCCTGGCTCTCTTATTAGATGTTGGCTCAGTTGTTGGTTCTTGAGCCAATCTCTTCCCCTTAAATTTTGTAGTGGGTGATTCTTTCTCAGGGGAAGGCTGGTATTCGGAGGCCTCGTCAGATGAGGTCTCTTCGACCTCCTCGTCAGAAGGTTCTTCATCTAGGCAGCGGTTGATTCGCTTGATGTCCTTCATGACAGCAGTTAGGTTCACTTCTGCTGGGACTTTTCCAGTCCTTTTGAATTCGTCAACTATGCTTTGCAGATTTGCTCGTTCAGCAATGAGCTTCTCTTTTGTCCAGAAGGGAGCGTCTGTTGGTCCTTGCTTAGCAGGTGAAGTCATTCTGAAATAATTGATAAGAAACAAAAGTTAGAAATCTTAAATTTTGAAATTATAACAAAGTAAAATTATTTTGAATTTGAGTTTTATTAGTTTGATTTAGTTCAAACGGTCCTGAGACCGTTTGGTCTCAAACGGTCTTGAGACCGCGAGGATCCAAACGGTCTTGAGACCGCGAGGATCCAAACGGTCTTTAGACCGTGAGGATCCAAGCGGTCTTGAGACCACGAGGATCCAAACGGTCTTGAGACCGCGAGGATCCAAACAGTCTTGAGACCGTGAGGATCCAAACGGTCTTGAGACCGTGAGGATCCAAACGGTCTTGAGACCGCGAGGATCCAAACGGTCTTGAGACCGCGAGGATCCAAACGGTCTTGAGACCGCGAGGATCCAAACGGTCTTGAGACCGCGAGGGAGACGAACCGCGCAGCCGTTCGTCGGCTAAGAGTTGCGGAAACGATGATGGCGACAACGGCGGAAAGGAGCTCGAACGCGAGTTTTAAACGGTGATGCGTCAACCTGTCGCTGCGGTCGGTGGGTCGGCAAAGGGTTAGCTGCTGCAGAGCTGACGACGAGCCGGGAGTGACGACGAGCTAGGAACGACGACGACGAAGTCGAGAATGACGGTGATGAAGCCGAGTCATCGGCGAAGCACTTGAAACAGTGACGCGCGGGAGTGTAGAGACGAAGGTCAGAGTGGAATGAAACAGGAGAGTTCGAGAATTCGGGAATCAAGAAGAGGGACACGTAGGTGGGGGGGTATATTTATAGGTTTTTAGGAGCCCTCTCGGTCAGGTGACCGAGAGAGCTCAAACGGTCTTGAGACCGTGAGGATCTAAACGGTATTGAGGCAGCGAGGAGCCTCACGGTCTTGAGACCGCGAGGAGCCTCACGGTCTGGAGACTGCGAGGGGTCTCACGGTCTGGAAACCGCGAGGGGCCTCACGGTCTTGAGACCGCGAGGGCCCAAATGGTCTCGAGACCGTTTGACCTCAAGATCATGTGGATTTTTATGTATTTTTGGATTTAAAGAAAGCAAAAGAAAAAGGAAAAACAAAGATAAACACATGTCCCATCTTATCATAAGAACATATATGTGTTTTCTTGATATTCGTGATTATTATAATTTAAATATATTGATTTTTGAAATGTTTCTCATTAATAATAAATGGATGGTTGATTGATTATAATAGAAACGACATTTAAATTAAATATAAATTTGTAATGGTCATGAGACGAGTAAACCATAAGTTGGGACATATTTTAGCTTCCATAAGGAATTAAGCATTAATTTATTCACCATATGATATGCTTGGAACCTTGTTGATATTTTAGATATGTTTTTGGAGAGGTCCAAAATGTTAGTGAACCTATGAAGGGTCTATGGGAGCACCCGGAGACGATTGCATGGATCACCTTAAGAGATTCAAGTCACTCTGCCGACTTGTACCCCAAGCAGGAATTGCCTTGGAAGCAATCATGTTACACCTTTTCCACTTCACCTTATCTGGAAGAGCACTAAGCCGGTACAACTCTTTGGATAGACACCCCATCATCACTACTTGGACTCCTTTAGAAGAGAAGTTTCTTGAGAAATTCTTCCCACCTTCGCTAACCTATGAGATTAGGGGACAGATTAATCACTTTTCCCAACTACCTGGAGAAACACTTGCTGAAGCTTGGGAAAGATTCAAAGAACTCCTGAGAAAGTGTCCTCACCATGGCATATCTCAAAATCAACTGATAGAAACATTTTACAGAGGAGTAAGTGATGATATCAAGCAATTTCTAGATTCCTCATCTGGAGGAAACTTTATGAGAAAGAATTATGAAGATGCCTGGAATATAGTTACGCTAGGGGCCGAGAACCAATCCAATTGGGGAAGGTCATCTAACCAACCCAAAGGCGTTCTCAAGGTCTACAAAGCAGAAGAATCCATGGAACTCAAGGCCATTGCTGAGGCCTTGAAGACTATTGCTAGCAAGCAACAAGCCCTCGAAACTTCTTTCGGGGAATATGATAAGAAGAAAAGCTCTCAGGTTCAACAAGTTAAGGCAGCTACTGGAACTTGTGAAGCCTGTCATGCATCCGATCATCCCACATTATCATGTGGCCTGTTATACAATGTCATGATGGATTTACGACCACCTATGCCGCAATATGAACCTATTATCGAGCATCCTGAGGACCAAATGCCAGAGCAAGTCAACTCCATACATTCAATACCTGGCCAAGTGTATTATAACCCAGATAAACCAAGGAACCATCCTGGTTTTCAATACGGGAATCCTACAGGGACTGCCAACCCACAGCAGCAGGCACAAGGTGGATCTTTCAATAGACAACCACCAGGTTTTCAGAATAACTTCAATCAAGGGAATTATAGACAAGGTTTCCAAAGATCTAACTATCCTAGGAATCCTTCTTACCAATATGCCCATTCAGTACTGCACCCTCAGTTGCAACAACCTCAGTTGCAGCAGCCACAACAACCCTAGTTGCAGCAGCCCCAGCAGCCCCAGTTAACTGCACCTCTACAACAACCAGGACAGCAAGTCACTCAGTATCAACAAAGGGGTGCTCCTCCCCAATCATCTGATGAGATATCCTTAATTAGACAAATGCTTCAATCGCTACAAACCATGCTTGCAAACCAGCAAGCTCAACAAAAGGCCGTAGAAGCCCAACTGGCACAGATTGCCGCTCAATTGAAACCTCAAGCCGGCACTTTTGCTGGGCAACCAGAGGCAAACCCGCGTCATAACCCAAACAGACCAGAACAACTTAATGTCGTCACCACGCGGTCTGGTCGTGTCCTGCCTGATGTCACCAGAATTGACCATGATGATGATGACGTAGCCATTCTTTCCCCAACAGGGAATTCAAGCAGAGAAACAGAAAATTCTGCAGAGAAAGAAAAGGAAAAGGAACCAATCCCAGAAGTCCCACCAAGAATTCCTTACCCAGACAGACTAAAAGGAACCAAAATGGACACTAGGTTCCAAAAATTTAAAGAAGCTATGAAAAAGTTATACATTGATATTCCTTTTCTTGATGCCCTTTCCGAAGTACCCGCTTGGGCAAAATACTTGAAAACCCTCTTGTCAAGAAAGTATATGACAGAAGAGCATGAAACAATGAAACTTGCTCAGACCACTTCATATATTCTGCTTAATAAAATGCCAAAGAAAAAGAAGGACCCAGGTTCCTTCGGCATTCAGTGTTCCATTGGAAATGGCTCCAGCAAGAAAGGATTGGCAGACCTAGGAGCAAGCATATCTATTATGCCCTATTCAATGTGTAAAAGATTAGGCTTCACTGATTTGTTACCTACGACAATGACAATTCAGTTAGCCGACTCTACCATAACTGCCCCTCTTGGAATTATCGAAGACATCCCTGTCAGAATAGGAACAAATTCTTATGTCCCGTGTGATTTTGTTATTATGGATATACAAGAAGACCTAAGATATCCGATAATCTTCGGAAGACCTTTCATAGCTACCGCCCGAGCTCTCATTGATTTCGAAGCAGGAACTATTATTTTGAGACTTGGGAGGGAGGCTTTCCAGTTCAGAGTTCTAAACAGCATGAAAGGTCCAAGCATTCAAGAGGAAGTCTTTCTCCTGGATTCTATATATCCAATGTCCCAGTTAGAAATTTCTGAACCATCCGATGAATTGGAAAATACTCTTACAAATCTGGAGGTAGAATTCTCGGCCAGTGAACTAGTGCAACAATGCCTGCAATACTTAGAAAAAGCTGAAGAAGCTCCGACAGCCACGTTTGAAGAACTTAAGGCCATCACAATTATAGAAGCCACTGAGCCACCTAAGGCTCCAGAAATGAAAGCCTTACCCGAGGGGCTTAAACATGTTTTTCTTGATGATGAGAAGCTCTGTCCAGTAATCATCAGCTCCACTCTGGAGGATGATCAAGAAAACAGACTCCTCGATGAACTGAAAAAGCATAAGAAAGCCATTGGCTATAAAATGACTGATCTGACAGGCATAAACCCTGCTTTATGTATGCACAAACTGCCCATGGTTGAAGAGTTTAAACCATCAAGAGAACACCAGAGAAAGTTAAACCCCAACCTCAAAGAGGTGGTTCGCCTTGAGGTCCTCAAGCTTCTAAAGGCAGGCATTATCTACCCAATTTCTGATTCTCAGTGGGTAAGCCCAGTGGAGGTGGTCCCTAAAAAGGGGGGAACCACCGTTGTTCTTAATGACAAAAATGAACTGGTGCCCACTAGAATCGTTACAGGGTGGCGTATGTGCATTGATTATAGGAAACTTAATAAATCAACACAAAAAGATCACTACCCCCTGCCCTTCCTAGATGAGGTCCTCGAGCGCCTAGCTCATCAGAAGTTCTTTTGTTACCTCGATGGATATTCTGGTTTTTACCAAATCCCGATACACCCGGACGATCAAGAGAAAACTACTTTTACCTGTCCTTTTGGGACGTATGCTTTTAGAAGAATGCCATTCGGGCTCTGTAATGCACCAGCTACTTTCCAAAGATGCATGTCTGCTATCTTTGCGGGATTGACAGAATCTATAATGGAGGTATTCATGGATGATTTCTCAGTTTATGGAGACTCCTTCGACAACTGTCTGCTCAACCTGGTTCAAGTTTTACAAAGATGTGAGGAAACAAACCTCATTTTAAATTGGGAAAAATGCCATTTTATGGTAACAGAGGGTGTTGTTTTGGGACACAGAGTGAGCGACAGAGGGATCGAGGTGGATCAAGAAAAAATTGACGTTATCTTAAAATTGATGCCACCAAAAGACGTAAAAGGAGTACATGCCTTCTTAGGACATGCTGGGTTTTACAGAAGATTTATTAAAGACTTCTCCAAAATAGCAAAACCCATGACACAACTGCTGACCAAGGACACAGAGTTCAACTTTAACCAAGAATGTTTGCAAAGTTTCACAACTCTAAAAGATGCCTTGATTTTTGCACCAATACTACGAGCTCCAAATTGGTCGTTACCTTTCGAAATCATGTGTGATGCGAGCGATTATGCCATAGGGGCCGTTTTAGGGCAAAGAATCGACAAGAAACCCTATGTTATATACTATGCATCTAAAACACTGGATGAAGCACAAAAAAATTACACCACTACAGAAAAGGAATTTTTAGCTGTCATCTACGCGTTCGAAAAATTCCGCTCATATCTGATAGGAGCTAAAGTCATTGTCTACACTGACCACTCTGCTATACGATATCTGATTCAGAAGCAAGATGCAAAACCTAGACTTATCCGCTGGGTACTAATGCTTCAAGAATTCGATTTGGAAATTAAAGACAAAAGCGGAGTGAAAAACGTCGTCGCCGATCATCTCAGCCGTATTAGAGTCGAGGATGAAGACAAAGTACCTATCCAAGATTCCCTCCCGGACGACCACCTAATGAAAGTCTCCAATGGATTTCCCTGGTATGCCGACATTGTCAACTATTTGGCAACAAGAATCATTCACCCGTCCGCATCCTATCATGACAAAAAGAAGTTCATTCACAACGCTAAGAAATATTTCTGGGACGAGCCCTATCTTTTTCGCTTATGCGCAGATGGACTCTTTCGTAGATGCATCCCAGAGACGGAAATCACTTCGGTCCTTGAGCACTGTCACTCAGGCCCCACTGGGGGCCACATGAGTTCTAAGAAGACAGCCCTCAAAGTCTTGCAATCTGGCTTTTATTGGCCCACCATCGCAAAAGACGCACATGAACACGTGCGATCATGTGACAAGTGCCAACTATCCGGAGGGATAACCAGAAGAAATGAAATGCCATTGAACATATGGCAAGAAATCGAACTCTTCGATGTATGGGGAATAGATTATATGGGCCCTTTCCCCTCATCTTATGGATTCAAGTATATCTTGGTTGCTGTGGATTACGTTTCAAAATGGGTAGAAGCTCTACCAACCACCTCTTGCGATTCAAAGCCGGTAATCAAGATGTTTAAAGAGATAATATTTCCCAGATTCGGCGTCCCAAGAACGATTATATCTGACGGCGGATCACATTTCTTGGAACGGAGCTTTGAAGCCTTATTAAGAAAATATGGAGTCAACCACAAAGTTTCTACACCATATCATCCACAGACATGTGGACAGGTTGAAGTCTCCAATAGGCAAATTAAAGCTATCCTGGAAAAAACTGTCAATCGGCACCGCACCGATTGGTCCACCAAACTATCTGACGCTCTATGGGCTTACCGTACAGCTTTCAAAACACCCATCGGAACAACACCGTTTCGATTAGTGTATGGGAAGTCTTGCCATTTGCCAGTTGAATTAGAGCATAAGGCTTGGTGGGCCATTAAGCAACTAAATTTCGATCTCAAAAGTGCTGGTGAATTCCGACAACTTCAACTCCAAGAGCTAGAAGAACTACGAATGACAGCTTACCACAACGCAAGAATTTACAAAGAACAAACTAAGATGTGGCACGATGGCCACATAAAAAGAAAAGATATAATCGTCGGAGACAAAGTCCTCCTATTTAACTCCAGATTAAAAATGTTTCCTGGAAAACTGCGTACTAAATGGTCGGGGCCCTTTACAATCAAACATATATACCCGACAGGAGCTGTCATTATTATCGACAATAATGGAGGAGAGAGGACCGTAAATGGCCACAGATTAAAAAAGTATCACACTCCGGCAGACAAGTTATCAAGACAAACCATAGAGATTCATGACCCTATAAAGTCAGCATAGCCGGAGCAAAATCTTATCGAGCCAGCGACGTTAAACCAAGGCGCTTCTTGGGAGGCAACCCAAGGCCTGAGTATCACCTTCCCTAATTTTTCTAGCCTTTTCTTTTGTTTTTAAACAGAGAAAGAGATGCCTTGCATGATCTGGATCCATTGCGTCTGAATTTCAAAGTGTGGTATGTTAATAATCGGTGGTCGGACAGGATGATCGTCTTCATAATTCTTCGGGACTGCGTAGTCCCGAAGTTGCTTGTTTCTTAATGCATGTTGAGCAGCAGCATGCTCTGCTTGGATGCGGGCTTGTTCCTCTGCTCGGATCTCAGCTTGCACCTGAGCACGAGTGTCGGCAATAAGTTGTGCTCGTTGTGATGCTATGGCGGCGTTGACTCTTTCTGCAACAAGGCGTTGCTCTTCGGCCATCTATCTGGCTCTTTGGCAGTTAAGTCTATTCCTTCGGTGGAAACTTCTTTCTACCTCAGAATTGTATTCTGGTTCAGGGGAGAATCCGATGCTATGCGGGGGTTGCATACACGTTTTCTACCTGAGTAGAAGGAAAATCACACGTTAGGAAAATGGAAGGAAATGAAGAAATCAAGGAGTTTTGGAGTAGTTATCAAGAAAAAGTGTAAAATCCTAATCAACCAAGAAGTTGTTAAGTAAAAACTAAAACGTTCCGTTGTCCCCGGCAACGACGCCAATTTTTGATGGAGTTTTGCAACACCACTAAAAATCCTAAGGTGATGAATCCTTAGGTTTAGCCTTGCTAGTACTATGGTAAGAACTCCACCCATGTGTGCTAAGACACGCGGAAGTCTTATCGTAGTATAGTTAAGGGTCGAATCCTCAGGACAACGGTCTTGATGAAGTCAAGATGGAAAATGTTTTCAGTTTTACTTAACTACTTAACAGTTGATATTTAGATCGAAAGTTTGATTTTGGTTTTAAAGCTAAACGCGAGGAAAGTAAAGCAAGAAAGTAAAGCGTAAGGTTGTTAACAATGATAAAAAAACACTAGGATGTTATCGGGTTTCATACCACTACACATGGATCAAGTCATGCAACATAATAAAACAACCTGCAAAGAGAGACAAATCAGTTAGTATCTTGTAGTCCTAGCTTCCTTTCGGATAACTAGCTACGAGAAGTGTGGAGTATTGCAATGCCAGCCATTCCATAATGAATGGTCACATGCTTTGCATTACTTCTTCATAAAATGTGTTCCTCGACCTTACCAAGGTTGCACTTCCATACGTCAACTGATTCCATTTCATAGTATGAAAGTGCAACGATGGGGGTGAGTTTACTCCACTCATGAAAACACTTCTAGACACCGAAACAGACATATGGTGACTACATACATCCATAACCAACATTCAATCGATATTCAGATCTAAAGGTACAAACATAGACAATTCATACCAAAAGACAATATGTAACACAAGTTGATGATCGAGCAACTAGTATTTATTAAGAGATTGAAGTCAAACTGAAAAGAAGAGTATCTCTATTACAAGTTATTGAATTACATCTCATTAAATGAAAACATGGGTAGCGAGGCTACTCCCCGCACCCTAGTGAATGAAACTACTCACTCATGACAAAGAAGGAGGTGAGAAGAGAAAGAAAGAATGTCATCTCCACGGAGGAGGGAAGGTTGAACCCTTGGTGAAGAGAGCAACGATCTTCGCACTTCGTGGTTGCCTTGATGAAGGATCTTCTCTTCCCACCTTCTTTGTTGAGGAGAGAGAAAGAAGAGAGAGAAGGTAGTTTGATGATGAGCACGGATCTCAAAACTGGCAGCCTTGGGGCAGTGGATGGAAGACCAGAGTGCTCTGGATCTGGAGAGGCAGCCTTTGGGCGTCTTCAAATCCGATCCTCTTGAAGTGACCCTTGAGGTCCTATTTATAGGCTCAAGTTGAGCCCAAACGGTCTTGAGACCGTGAGGCTTCTCGCGGTCTTGGGACCGTGAGGCTTCTCGCGGTCTTGGGACCGTGAGGCTTCTCGCGGTCTTGGGACCGTGAGGCTTCTCGCGGTCTTGGGACCGTGAGGCTTTTCGCGGTCTTGGGACCGTGAGGCTTCTCGCGGTCTTGGGACCGTGAGGCTTCTCGCGGTCTTGGGACCGTGAGGAGTCTTTGTAATTTTTTTGTGTTTTCTGTAATGGAAAGATAAGAAAAGTTAGTTTATTGATGTATCTGCAATAAAGTAAGAAAGTTTAATGATTCTATTTAGTTTATCTAAGAAAGAGTATGGAAAACTAAAGATAACTAATAAGATAACGTCACAAAATGGGAGGTTATCAATACCTCAACTTGTATAACTCATGTTCTCTCATCTTTTTCAACCAATTGAAATGAATCAAAGTTACAAACCCATAATTATCTCTGAAAAATTAGGATAAATGCATTAAGGAGGATCCATGGCCCATATATTGGCAGTGTCCTCTTATAATAAGTCTCTGAAAATAAATTAGGATAAAGTTTGGGTCCATATGATGAGAATGTCCTCTCACACCAAGTCCTTGAAAATACATTTGGGAGGTGTCATGGCATATATGATGATAAGATCATGTAGAGTGTTACAACCGATACACCCCATGTGGTTGATGTCGAAACACTACTCATATTAGGGTTGAAACCATGAATGGTTAAGGTTGAATCACCTTGAAGTGTGGAGGTCGAAGCACTTTGGTTGGAGGAGTACAAACTCATGTCTTATGAGGTTAATACACCTAGAATGGTTGAGGTCGATACATCATCATGATCTAGGATCAAAACACCAAGTGTTGTGATCGTGACAGATGGTGTGTGTCTAGGTCGCTACACTTTATGGTGATGGGTCAATACACTTACATTCATACATGTATAGATGATCAATACATAGTGTAGTGATCTCACATGCATTTGGGAGAAGCCACATCCAATATCATGATAGTGTCCTCTCACAACAAATCCCTAAAAATACATTTGGGAGGAACCATGACCCATATCATGACAATGTCCTCTCACAACATGTCCTTGAAAATGAATGTGTGAGGAGATAGGGCCCATATAATGACGATGTCCTCTCACAGCAAGTCCCTAAAAAACACTTGGGATGAGCCAGAACCAATATCATGACAATGTCCTCTCATAGCATGTCCCTAAAAATGATTTTGTGAGGAGAGAGGTCCATATCATGATGGTGTCCTCTCAGAACAAGTACCTAAAAATGCATTTGAGAGGATCTATATCCCATATCATGAGAATATCCTCTGATAGCATGTGATTGGAAGTGTATTTGGGAGGATCTATGGCCAATATCATGACATTGTGCTCTCACAACAAGTCCCTAAAAATAAAATTTTGAGGAGCCATGACCCATATCATGATGGTGTCCTCTCACAACAAGTCCCTGAATATGCTTTTGGGAGGAACTAGGGGCCATATCATGATGGTTTCCTCTCACATCAAGTCTCTGAAAATGCATTTGGGAGGAATCACATTGCATATCATGACAATGTCCTCTGTTAAGAAGTCACATGGAATGCATTTAGAGGGAGAGATTTCCCATATCATGACAATGTCCTCTCATAACAAGTCTATAGAAATACATTTGAGAGGAGCCACGACCCATATCATGACAACATCCTCTCACGACATGTACCCCAAAATGAATTTGTGAGGATCCATGGCCCACATCATTATGATGTCCTCTGACGGAAAGTCCTTGAAAATGCATTTAGGAGGATACATATCTCATATCATGACTATGTCCTCTCACAACAAGTCCCTGTAAATACATTTGGGAGGAGCCACAACTAATATCATGATAATGCCCTCTCACAACAAGTCCCTAGAAATAAAATTTTGAGGAGCCATGGCCCATATCATGATGGTATGCTCACACAGCAAGTCCCTGAATATATTTTTGGGAGGAGACATGGCCCATATCATGACAATGTACTCTCGCAGCAAGTCCCGCAAAATGTATTGGGAGGTGTCAGGGCCTGTTTCATGACTATGTCCTCTCACAACATGTCCTTGAAAATGAATTTGTGAGGAGCTAGGCCCCATACCATGATAATTTCCTCTCACAGCAAGACCATAAAAGTGCGTTTTGGAGGAGCCACATCCCATATAATGACAATATCCTCTCACAACAAGTCTCTAAAAATTCATTTTGGAGGAGCCATGACCAATATCATGGCAGTGTCCTCTCATAGGATGTCCTTGGAAATGATATTGTGAGGAGACAAGTCTATATCATTATGGTGTCCTCTCACAACAAGTACCTGAAAATGCATTTGAGAGGAGTTACATCCCATATCATGAGAATGTCCTCTCACATCATATCACTGGAAGTGCATTTGGGAGCATATGTGACCAATATCATGACAGTGTGCTCTCACATCAAGCCCATGAATAAATTTGTGAGGAGCCAGGGTCCATACCATGATGGCATCCTCTCACAACAAGTTGCTAAATATGCTTTTAGGAGGAATTAGTGCTCATATCATGATGGTATCCTATCACACCAAGTCTCTAAAAATGCATTTGAAAGGTGCCAAATCCTATATCATGACAATATACTCTCCCAACAAGTCATTGGAAATACATTTAGGAGGAGTCATATTCCATATCATGACAATATCCTCTCACAACAAGTCCCTGAAAACACATTTGGGAGGAGCCACGACTAATATCATGACGGTGTCCTCTCACAACAAGTCCCTAGAAATAGATTTTTGAGGAACCAGGGCCCATATAATAACGGTGTACTCTCACAACAAGTCCTTTAATATACTTTTGGGAGGAGATAAGGCCCATATCATGACAATTTCCTCTCACATCAAGTCCCTCAAAATGTATTGGGAGTTGCCATGGCCCATATCATGACAATTTCCTCTCACAATATGTCCTTGAAAATGAATTTGTGAGGAGTTAGGGCCCATATCATGACGGTGTCCTCTCATAGGAAGACCCTAAAAATGCATTTTATAGGAGCCACATCACATATCATGGCAATGTCCTCTCACAACAAGTCCATAAAATACATTTTGGAGGAGCCACGACCAATATCATGACAGTGTCCTCTCATGGCATGTCCCTGGAAATGATTTTGTGAGGAGACATGTCCATATCATGATGGTGTCCTCTCATAAAAAGTACCTACAAATGCATTTGAGAGGATCTACATCCCATATCACGAGAATTTCCTCTCACAACATGTCATTGGAATTGCATTGGGAGGATAAGTGACCAATATCATGATAGTGTGCTCTCACAGTAAGTCCCTGAAAATAAATTTGTGAGGAGCCAGTACCCACATCATGATGGTGTCGTCTCACAACATGTCGCTAAATATGCTTTTGGGAGGAACCAAGGCCCATATCATGATGGCATCCTCTCACATCATGTCTTTGAAAATGAATTTGAGAGGAGCCACATCCCATATCATGACAATATCCTCTCCTAACAAGTCGCTAGAAATGTATCTAGGAGGAGTCATTTTAAGGACCCCAACCTTCGTTTTGGGCTTACCCTGTTTTCTTTGCCTAAACCTGGCATTTAGAGGCTTGCCTAATCACCTGAGGTGTGATTAGGGTTGTTGTGCTTTATTGTGGGTCTTTTTGGTGCAACTTGCAATTTACCCAAGTTATAGGGTTTTTGTGCAAGTTTTCCACATTGAGAGATCTCTTTGTATCTCTTTGCATCCTCTAGGGTTGAGAGGATGAGTTGGGTTCCTTGTTTGAGTTGTTTTGTGCCTCGTTTGTGCTTGTTTAAGCTTGGGCTTGTTGTTGGGCTTGAAGCCCTTCCTCCTTGCTTGGTGTATCGGGCAAGAGGTGCTTAGGTGTGTCATCCTGGAGGTGTATCGGCCAAGGAGTGTTGGTGGGTGTGTTGGGTTGCCATGTTGGGAGACACACACTCCTCCACCTAGCATCGTTTGTGTCACCCCCTCTTAGACACATGGTGCTCGTTGCTAGCAAGTCGCAAGTCATGGACAAGTGGTGTTGGGGTGCTAGCATGTGGCGTGGATTTTGGACAAGTGGTCCTTAGTGGACGCCACCTTGCCTTGCTCTCCCCCTTACCCTCTTGTATACATACCACCCACCTTGCTTTCTAGTAGTCCCTTTAGTTCCCTTTAGCCGTTTCTCTCTTTTCCCTTGGTGGTCGATACATCCTTCCGTTCTTACTTCTTCTCTTCTCTAGTTGGTGGCCGAAGCTTGGAGGAGGTTCTTGGATCTTGGCGCTTGGAGAGTTGCACTTAAGGCGGTTTACATAACTTCTAACCTAGCTATACTATCTCCCTTATATAATGCTTTGTTATACTACCTTGATCAACTATGTATATCTTGATAGAAATGCTCATACCTTAGTTAGTAATGTTGCTGCCCTATGTGCTCCCTATATCAGGTTGGGTGATATGATGTAGCTACCCTTGAGGTGGCTGATCCTTTGGGTTGAAGAACCTCAAGCAACAACCCTCTCTGGTTAAGTTGAGAGGTGAGCTTAGGGTTTCTTAATCCAAGGAGGTATGGTAGTGTGTCCTTGAGGCAATACCCCTCTCTCACTTCATTGTTGAGAGAGGAGCCTATGTTCTAGCTATTTGGACTTCATGGTTAGTTGGTTTGGCTGATAGAAGTGCTGACCTTAGTTCTACCCTAGTAGCACATTATGTCCTTGTTGGTACCTTGGGTGACATAAGTGGACATGCCTTTGACGGTGGGCTTTGAGCAACACCCCTCCTTCCTTGAGTTGTGAGGTGAGCTCTAGCTCCTGCCCGATATGCTAGAGTTTGGAAATACCCCTCAATCAACCTAGTTGTTGCAAGGTGAGCTAACACTCTTAATGACCTTGGGTGATATGGTGTGGTTGCCCGATATGGATGGTGGTGTCTTGGTGCTTGTTTCCTGATATCCCTCTCTTTCCCTTGAGCTAGGGTTTGGGTAATACAATAGGTGGCTGCCTTGTTGACCCCTTGGTTGATATGTGGTTTGTGTTGGGCATTAGGGTTGGTTGGTTCCTTGCACAACATCCTCCTGGATGGTGTTGCGCAACACTCTGTTATGACATGATGCCCGTCATGGTGTTGACGATATAATGTTTCTTGTTATGATGGTAACCATTTTGGTGCTTGATCCTTGTTTACTTTGGGCGACAGAGTGGTGCGTCAGGTGTTGCATGGTGTTGTTGCTGCCTTGCACGATACCCTCTTTGGTAGTGCTGCCCGATATGGACCTTGGGATGGTTTGAGTTCTTGGGTGTTATGACCTTCGATGACAGGGCGGACCTTTGGGCAATATGGTTTGGGTGTTGATGCGTTGCCTGCTTGAGGCATTGCTCGACACAGCGTTGCCCATCATGGGGTGTTGCACGATGCATGCTGCACGTTATGGAGTTGATGTTTCATTTGGACGACAGGGGTGTGTCGCTCGAGCATTATATGTTGGTTCTGGGAGTGTTGATCGTTATCAGTTTGCTCGTGGCTTTTCAGGTATGGGTGTTACCCGATAGTGTTGGCCAACACAACTAGATGTGGTTAGTTGCCTTTAGCCGACACCAGTAGGGTTTGGTTGTAACCGATACCTTTGGTGAGGGTCGTGGTACCTTTTGGTGAGGGTTATTCTTTACTAGATGTGCTGTTGTGAGGGTTATGCTTGAAACCCTATTATCGTTTGGAATGATTATATGTGGATATTATATATATGCATGATCATCTAATGTTGCACAAATATATCTCGATGATGAAGTGTTTATGTACTCTCGAGCATACTAACCATGCATGTTTCATCAATTGAGATGTTTGATCAGGTATGAGCAGTGATGATGTCATTAGTGACATTTGCTTAATGTTAAAATGATGTGCTATAAGAACTATAAGAATGCACAAAGTGTGTTGCCTATGAGATGGTAACATGTGCTTGATGATGGGATGGAATCCCTATGATGGTTAGATCATGGTGATGGTTCATGACTATTGGCAAGAGGCCAAGTGGAAATATGTGATGTAAGATCCTTGAGATAGATCATGATGATGTTGATGGCATTGAGAAAGACAGTAACAATGTGATACAAAATGATGGAATCTATGTTGTTTATTCTTGTTTATGATAACATGGTTGACCCTGACAATCCACTTAAAATGCGTTAATTAATTACAAATGAAACTTTCATGTAGTTTGCCTTGGCCATAGATCCATCATCGTTAGGAGCTGGTGATGGTGAAATAGGTTCTCCTGTGGGTTAATCTGGAGTGCATATTGTTGAATATGCGGGGTTTCTCCTAGCCAAAAACAGGAGGATTAGAGTGTAACTTCAGTTGTAGACTCAAGATGTATATAAGAGCATGGTGAACATGCCCATGGATTAGTGTGATAGAGCATGAATGTGTTCATGGTTCAGGAGCATGGTGAATAGGCTCGTGGCTCAAGGTATGCTAGCATAGACACATGTACCAAGGTGGGCTAGAGGAAAGGGTAGCCTGTGGAGCTGACCTTGTGACTGAGGTCACTTAAGAAAGAGACTGTGGTCCTGCTTTGGATATCGTGCATTGACCACGAAGAGGATGAGGTCATGGAGTCCGTCTCTTCCATTGACCTTGTATGGCACCTACTTTGGGTTTCACAACCAAAGGTTGGATTTGAGTGGTACGACTAACTTCTTCATGGCATAATAAATGGTAATCCAGCCATATAGTATATTTGCTTAGGGAAAACACAGAACATTGGTTGAGGTCTTGCATAATGTATGATTGTTTCATATGAATGGCATAAGTACTTCTTGAAGATACTTATATGCTTCTCTGGTATCATGGTAAGCTATTATATATATATATATATATATGTATATATATATATATATATATATATATGTATATATATATATATATATATATATATATATATATATATATATAATTCTGTTCTTCGTATTTCATATATGATCTGGTTATCTTCTATATACTACTCTATCTTTTATGGGGTTTTATAGTTTGGCGGGGAGTTATGTTTCTCATTGGGACTGTGTGTCTCACCCCACTGGTTTTAACCTTTTTAGGTGATCGAGCTAGACTTGGTGGTGATCGTAGTGTTGCGGCTGAGCAGCAAGAGGATCAGTAGAAGGCAATGTTGGATATGTTGCTGCTGTGGTTGTTTTGTAGTAGAGTCTTAGAGTCTTCCCTATACTCTCAGGTCCTTGGATGTGTTTTGACAAGGTTTCACGATGTACAATCTTAGTATGGATTTTGTAACTTGTTGTTGGTCTATCTAGGTCTGATATGTATATAAATAGGTGATGTATCCTTGATGGATATGGAACTGCTGGATCCTATGTGTTGGTGGACATATATCATGCTTATGTATATATAACATTTTTCCTTATAGGATGTGGATCTGGATGTAATAATTCTGTTCTTATGATGCTTTCTGCAATCGGTTTTAATTTACCCATGTTTTTGATAATATGTGGTTTATGGTGGTTCTGCGCGTTTTCGCATGGCATTTCGTTGTCTACGTGACAGTGGGATGTCACAACAGTCACATTCCATATCATGACAATGTCATCTCATAACAAGTTCATAGAAATATATTTAGGAGGAGCCCTGACTCATATTATGGCAATGTCCTCTCACAACATGTCCCTCAAAACAAATTTGTGAGGATCCATGGCCCACATCCAATGATGTCCTTTTACAACAAGTCCTTGAAAATGCATTTAGGGAGAGCCATATCACATATCATGATGATGTCCTCTCACAAGAAGTCCCTGGAAATACATTTAGGAGGAGCCACAACTAATGTCATGACAATGTCTTCTCATAGCAAGTCCTTAAAAATAAATTTGTGAGGAACCAAGGCCCATATCATGATGGTGTGCTCTTACTGCAAGTCCCTGAATATACTTTTGGGAGGAGACATGGCCCATATCATGACAATATACTCCAATAGCAAGTCCCTCAAACTATTTTGGAAAGTTCCAAGGCCCATATCATGAAAAATGTCATCCATAAAAGTATATTTGAGATGATTCATGACCCATATCATGATACTCTCAAAACAAGTCCCCGAAAATGTATTAGGGAGGAGCCAAGGCATATATCTTGATAATGTACTCTCATAGAAAGTCTCTAAAAATGCTTTTGGATGGGGTTGGGGCCTATATCATGACAATGTCCTCGCATAGCAACTATGTAAGAATGCTTTTAGGAATCAAGCCCATAACATGGCAGTGTCCATTCAAAACAAGTCCCCAAAAATGCATTTGTTAGGTGTCAAGTCTAATATCATGACAATATCCTCGCATAACAAGTCCTTAGAAATTCTTTGATCGGAGATGTCTATGTATGTATTGTCCTCATAGTTGTTCTTTGATTGAAGAATGGTTAGTCGGGTGCTTGCAGGAGCCACCACCCATATGTAGCAATTGATGTTAGGGGTGGTGGTCTATACAATATGTTGCCAAGGAGCAATTTGCCTAACAAGACAAAGACTTGTTGGCCTTATAATGATTACAAAAGAGACTTGTTTGAGTCCGGTGACAACTGTCATGTCAATATCCCTTCATGAATGACTTTGATTGAATTACAATGACTCTCACCAGCAATTCCACAGACACACACTTTTTTTAAATTGTGAAATAAATGTGTTGATATATCCCTATAAAAATGCACTTGGGGGGAGCCATGACCCATTTCTTCTCACAACAAGTCCCTTTTGATGCATTTCTTAGGAACTGGGGCCCATATAGTGACAATGTCCACTCACAACAATTATCGAAAAATGCACATGTGAGGGTTGGGGCCCATACCACGATAATTTCCTCTTATATCAAGTCCCATGTAATGCATTTGTGAGTATCCAAGGCCCATATCAAGATAGTGTCCTCTCATAGTAAGTCTGTAAAAATAATGTTGGGAGCAGCTAGGGCCCATATCATGGTAATATCCTCTCACAATAAGTCTCTGGAAATACTTTGATCTGAGATGTGTGTATATGTATTGTCTTCTTAGTTGTTCATAAAGGAAACCTTTACGAGCTTGGGGATGGTTGGAGAATAGTTGATCGGGTGCTTGCGGTAGCCTTCTATCCTTTGCAGCAATTGCTTTTGAGTGGGCGGTCCACACAAGCTGTTGCCAAGGAGCAATTTGCCTCAACAGACAAAAGTCCCTTAGCCTTAGAATTTTATAAAAGAGATGTGTATGAGTTGGGGACGATCATCATGCCAGTATATCTTCATGAATGATAGTCAAATAAATTAGAATGACTGTCAACAATAATTTTTCTCAGACTTCTCCTTTATGAGTTGCCAAATAAATGTGTTGATATATTCCCATGAAACTGCATTGAGCATATTGTTGATTCTTATTATTAGTTGGAAGATGTTGTATAACTTACATGTTTGTTACCTAATGTTAGATGACAAGAATGTACGTCATCTAAAACTTTAGTGACAGTGGTGACAAGAATGTATGTCATCTAAAACATTGGTGACAGACATACATGTCACCTAAAAGATATGCCTCCTTGTATATTACACTTGACTCATATACATGTCTCCTAAATGGTAAACCCCCATTAGAACATATGTGATTCAAATGTATGTCACCTATCGTGTGTCACCCTTTCAAGTATGATAAAATGTCTATCACCTATGTCGCACAGACTACATGTGACATACATACATGTCACCTAAAGTATGTAACCCTTTTAAATATGCTAAAATGTATGTCATCTATTTTACGTAGGTCTATACAGATTATAAGTCATGTACAAATATGTCACCTAAAGTATGTAACCTTTTACATGACCGTCACATATACTATGTTTTTTGGTAGTGAGCAAGGATAATGTTTACTAGGCTCTGAATATGAAAGGCCAATTCCTAGTCAGGTTGGTGTATCGTTGGCTCAAAATGATGAAGGATCACATGACAACGACAAGGCAAAGGAATGGGCTGGATATGGAGGCATCGCTGGCCACCAAAACTAGCCCATTTTATTTGGAGAGCTAAAGAGGACATTCTGCCTACCAGAGAAAAGCTGAAGCTGAAAACAGTGATCGAGGATGATACCTGGCACAAGGAGAAAGAAGATGCTATCCATGCTTTAGTTGGATGTGATCATGCTGCTAGGGTATGGGCTTGTACCGACAGGGAACTGTGTTATGAGCCTACAAGGGAAAAGACGACAAATGATGTAGCAATTACCCTATTGATAGCTTGGACCCTTAGGAGCAAGCAGGTCTTTGATGGCGAGCACCTGTATATTCCAGCGATAGTGGCAGGGTTGAAGAAGTGGGTGGTAGATTACTATATGTATCATGGTGTCTAGGATACGCAACAAAGGGCAACGACAATGACGTCTACATGGAGACGACGATCACAGGGGATAGCGAAGATCAGCACAGATGCAAGCTGGGTGTGCAACCGTCCGAAGGGTTTGGGAGCTGCTTGACGTGGCAATGATGGCTCCGTCCTCCTAACCATGTAGAGGAAAGCTCCTTGTTACCAGTCGGCTCTGTGGGCGAAGGTGATGGCTGGTTCTGAGGCTATGAAGTTGGTGAACATTGAAGGCTTTGAAGCTATCTAGATTGAGATGGGCTGCAAGATTCTGGTGGATGCTGTGAAAAGCAATGGATATGGTGATGGCTATGAGAACCGGCTGGTTAAAGATATAGTCTTTTTCTAATCTTCTTTCCTTGCTTTGAACATATCCTTTGTACCAAGAACTACTAACAAACTAGCACACTGCTTACTTGTTTTGCATGTACGCTCGAGGAAGATCAGGTCATGTCTGAATCTTTCTGTGACACAGTCTCTGTAATAGCTCTTAATGATATGAATGAATGAAAACCGGGTTTGAACCTAAAAAAAAGATCTGTCGAGGCTGTTACTACCAAGGAGTCTGTGAGCCATCATATAGGCCCGTCCTTCCTCCATTGAGGTGGCACAATCCTTAATACAAAGACACAAAAGAACAATAAAAAAATGCCGACTGAGCGACGTACCAAACCAGCTTCCAAAATCAAAATTAAGTAGACCACGACAATGACAACATGTAAAGTTTGAGATCGGTATATAACTTTCTACTTATTCCTCTTATGATATACATTCCAATCACGAAATAGTTCCCAAATAGCAGAGCATCTTTTGTCCTTCATGCTGGGTTGATGTATTACCTTCAATTTTCATGTACTGGCAGAAACCGTTGACTTCTTGCAATTGCAATATCCATTCTTCAAAGATGTGCACTGATGTATTGCATTCTATCGTTCTCAAATTTCTATAATAGTGGCATGCAATTAAAGAAGTGTGTAATCCATTTAGATTCTTTGATTAAATCATCAAGTGTTTAGGCACTGTTCAATTATATAAACAAATAGAGAAGGTAGCTTAGTTCTTTATAGTGAGAAAACATCTTGGTGAAAATATGATATATAACTCCTTCAATTGTCAATTTATCAGCTCCAAAATCAACAATTAAGAGATTAATAATCCTTCTAATTAGTCATGAAGTATCATTGGATCTATGTCATGTGTATTAACTAAAAATTTTCAAGGCATAAGAGTTCTTTTTATATTATACACTAGCGTTTAGCTAATTAGTAAGTCTACCTATATATTTAGATTCTGGGAAAAAAAATTAGACTTTATAGCTATTCAGAAAAGAATGATAATTTTGTCAAATTTTGTGCCCTACATTATTCTCTCTATATGCATATAAATACATCCAAAGTCTCTTAATGTTTCTTTCCAGGCGGTGTAAATGTCCTATACAAAACTTATCTGACTGCCACGATCTTTGAGTACTAGAGAATATAAGTGCATAACTAATAGTCTCAAGTCATGCATGATTCAATGGCTGCCACATATTTTATCAAAGAGAAAATTGTTCTGTTTCATTATATACAATGGCTCTCATTGGGACGAATATAGTCGGGCATCTTAGCAGTCCCACAAAAGTTAAGTGATAACATAAATTAATGAACAACTACAACTCACTCCAATAGGGCATGCCATTTTAATACGTGTGTTGTTGTATTTTTTGCTGTATTTCAAATAAAAAAATGGCTTTAGTCCCACATTGGGGAATTCTGACACTTTCCTCCTCTTTATATATGGGTTCTTATGTATAGGATATTTGAGGAATACAATGGGTGGAAATCTGAAGAGTTGGAAGCTTTTTATCTTCTGGCATGCTCCTGGCTTGGGCAATGGACATTGTCTTTGATCCAATCCACCCTCCCTATCCTTGTATTCATTCCAAAGACAGGTCAAACTCACTTTTTGAGAATCAAGAACCTCAACTTTCAAGGAGAGGGGTACAAAGGGTAATTTTTCTCTAGTTTGATATTCAGATTGCTAATTTGAAAGTGTTGACTTTAGAGGAGGTAATCTAGTAGCAGTACCATTCTTGACAGTTATCTCTTTTGGGTCTAGGACCTTTTCCATCTTGGGATCAAGGAAGTGATCAAAGTTTTGTAAAGTCAGTTAAAAGGCCAGTAAATGCAATCTCTGAGTCTAAGAAAATTGCTTGACACTGGCCTGAAAACCTTCTCTTTTCCTTCCTTGTGCGCAAGGACTAGACTCCATTTTCTCAAATAAGTGATGATATTTAAAATTCTCTTCTCAATGTCGTATCAACTGAGTGAAAGGAACTTCATCTATATATCAATCACACTCGGCAAAAGGCGATAAAGACCCATTTAGACTCTTTTTGTTTCTATAACACATTTTCAATCTAGTTGATAGGATTCACTCATAGGAAGAATCCAAGTTCAATTTGTTTGAGTTCAAACAAGAAGGTGTGAGGGAGTAGCTCAAGTGGTGCGACTCGGCAATTTCCAATATTAAAGGGACCCGGGTTCGACTCTAGGCAAAAACCCTCAGGGTGCAATAAAGGCCCCACGTTAATAAGCACGCCGTAGTGCCCCCATGTATGTGGCTGGTTCTGGAGTTTACCCTTGGCTGGGTGGGGTCCAATAGTGGCCGATCCCGGGAGGGGTTCCTCATTATAAAAAAAAAACAAGATGCCTCTGATAATAGATTGAGCTCCAGCTGTGCTTTGTTGATTGCTTTCTCAGTCCTGAGTCTGAACTAGCAACTTTCATCATGAAAGACGCTTTCTCAGTCTCTATAAATTCAAACTTCATTCTCACTTCAGAAATAAAACTAATAAGGCCTAAAGCCGAGCGACGAGTCCATTGGCATGAGAATCAAATGAAATAGAGTGATAACACTCAATTGATCAAAAGAATCTTAATGACAACTTCTATTCCTATCCTAGCAGGAAAGGGATGAATGAAATCCCTTGTTCCATGAAAGGAAGCTAATGGGCTGCATTTAGAAAACCATGAATCTTTACCCTAATGAAGGTAGTTGATGGGAGGACTAGGTTGTTTCAAAAGGATAGAGTTCTTTTATATGATGCTCTATCTGTAATGGATGGATGCCTTAGCTGCGGGATAGATTCTTTCAAGTCTTCTTTTTCTTTGATTGCCCCAGTCCTTGACTTGAACACTTTGTTGAAGTAATTGAGGCCATCCCTTAGTGGACTGATTCAACCTTCTAGAATATCTTACAGCCTAATCACTGGTCTCCACTCATTCATGCCTTCCTTCAAGGCCTATTCTTTTGGATAACTTTCTTCCCTTCTTTTCTAGAACATCCTTTTCTTCTGATTGATGGGACTTCCTTCACACAAGAAATAGCAAAGACAAGAAAAAGGATATAGGAAAGACTAAACTAAGGCATCTTCATAGTCTGAAGAGGGTTCCCTACAATTTAGAGGGCTCAGATCGAAGAAAAAAGCAAAAGGACAACTATACAAAGGGATAGCTATTCCTTGCATCGTTAAGAGTTATATATGACTTCTAGGCTTCCAGGGAAGGGAATGTCATTCTTCTCTATTCGTAGTTGTAGTTGAGGTCGGGTAAAAAAGAGAGAAGATTTCCTTCCCTCAAAAGTTACAAAGGGCTTCAAACACGCATGGTGGGACAACCCGATCGGATTTGGGCCGGTCCAGACTAGAAACTCTTTAACCAGACGCATCGGCACACATCACATCCTATGCGTAGAAGGGTGCAAATCTGGCCTCCCACAACCACTTGTGTGGGCACAACACCAGCTCAATTTTTTCACTTGGTCCACTAGTCGATTTAACATGTGTTGTGACCTTTCAAGGCTGCGGTTGAGACTGTTTGGAAGAGAACAATGCAGATGTCTGTTCTGTTGGCAACCGCTGGTGTCTTTTTGTTTGACAACCACCATTGCAACTCTTCTATAAAACATAAACATTGTCGAGTGTTTTCATATAGAAAATAAAACTCTCTCCCGCTCGTATCTTCCGTGTTTTTCTATTACCACCAATGCTATCTGTGTAATCGCTGGAAGAACGATCAACTATTGTTCACTGGAGACTGCAACTTGTAAGTGCACGCATCGCCGCTCCAAACATTGTTGTATCTTGGGAGAGTATCCACTGTGTTTACTATTACACCAATGTATATCTACGAATAGGCGGAAATACTCTTAAGGACACTGCATACTTGCACGCCTCAACGGATCTAGTACTATTTCTTATTTAATGTTTTCCTACTTATATCCATTGAAAAAATAATCTTAAGAGTAATCTATTTTTTAGATAGGTACTAACATGGAAGGTTTTGAAATCACTCCTGCTTCTATGACACCAACCACTTCCAATAATCCAATTGTTACTATTTCTACTGTGTCTACCAATTCTTTGCCTGACGTAACTAAGATCGAAACTTTTGTTAGATCACACTATCGTCATTGGTAAGAAAAGGTATACACTACTTTGAAAGGCACAAATTAGCCTTTGCTCTATCTGAACCCAAACCACAAACTTATTTTGTTAAATGGTAAAACGCAAATTAGATTTGTCATCATGTTATTTTATGCACTATTTCTAATCAGTCATTTGATGTGAATTTTTAAAATAATTTTTTATCTGAAATTTGGACAAGTCTCAATAAGAAATATGTTCTAGAAGAGGCTTCTACAAAAAAAAATCACGATTGCAAATTTTTTGGAACTCCATATGTTTGAAGATAAGAAAATAACAAGTCAAATTCATGATTTTCGAATTTTACATGGTGTTTTGAAAAAGGAAAATATAGATTTTCCTGAGTCTTCCATCATTGGCTGTTTAATTGATAAAATGCATAATTCTTAGAAAAATTACAAGAAGAATTCAAAATATAAAAGAAAGACTATGTCATTGGATGATGTAATTTTACACATCCGAGTTGAAGATAAAAATTGTTTAAGAGAAATATTCTATTTTATTAAAGAATTGATGTCTTCCACAAATTTAGTTAATAGTGGTGTTAAACAAAATAATAAATCCTCTGATCATACTAAAAATCGTTGGAAAAATAAAAAGGTTAATAGAAATAAAAATAAAAATAAAGGTCATAAAGACATTAAGAAAAATAATGTTTTTTGTTATGTTTGTGATAAACTTGGTACACTTCTCCTAAGTGCAGGCATAGAAAGAAGCAAGTGGTCCAAGATTCCAAAGAATCAACTACCAACCTTGTGACAGAAGAAGTGTTCGTGGCATTCCTCAACATTGATAATATGGAATACTTTCAGAATCATGATTGGATCATCAACTCTGGGGCTTCATGCCATGTTTGTGGCAAAAGAGATACCTTCGTGACCTATGTTAAAGTAGAAAGGGATGTGCACCAATTGTCATGGGCAACTCAAGTTCATCCCGCGTGGCTGACAAGGACAATGTCAAGGTCAAGATGACTTTTGGGAAATTTTTGTTGATAAAAGACGTGTTGTTTTTGCCTGACCTTAGAGTATATTTACTCTCCATCTCCCAAAAAGGTATCTTTTAAATATGATCGGGCCATAGTTTCTAAGTCTGGGGAATATGTTGGCATGGATTACAGTTCAAATGGTTTGTTTCTCCTTAATGTACCAATAATTTTGGTAAATAATATTACTTCTTCTGCTTATATCGTTAATTCCTTTGATGTTTGACATAATAGACTTTGACATGTCATTTCAAATATGTACAACATATGAAATATTTAAGATTGCTCAAAGATATTCATGACGTTGTTGATTTAAATTATAAGTGTTTAGTTTGTGCTGAAACTAAATCTACAAAGAAACCATGTCCTTAAATTCTACATTGGGATTCCGATTATTAGAACTAATACATACATATCTTGGTGACTTAAAAGAAAATCTGTCTAGAGATGGAAAAAGATTTTATATAATTTTTATAGATGACTTCTCTCACTACACAAAACTATATTTTTCACAATAAAAAGATGAAGCTTTTGAGATGTTTGTTAAATATAAGACATAAGTAGAAAACCAACTAAATCAAAAGATAAAATGTCTTCGATCAAATATGGGTGGCGAATATGATTGTTCACCATTTAATATTTTTTGTATAAATCATGGTATTATACATGAATATACACCTCCTTATTCACCTCAATCAAATGAAATTCCTAATTGCAAAAGTAGAACATTAAAAGATATGATGAATTCTATCATGATAAAATTAGGAACACCCAACAACTTGTGGGGGGAAACAATTATATCATCTTGTTTTATTCAAAATCACATTCCTAGTAGAAAGACAAATAAAAGTCCATATGAATTATAGAAAGAACATCCTCCTAACTTAAAATATTTAAAAGTGTGGGGGTATATAGCCAAAGTTTTGCTAACCGGACCTAAGAAATGAAAATTAGGACCAAGAACTCTTAATGGTGTTTTTATAGGGTATGCTCAAAATAGTGTTGCATATAGATTTCTAGTTCTTTCAAGTAGAAACAATATTATAGAACCAAATATTATTGTTGAATCTAAAAATGTAGAATTCTTTGAGCATATATTTCCTATGAAAACTCATATAGAAACAAGTTCGAGTCCATTGAAGGAAACTTTAGAAAATATACCTAGTACATATGATAATAATGATTCTTTTGAACTTGATAATTCAGAACCTAGAAGATACACTAGGATGAGGAAGGAAAAGATTCTTGGTGATGAATTTCATTCCTCTATTGTGGATAATGATCATCAATATTATCATGATGCTATTTGCTCCTCTGATTCCTGTCTATGGAAAGAAGCAATTAATAGTGAAATTGAATCTATATTACCCAATTACACATGGGAATTAATGGATCTTCCATGAGGTATTAAACCTATAGGTTGTAAATTGATATTCAAAAGAAAATAAAAAATTGACGGAACAATTGATAAATATAAAGCTAGATTAGTTGTCAAGGGATATAAGCAACAAAAGGATATTGACTATTTTGATACATTTGCTCCTGTAACTAGAATCTCTTCCATGAGAATTTTCATAATTTTGACATGTATAAAGAAATTAATTATACATCAAATTGATATCAAAACTGCATTCTTGAATGGAGGTTTACATAAGGAATTTATGTGGATCAACTGGAAGGTCATGTTGTTCATGGGAAGGAGCATATGATATGTAGACTTATCAAATCTCTCTATGGCTTGAAACAAGTGCCAAAACAATGGCATGGGAAATTTGATAAAGTAATTATATGATATAGGTTCCATATAAATGAAGGAGATAAATGTATATATTTTAAAGTCTATAATCAAGGTTGTGTTATTATATGTCTTTATGTGGATGACATGCGTATTTTTGGCACTAATATTGGTATCATTAACAATACAAAAAGTCTTTTGGCTTCTAATAATCTCATGAAAGATATGGGAGAAGCAAATGTAATTTTAGAAATTAAACTACTTAAAATTGATGACTGCATCATGCTCTCTCAAGAACATTATGTTGAGAAAATTCTTAAAATATTTTCAATATTTGATTGTAAGTCTATGAGTGCACCTGTTAATTCAAATTGTAATCTTCAAAAAAAATAAAGGTACTTGCATTCAACAAATAAAATATGCACAAGTAATTGGAAGACTAATGTACTTTATGAATTGTACTCGTCCCGATCTAGCATATGCGGTTGGGAGATTAAGTAGATATACTCAAAGTCCTACAAGGATCATTGGGATGCTCTACATAGGGTTTTAAGATACCTAAAAGGCACAATGAATCATGGGTTGATTTTTTGTACATCTCAAACTGTGCTAGAAGGATTTTGTGATGCCAATTGGTTTTCTGATTTAGATGAACTGAAATCTACAAGTGGCTACATCTTTACTTTGTGTGGAGGTGTTGTTTCTTGGGAATCCACCAAGCAAACATGTATAGGTTGTTTCACTATGGAATTTAAGTTTATTGCCTTGGAAAAGGCTGGAACTGAAGCCGAATGGATAAAACATTCTTCAATGGATCCTCCCATTTGGGAGAAACCTTCTCCACCAGTGTATATACACTACGATAATCAAGTTGTCATAGAGAAAGCTAAAAAAAAACTTATAACTAGAAGAGTAGACATATCCATCTATGTCACAATATTGTGAGGTAGCTTATGTATAATAGCATAATCTTTATGGATTATGTAAAATTAGAGTTGAGCTCGGCCGATCCTCTGACAAAGTCAATACGTCAAAGACTTGTAAGTAACACATTGAGAAGAATGGAGTTATGCCCATACCCAGAGTCAATGTGATGGACACCCAACCTTCATGAAGAAAGATCCTGTAAAGGAGGTTCAATGGGAAACATAAACTCATTGTCGACTCAATGTATAATAATGATTTGTATCTCATTCTTATGACGTAAGCAATAATGCACAGTGAATTAGTTGAATATATTTTATTCTTAATAGACTTCATAGCCATTATTGGTGGTGTATATAACTACAATATATACTTGATGAATTCTAACTGCATGAGAATGGAGTGGGGCCACTCCTATTGAGACATGGGCAAGTCTCTAGAGAACTCATGAATATTCCCTGTAAGTGCATGATGTAAGGCGCCAAACTGTAAGAATGACAAGTGATTTTATGAATGTCATGTGAGCAATGAACATCTAATTAGATAAAAGAAGAAGTGGTTCAAGAACATAATTTCACCATTGTTATACAGATTACGTACATCCACTATATACTTTGGTCTAAAGAACATAATTCTACTAAAGGTTATGCATGTCATTTGTTTAACTTCCTCCAGCGATTTACTTGAATTTTAATTTTGCTTTGTTTTGTTATAGTGGGGGATTATTGTATTTTCTACTATATTTCAAACCAAAAGGCATTGACTTTAGCCCTTATTGGGGATTTCTGACACTTCCCTCCTCCTTATATATGCGTTCTTATTTATAGGATATTTGAAGAACACATTGGGATAAGGGCTTCACACGTGCATGGTGGGGCCGCCCAATTGGATTTGGGCCGTTCCAGTCCGGAAACCCTTTAACCGGACGCGTCGGCGCACATCGCATCCTACGCAAAGGGGGGATGTAGATTCGACCTTCTGGAGCCCCTTGCGTTGGCACTGCCCTAAGTCAGTTTTGCCACTTGGTTCACTGATCAATTTTAACATGTGTTGCAACCTTTCAAGTCTGCGGTTGAGACTGTTTGGAAGATACCAATGCAAGTGTCTATTCGGTTGGCAACTACTCGTGTCTTTTCGTTTGACAACCGCCGTCACAACTCTTCTATAAAATGTAAACGATGTCGAGTGTTTTCCGCACAGAAAACAAAACTCTCTCCCGCTCATTCTTTTATGTTTTGTTGTTGGCGACAACATTGTCCGTGTGATCGTTGTAAGAACGATCAACTACATTCACCCAAGACTGTGATTTGCAAGTGCAAGCATCACTACTCCAAACGTTGTTGTATCCTGTGAGAGTACATACAATGTTTACTGTTGCACCGCTGTTCGTCGTCAAGTAAGGGGGAAATACTCTTAAAAGACAGTGCATACTTGCACACCTCAGCAAATCTGATGTTATTTCTTGTTACGATTTTCTAGTTTATATCCACCGGTCTGTTTGGTTTTGTGGCATGCATCGCCAACATGGTAAGAAGTTTCAAAATAATGTCCGTTAAGTGCTTGAAATTGTAGGTATCGAAGGAAATCATCCTCCTATGTTGCTGTGTAGTCCGATTGTACTTATCCAAAATTATATTGTATTTTGTAAGAGTGACAAGCGGTTTTACATGACGAAGTGGTATTTTTCCGAGAGCGGATTTGCTGCTCCCTTCTTAAAGAGGAGTAGGCTACTCCTCGTTGGATCCACTACATTTCTGCAAGCATTTACAAATAAAGAGCCACGATTTAATACACCATACACATGTTCGTTGGATGCAACAAGAAGCAACCTGCGCCTTCTAAAAGAGGTACAGCAAATCCAAAGGGTATTTTGCCAGGCTCGAAAGCGCACCTTCTTTTTCTTTGGCACTCGCTACTTATCAGGGTCTACTCTCAATGTAGTAAGCCAGTCTTATACAAAAAAAGTTAACTTTGTCGTTCATAAAACCAGTTATTGCTTGTAATCTCAAATGTACTAACTTTTTACTAGTGTACTTCCTTTGCCTTTAGCAAGCTCCCTACTACAGATAAGTTTGAGGAACTACCATATAGAAGTGTGATACAATCCCGACATATTGATACAAGCAACTTCTAAGTGGTTGTTAGTTAGAAAAGAGCAGTATCCGTCATGCGCTACACGGAGAGCATTCTCATTGTCAAGGTAGGGTCAAGTGCTCCTTGCTTCTTGGATCTTCTTTGGCTCCACCCTATGCAAATGTCATTCCTTACTTCTTCAATCTTCTCTGGCTCCACTCTATGCAAATGTCATTATATTGCCCAATAATTTGACCCTAATATTACATGGTTGAGCAATAGGTTTGTATATTCCTTTGGTCAATATATGTAGATGAGAGTAGTGGCGAATCCAAAAAACAACGATGAGGGGAGTTAAGTTATGCACTATTTAGGAATACAACAGTTGCAGTCCACCTTGGTCAAGACACCATGTCAAAATCAAATGGTGATGTTCACGTTCGTATAGTAACGGTTGATTGTTGTAAAAAGAAGAGAAAAATCGATCAACTAGTGAATTGTACCATTGCTTTGAAAGGAAACATGACATCGCATTCCTTCCAATGGAATGATAGATTTAACCTAACAGTTAAGCAATGCATCACTTACATTTAAAAAAAAAATTGAAGTTTGAACCTTACGAAAAAATTATATCGAAATGGTAATGTTTGAACTATAAGTACAATCAGTATGACAAGTCAACAACTATATTGTTTAAAACTATAAAGAGATAAAAATATACCACTAGCTCTGATTAGAATGTAGGAGTTGTATTCTATGTGTTTTCATATTTAAAAATGGTTACAAAATCATTTCATCACTAGTTATACTAAACACTTCCTGCTCGATATAGCATATCATCATGCAATTCAACCATTCATCACCCATCTTGTTACATAAATCTATCTTAACAATGTTTACTACTAGAAAGCTCGTTCAAGTATTGATGTCACCACATATAATATTAGTGTCAGTTCCATGAGGTGATAAACTAGTGGAAATATCAATTGTTGTTATGTTTCGACGATCTTTATAGAAAGACAGAGAAGATCATCCCAACCTAAAAGTTCATATTGCCATCAAACAATATGAATGAAAAAACCAAGTTGATCTTTCAAACACACAATCAACAAGCCATAGAAGTTTTTTATGATCAAGTCTTAAGAAAGAGTCTCTTGGATAAAGATAAAAAATGTTTGTTAACAACTATGTAGGAATTTTACTAAATTGGTTATTCATCTGAATAGCAACCAGCTCGATCACAATATTGAAAAGATCAACATGATTGTGATAATAATAATTAACCCATTGATGATCACGTCTTGAAGATCCTCTAACCAATGTCCGGTCTTCCATATTTGGTAATGGAATTGACTTTGTGATGCAAAACTTAGTTACATCTTCCCAAAGTGCAACCCATCCACTATCAATCATTACTTGACTAAGATTTTGAATACATGAAATAAATATCATGATTATTTTGGTCTTCTCTTTTGTAAGGCAAGCGACAACTTATTGGTTAAAGTCAAGACTTTCATTATAAAATGTAGTATAAATATCAATTTAAAAGGGCTGATTTTTTGTATTGGACGTGATGTTTTACTTCTATTACTTGAATCAATTTCTTGAAGTGAACTGATCTTTAGAACCTCACAACTGAATCCCACATTATGAATATGCAAATGAATGCTATATCATGTGATCTCCATCGAGTATCACACTCTCTTTCTAGACTAGTTTCTTGGTTTTTGCCCCTTCCTAAAAAATCTCACTATTATCTAATTTCTCCAAAATATTACTATGAGGTTTAAGAAGCAATGCATCTTTTCTTTTAAAATAAGAACAATTCATGATTACTAACAACTACAATGTCCTTTACAACAACAACCACCGATTGAAATTCTTAAGCAAAACAATGGATATAAATGACATATGGATTTTCATTTAGAATCAATGTTTATTTACATTAAATTTAACTCTCATGTTAGAGGCACCATCATATCCATGTCCTCTCAGTTTCAACATGGATAAACCATGCTATTCAAACAATACATCCAAAGTATATTTTAATGAACCACCTAAAGTATTATCACATGATCAACACCAATAATCTTTCAATAAGTTTTCCTTTTTTTACAAATCTACATGAGAATAGATGTATGAACTTTAGATTGCAATGTAGCTAAATTGGTTTAAGGTACTAACTTCACAATAAATACCACTTTCTCCTTAATTGATGCATCACAAAACTCATCAATAAGTAGAGAGAGATATTTATCTTAGAAATTGTCATTAAGACCTTCTAAACTTTTTTTTTGGTAACCCAGGAGACTCGTAAGGCTTGCACCGAGCCCAACCTGGGGAGCTCAACCCCATCCCATAAGGAGCGTAGCCCATTAAGTCATGCAGAGGCCGGTAGTGCTACGGGAGAAACAATTCCGAACATCACCATCAGGGGGATTCAAACCCGAGACCCTTCATGAGGGGCCCCGTGCTGCGACCACTTGAGCTACTGCTCGTCGGCTAAGACCTTCTGAACTAGTGGAGATGTAATTTAATTATTCATGGGAGCATTTTCATGAAATACACATGCAATTTCTTTACTTTTATCTTTTGTTTATTCTGTTAATGTCAAAAGTTCCCCCTATTTCTTGAAGTAGAATACTTATCATGACCATAAAAAGAAAGACCCTATAATAGGAGGAATGTTACCACATGAATACAAGTAGTCAAACAAGCTCTATATGCACTTTTTTTCTCCCAAATATGAGTAGAAAAAATGTGTGATACACATTGCCTCATATTTTTAAAATCATCACAATGTAGCCTTGCATTACTATGATCCTACCAACCACATCCACATGTACATTGAAAACTTCCATTGCTTTCTTCCAATGTTAAAGCCTACTTTTGTGAATGCCTTATTATTGAAGTTACCAACCAGCGTCTTGTTTTTGCTTAAGGAGAGAACAATAAAAGCAATAAGTCACATATTTCTCCATGCTATATTCCAACCAATCAAAATTAAGAACCACACTACTTGAAAGATTTCACTTTGCGTTCCTTTTCTTAGAAGGAAACTTTTGACTAACCAACTGACAAGGACACAACAGAGTACGCTCTTATTACTTGACCTTAAAATTTGACGTCATACTACCCAACCGACTGACATGGGTACCACATAGTACACTCTACTAACTTGACCTTGAATTTTGACCTCATACTACCCAATTGGCTTTTGATGTCCAGGATCAACAATAACAACATCTACACTAAATTCACACCAACATAAGGCTTCTTGGGTGAACCAACACTTACATCTCATGTTAAACTTCTCACATTCTCATCACCTTTTTCCATAGGTTTATAGAATTTATTCATTGTTATAATTCTCAAAGGGGTCTATTACATAATAAAAATTAATATCATCACCCAAAACTCTCATATTATTTAAGTTATATATTGGTTTATCACTTAATACAACATCTATAAACTGACCTTCTTAATATTTAAATAAAGAAACAAGTATTCCACCATAGTTGACAAACACTGATATAAGAAAGTAAAAATAAGGTATAAAGTTGAATAGAAGAGAGGGGATATAAAATAAATACTTGCAACAATTGATTATGAAAAAGGAGGTATAAAATATAAAGGAATTGGTACCTGGAGATGTCAATAGTATTACTTGCCACAAATTCCAATCTCTAATAAAGAAATCTGGTTATGATTCAGAGAAAAATGTTAACTTGTTTGAATATGATTTGAGAGCTTGATAAAAATCTAGAAACCTATCATGAATATCCATTAAAAGGCATACAATGACCTTAAAGGACTTCCAAAAAAATAGCATTTATTAATTACATAAAGAACGGTACCTCAAATGTACATGGTGTGAGGTATCCAAAAGGTTTCTCACATCATTCCCCAAACAATAGTGTATATTGTACCTTTTTACGCTAGATATGCCATGTCATATATTTTGAATCAAGGGCTCTAGAGGGGGGGGGTGAATAGACCTTCACAAATCTCACAAGATGAATTAGACCACCAAATTATATTAAGTGCAGAAACTTAAACATACAACCAATTTGAAGTCCTAACTAGCATGCATAGCAAGGGTGAGAGACATGGAAGAACATACACTTGGACAAAGTGGTTTAGAGTGGTTCCACACTTTAAACTAGAAGTGAGTCAGTCCACTACCTAGAGGTGGTTAGGGTCTAGGAATTTGCAATCTTGATGCTCTTATATTCATTCATAAGATTACAAGACAACAACCACATTCATCCAAGGACTTAATACCTCAAGCAAGGATTTTCAACCTACCGAAGGAACTTACCCACTTGAACCATGGAGTTTTCAGCCTTCAACAAGGACTTACCCACTACTTCTTCAAGTTTTTCACCTTCAAGGAATTACCTATCCTTCTTGAACGTCTGCCTTGCCTATCTCCTTCACTTGGAGATCTGGAACACCATGCTTTCTTCAACCTTGAAGAACCACAACTCCTTCTCCTTCACTCGGAGAAGATCTTCAAGTCTTTTCTTCAATAAGGAAAGGGGGTAGGAATATGGAGGTGGAGAGCTTTATATGGATACAAGGGGTATCTCTCTTACAACAAAACCTATCTCACTCATACTCACAGATTTGACTTGAAGGTAGAGAGGGAAAGGGGCTCAAAGGTGTGAAACACTTTCAACTAAGTAAGAACCAAGCATATATGGAATGAGCAACCTTGGAATGAACTCCAAGTGGTCCTATTTATAGCTGAGGGTGCCCCTTTGAGTTGGGGTACACTTAGGGTAAAAAAAATAGCCATTTTTTCCCAAGGCAACATATCTATTTTCTCCCAAATAAGTCACCAACAGTCACAATCACTTTTTCTGCAATTTCCGTACAGTGCAATTGGTCGAGTTTCAATAAAGGTAACTCGACCGATAGGGTAAAAGACAAACCCAAATTTCAAACCATCAGTAAAGTTTGTCCTAAGGAAACTTGACCGACCAATGACAGTTGTGTTTGGTCACTAACCCCATCAGTGGAGTTCTATGAGTGCACAACTCGACTGATGCACTGTTTAGAGAATTGATCCTAGTGGATGAGTCGAGATTGTAACTTGACCAATTGACTGCATGTGATCAATTTTTTAAAGTGCATCACAAGTGATTAGAACTTGGTTCTAAGTATCCCAATGAATGTTTTCATCTAAGTTACAAATCATATCATCAATACAAGTGATTACAAAAATCTTCTAGGGTCATTTACATGGATTTCCTAAATTACACACTTGTATAGCTTTTGACTTGAACTGTAGCAAATTAGGGCTTGAGTAGTTTGATTCTTTTCATGTACCTAACACCTGAAATCAATCTTAAATACACATATTAGATACATATGAATGGAATGGTCAAGTCATTATCAAAATATGGACAATGTATAACCTCTAGGCCAACATTTTCCCCCTTTTTGACAATGACAAACCATTCCTCAAACATATTTAAAAGGATATAGAAATTATACCTTTGTCTTATGAATTAGGGGGATTCAAGATATGAAGAATGTGAATTACTCCCCCTCAGTCTATGATTACTTTAACCTACATATTTAGTCTATATACACAAAGCAATTGTAGAATGCATGTATTATATGGTCCTTTGCAAGTTACATGATAGAATCATTAAATGAACAAGAAAATGATCTCATAAGCAATGAACAACAATATGACAAAGAATATAAATATGATTGAGTTTCAAGACATATAAATTCTCTCCCCCTTTTGACATTATCAAAAAGTAGGGGGTAGAAGAGCATATACTCAGGTTTTCTCCAAACATAATCAATCTGATAATCATACATGCAATCTCACATCATATGTCAACCAGAGATGAAAGAAACATACAATCTCAATCATAATCAAAATATAGTGAAAAAGGCACCAACTTATAATATATAACATGATTAAAGAGAAAGAGTGCACATAATATAGATTACAACTTAGAAGCATGTCTTATAAAAGCAGCTACAAGCAAGAAGTGATGAAAAACTGAAGATAAAAAATAGTACATCTCAGATAATGTACCCAGATGTTTCTAATACAAAACAGCCTAGAAAGATGTATATGATTAGCAAACTAGACTAAAAACTAAGTAATAATATAGACATCTAGACTATCTATGTCCACAACATCATCATCATCAACTCTAGGCTCGTAGTCCTTGTCTCCATCTGAAGGTGCAGCGATGGTAGTGGCTTCATCACCAGAATTACCACCAGAGTCATCACCATCATAGGAAGCATCCTCACCATCACCATCATCATCGTCAGCAGCAGCCTCAACATCATCCTCCTGGTCAGGTATCTCCTCGTCTGTAGGAGGACTAAAGCCACGATCGGGTTAGTGAGCATTCTGCTCATCCCAAGTCATACCAAGAGCATAGAGCTCATTGTCCTGTGGGAAGGATGGAGCAGAATCATGAAGACTGGCAAGCAGGGTGGCCAAGGGGCCAATAGGTAACAATAGGTAGGAGGGAGCAGGACCACCAACAGCAAAGGGTGGAGGAGCAGCAGCAGTAGAAGGCTCGGGGGTAAGGTAGTAATGATGATATGCATAAGAAGCATAATCACTACCGGGGAAAGGCTGGTAGGTGGGGTAGGGGTGTGCACAAGATATGTTCATGGTAGACATGATTGAACATAGATCCTGATGTAGGTGCTCCTAAACCTGTTGGTTGTATTCTTGTTGGTGCATCATGTAGCCCATAAGGGTTTCATTTGATATACGAAATGAAGCACGACTAGGTTGAGGTGAAAGAGGAGGAGGAGATTGGGCAGAGGAGGAAGGGGATGCAGAGGTAGAGGCTAAGGGTGAAGCACTAGGAGCAGTGGAAGCAAAGACATGCACATACTTCCGAATCATGGTCTCACTGATACACACACCCTTTCTAGCTAGCTTGTAATGAAAGTTAGAAAATAGTGATTTCTCAGTGGGAAACTAAAACAAACCACAAATTAGGGATGGATACGGTGGATGGGTGCCTCGAGTGTTCTTACCAGAATCAAAATAGGTCATATTGTGTAGAATGTATCTTGACCATTTGACTCTGATATTCTCAAGGAGGCACTACATTATAACCACAGTGTTCTCTACAATATCTGTTTGATTTTTCTTTGGATGGATGTTGTAGTTGACCACTAAGGCTAATACACGCTTCCTATGATCGAGGGAGGAGGAGGGTAGAGTTCTCTTCTTCTTGTATGGAACATCAGGTTTCTTGAGATAGCAATGGATGTCAGGAAGAGTGATCTCATTCTGCATATAGAAAACCTTAAGATCCAAGAGGTCAAAATACTCGTCGTATTCCTTGCGCCAAGTGTCATTCTCATTATCTCTGGAAAACAAGACATTTAAAATATCCTCAGATATTTGAAAATGCTTCTCGGGGATCATGGAAGTCAAGATCACTTGAGTATTTAGCAGGGGTACAAGGGTGTCATAATTCCAACACAGGTTAGCGTAAAATTCATGAACTGCTTTTGTACTTGTCATTGAATTATGAAAGAAGTCACGTTCGACAGCCAGGGAAGAGAGGTGATGCACGACTGACAACTTAGCTACTTAGTCTATAACCGCTTGATGCCTAGGGCTAGGCTCAAACAAAGCTCTAAAAGGGAAATGACTCCTAGGAAGAAGGTCCTTATACCTATTTACAACTTCTATTGAGACAAACGAGGTGTCATCAAAGGGAATCAAGTGGGAAGATGAGGAAAATGATGGAGCATTGCTAGAGGTGGGTCTCTTTCTCCTATGGGAAACCATGGAGGTGAGAAGAAGGAGAAAAAGAGATCAAACACACAAAGCAAGCCATCAAAAACGTCCAAACATCAACATTGGAGCAAAAGGGGAGGTCTAAAGCTGCCTATCTAGGTCGAGAAATGGCTAGGATAGGGAAGGGAAGGGTTTGGGTAGAGAGATTAGGGCTAGAAGAAGGGGAATCAGTTGACTATTCTCTAGTTGAGAGGGAGAATAGTCGGCCGAACCCAACTTAAGTTGTCTTCAACTTGCTGATCGGTCAAGTTATGAGAGTTAGAAACTCGACCAATTGGTCCTATTAGAACAGCTCTCAGCCACAGATCGGTTGAGTTTGTCCTGGGGGAAACTCGACCGATGGGCAACCTGACCTAAAACCATCAAACTCAATTTCTAGCCATATGAATGCTAATTAAATTCATTTTTTAAGTCTATTATGTATATTGAACATACTTAGGAATATATCACTCATCATTGGGTACTATTTAGCAATAAAACCTGAAATTCGAGAAATGCCCAAAAATAAGTGAAACTAAGCATGTCAACAAGCACATTTTAGCAATTTTAGGCAAGCAAGATGAGTAAAGCATGAGCAAGACGTATAGGATAACAAAAACTAGCTAGATAACATGTCAATATCATATGAAGCAATTATGAGCAGTTAAGATCTAATAAAATTAAATTGCTCTCTAGCTAGAGGTTTAGTGAAAATGTTTGCCACCTGATTTTTGATGACCACATGCATGATATAAATATCTTTATTGGCAATGTGATCATGAAGAAAATGATGGCGAACCTCTATATGTTTAGCTCTACTATGAAATATAGGATTATAAGAAAGATTGTTTGTACTAGTATTATCACAATAGATAGGAGAAGCATCAAAATGTATGTTAAAGTCTTGGAGCATTTGCTTCATCCATAGGACCTGGGCACAACAACTCCTGGCTGCAATGTACTCAGCCTCAGTAGTTGATAATGCCACGATGCTCTATTTCTTGGAAAACCAAGACACCAAGCATGGTCCTAGAAAGAAGCAAGTGCCACTTGTGAACTTTCTATCAACCAAACAACTTGCATAATCAACATCACTATATGATATAAGAGTAAAGTCCCTTGACTTAGGGTACCATAGTCCAAAGTTTTGAGTTTTGGCTAAGTACCTCAAAATCCTCTTAACAATAATAAGATGTGATTTGCTAGGACTTGATTGAAAGAGAGCACACAAGACAATAGTAAACATAATGTCAGGTCTAGAGGTAGTTAAATAAAGTAAACTTCCAATCATACCTCTATAGAGCTTCTCGTCTACCTTCTCACCTTATTCATCTCTATCAAGTTTGGTGGTGTTGGACATGGGTGTGTTCATTGGCTTCATGTTCTCCATTCTAAAGCATTTGAGTAGTTCACTGGTGTACTTGCCTTGGTTGATGAAGTTTCCATCTTTGGTTTGCTTGATTTGGAAGCCGAGGAAGAAAGTAAGCTCACCCATCATGCTCATCTTGAACTCACTCTGCATAAGAGAAATTTCTTTATTCCTTACCACCTTGCCATTTTTATCAAGCTTATTGCGGTAGACCTATTTGGTGCCAATGATTTTTCTATCACTTGGTCTTGGCACTAGGGTCCACACTCGGTTCTTCTCAAATTTCTCTAATTCCTCCTTCATGGCTAGGATCTACTCGTCATCTCCAAGATCTTCCTTGATGTTCTTTGGCTCCAGCTATAAGATGAAGGCATTGTCTACTTGTTCTTTGTTGTAGGCAGCTTGTGTCTTCACTCTCTTAAATGGGTTGCCAATGATTAGATCTTTGGGATGATTCTTTGTGAAGTGCGAAGTGGGATCCTTATTCTCTTCATCTTCTACTTCAACTTCCTTCTTACTTTTGTTTTCTATGTTGAGGTCTTTTAGGATAGGAATTAATTCATCTGCAACATCATTATTAACAACATTCTTGCCAACAACATGGTTATTTTCAATAAACTTAACATTAATAGATTCTTCAATTTTAGATAGTTGAATATTGAAAACTCTATAAGCCCTGCTTGTAGTGCTATAACCTAGGAAGAATGCCTTGTAAGATTTCAGATCAAACTTGTCAAGAGAATCCTTCATGTTTAAAACAAAACAAGGATATCTTAAAATGTGGAAGAAATCAATGGATGGCTCTCTACCCCGCCATAACTCATACAAAGCAAGAGGTGCTAACGGCTTTAGCCCGAAACTTCTTAGGAATGTCATATTCTAGAAGCATGGTCCTAGCCATCTCCTGTAGCGACGTATTCTTTCTCGCTACTACCCCATTTTGTTGAGGTGTATGAGGAGAAGAGAAATTGTGTGAGTAACTAGATTTTTCACAAAAATGCTCAAAAAGATCATTTTAAAACTCTCCCCCATGGTCACTATGGATAGAAACAATCTGACAAGAAGCTTCATTTTCAACTTGTTTCCAAAAGCTCGAGAAAACATCTAGAGTATCACTTTCAGAAATGAGAAAGAATGTCCAAGTATAGCGAGAGAAATCATCGACAATCACAAGACAATACTTGGAACCACAAAGCGTTTGAGTTCTCATAGGTCTGAATAGATCAATATGAAGAAGATTAAGAGCTCTTTTGGTAGTAAGGACTCCTTTGGATTTGAAGGAGATCTTGGTTTTCTTGTCTTGTGTACAAGGTTGGCATTCCTCATCCTTTTCAAAATCCAATTTGGGAAGTCCTCGAACCAATTCCTTTTTGCTCAATTTCTTCATTTGATGCATATTCACATGACTCAATCAGTGATGCCAAATAGAAATATCATTTTTGTCCACAACCAAGCATCTATCAAGTACGGGATTTAGAGCATCAAGCACAATAACATAAATATTACCATTTCTAGTTCCCTTATATATGACATTGTAAGTGAGGGAATCTAGAAGAAAACATTATAAAGAAGTAAATAGAACAAGATATCCATTATCACAAAGTTAGCTTACACTTATCAAATTGTGATGTAGGCCATCAACAAGCAAAACATTTTTGATACTGAGCTCGTTGGCTACATCACCCTCACCTATTACCTTACCCTTTTTGTTGTCTCCGAAGGTCACCGATTCTCCTTTCTTTTTCATGAATTTGCTGAAATGGTTGATTTCACCTGTCATATGCTTTGAGCAGCCACTATCAACAATCCACCTTCTTTTGACCTGCATGAAAGAAGGATGTCGGTACCCAACTCAAACTTTGGGTTTCGAGGTTAGCTTGGGGACCCATTTCATCTTTG
Organism: Alisma plantago-aquatica; assembly: GCA_963693085.1. Lineage (NCBI taxonomy): Eukaryota > Viridiplantae > Streptophyta > Magnoliopsida > Alismatales > Alismataceae > Alisma > Alisma plantago-aquatica. The sequence continues at coordinate 526,910,649 of OY856411.1, forward strand.
GGTTGGTCCCCTTTGGCTTGTAAGGACAATAAGTAGAGTAATGATCATCACATTTACAATGAACACATACCATTGGGTTCTTAGAGCCAAAAGTCTCTCCATAAAAGAAAGGAGGTTCCACACTCTTCTTCTTACCGTTACTCTTATTCTTGTTCTTACCCTTAGGAGCAGTCCCATAATATCCTAAACCACTAGTACAAATTTGTTTGGTAGAGTGTTCTAGGACAACATTAAGGGATTTCTTTCCCGTAAGAAACTTTGCAAAGAAGCTCTTAACTTAGCATTATCATCACTAAGGTTAATGTTAGTAGAAGATAAACTAGCAAGATCATCTCTAGCATGCAATAGGTCGGCTTCTAAACAGAGGGCTTTAGTATGAAAAGAATCACGTTCTAGAGTAGTTCTAGCTACCTCATTACTTTACAAAATAAGTTTAGAGGATAGATCATTAACTTGAGCAAGCAACTTAGCATTTTTAGATTTAAACAAAAGAATTTCTTTTTGGTAAGCATGAGTTTCTTGCTTCCTAGATTCATCAATGAAAATAAGTTCTACATTTTCGATTTTTAAGAACATCTATCTCATCTTGGCATTTTTGGTTTTCTTCCTTAAGAGTAGCAATGGTCTTAAGGTAGACACCATTCTCAACTTCAACTCCATTGTATTGGAGCTCAAGATCAAGAAATTGCTCTTTCAAGGTATCAATACTATCAAGGTGCAACTTTTCATTTTGATCAAGAATCTCAATCTTAACATAAAGATCATATATAATCTTTCCTAACCTTTTCTTTCTAGATTTGCATTTAGTAAAAGATGATCGACAAGCATTAATCATATCAATAAGTGTTTCTTTAGACAACTCATGCAAGTTGACTACACTTAACTCACTTACCTCACTTACATCATCACTTGTAGAGGCCATGAGAGTAAGGTGGCATTCACCATCTTCAAAGCTAGAAGAACTTGAGGAAGACTCCTCCCAAGCTGCTTGAGCTGCATCTTTGCTTCTTCTTTCTTTCTTCTCCTTTCTCTTGTATTTGCCTTCTCTCTTGTACTCCTTGTCCTTCTTGTGGTTGCTCTTGTGGTGGAACTTCTTGGCCTTGGGGTAGTCACTCTTATAATGGATTTTTTGGCCACATTCATAGAATCTAGGAGTTGATGAAGAAGGCTTCCCCGTGAAGTGTTTGCCCTTGGAGTAGTTAGCTTCATGCTCATTTGGGCCTTCATCTTCACTTGAGGAAGGAGGAGGGGACTTGAGTGCAAGTTGTTGCTTCGGAACTATTTCTTCAATTTGAGCTTTGAAAGTTGTGTCCTTAATCTTCTTGGACTCCTTCTCTTCTCTCTTTTCTTCTTCTTCTTGCTTATCAAGCCTTGGCTCATGAGCTTGAAGGTTGCCAACCAGGTCCTCGATTGACAATTCACTAAGCTTGTACACTTCTTTAATGGATGTCACCTTGGGCTCCCATCTCTTTGGAAGAGATCTCAAGATCTTAGAGTTGATTGTGCCTTTATCCATCACACTACCAAGGGATGCCAATCCATTGATGATCACATTAAGCCTTGTGTACATGTCTGCCACTCTTTCATTCTTACCCATCTTGAAGTTCTCAAGTAGACCACCAAGCATGTAGATCTTGGCTTCCTTCACTTGCTTCGTTCCTTTATAGGTGACACATAGCTTGTTCCAAGTTTCATGTATGATGTCCTAAGAGGAGATCCGGTTGAACTCAGATGCAGTGAGGGATGCATAGATCATGCTCACGGCTTTGGCATTGAGCTGAGCTTGCTTCATTTGGGCTTCTGTCCATGTGGAGATTTCCCCCTTTGGATCTTCATACTTTAGATGCACCACCTTCTACATCTCATAGCTTACTCCTTGGAGATAGAACTGCATTCTTCTCTTCCAATAGAGGAAGTTGGTTTCGTTGAAGACCAGAGGTCACATGGAGAAGCTTCCCTCCAAGTTGAGAGATCTAAGTGATAAATCACCCATCTTCTCCTACTTGTAGAAGTAGCTTGGAGAAGACCTTCTCTGATACCACTTGTTGGATCAAGGGCTCTAGGGGGGGGTGAATAGAGCTTCAAAAATCTCACAAGATGAATTAGACCACCAAATTATATTAAGTACAAAAACTTAAACATACAACCAATTTGAAGTCCTAAATGGCATGCATAGCAAGGGTGAGAGACAAGGAAGAACAAACACTTGGACAAAGTGGTTTAGAGTGGTTCCACACTTCAAACTAGAAGTGAGTCATTCCACTACTTAGAGGTGGTTAGGCTCTAGGACTTCGCAATCTTGATGCTCTTATATTCATTCATAAGATAACAAGACAACAACCACATTCATCCAAGGACTTAATACCTCAAGAAAGGATCTTCAACCTACTGCAGGAACTTACCTAATTGAACCATGGAGTCTTCAGCCGTCAACAAGGACTTACCCACTCCTTCTTCAAGTCTTTGGCCTTCAAGGAATTACCTGTCCTTCTTGAACATCCGCCTTGCCTATCTCCTTCACTTGGTGATCTGGAACACCATGCTTTCTTCAACCTTGAAGAAAAACAACTCCTTCTCCTTCACTCGGAGAAGATCTTCAAGCCTTTTCTTCAATAAGGAAAGGGGGTAGGAAGATGGAGGTGGAAAGCTTTACATGGATAAAAGGGGTAGCTCTCTTACAACAGAACCTATCTCACTCATACTCACAGATTTGACTTGAAGGTAGAGAGAGAAAGGGGATAAAAGGTGTGCATCACTCTCAACTAGGCAAGAACCAAGCATATATGGAACGTGCAACCTTGGAATGAACTCCAAGTGGTCCTATTTATAGCTAAGGGTGCCCCTTTGAGTCGGGGTACACTTAGGGTCAAAAAATAAATGTTTGTGCCCAAGTCAGTGGATATATTTTCGCCCAAATAAGTCACCAACGGTCACAATCACTTTTTCTACAATTTCCGTACAGTGCACGACCGATAGGGTAAAAGATAAACCAAAATTTCAAACCACCGGTCGAGTTTATCCTGAGGAAACTCGACCAACCAATGAAAGTTTTGTTTGGTCAGTAACCCCATCGGTCGAGTTTTGTGAGTGCACAACATGATCGATGCACTCTTTAGAGAATTGATCCTAGTGGATCGGTCGAGATTGTGACTCGACCGATTCACGACATGTGATCAATTTTCTAAAGTGCATCAAAAGTGATTCGAACTTGGTTCTAAGTGTTCCAATCAATTTTCTCATCTTAGTTACAAGTCATATCATCAATACAAGTGATTAAAAAAATCTTCTAAGGTTATTTACATGGATTTCCTAAATTTCACACTTGTATAGCTTTTGACTTGAACTGTAGCAAATTAGGGCTTGAGTAATTTGATCCTTTTCATGTACCTAACACCTAAAATCAATCTTGAATACACATATTAGATACATATGAATGGAATGGTTAAGTCATTATCAAAATATGGACAGTGTATAACCTCTAGGTCAACAATATATACTCGTGGAAAGTGGTAAGAAGATTTTTGGTTGGTAGTCAAGCAACAAGTGAAGAAGGATTTTGAGGTTTATCAAAAAAATTATGAGCTTTATGTTTGTGTTTTCTAGAAATTAACCACTGAACAAGTCTATCCAAATCATTACTTCAATACTTTTATAAACATAAAGTTGTTGGCTTCTCTCTTTGTCACACTCTTTTCTGCTCACTCAACATTCTCATTGCCACTTGATCATTACATTCTCTACTTATCTCTCATCAATCACTTTTCTAACCTCTCATCAAGCACTTGTTTCTAGTTTCATGGTGATGAATATTTGCAGTACAAGCAATGATGACTAGAGGACTAATTTTACAATTTCATAGCCTCCAACAAGGACAATGGGAAGTGGCTGGCATTCTTCTATATACCAATCATGCCATGACTAGGGATAAGACTTTTCAATTTATTGCAGAACTATCGATTATGGAGAATTGTTTAATTTGTTCAGTTGCATATGTAAAGATTATCCATCTAGATGATATTAATTTTGAATTGAATTTTTTCAAGACTAGAGTGGGGCTCGAGCCTTGATACCCCCTATATATGCCCCTAGATGAGATGATAAATCTTGCCTATGTCCCCTCATCTTGATTAAATCTAACTTTTGCTAAGTCAGAGTATAAGACAAAGGTTGATGGTAGGTTTATAGTCAATCATGAAATATTGCTATTGTTTTCATGCTATGGATTATTATAAGAATTCATTTCTAATGATATGCTACACTGACATCCAGTTGTGTAAGGGTTTGACATAAATATGATTTGTTGCATTGAAGGACAATCAATGATTTCCACAACTTGAACACATGTGAGATAAAGGAGCTATTTTAGGTACATCATTTCTAAATGTAGAGAAAAATGTACAAAAATGTACAAAGGGAACATTCTCAACAGGGACTGATGCAAAAGTATGTTTAAGATAGAAGGATTAAAGTGGGCAGCTAGAATATTAACTATTTGATAGGAATATCCTTAGATATAGTGGATAGTATGACCCAAATGAAAATGATATATAGTCTTCTCGGAGGAATTTCGATGGACATGGGAAAGATGTGTATAGGCTAGAGACATAGGGTACAAAATTGATATGCATTCATTGACAAACATATGAATTGTGTGAGAATTGTGGTTGATAAAATTTTGAAGAATGATTTTGTCTAGATAAAAAGTATGCACAATAGATTAGTAACTTTTGATCTTGTTCTTAAAAAAAAGGTTTTTAATATTGTTAGTTATTATTCATCCTAAGTTGGACTATGAGATAAGGCTAAGCATGATTTTTAAGATGACATGAATGAATAGATTAAGTAATTTAAATATAGCAGAATATCATTATTAGGAATTATTTAAATTACCATATGGGGAGTAGAAATATGACTTATGAGAGAGAGTGTGATGATTTTAGATATCAAACAATAAATGAAGAAGGTAAGATGACATTATATTTTTTAGTTGGATATAATATGGTTTTGGTAAACTCCCATTTCAAGAAAAAAAGTTCACATGTGATTATATTCGAGAGAGGACATAATAGTAGACAAATGGATTACTTCCTAACAAATAGGAGGATGAAAAAGTATGTGAGGGTTATAAAGTGATTACTAAAGAAGAACTAACTACCCTACATAGTTAGAATTTTTAGTATGTTAACATAAAAATTTAAAAAAGGTAAGCATTTTTAATACGATAGAAGGATCAAATGATGGAATCTTAGAGGAAAATAATTGAAATTTATAATAAACTTGCTGATGAGGTCACTTAGAATAGGTGTTCTAATATTAACACTATGTTATCATTGCATGAGTTTGGTATAACCAAAATTTCCATGGAGGTATTTACGCTTCCAAAGAGTGTGAACCTCCATAGGATGAGACTTGGTGGTTGTATGATGAAGCATGAAATAATACTAGACTCAAAAGGGAGATTTATTAATCCTGCATAAAATCCAAGATGTTGCAACATTTTAGATATATAACCAAAAAAGAATGAGTCTATATCAGTAGCTTAAGAGGACAAATGTAAACACAATAACGAAAGATATGATAAGACAACCACTAGATAAGGGGAGAAGATTTAAATAATTTGGTTCATAAAATAGTAATGAAAGGAAAATGACTGATTCAAGTTTTTTCATCAATAATAAGATATACTATTGGTAAAAGATGATTGTATCATGAATCAATCGAGTAGCTATTTTCATAAACTATTCCATAAAGATAAATGGAATAATATGAATGTATCTATGGATATGAATGCCAAACATATCACTTGCATATGGTGAGTTTCACTATCCAAAGTCAAGAATGCTTGAAATAAGAAGAAAATGGACAATGCGTGTGGTGTAAATTTTATCCTAATGATATATGGAAGAGTTTACAGAATGTATCAACACGTGGTTAGAAAACATGTTCAATAAGATATCAAGACAAGTACAATGTAGATGTGTAGAGAAATAGTACTATAGTCACCATAGTTAAGAGTAAAGTGACATTTAAAAATGCACAAACCAAAAGGGTATCAAGTAGATTAGTCACACTACGAAGCATTGTAAAATGTTTGTTGGGTAAAAGATGAATTCTACAATCTAGATGTTAAACAACCAATCCGAATTCATGCCTAGAAGATTCACATCCTATGGTAAATTTTTTTACAGACGATTATAAAGAAGTATAAAGATAAGACATCATCACATGATTTTTATTGATTGGGAAAAGTCTCATGATCGAGTACATAGAAAAGTATTTTGGTTGGGGTTTTGAGGAATAAAGATGTACTTACCCAAAATATTGAATTAATTAAAGACACATATGATATATCAAGTCCATGTGTCAAGACTCTTAGAGGAGAAACATTAAAATTTCTCATCACAATTACTGATTGTTGAAACTAAGGAATAATTGATGATAAGTGGATCATTAAGAGAAATGGTGTGGCCATGCTGGATGGAGTGGATATGTCAAAATGTGATAAGTTTAGTTGTTGATCAATATTATTGAAATGGATTTTGATGCTCAAATTGATGTCATCATATATTAGTGGAACCAAACTAGTATGTGACATGGGGATCTCTCTAAATTTAAACATGTAACTTTTGCAGAACAACTCTAAGACCAACCATGCTATACGGGGGTAACATTTTGATCCAAAGATATAAGGTTTAAACAAAATAAATGTCACCAAAATGTGAACCCTACAACGGGCACTTCACAAGATAAGGAACAATAACATCGAAATTACTATATAAGGATAAAATTTGAGGTATTGAATACAAATTGAATGGTTCATGTAGGTTTCTTGTGATGGTATGGAAACATATACAATAGTTAAGAAAAGTGATATTGAAATCAATGGAATTCAAGAATAACTTGTAGAGTATGAGGCATGCATAAATTGGGAATATCTTATAAGGGGATATATTTGATTTTTTGTCTTGATTAGAATCTGATCACAATAATGTTGATTGGTTTAGAAGGTTCAGAAAACCCAACATGTATGAAATTGAGGCTTAGACTATATGATGATAGAAATTGGAACAATAGATAACTAAAAAACTAACTTTCAACATAGCTCATTTGAGAAACAAGGAAACAATGTTTACGATATGTAATAGAGAAAACACCATTGATCATCTTAACTTCTTTACAACAAAAATGTGATTAATTTTCTACAAACTATTTTTACTCATCTCCAACAGAGAGAATGGCATGTTTTATTTATCTTATCTCTTATAAGTCATGTAGGGATACCAAATTAAATCATATATTTCACCCAAGGAAATATATCCATCCATGAACTAAAAGAGATAATGGGGCCAGTCACAAAGACTGGTACACAATTATTATTCAGAAAGAGAACAAATATGAACTATCTACTCAGATTTTCCAATAAGAACATGAAAAGAATTTAACATTTAGGAATATATCAAGGATTAAAAAGGGTTTTCGATATGAGAAATATTCATCCAATATTCATGATAGGAGTTAATTTTTCTAATAGATAGCAAATGTTCATATCTATTATGTTTGCAAACTTTGTGTTTTCTCCATCGAAATGAGAACACACCAATGATGGATCAATTGTTTGTGGTTTAGAAATATGTTTACTTTTAAAGTAAGAGAGGTTCATCAAAGTATGAATAAACTCCTCGACGTGTGTGGGATTTATGTGGACATCTATATTTTCATGGGTAATGGATTCGATCTATTGACATATGATTTGGTTAATGGAAGATACAAACACATGTCTGTGTTGTCGATGCCCACCATACTATCTGTGAAATGATCATCATGTTTATTTGTTTCTCATGTGTTCTTGTTCCTTTTTGTAACTTACATTATTTATTTCCAAGTCATTATCTCATCTTTAAAAAATCAATGAAGAACAATATTTCTTTAGTTAACATAAACTTTTCATAGTCATACTTGATTTCACCATAACCATCTATAATTTCCTAAATGAACTTATCTTATTCAAAATGTTTATTTTATTATCTAATCATGTATGGGTTGAGTACCTTGTATAAGATAAGAAATGACATCTATTTAGTGATATATGAAACCTTTTTCAGTCAATCAAGTACAACTATTATCAAGTCATATAAGTCAATGATTACAGAGGATAGACACCAATGATTTTTCTAGATGTGCAACCAATCGATATGATGTCACAGTAATTTAGATACTATTCATGAAAAGGTACTTCATGTTTGTACTTGACCAAATGAAATTCATATATGATTACATATGGGTTTCATATTATGTCATTACATCCAATTATTCTAGACATATCATTATGTCTTCTTGTTCTCATTATTCAATTACAAAATATTAATGCTTCAGGAACCCAAAGATATTTGTGTATGTGCTTATGATCAACCATCCTTTATACAAGGATTTATATATGTCCCACTTTCAATTACTAGCTATCATCCAAAATACTGAGTGTATTTGCTAGTTTGTAGATCATAGTCCTCATTTGTTGTTGGGAGTTGAAAACTATAAAGTGTGGTACCTATGATAGAAATAACTCATTTCTTAATAAAAAAAGGGAACAAAAGTTATAGAAAATACCACACATTTATTGCAAAGGAATATATAATCCCATATGTATGCTTTTGGAATACCAAAAGTATAATAGAAAAAATAAAAAATCATAGTATTATAATTTCTCTAGTCAAAGTATTCAAACTTCATATGGATGGATACACGAAGGAAAACTATATAATTAAACTAAATGTGACTAGTTTCAGAGGGAAATCTGAACACCTCAATTTTGTTTACAAAAAGACCAGCTACACTTGTGAAAGTCTAGGGGAAACAAGGCGAACTCTTCTAAAATTCCCTCATCCGCATAGGTCGGGAACAAAATCCCACAAAAGAATTCCAAAAGAGGATAAACCAACTAAATATGGTATACACACATTATTATTTAACTTGGATATATTTAGGAAATATGACAGAAAAAACATAATAAATCTCTCATTGAAGAAGAGTGGAACAATTATCATAGTAATTTACATATGGGGAAATAAAGTCAACATATAGAGTTAAATCATAGTATAGTTGTAACAACCCTAAAAATTTAGTTAGAATTTAAAGCCTAATCAAAGTCGTGTCTCAAAGTTCCTTTGCGTTTATTCATGTAAAACCTTAATTTCACTATTGACCTTCATATGTCTAGTTACCTAAGTCCAGGTCATTGATACTTGTTATGCCTAACATGATTTAATATAGTTCTAAGATATATGTAAACCCTAGTGTAACCAATGCACATGACAATTCTATCTTAGTTTTCATCATAGTAAAATAATACACAAAACCTTACACTAATTAAATGATCATGAATAGTTTAGGTTTAAAAACTAAATGATCCCACAACTATGTGTAATAGGATCCTTGATTGTTTTATGGGTATATAAAAAGATACTAGATATTCCCTCAAACTTTATAAATGTAACTAATTTATAACTAATATTAATGCAATAATTACACTAGGCACCTAATATAGTAAATATCATGATTCCCCAGCAAAAATATGAAATCTAATTGGATATTTGAATTCCTCATGTTTTATTTAAAAAACTTGCCATGACTAATTGTAAATGGTTAACTTAGAATTCCATATTAAAGTAAATAAAAATAGAAAACCATATAAATTACCCTATTTATAAGCGTAATGTGGACGATGAACCTTGATAAAAACTAAGTTAGATAAATGTAGCCAACATTATGTATCATACATGTCCAATATGGTCTACTTATCTTGTGTTATGTCTGATCCTTGAAATCAATATGACCGACTGAGGACCCTATCTTCTTCCTTGTGTATCCTCGATGTTGAGGATTGACAAGAACCAACTCAAACAAAAAGTCTCTAGATCTCCATAGTTATGATCAAATATAAATTTATCCATCTTTACGTATATAGATGTAACCCCCTTATATATGTTCTTTCTCTCACATATCATGTTATCCAAAATAAGTGACTTGATATAAATATACTTTATGAATTCATATTGGTTATATAGACGATATATATTTATATATCTAGATATATATACATATTGTATATACATAGATATTCACACACACATATATATGTGATTATATATATACACATACATACATATATTTACATATATATGTATATATATATATATATATATATATATATATATATATATATATATATATATATATATATGCAAACACACATATATATATATATATATATATATATATATATATATATATATATATATATATATGTATAAATTGGGTATTTCCGGGTTCAAGTTCATAACACATCTGAGAGAATGTTTCTGATGATTTTATTTTAATTTACAATAATACGACATTTCTATCTAATTAGAAAGAAATCATCTATTACATATTACAATAAGAATAGTTCTCACTACTACTAATTCATTTATGTTGTCGTTGACTTGATAATTACATCTATTTTACCAACTATGTGATTACGAAATTCCATATTATTGAACATCACTATAAACTAATACTAATACAGTAGTATGTAGGTCTCATTTGCACAACAATATATGTAGTAGATAAAGTAGTCTACTTTATGAATATGACTAGTCTTTATGTCCCAATATTCTAGTTACAATCTAATCCTTACTTTCTTATATAACCATATTAATCTAGATACTTACTATGTGGAATACAAAAAGAGATTACAAACATATATGTAAATAAATACACACACACATATATATATATATATATATATATATATATATATATATATATATATGTATATAAATGTATGTAAAGGCACACACAAAAAGATATATATATATATATATATATATATATATATATATATATATATTCATTGAATCAAGAATCTTTTTTCTCTATAACTTCAATTTAAAAAGGATCTAGTACTGAGAATATTGCATGTACTAACTAATATATTACATCAAATGGAATATACAATCATAGTAAAAATATATCTTTGCACTCTAGCTCCATGGAATATATATACTATGGAACTAGAGGACTAATCTATATATATTTTTACTAGGATTATGTATACCACTCTAGGTATTATCTTAAACTATACATGCATTAGTTTCATTGATTTTTAGAAAATATGAGATACATGACATAATCTTCCTTGATCCAATTTAGTTGTAGGCATTGTAATAATCTTTCTTCTTTGATCTACATTGAATCTAGATTCTTATACCGAGTGCTAGGTGTGGTGATTTTTGAGATAATTCCCTTGTGGGAGTTACATGCATGCTCAAGTAGAAAAACTAATTGCAACCATGAGTAAATGTGATGGGAGTATATTTTCCCACAAGGTGATTAATGTCAATGAGTGGGAACCCAAAAAGACTCATAGAGGGTTCAAATAGTGTGCTTTAAGATCTAGTCATAGTTTTAGGTTCATGAATGAGGTCAACACACCAACAATTTTAGCAACATAGTTTGTAGTGTTAAATTTGAACTTTAGTCACTATTGTGGGTACTAGATGTGGGAGAGACGGTTCCACCCCATTTTGATGAATCAATAAGTGTCTAGGGAATTTATTGAGGGTTTATTAATGGTGTAAACAATGGTGGGGGAGGGAATGGAAATAACAATTATGTTTGTGGTTTTGTTGATGATGCTATACTCTAATACACATACTAATGGGGCTAGGGCCTTGCAAATGTATAATATCGTGTGAAGTAAGGGAGGATATAATTGAGAAGTTGGATAATGTGTGTAATTCTAGTTATGAGTAATAGATGGTTTCACACTTGTAACAATTCACAAAGGAAGGCTACGTATTCATCATCAATTTCTTATGTAAGAAAGAGGTGGTGGCGGTGGAACCCAATTTTGGGTTGGGTGGGTAGTCAATTTATTTGTTGGTTTAAAGGAGGTGGAGTCAAGGTAAGACTGAGATTGAAGTTACATGAGGGGAAAGATGAGTTTTGATATCCTTACCTTTAAGCATAGGTAATAAACACAATAGATAATAGAAACACTTACTCTAGTCAAAAAGTAATTACTGGCCGATGATAATTCTAATTATATTATAGTTGTTTACTTTTTCCAAATATTTATAACTCATTAAACTTTAATCCATAAGCTTTGAAATTTTTGTCATCACTTTCATTACTATTAAATTATATGTTAAAAAAAAACTAATACACTAAGTTAGTGCTCAAAGTTAGTTGGGTAAACTACCCACATTAGATATCTAAAGATACTAATATCTTGTAATTCATTTACTAATTTACATTGATATGAAAACTAATAGATTTTAAAGTGAGAGTTTTAGATGAATTCAAGGTGGAATCAATGTATTTAGGCATAATCATTAAATTTGAAGTTGTATGCTACATTGATGATGGTAATGTAGAATAAACTATTAAACATGCAAGAATTTAATGATGCATATATATATTGATAAAAGCACAAGGTGTATTCAAATTCACAATAGTTATGATAATATCAGATTTCATACTAATTGCACTTTGGATACCAAAAAAAGATTTCATACTAATAACATCAAACTAATATCTATAGCAATCATCTACCAATACAATTTTAGAAATCAACTTCAAACTCATTATTATTTTTTAATGCTACTGAATACTCAAAAAGAAATAGTTCACTGGGATCCCACAAAGAAAATAGAATATTAGTTGTAAGTTAAAATATCATTGAATTGGACTACATAAGTTACTGCTACAAATAATTGTGCACCAATGTGGGGCTTAGCATCAGGTGTGAGATAATCACTCTTATGGGATGATAATTTGAGATAATTGTTTTAGTATCTATGCTTTTCTTTCAAACATTTGGTTACTTTTAAAGTAATAGGCTTTGACTAAAGTGTGAATGGACACTTATGCCTATGATAAACACACGTGTGTGTTATCGTTTCCTTCCTAGTTGTTGTGAAATATGCATCCATTTTTATGTGGCACGTGTGACTTTATTTTCATTTCTAGTGAATTTTTTTCATCCATGTAATTTTTTGTTTTCTAGAAATCAATGAAGCAAAATAGTTCTTTGGATTAATGGAAATCATTTATCTTTATCCTTGATTTTCATTATAAGAATCGTTGAATTCCTAAATTACCTTGAGTCAATCAAAATATCTTTTTAACTATCCAGTCATCTATGGATTGAGTTATTGGTATCTGAGAGAAAATAGTACATGTCTAATCGGATAATTTATGCACATAATAATATCATGACCAGATACAAATTTTGGACAGTTCAATGTGATTGTTATCTAGTCATAAATATCAATGCCTATAAGATTTGCTAACGTACAACCAATCAACATGATGTGATAATAAGTTAAGTCATTTTTTATGACAAGTTACCATATGTTTGTACTTGACCAAATGAAGTTCACATATGACGATATATGATTTTCATATCAAGTCAAAGTATCCAATTACGTTAGTTGTGTAATTATATCTTATTGGTTTATTTGTTCTATTATAACATAGTGATGCTTCGTTCCACTAAAAGATAGTTGAGATAGGAGGATGAAATGGTTGATCATGGACGTCCTTATGTTCAACCACCATTCTATTTTAGGGATCTAGATATGTCCCACTTTGAAGGATTGAATATCATCCAATCAATGAGTATATTTGTTAGTTTATAGAACAATGTACACCCTTTCTGTGTGCGAGTTCAAAAGTATAAAGTGTGAACCATAAGAGATGGATCACTCATCAATTAGTAAAAAAGGGTACACCCCCAGTAGACACCACACTATTACTGCAAAGGAACAAATGCTCCAATATTCAACAAATTTGATTTTTTGTTCAACTACCAGTATGTTGTAAAAGCCTGCAACCTAGTTACAAGAAGACCTAAATTTGATGTAGATTCTCTTTAAAGTAAACTTCCATCACATATTGTCGGCATCCAGCCAAAGAATATTTACTTATAGTTGTTTCAGGAAGAACTTCACAACTTGATCTATGAGGCGGTTTTGAGAATTGTTCTTTTGGACATCCTTATTAGTTCTAGCTTTGTGACATGCATCATGTATTTTCATGGTAATACTTATGTTTTTTGTAGCAAAGTTTCTTGGTATGTTGACTAGCTCGAATGCTCTAGTCAGTAAAAATGATACAATGGTTGATGTTGTGTACAATTGCATAAAATACTCCATGTAACATTGTGTGAATCTCCCCTGTGAGTGATTTTGTTACATGAATAGAACGTCAATTACTTCTAATCCATTCTCCTTTGTAGATCTTAATTATGAAGCTTGTGGGATGGACATTCCTTCTATTGTCATTAGTTGTATTGATGTTCAAAGCCAACTCTTGCTGAGTTGGAGGTGTCCAAGAAAGATAATCAACTCTATCATGTTGATTGTGGTTTCTTAACTTCTCAGATCTTTGTGATTGTCTATATATTAAAATTTAAATGCAATTGCCAATTATAGTGGAGATTTCTCCATGTTGTTGAATTTTTTATCATTTATAATCTTCCATATCCTTCAACATGTGATATAAAATAAAGTATTCCAAACTTCCTTGTTCAATTTCAAGTTTAAGTTGTGTTTCAAACATCCTTCCACAATGGTATGGAAGAGGAACTAAAATATCCATTTGGAATGAGATATGTCTAGTTACAGGCAGTGTGTTTCTCCCAACCCTAAGGTATACACACATAAATCAATTGAATCTTTACTAGATGCACACAGCTCAAGGGATCAAAAACTTTGGGCATCTTTAAAATTTATAATGCCCTACTATATGGACACACTCACATAGACTAACATACTTACCCACAAGTGCACGGGGTAGTGTCATAGTATAGAGGGCGGTCAATCCCAAGAGTGAAAGGGGCCACTAGAGCTAGGTTAGTTTTGTCTAGGTTCTTACTTTGGAGTCTAGGGTTGAAGAGTTTGAAGTTTATTTTGTTGATTACACTAAGGGTTGAACAAGTAAGTAAGAGAGAACAAATAAGAATCAAAACCTAAATCACCCGAGATAGTTAATTCTATAGAACAAGGAATGACAAGCAATGAAAAGAGAAAGCTACACTAAAGTAAGCAAGGAGAGATCTACACTACACTAGGCTAGAAAAATAGGAAAAAGAGAAATTAAAGACTAAACTATCAAGAATTAGGCAAGAACATGGCAATGAACTAACTAAAAAAGTAAAGAGCTAATTAAGCTAACACTAGCTAAGCAAGAAGGCAAGTAAGGTTTTAATGCAATTAAGAGAAGTGTGGGCTATTTGGGGGAATGCACTTGCCAATTGAGTTGGGTTGATAACATGTAAACATCACTCTTTCATTTAGATTAACAAACCAAACAACAAGCTAGAGGCTAATGAATTTCCCTAAACTACTAACTGGCCATGGATAGGATGAGGTGTGTATAGGGGAACTAGTACCTAATACCTCCTACCAACCCTTATGAGGCTCAATTGGGTAAGGGTTTAGGTGTAATCAAATTAGAATCTATTCAAGCCTAGGTTTCTAGAATAGGAACTCTTAGGGTAGTTAGGGGTCGAGGGTAGTAATGGGGTGAAAGTGAGGTTTTAGACCTCACATCACCCACATTCTAGCCTTAAGAAGGCTCCAATCTAAATATACTAAATGATCCTATACTAACTGCTTAGATCTCTCACCTAGGTGTAGGAGAATTAATTAACATGTAGGAAGGTGAATAGCTAACTAGGGATCAATTAATTGGACTTAGGAGCAATTCATAAATAAGCTACATAGAAGAAATTTTTCTAGAAACCTAGGTGATTTCAAGAACAAACCACAAAGCAATTTATAGGAAATGAGATATATATAGAAAATAATCAATAGCAAATGAAATTACGATGTTTACATAGAACTTTCCACCAACATGGTATCAAAGTAACATTTTGGCCCCAAACAGCCCACCTAGTGGGCCTAGCTACTCATAGAACAAGAAAATACAAAAAAAGAGTGGAAGAAAAATTAGTAGGGCATTGGAAAGCCATGGTAACTTGGTGGAGTCTCCTCCTTCTCCACCTCCTAGTAGAAGTAGCTCGAGCTTCTCCTTCTCCCAAGATGGAATGGCATCGATGTGTGGTGGAAAGTGGCCAAAAACCCTAAAATAGGTTTTTTAGGGTGGATGATGATGGAACAGAGGTGGAATGGAGTGGAAGGGGATAGGGTAGGCTAGAGTGTCTACAGGAGTAGCTAAGCCCAGGATCTAGCCACCACCTTTGTATATTTAGGTGGTGGGGAAGCATTAGGTTAAGTGGGGGTAGAATGGAAAGTACAAGGAAAAAGTGCTACCAGGTTTGTATGTAGCACATTCGTGTTAGGCAACACAACAATGGTGGCTAAGGGTGAACACGATCATGGTGAAATGGAATAGGCAAGGTGAAAAAATGGAAAAGTCAAAGGGAAATTTGGGGGTTTTGAGTGGCTGATGGAATGGCCGTGTTGGTCACCATGGTTGTTCTAAGGTACTGGTAGTATCACCATGGCAGTCACCATGGTCGTGGTGGCTTGACAAAGTGCAACCCATGGTGGTGACAATGGTCATTCTGACTTTTCAGCAACATGGCCATGCTGTGATGCACGGACAATCTGTGGCATGTTAGCACAGTTGTGCTGCTGACTTTGATCCTTAAATGCTTTCTTTTGTGAATTTTCTTGGGCCAACACAGCCATTCTGTAGAACCACAACCATGTTGGTCTTCTAAAAAACACTTGTCTGTTGTGCTTTAAATTTTTTGGACCTCAATTCTTCAATTGACCCTTGGATCTAGGGGTAGGTTGAGGGGAACTTGTACTGCACTTTGGGTCACTCTAATAACGTCCATAAGTGTTTTTACATAAGTATTCATATTAAGGGGAATAAATTGTAATCTAACAGATACAGATGTGATTAATATGCAATAAGACACAAGATGAAGCCCTAAAATAGGGCTTCATCACCACCCCAAACTTAAAGCATACTTTTCCTGAAGTATGCTCCAATTCAGTATCTCTACGATTTTTTACTATTAAGAAATGACAAAAGCAATGCAACATATGAATATTGACTAAATGGGCTCAATTTTAACTAAGTACATGCATTCCACCTCTCTCCTCTCCTCTTTCACAAACCAATCATGATTAAATAGCTGGGCATGAAAACTTCAAATATAGAGCATAGAATATACAATCAATGGGTATGGCTATCATATAACTTTGGGTAAACCATTTCATGGCGGCAAAGATAAAAAAATGACTAATGTTTATGTTTTAAATTCATGCATTCAATCTCGTATGTCAATCCACATTAAGTAACCTACATGGCTGCAAAAATGGGAAAATTGAGCTAGGTTTGATGTTTTCTAGATCAATGGACATGCAAATGGAAGAAAGGGTTGCAGTAAGAGTTTGGAGCGCTATTACATAGGAGCACTCATATATTTTTTATTTGATTCTATTACATAGGAGCATGTTTTATTTTCTTTGTATATTTTTTTCTTTTTCTTTTACCTTGACGTAGATAGGGCACATGGTGGTGACAATGAACCATTGGGGTATAGATATGGCCACCCCAAAGTTTTGGAGTTGGGCAAGGTTGAATATGTGCTCTTTGGCATCCTTTCATGAGGTAGAGAGGTTAGAAGATGATAGAATAAAAGTGAGTCAAAGAGGGGTTACTAGTATGGATTTCAACATGAGATCTCCTACATAAAGGCTAATCCAATAATTTCATCAAATAATGACACACCACATGAATGAGAAATATTAAAACCACACTTTTATCAAGACATTCTACAAACCTTATGTTTTTTTGGCTTGCTTCAATCACAATTCAACCAAACAATTCACAAGCATTAGAGAGGTAGTTCACATGTAAAAATTCAAGACTAAGGCCATATAGCAATAGATCATGATAATTCACTTGCATTTGTCAAAGGTCATCATTTTCAATTTACAAAGTAGAGATTGGGTCAAAACACACTTTTAGGAAAGAAGTTCTAAATTTGGGAAAAATTGGCCAAAATGGTGCCAAATTTCCTTCACTAACTTCTGAGCCTACACTATTGAACATAAATCAAGAAACAAGCAGATTTTAGCTAAAAATGCAAATATTAAAAAACATACATGATATGCAATGCATGGAAAAATAGATTTTTTTGAAAATTACACAAAAAAATGCAAGAAAGTAAACCACATGGCATGCATGTATGAAAAGTTGGTAAAATCTAATATAGATAGAAGGAGAGAAAAACCAAAAGGATATGGTAGGGTGAATGCAAAAAGAGTGAAATGAGGGCATACCGCCCTACCACACCAAACATTTGAATTATGTTGTCCTCATCATAACACTAAAGTATAGGAGTGATAAGGTAGATGATCAAGGCTTTTGTGGTGGCTCTAGTGGTTCTCCTCCCTGTGGTGGAGGATAGTGGTAGTAACTACCCCATTAGTCCTCCTGTGAAGGTAGGTAGGCATCTTGGTAACCAAACAATGCACCCCACCAATATTTCCCCCACTAGGGGTTTCTTTGGACCTGGGCATACTGGAAACAATACATATGGTGATCCGATGGTGCATAAATTGATGGTCCAACTATAATGCAACCTGTGTACGCTAAAATCCCTCATGTGCACTCTGGATGCTATCCTGAATCCTCTGAATACTCTCTAGTTATGCATGTCTAGTACACATATCATCTGCGTTCACTGTGGGATGTTGTGGCTCTATCGTTCTACCTCTCATCTCCTCACCCTGAGGGCCTCTCTCTCCTCCACTATCATCCTCCACCCAACAGGTGGCTATGACTCTCCTAGTCCTTTAGGCTATATCACAAACTCTAGTTGCTTCCACATGTAATGGGAATGCTCCTCTATCCACCTCCTCACTATATCCAAGAACCCTAGAATCAGGCCATACTCACCCAGGAGAGGTGAAATATGGTAGGGTAGCTCCAGTGAGACACCTTCATATGGGGGTTGACCTAAAATGTGATTTTCTAATCAACAACTGTAATCATGGAAGAATGGACAAGATACTACAAGTCTAAAAGCTTTCCCTCCTCTACCTTGATGTATCTAGAAACATCTTGAACTAGGGAAATGTCAATGGAAATTACAATCCCCAAATAATAAAGGGATTCTTACTCTTAGAGGGGATTATCCTGAATGATCAATCAATAATGCTCCCAATTTCATATGCTTGCTCTCTATCATGCAACCCAAAACAAACAAATCCTTCTTTGTACAAATTCCCTAATTTTCATACCTACCAAAAATGGTGTTTGTGAGAACTTTCTAAACATAGAGAAGGAATGGATTATGGAGCAAACTCATGTTCGAATTCCCCGCTACAAAGTTTTTGTGTTCAGTGAATGCTTTCGACATGGTATTCTAGCTTGCACTGGAGTCTTTATATGTCCTCCCTTGATCTAGGAAGGTTGTCATTTCATCATTTGGAGAAAAAAAATGTTCAACATGGATGAGGTGATGACCCAACTTCTATCTCCAATTCTAACTCAAACACCATCTTCCCCATCATCAGATACCTACTCTAAAGTGGCAAAGAACTAGTTTGTAAATTCTACACATGTCTCCTTCACTGTCATTAGAACCTCAAATAAGCCCATGGCTTCCATAATATCTTGGTTATACTTGAAGCAACCTAGAGCCTCTAGTGTCTCCTAACACATGTAGCAGGTGGATATCACCCTATACATTATGCACTCTGGGTGCTTTGGTTTCTTCATCGGATTGCTCCTTACTTTAGATGCTTTCTTATGCTGCTCATCGGGTACACCCTCATGTGGTACATCATGTATAACCTAATCCTCACCATCTAGAAGTAGCCACCTTTGTGCTTGCTATTGGGGTTGTGGTTGCGGTATAGTGGGCGTCGATGTCTGGGATGAAGTCAATGGTTGAGCCAGCGAAGGTGGTGGTACTTCCCTAGTAGAAATAGACTGCCAGGATGCTATCCCACCTCTTTTGGTAATTGAGTGGATTCCTCCATCATGGCATCCACTAATGTTGCCATGTGAGGTGACTCTTCCATGTGAAATAGAGGCAGTTGATGGCGGCGGAGGAGATAGAGATGACGTCAGGGTTGGAGATGATCCGTTCATGGGCCAAAGTTAGTAGGAGAGGATGCCCTTGGTTTTCTCCACAACCTTCTTAGCAACCTTCTTCATTTTGGCCGAATTGGTTGGATAAATATGGGATTTTAGGGTTTCTCCAATGAGAAATATAATTGATTTTGTACATGAAAATGGGTGGAAATGGTAGGTTAAGGTAGGAAAATGGTAGGGAGATGATTGGGGGTGGATCGGGGGTGATTTGATGGAGAATTAGAGGTAGGAGAAGGTCCTTGTAGAATTTCATGACCATTGTTCGTGAAGAACATGCGTGCTATCATGCAATTATTGGATCTATAGGTGTTTGGAAAGTGTTGGGTTCATGGGGTTAAGTGCCTGGGTCGGGGTTAAGCATGATCATGTTGCA
Organism: Alisma plantago-aquatica; assembly: GCA_963693085.1. Lineage (NCBI taxonomy): Eukaryota > Viridiplantae > Streptophyta > Magnoliopsida > Alismatales > Alismataceae > Alisma > Alisma plantago-aquatica. The sequence goes on from OY856411.1 coordinate 526,931,149, forward strand.
TGGCATGATCGTATTGGACCGGTGATGCACAAACATTCTGCACCACACCCCCAGAGTGGCTAATAAGGCACACGACCATCCTATAGAGCACAACCATTCTAGGTTCATTCCACATTTTGTGTATATCTTCAATTTCCCATTGATTGGAGTGTATCACCAAGATCATGGTGAATACTATAACATGTCATTTCAACTTGAACTTCATCAAAACACTAAATCTTTGATCAAAAGTGATTTTTCATGAACCTTCTTTTAAATTTCATCTGATTTTACTCATTACACCACTATTTTTACCTACACATATTAAAACTAAAATAAAACTATCAAAAACAAGTGTGCCTATTTTCTTGTAAAAGTGTAAAAATAACCAAACGTATCAAAATTGGAAGCTTGGGTTAAAAATTCCCCAAACCTAGGTGGATTGCCTCCCACTAGCGCTAAGTTTCATGCCTTCAACTAGACGTTTTGTAGAGTCCTCAACCACTCAACCATTTGACATCATCATGTATCCACTCTTACAATAGATACATTCCTAATTTGCATTCAACATGTGTTCCCTATCTCGTTGATCACAAAATCTATCATCAAGTCTTTCATATGAATCTCCTTCTTTTAAAAGGACTAGTCAGACTCTTGAAGTGACCATGTTCAATATCTTCATCTTGGGTTAACTGGGTTGGGGTCTTGTACATGTTGATCTTTATCTTCATGGGCGTGAAAGATACTTACATTGTGCTACTATGCACATGCATCTCTACATCAAATGAATATAAGAAAAGTCTTTTAAAGATGATGGGAATCTTCCTATCCTTTAGGTCCATGTCAAGAACAATGAATCCACTGGGAACAATACTCCCCTTTCTTTGTCTATCATCACCAAAACATCATTCACTTTTCCTTTAGGCACTTTGAAGGAATTATCTTCCACTTGGAATGCAATGTGACAATTTCAACTTGCCTAACCCCAACTCAATATTGACACTATATGGCATTAGATTCACACTAGACCCCAATTCAAGTAGGGATTTTTCTATGCAATGCCCCCCATGTAACTAGGTATGAGTGGGTCTCCTGGGTCTTTCCTCTTCATGAGAAGTGAGTGTTGGATGATAGAGCTCACTTGTTTAGTTAACTTGACTCATTTGGTATTATCCTCGCCGACTCTCTGTTAGCTATGCGTGCAAGTTTTAATATTTGTAAACTCGAACACTACCCCAGAAGTATACATGTATATGTGGTATTATCAAGGTTGTCAAAGGAGTAGGGTACTGTTAGGCACAAGTGTGTTATGGTTCAACAATGTAGATAGATCTACAAAAATTGGATTTGGTTGTGATATACTAATCTAGCAATCAAAAGAGGAAATGAACTAAACTAAGAGGATTTCGATCAAATTTAGGAGATCTTGGACATAAGATTTCACTTCCATACCATATTACATCATATGCAACTATGAAATTAACATGTTAATTAAGTTGCAATGGACATTTGTGTCATCATAAACCTCCCAGTGATATGAAACAATTCTCATTTTTAACATAACACTCATGTATCTATATCAAAATTTGAATTGAAACATTAGATTCTCAATATATCCAAGCCACTCCCATGGTCATGGATTTATTGCTAAGGGAACTACTCCCTACTTCACTATAAACCTTCCCAAATCATACAAGAAGCATAAAACATGTAGTTTTGATGGACAAGAAAACATACAAGAAATCATCACCGTAAAAACTCTTGGAGAGGAAAATTGACTAACATTACTTAAGATATCTGAGTTCACATGAGTAATAGTACGGAATCTACTCTCCCATGCCCAATAAATAGGGTTCTACTCATACATGGTGAAGACACACAAGTGCAGGGCACAAGTTTCAAAGTTTTGCATGATTAAAGAGAAGGAAGAGCAATGGGAACAAAAGAGTGAAGTCGAGTGAAGTAAAAAACCTATTGGAGGACGAAATTCCACCCATGTATCTACTCCTACTGAGACTATCTTCCCTCCTGAGAAGCTTAGATGAGTAGAGAAGCTCTACTGCACCTTTAGGAAAAGATCAGATGAAGAATGGAGGTTCTTTCCAGGAAACCTCATCTTCCTCTCTAGAATTGCCCTCCTCTTTCTCTAAAACTCTTTTTGGTGGTAGAGTATTTAAAATGATGAGAGATAACCATACCATAAAAGTGTTTACATATTTAAAAGATGGAACAATTGTCTTTCTAAAACTACATAATCGGTCTGAGACACACTATGTCTTTTGATGAACACATTGTGTTTACATGTATAACTACTTCCTGGAACTTCCCTCATGAAGAGTGCATAGTGTGTCGCTAAAAGGCATGCCATGTAGCTACAACCTGGAGTTGATCTGGGTGGATGGAACATACCGTTTACAATTAAAGACATGTCGTTTGAGTTGGCAAAACTTTGGTTCATAACTTTGAATGCACAGACACACCGTGTGCCTTTCAAGACACGTCGTGTCTTCTTCTCTGTAGTTGGGGTGGGAGTTTATGTAAACTTACACGCCATGTGCAAAATAGTGCACACCATGCCTTCTTTAATTTCTTCAAGATTAACTCCACCAAGTGTGCAAACTCATCAGGGCACCAATAAAGGTCGAATTTGGGTTAGAGTATCCCCATTTCTTTGACTTTACTCTGTACTAGTGGTCATAATTGTGCAACAAGTAAAACATCTAAACATGTGGCAAATTAAATATGATTAGAGGCCAAACGAAGAGCAAAACAGACTGAATTTTTGTGGTGTGCAAAAAGTAGATATAATATGCACACATCAAACCCCCCTAAGATTGAATTATTACATGTTCTCAAGCAAAAACAGCATAGAAACACAAATGAAGGAATTGTCAGGTTCATGAATAGATGAAATGAAATGAAAGATGTATATGAGACCGATCCAAACATAATCAAGAGGTTTATACTCATAGTCATGAATTCAATTAATAGACCCAAGAAAGAAAACTTAAGCTCAACATTTCGATGTTACAATTTAAATTAATCAATCAAAAAGGCAAGAATACATGGAGCTTAGATGACCAAACCAAACAAGCAACGAAAACTCTCAGTTAGTAAGGATGCAAATGATGGAATCTTAGTTAAACATAACAAATTCAACTTTCTCTCCTTGTTTTCCAAAAAGGTATGACAATGGAATATGGGTTTCGACACTCGACAACTAAAATAGGCTTACACACATGTGGAGTGCTTGTTGGGGGTATTTGTACCCACTTTTTTTGACATAACACCTAACTGTCGTGGCCAGATCAGACTTACACTAGGCTAGTGCGACATGTGGGCAATTTAGCCATCCTTTCATGGGGCAATGAAGGTGAAGTGAGCAAAAGGAATTTTTTACATGAGATTGGTTCCACTTGTTTTCCAGAAAACATAGGAGAGTTAGCTAAATTTCAACATTAGTTGGATTCCATTCATTTGTCTTAGAATCTTTTCACTAAAAAAGTGGTTGAAAAAGCACTAAGGACTTGACACGGGCATCTTGTGTTCTAATTGATGTTGTAGAGTTGATTATTTCACAAAACTCAAAACCATTACACATGTAAGGAAATCAAGGATGTGAAATATGAATGTTCATGATAAAAGCATAAACCCAAAATTAAACACAACTTGGTGTCCATATAGTTTTATTTGATTAATGCATGCCTTTTACAATTTCTACAAATGATATTACTCAACAATGAGTGGACAATCGGTTAAGCACAGAAGGGATTCATTCCACTTACATAAGATAAGCCTCATATCATACTAGATTTTCTACAAGAAGAATAGAAACTAAAACAAGAAATAAGAAAAAGATGATAAAAGGAAAATAAAACTACACTACAAACAGTTTCTCCCCTCCTAACCTTGAAATTCACATTGTCCTCATTGTATCAATCAAAACTCAAGAGGAAAGAAACCATATACCTACCACGGTGAACATAATCATAGAGATGGGGTAGTGCCCACATCGCCAACTAGAAAATGCTGGTGCAAAAGATCATCATCAGAAAAAAATGTCTGCATGGATTGACTCTAGAGGGGGTGGGCTCTGACTGAGGTGGCAGTGGTGGTGCAGGCTACAAAGGTTGAGGCATGGCATAGTGGCCCTGAGAAATGTGCCACATGTCCATTTGCTGGAGCATGCTATGCATTAAAGAACTGTGTTGACTCATAAGATCTAAGCAGATGTCCTACTGGTCAAACTTCTGTTGGACATAGCCATACAGATGTTGGACATCAGGCATAGACCATCAATAATCTATTGGCATGCCCGTGGAAGGAGGTGGTGGTGGTGCAGCTACTGCATTGGGGGTAGTGGAGGATTCCTTGTGCTCAACGCAATCAGAAATATCCCAATCCTAGTTGTCCTTGTTTGTTAGAGTCACTGCTTCCAAATCAGGTAGGTCAATGTATTAGTCATGATCAAAATATTGTTTGGATTTTGTGTTATCATTGGCAACCTAAACAAGAAAACTAGAAGAAATTGGCAACTGAATGTCAACCAAGTTCTTTCCAGACACAATCTCTAGACCTATAAAATTAGCACCAACCTAGAGTTCAATGTGGGTAATCAAACCCCCAATCATTATATCACATGAAGACTTCTTCTTCATATCAAAGAACCTAGTGAGAATGAAGTATCCTACATATATTTTGTAACCATTCACCATTTCCCAAAGAAAGAAGAGGTCTAGCTTCCCAGATAATCCTTGGGTTTCCTTCTTGGAAAAAAATCTTGTGCTAAGAAGACAATGGACATAATGGAAAATGGGATTATGGATGTTGGCTACTCTAGAATTCTTAACTTCATGGATTGTCTCATATATAATTTTACTCTAGAACTCATCACTATCGAATTGTGGAGGATAATATATACACCCCCATAGTGACACTTAAATGCCTCACAAAATTGCTTGAATGTTAACCTATAGATTTGGCCCAAAAGATAGAAATGGATGACAAACAAAAGGATCAAGGGGCTTTTTGGGGCCAGTGTCAGCCTTCAACATAGTCAAAAATTCATCGCTGAGTCTAGGGTAGGTATTGCTTATCGTGTAGCATGTGTACTTTAGTACGAGCACCTCAAGAAAACCTAAGACTTCATCTTTGTATCCCATTGCCTCCATAGTTCGCTCATAGGAGAAGAGTGTAGGGAGAACCCTACGAGTGATCAATGTTTGATGAGTGTTGTCTTATGCTTCTGTGACTCTAAACTGAGTGGTGGAAACATAGTTGGGAGCTAAGGAAACTCTCTCTCCCCATTGGTGTTTTGAAGCTTGATTGATTGGTTCCGTTGTTGGTCTTCTTTGTTTTATTGGAATAAGGCATACGATGTGTTGGAATGAGGACATGACATGTCTTTTACAATGGAAAACAAGTCTTATTTGAACGTCTTGACACAACATGTCAATAAAAGAACACATTGCATGTTCTGGGGAGAAGGCTACTCCTTGGATTTCAGCGTGTCATTGACTCGAGGGCTCAAATGCCAGTGATGGCACTTGATTCATGATGGTGGATGTGTGCTCCTAGATTTACAGTGTCAAAGGCATGCTTGGTGAATGGCTGTAGTTTCTTTAGTAGCGGCTTGGCGATGAGTTTGCTACAGATATGGATGGTGCTTGTTCTACTTGTAGAGGAGATGACAATGATGAAGCAGAGCATGGACATGCCAAGCAGATGACAGTGTTGGATCTTGATGGTGGCAAAGATGGTGTAGGGAGACAATTGTATCTGGGTGTTGCAACTGCTGCAGATATGGCTAGAGCAGCAGAGAAAGAAAAGGCGAGGGCAAAATTGAGAAGGAGACTTTTCTTGTCATCAAGGATGGATGAAGGAGCAACAGTGGCATCACATCTGGAGTGGTGGACATGATTGGAAGGAGGTTCACACGTTGTTGAAAGCAAATGAGAGTTCATGTGTTCATTTGCACTTGCCATGTGAGTTTCCAGTGATCTCCCTAAAGTTCCCAAACTAATAACGACATGTCGTGTGAACTAAGAGATGGTATGTATGTTTCCATAAGAAATTAGCATGTGAATGAACTAACAGACACTCTGTGTTTGAATTAATACACATCATGTAAGATTCCATTGAATTTCCTAACTTCATCAAGCTAATGGAGACACAACTTGTTCAAATAAAGACACATCATGTAACTTTATAGAAACTTGCTTCTGGAATGAGGACATGCCGTGTCTAAAAGATGTCACACTGTGTTTTCTGTAGATTTTCACAAATTGCTTTCTTGTGAGTGTATGTTTTTGAGGGTCTAAATTTGTCACGGGTTAACAATATAACCCCAATCTACACTTGAGACCCCAAAGGGAATGGTGTACAAAAGGGTTAAAATTGCCCATCCCTAAGTTGATCAAACACACAAGTATATACATGCATCAAATAACAAGGCTTCCTTAAATAAACCAAGTGTTAATTACATAGGGTCCTGAAGGCATGGGAGTACTACAGAAGAAAACTTAATACATGAGAGAACTACTTTACAGAAGAAAAAGAGCATAAACTCGAGTCCCATTTAACTTTAGCATCCCCATGAAAGAAACAATTTTGTTGGTCCATCATATTGAGTTGAATCATCATCATCATAAGCAAAAGTACCTATAAAGCATTAGAATGTAGTACACGTCAGCATAATATAATGAAATATTGTACTGAGTATGCCTATGTGTCTTTTACATACCTCTCATTATAACTTGGAAAAAAAATAAAACTAGAACTTGGCAGTAGGTGACAAATAAAAAAAATCATATACTTGGAAAAGAATGTTTATTAACAAAAGAGAAAAACATGTTTAAGTCACATTATCCATTATATCATCCATGTATTTTCCACTTGAGGGAATAATTCATCATCCCAGCTACCAAAGAGTTTGAGATGTAAGGCCTTACAATCTACTACAAAAGAGTTAGATCATTGTACATTGTGATCTGCTACCAAAGAGAATGATCAATTTCCAACACTATGCCTCCAAAGAGAATTAGTTCTTCTATATAATGGACAAGATAATTTATGTTAGGGTTTTGTAATAAGAATATAGAGGAAACATCATTGAAGTTGATCATACATAAATATCTATTTCAAGCAATACCATATGCCAAGTCTTCTATACTCATAATACAACCATAATACTTAGTAGGACCAAGTAAGAGGTAAGGGCGTACCTTCTACTTAGAAGTGGGGAGTCCAAATATGCTCCTCACTGGTACCTTTATACTCTTGAAATTATAAGAGATTTGGTACTAATTAGATATATTGGAAAAATCATCATTTTGTTCTAAAAGAGTATAAAAGGTGATCCTTTTTGTAGTTAGAGTCATGAGTGTAGAGTATGAGTCATGTAGTATGGATTTGAGTCCACATTTGAAAGTATCATGTTAGAGTAGGATTTCTAGATGATTTTGGTGGTCTTTAGATCATGATAGAAAATTATGACAATTTTGGTAAGAAAAATCTGGAAAAAGAGTAATAAATCATCTTTGTTGATATTTGCATCACATAAATGGGAATTGAGTGTCTAATAATTATCTAGGCACAAAAAGAAGAAAAAAAGTGGAATTTGGTGATTTATTCATGCTCGAGTATTTTCCTAACAATTAAACAAGGTAGGAACATGTTTGAGCATGAGTATTTATATGAGTTATATTTAGGTTTAACTGATATCATAATCACGATCCTCATATTTTTTATATCAAAATGGAGTATTGGTTTCTATTTTTCTTATAATCCTACTATTTATAGTGTTTTTCCACGATCAAGGTATTAATTGGTGATTATTGAAAATAAAATATAAAAAGGAAAAGGATGAAAAAGGTGGATCGTCGATGCCTATATCCAATGGTTGGGAATAAAACACATGGCTGTAAGGAAAAGAAAAAGGCCAGTTGAGGTGTTCTAGCCTTTCTGGTCCAAAGCATCCAAGTCCGAGGGGTCCACCTTCTCCTTCTCTTCTCTGCCTCAGCTATTCGCTCGCTCGGCCCTGACTCGGAAGAGCTTGGAACAACGGTAGAGAGGGTCTTTGAGCACACTTTCTTCGTGGGAACCTTTGTGCTGTCCCAATGGATTAGGGTGGCACAACCTTGGTCTTTGTCTCCCTCTAGAGAGATGGAAGGAGAAGGAGATCGGAGTAGGTCCCCACTCACGATGAAGACAATGAGGCGAGCGAGTTGTAGCCAATGCGGGGGCCTTCTGAGGTGCCTCTGAGTTTGCTTGAGGCACCATGGATCTTGAGGGGTGTTTGATTTAGGGTGGAGTGGAAAGGGGGCTCATCTAGTAGCTACTGACTGGAGTGGTTAGATTTGAGGGTGGAGCTAATGGGGCTAGCAGATAACTAATTAGAGGGTTCAGTGGACTAAAGAGGTCCAGGTGAAAGTGAGGAGGGGTTTAAATAGGTAGGAGGATACCAAAGCGAGAGCAGCCCAATTTCAAGTTGGGCGCACTGGAGAGGGTTGTTGTTGGAGATGGTTGTGGGAGTGGTTTTGGTCATCACTGTGAGACATGTGAGGGGTTGTTGGGTTCATTGAGACAAGGTAGAGGTACTGCCTTAGTCATTTTTTTGCAAGGAGGGTTACAGAGGGGAGTGGGGTCACAGTTTGTGGCCGCTCACAGTAGCAATGTTCTCAAAGATGGGGTGGAGGTTGAGGACAACTCCGCAGCCATCCGATCCACCCTGGATACGTGGCTACTCCCATAGAACGGTCACAAAGAGGGCCTATGGGGTGATTTGTGGATCACTGAGTCAGACCTCTGCGTGATAGGGTTAAATGACCCATGCGACAATTAAGACTAAAGTGATGAATAGAATGAATCTAATTAAACGGGGATGCATTGTATGAATCTTTAAAAAATCATAAATGGAATTAGGAGTATCAAATTGACATGAAAGTTAAACCATATATCTATCATAGAAAACCCTAGATGTTGGTAAAGTTTGAGCTCAAGAATAAAATCTTTGATTGGTCAAGTTATAATTCTTTGAAACTAGGTTTTAGGGTTAAGATATTATAAAAGAAAAGATATAAAAGAATATAGAAAAATTCACCTTATCACATCCTGCTCACCTTAATAGAAATTTTGTCATCAAAATTAAACTTGCTGAAAGAGGTGAGGGAAATGTTCTCGATATCTATATGTAGTACCCAAGTTGCATCTTTTGCACCGTGATTATTCCATTTCACCTTCACCATATGAATCTACTTATTCCTAAACTCTTTGACTTTGAAATCCACTATTTGTAGGATGCTCTGGATAATAGATATTCTCCCGCAACTCCAGGGGTTCATGATTCAACACATGACTATCATCCTTCACATAATGCTTCAGATTGGATACATGAAAAACATTGTGCTTCATGATATATTATGGAGGGAGAGTGAGCCAATAAGCACATTCACCAATGTGCTACAAAACCTCAAAGGGACCCACATATCTAGGGATAAGTTTCCCTTTGTTCTTGGATATAGCATGGATGGGTCTGGTCTATAAGAAAGCATAACCACCAACCTTGAACTGCCTATCTGACCTGTGTGCATCTACATATGATTTTTGATGATCCTAGCCCCTTTCAACCTTTTCTTGATCAATGACACTGTATCAGCATAGAGTTGTAATTCCTTGTACTTCAACATTCTCCTTTCACCAACTTCATCCCAATGGAGAGGGGATCTACATGGCCTACCATAGAGAGCTTTATAAGGTGGCATATCAATACTTAATTGATAACTATTGTTGTATGAGTACTCAGCTAATGCAAGTTAGTAATCCCAAGATCCTCCCCAATCTAAAACACATGATCTAAGAAGATCCTCTATGATTTGGATAGTACGCTCTGACCGATCATCAATTTGGGGATTAAATGTTGTACTACTGTAATTCAACTAGGTACCCAGTTCATTCTATACCTGCTTCCATAGGTGTGATGTAAAATTTGGATCTCAATTTAAGACTATAGATATTGGCACTCCATGCAGTCGTACAATCTCCCTTATATACAACTTGGCAAGCTCAGGAACCTTGTCCGCAGTATACATAGGTAAGAAATGTGTAGACTTGGTCAAATGATCTACTATGACCCATATTGCATCATGCCCTTTCCTGTCCTGGGCAATCCCACAACAAAATCCATGGTGATGTTTCCCATTTCCATTCTGGAATTGGTATAGGTTGCAGAAAACCACCTGGCCTTTGATGTTTGCTCTTAATCTGTTGACAGGTGAGGCACTTAGAGACGAGTTCTACTATATCATTCTACATACCTCTCCACCAAAAGTGCCTCTACAGATCCTTGTACATATTAGTGGATCCAAGAAGTATCGAATACTTAGACCCATGTGCCTCTTGCAGAAAATTCTTCTTAATCTCCAACTCCTCAGGTACCCACATCCGATGCTTGTACCTTAATCCACCATCCATACCAGCTGATAGGTGTGTCTGGGGCTTAGCCAAAAGAGTTGTCATCTCCTCCAAGCTAGTCTATTCTTCTGGGATGTCATAAGTTCAGAAAGAAGACTAGGAATGATATTGATGTTTTCCAGAATAATAGTGTTATCTTCTACTTGAGGTGACCCAGAAGTTTAAGGTTCCATTCTCATTAGTTTAGAAGTAAGATAGATGCACATATTGACCTCTTACAACTAAGGGCATCAACTACAACATTGGTCTTTCCTGGGTGATAAGCAATAGTGAAATCATAGTCTTTAAGATATTCCAACCATCTTCTTTTTCTAAGATTCAGATCCTTATGAGTCAAGAGATATTTGAGACTTTTGTGATCCATGAATATATCAATGGTAGCACCATATATGTAATGTCTCCAGATTTTGAGAGAATAAACAATAGCACTTAACTCCAAATTTTGAGTTGGATAATTGACCTCATTCACTTTCCATTGTCTAGAGGCATAGGAAACCACGTTACCAACTTGCATTAGGAAAGAACCCAAACCCATTTTAGAAGCATCAGAAAATATTACAAACCCATCATTTCCAGAAGGTAAGGTCAAGAAAGGAGCAAAAGTCAAACAAGATTTCAATTCTTGGAAGCTAGATTCACATTTAAAGTTCTAAATGAATTTGGAATCCTTTCTGGTAAGTTTGGTCATAAGTAGGGCAATTTTTCTAAAATTAAGGATGAAGCAACGGTAATAACCCGATAGACCAAGGAAGGTATGAATTTTAGAGGCATTGGTAGGAGCTTTTAAATCGAGGATGGCTAAGACTTTAGCAAGATCAATGACACAACTTTACCGTGCGTATAACGCAAGTGTACACGTCAATGTAATATAGGCCTTGTGAGGCCTGAGTCAAACACATGGAAATGTGACTTTTGGTAGACTAATACTAACCACTCACAATCAGCTTAACCGATTGTAAAAGTTTGGAATTTGTTTTGAAAAAGGAAAATAAAAATAAAAGAAAACAAAACAATTGATTAAATGGTTAGTTTAATCAATTCAAAAGAAATCTCTAGGATTGCGGTTTCACCGTAGGTTCTCATTGTACTAATTCCTTCACATTTATCACAACTCATCTCCCTTTCCAGATAGCGGCTCCTGTAGCCAGAATTGCTCGCTTCTGTATATAATTCACTACCTTAATCTAGGTCGGTTCCACGCTAGTAGTAACCTATGCCCTAAACTAGGTGCATGAAAAACATGTCTCTGGGTACATCGCCTTTTCCAAAGGATTTATTAGTTAGTGTGATTACCGCCTCTTTTCAACCGTTCATTCTTCATCAAAAGAAATTAAAGGTATTAGATTACCATTATGGTGATCCAGCACAATGATAACAATGGAGAAAATGATATCATACCATGGATTTGAGGGATAAATTATGATAAACTATGTAAGAAGAGTCATACAATGATTTCTTGGGCTACTCCCGGTCCTAGGGATTAGCCCTGCATGTTTATATCAGTAAAAAACACCATGAAGGACGGAGAAAACATGGAGAAAATGTGGATGGATATGGTGTAACCCCTAAACGGAGAAAAACCTGGTGATCCTCAGTGTGGGATGAGCGTTCTGCAGCCTTTCAGCCGTGGAAAACTCTGTCTGCATCCCTGGAATTTCCCGGGGCATATCTATCGTCTTTATTCTTCGCTCTCTCCTCCTTCAGGACTTGTGCAATGCAATTGAACATGTCTTCCGGCTTTGGGCCGTCTTTTCTTAGGTATAGGTACCACTTACAGCCGCCAAAAGAACACAATTGTCTGATTGAATTCATGCTGGACAAAGCTCTGATCTGACGGCATCAATACCATTGATGGGGTGTCGATGGTATTGACACCTTAGGGTATCGATGCTTTCTTCAATTTCTAGAATCCGCCTGAAGCCTTCTTGATACCATCGACCGCTCCCATCGATGGTATCGACGGGGTGATATTTGGCTCGCTGTTGGAGTTTCGAGACCATCGACAAAGTGTCGATGGTATCGAACTATCTGCTTCCTATCTGGCTTTGTCACTATTGCTTTGTCGATGCTATCGACAGACCACCGATGGTATCGATGGGTCCAAAATTGTGAATTTCCTAAAAATGAGAGAAAAATACAAATCAAATCCGAGAAATATTATAATATATACAAAACAATGTAAAAAAAGATGAATTTGATGCAGGCAAGGATAATAGGCTAAAGGAGTTGAATCATGCGATATTAACCACAAATATGACCAATAAGCGCATAAAACAAGTGTAAAACAAGCCTATAAAAGTGAATCAAAAACCCTGCATCAAACTCCCCCAAACTTGAACTTTAGTCGTCCTCGAGCAACCAAACTATAGAATAAAATTATGAGGGTCAACTAAACAACATAATCACATAAAAGACATCACAATATGATTCCCACATGCAAGGCGCATACCGACTCTCACTAACCACCGAACGATAACTACCCTAAAGGTGACAATGATCATCCATGGGAAATGTCCACCCCGTTACCATTGAACAAAATCAAATAAAGCAAATAATGTAATAAATTCCTCCGGTTCATGCATGGTGCATCTTGTGATCTCCTATCTACGTTGCTCAAATCCTAACTACCATCTACAATGGAAGCAGATCTCCTGATTGAATGAGGAGATAATCATGGGTGGCCTATCATTTTGAGCAACATGTGGATGGAATAGGCAGATGTGAAAGAACAGAAAACACAAAACAATGAACATGCAAAAACAAAAAAAAGACCTAAATGATGCATATGCATATGAAAATGACCTAATGCCTACATTTTAGGTGGAATGATGCATGCTCTACTATTCTGTCTCAATGTGAGATAGAATGTCTACAAAACAACATCATGTGCTTATTCTTCCTATTATGCAGGTGAAACAAGTTCCTTTCTCCCTCCGATTTCTACTTTTTTTTTCTTCTTTTTTTTCAAGCCCTAATTTCCTCAATTGACTACAGAAATATTTACAAAACATAGTTTTTTTTTCAAGCTTGTTTTCACATAACTGCTACAATTGATGCATCACACTCTACTTTTCAGAGAGTATAGAACAAGTTACCTGCTTTTCTTATTTTTCATAAGAAATCATGCACATAATGTCCTATATGCTCAAAAATATGCAAAGTGCAACTACATGAAAGTAATTATGCAACTACAACGACATGCACTCTAGAATGTGTGCATGCATAACTGATCTACAATTTTTTTTTCATTTTTTATATGCAAAATCTAGCTACAATGCAATCATATCTAAATGACATGCAATCAAGAGATGAAAAATTGTAGTGTGCTCCCAATTTTTATGGTGGAGTGTGAATAAAATAAGGTGGATAGATCACAAGACTAAATGACAACCATTGGAAAAGATTATATGTCTCTCCTTACTGACATCTGCATAGGGTAACTAAGAGGTTTCTCTTTCTCACTTCAAATTAAAGTCCCCTTACCGTTTGGTCAGTTAAAGCTCAAAATCCATATCTGTCCACATTTCTTGAACCATAAGGATATACAGTTATGATCATATGTTTTAAAGTTGACCTACCCAATTATTTTCATAAGTTATGTGCTCAATTTCAAACAATTCACACATCAGCCCCATATGAAAAACATTGAGATGACACACTTACATTAGACACCCACAGATTACACTAGATAGAAAGTGGGTCCTAAAAAGCCGTAAAAAGCAATAAATAAAACAAATTGCAAAACTAGAAGAAAAATTGCAAAAATCTAAGCAAAATGCTCAAACAGAAGAAAATAAAATAAAACTAAGATAGAAATGGTTCCATCTCTCCCCCCCAAGCTTGAATTTGACTATGACCTCATAGTCCAGAACAAACTGAGAAGGTGGAATAATGATACCATACTATTGTTGAGGTGGTGGGTGTGGTGGGTACTGGTGGGTATGGGGGTTCCACTCTGGATACTTCCCCTGAAAGTTGGGATCATAGGGTGGCATGGGCGGTGGCTGTGGATATCCCCCAAAGTAGTCTCTTCTCCAGTAATGATCATAGAAAGGTTGTTGTTGCTTCTCAATCCTGCCCAACTTGTCATAGACCTGCTGCTGGTTTGTGAAGAGTTGGAGCTCATTCTCAAAGATCGCCTGCTGATTTTCATAGAGCATATTATGCATATCCTGAATCCCTACAAAAGTTGTCTGATGTGACTACAACATTGTCTGCTGGGACTCCTGGATGGACTGGAGCATGATATACATTCCCTGCATAGAATAGGGGTCATCTCCATCATGGGAGGGCTGTGGTGGATGTAGCTGGGAAGAAGAGGATGCCCCATAGTTTCATGGATGCTTTCTCGGAGCAACTCGTCATCGAAGAGGAATAGTGGCTTTCTCCTCCCCTTCTTCATCATCGTCGCCTTCTGGAGCCGCCTCCTCTTGAGCTGCTTCTTCTTCCTCATCATCAACATCAATCATCGGCCACCTATAGATTTGGCATGGTCTGATGTTGAAGGCAGGGTCGGGCAATTGCGCCCTTTGGAACACACCTTGCACATGACATGTGGCATAGGTGATGCCATGTCAGACTTCAAGGAGGCTTGCAGTCGCAAAATGGCTCAAATTGAGCGTGTTCTTGCACTCCAGCTTGCATAACCTAGACAAATCCAGGCCCAAGTACATTGCAATCGGTGTAATTAGACCCCCCAAATAAATATGAGCCCTGCGAGAAACATTCCTCTTAACGACCATTACACGCATGAGGAAGAAATCTCCAAAATTGATAGGTGCCCGCTCCAATAGACTATAGAGGAAGAACAGGTCTGTCTCTGAAAATTTGCTTTGAGACAGCCTTGATCTTGCAAAGAAGGTGCTGGAGAGAATCTGGTGCAAGATCTTGACAAATGGATGCTCAAAAATAGGTACGACAGTATGGTGCTAGCTGATAGAATACCCCTTAGGTATGGTGACCATCTTTGCATACATCACTTCATAATCAACATTCTGTGGTGGCTGATAGAGTTCGTTATGGGCCAACCCATAAATCACGTTGAACTCGCGAAGGGTCATCGTATAGTCCTTATTATAGAGGCGGAAAGAAACACGCCCCTCCTTCCACTCTGTGTGCGTCGGTACTAACTCGTTGGGAATGACACAAATATCTAGAGAGGCTATGAACTCGATGACGATCTCCTTAAGTGGGCCACCCACAGAAGAATGGATGACCGTCGGCATGGTAACAGAAAAACTTAGGGGACTTGCCCAATTGTCCCTGTAGCACATAGGCCATATTGTCTTCAAAACCTAGATCCTGGATCAACTGCCAGTCTCCATACTGGGTCGACTCGATGGAGCGCTTCCATAGCTCCTCATACACCTTTTTAACCTCCAACGATGGATGGACTAGCCTCAGGTGAGGAACCAGTCCCTGTGGCGGGGTAGGTAGTGCAGGTGCAACCCTAGATGATGACGCTCCCGATCTCACCATGGTTGCACGACAACAAATGAGGAAAAGAAAAGAGAATGGAGCTCGGAGAAGACGATCGGGGCACTCAGAGAAGATTGAGATCCGCAAAGCCAAAGAAGATGCTCGAAAACGGCGGTAGTGATCTTGGTTGCTCTTGGGTGCCCAGGGATGCTAAGCCTCAGATGTGGAAGGTAGGCAAGGAGATTGTGTGATTAGAATGAAGATTTTCCCTCCTTTTTATAAGGGATGTCCATGTCTACTATCGGTGCGTCGATACCATCGACAGTCCCGTCGATGGTATTAACGGTTGTTGGAATCTGCCCCTCACTGCAATCGACGGCTGTTAACGACTCGATGTGGGGACCCGGATCGGCCTCATGTCGATGGTAGCGATAGGGTGTCGATACCATCAACATAGTCCACGGATAGGCGTTGTGACTGCTTGATGAAGACCTTGGATCGTTGACATGTCGTCGATACTATCGACCCATCTGTCGATAGTATCGACACAGGTATGTTCCTTCGATCCTCGTGACGTCTGACCAATTCAATGTCGCTGTAGACATGTCGATGCCGTCGACCAGTGTGTCGATGGTATCGAAATCACTGAGACAATTTAATCTGAAAATCTCTAGAAAACTCGCGACCATCGACGATGAGTCGATACAATCGACGCTCGATCCTTTTTCTGCCTGTTCCCATTTCGATACCATCGACGAGGCCGTTGATGGTATCGACGAAATGAAATTTTGGTAGAATTATCCGCTATTCCAAATTCGATACCATCAACCCAGATGTCGATGGTATCAACCGTTCCCAAGCCTGCACACTCAATAAACACATCATGGTATCATTTTTAGAGACTAAGTGCTAAATTAATGAAAACTATCTAGGAGTGCGAAAAAATGAAAGAAACAAACATGTACACTACCAAGGTTGGGTTTCCTCCCAACAAGCGCCTCATTTAACATCTTGGGCCAGACGCATGCATGCTCCTCATTCCTCATTTAGTGCCATGAATTTGATTTCATGCACTTTCCTTGTGTAGTCTTCCCCATAATAGTGCTTCAACTGTTGACCATTCACCAAGAATGTTCTTTCGCCATCTCTCACCATGATAGCACCATGGGGTCGCACCTCCTCTATAACAAAAGGTTCACTCCATCGGGATTTCAATTTTTCAGGATGTAATTTTAACCTTGAATTGAACAATATGACACTCTCACCCTTCTTGAACACTTGCAATTGAATGTGGTGATCGTGTATTTTCTTTGTCCGCTCCTTGTAGATCCTTGAGTTCTCGTATGCATTCATTCTTAGCTCATCCAACTCATTGAGATCTAACAGTTGCTTTCTCCCTGCATCATCCATGCGCAAGTTCAACTTCCATAGCACCCAGTGCGCCTTGTGCTCTAATTCCACTGGCAAGTGACAAGCCCACCCGTAAGCCAACCTAAAAGGTGTGGTGCCTATAGGTGTCTTGAATGTGGTTCTATATGCCCATAGTGCGTCCTGTAGTAATGCAATCCAATTCTTCCTTAAAGAGGCCACCGTGCACTCCAATATCTTCTTAATCTCCCTATTGGACACCTCCACTTGGCCCTACGTCTGCGGGTGATATGGGGTTCCTACATTATGCTTGACCCCATATTTGCTCAATAGTGTAGCAAATTTCCTATTCGTGAAATGGGTGCCTCCATCGCTAATGATCATCCGTGGCACACCAAACCTACAAAAAATATGCTCCTTCACGAACCTACACACTACTACATCGTCATTAGTCCTTGTGGGTACTGCCTCTACCCACTTCGATACATAATCAACAACAAGAAAAATATGCAAATTGGAATTAGAGGACACAAAGGGTCCCATGAAATCAATGCCCCACAAATCAAATACCTCAACTTCTTGAAATACATTGACGGGAATCTCTTGTCGTTTTGAGATGTTACCTACCCTTTGACATGAATCAAACCTCCTCACATAATCATAGGCATCCCAGAAAAGTGTAGGCCAATAAATGCCACTCTCTAATACCTTCGCCACAGTCCTTGTACTCACATGATGATTGCCGGTGGGCAGTGTAAGACAGTGACTGAGCACACTATCATATTCACTCTCAGGTACACACCTGTGCAAAATTCCATCCCTACATTGTCTCAACAAAATAGGGTCATCCAAAAATAATATCTCAAAGAATGGAAAAACCTCTTTCACTCTTGATAAGTCCAATCATCCAGAATTTCTTTACAAGCGAGATAATTCACGATATGTGAAAACCAAGGGTCCTTAGATTGAATGGAAAGGATTTTCTCATCTGGAAAGGTCTCGGTAATGGGTATGTTGGTATCTCTCTCATCTACCCTCTCTAACTGAGACAAGTGGTCTGCAACCACATTCTCAATGCTTGCCTTGTCCTTAATTTCAATGTCAAATTCTTGCAAGAGTAAGATCCACCTAATGCGTCTAGGCTTGGCATCTTTATTTTCCATTAAGTATTTTATGGTGGCATGGTCCGTCGATACGACAACTTCAGACCACACCAAATATTGCCTAAATTTTCCGAATGCAAAAACCACGGTAAGCAATTCTTTTTCAGTGGTGGTGTAATTGAGTTGGGCATCATTCAAAGTCCTAGACGCATAGAAAATAACTGTGGGTTTGTTCTCAAGGCGCTGCCTAAGAACGGCCCCCATGAAGAAATCTGACGCATCACACATAAGCTCAAAGGGATTAGTCCAATCCAGTGTTTGAACAATCGGCATAGAAATCAAGTTTTTCTTAAGAACCTCGAAGGCATGCATACATTTATCAATGAAGTAAAAAACAACATCCTTCTCAAGAAATTCCGATATTGACTTAGTTATTTTAGAAAAATCCTTGATAAACCGGCGATAAAACCCCACATGACCAAGGAAACTCTGCACCCCTTTCAATGAATTTGGTGGAGGTAGTTTGGAAATAACCTCAATCTTCACTGGATCTACCTCCAGTCCCATGTTAGACACCTTGTGTCCAAGCACTATGCCTTCACTAACCATCATATGTCATTTTTCCCAATTAAGAACTAAATGTGTGTCCTCACATATTTGTAGCACCTTGTCTAGATTATACAAGCACTCATCAAAGGATGCACCGTAGATGGAAAAGTCGTCCATAAAAACCTCTAGACAGCGCTCCACCATATCCGAAAAGATAGCAAGCATATAGTGCTGAAAAGTAGCCGGTGCGTTGCACAAACCGAACAACATCCGGTGATATGCAAAAGGCCCATAAGGACAAGTGAAAGTAGACTTCTCTTGGTCCTTAGGATCTATGGAAATCTGATTATAACCGAAATAGCCATCTAGAAAGCAAAAGTGAGTGCGGCCAGCCAGCCACTCTAAAATCTGATCAATGAATGGGAGAAGAAAATGATCTTTTAAAGTGGCAGAATTCAACCGATAGTAATCAATGCAAACGCACCACCCAGTTACCAATTGGGTGGTGATAGGTTCATTCAAAAAATTTTGAGTTACCGTGATTCCCCCCTTTTTAGGGACTACCTGTGTTGGGCTCACCCATGTAGAGTCTAAAATAGCATAGATGATGCCCGCGGAGAGAAGCTTGATCACCTCCTTTTTGACGACCTCCATCATGACGGGGTTGAGGCGACGTTGTGGCTGAATCACAGGTTTGGCTCCTTCAGCGAACCAGATCTTGTGTTGGCAAAGAGTGGTGTCAGAAACTGACCACCCAAATGCACCACAGTGGTTCTTCAACACTATCATCAACTGTTCTTCCTCAGCGACACTCAAATATGTCAAAATTATATTTGGTAGCTTTGCATCAGGCACTAAGAATGTGTATTTCAAGTGAGGGGGCAGCGGCTTAAGCTCTAACTCCGGCGGGATGACCAAATAAGATTGAGGAGGTGGTGGCAGTGGTCCTAGCTCTTCATAGTGCTTGGCATAGTAGCATGAAAGCACTTGAAGCATCTAAACACATTCTTGTAATGTCATACTTCTCATCCAATCATTCATTATGTTGAACAAACAAGCTTCAAGAGGTAATTGTGGGTATGAGTCAAGCATGGAGACTGCTATAGCTTCATCCTCAGTAGACAGTGAGATTTCCTCTTCCTCATCATTGGGATAACCCACAACTTTAATAAGAGAAACCACTTTTGTTTGTTCCATTATGTCCACAACAATTGTTCCCTTATCTACCTTCTTCATGACATGAGACATATCAAGAAATGACTTCCCTAAGCTAAGAGAGATCTTATGATCAAAGTGCTTCACTTTGTGACATTGCTCATTTGCTTATGACTACTTTGAATTTGGCAGCATGACTATCTCAAATCTATCATCAGCTATACCCATTGTCAACCAACCTCTACCCATTTCCAATATCATATCGGTAGTGGCTTGGAAAGGTCTTCCTAGGAGCAGCTCATTCCCTTACTCATCTTACATCTCCATGACAAAAAAATCAGCTGGAAACACGAACCTATCAACTTTGACTAAGACATCCTTGCAAATACCATACGGCCGTACCATAGAATTGTTTGCAAGTTGAATTGTCATGTTGCATTGTCGAGATTCTTTAAGACCAAGCTTTTTGAATGTAGAGAGGGGCATCAAGTTGATACTTGCCCCAGAATCACACATTCCTTCACCAAATTTCACCTTCCCAATATAGCATGAAATATTGAAACAACCCGGATCTTATCGCTTTGGTGGTAATTTTCCCAGAATAAAAGCACTGACCTGTTCCTTAAGCACTACCACCTCAGTGTCCGAAATCTACCTCTTCTTGGTAATTATATCCTTCAAGAATTTACCATAGGAGGGTATCTGCTCAATATCCTCTAGCAAGGGAATATTGACTGAAAGTTTCCTAAAACTATCTAGGAACTTTTTGAATTGTGCATCAACTTTCTTTGCCTTCAGACTATTTGGATAAGGAACTGGGACGGTCTGTGCCCTCTGATGTGGGGGCACATAAGGCGTCCTCTTCTCAGCCTCTTTCTCTACAATGGGATCTTCTGTGGCTGTCTCTGCATCATCCTCCACTGTCTCTATAACTACGGCATCCTCTGTGACCTCACCTACGTCTTCTTGCTGTGGTGTGCTCGGTTCATCGGCCTTGGAGTTTAATTTTTTTTTCCACTTCTCAATAGAATGGCCTTAGCTTGATGGTTATTTCTGGGAACATCAATATTCCTTGGGAAACCTTGCATTGTGGGCTTCTTTAGACTCACAATCTCTGATGCCATCTATGCTAAAGATGTCTCAAGTGTCCTCATTTGTGCTCCGTGGCTTTGTAGCGTCTGCCCAAACTGATTCATAAATTCCCCTTGAGTTTGCAGTTGCTTGCTGAAAGTGCTCATGAGTTCTTGGTTTTGTTTCACAATTTTATTGAGCAACTCATTACTCTTCTCCTCTGCAGTAGGTTGTGTATTGGAATCCGAATCCTGTAGAAAGTTATTGGGATCCTTCCATGAGAACTTCTTATCCTTCCTCCAAGAGTAATCATTATTCCTGTAACCTTGTTGTTGGCACATAAATTTGACATGTGCATCATCATCAGATCCTTCATCCTCTTTTTCTAGCAATCTCTTTGCTATCAGGTCCATTTTCTCATTTAGCTCTTTAATTGCCTTTAATTCCCCTGCAAATCTAACTTGTTCCGGTGCATCTCTATTACCCCACGACTGCTTATTGGCCATGTTCTTCAAGATCTCCCAACACCTTGTACCTGTGTTGTTCAAGAAGAAGCTTGAGCCCGCTGAATCTAAGTTGCTTCTGTCATGCTCATTGAGAGCAAAGTAGAAAATTTTAAATTGCTTGTCCTTGTCTATCCCATGATGTGGGCACTTCCTTAGCATGATCTGAAAGCGCTCCCATGTCTCTGAATAAGTCTCACTGGCCTTTTGACAGAAGTTATGGATCTTTCTCACGAGGTCATTCATCTTCTCAGGCGGGAAGAATCTCTCGAAGAAGACCTTTACCATCTGGTCCCAGGTCTCGACATGCTCGTCATCAAGATTGTGCAGCCATTCACGTGCATTTCCCACTAAAGAACTCGGAAAAAGCTTTTTAAGTAGAGTGCTTCTTGCGGGAATCTATCAATCTTTATCTTATCAAAGTCTTCCACAAATGTGCTAATGTGGGCCACTGGATCTTCATTGTTTAGCCCATGGAATGCATTAGACTTGACCAGATTTATTAGTTCCGGATCAATCTTGTATGTAGGAATGTTGATCACCTGCTTTTTGATCGACCCCTTGGCTGCGGAAGAGGAAGAAGCCTTGATCTTCTCCCATATTTTCTGTTCCTCAGCCATTACTTCACGTTCAGAATCTGTGTCTAAGTCTTCGAGTTGATTGTGGATATGCTCCTCCTCGTCACCCAATCCCAAAGGTGGAATCTCAGGTGTTGACTGTGTGTAGTCCGTACTACACGTCTTCACCATGCACTAGTACCTAAATTGTGAAAAATTGATTAAGCTCCGCGCTAAATGAATAAAGAATTTGAAAGATAGACAATTTACTCTCAATTATAAAAATTATTAGAAGTGGCCTAGAGTGGCCGCTTGTAGCACTCATAGTGCCGAAAATTGGCGTATCCCCGATAATGGCGCCAAAAACATGACACGACTTTACCGTGCGTACAATGCAAGTGTACACATCAATGCAATATAGGCCTTGTGAGGCCCGAGTCGAACACAGGGAAATGTGATTTTTGGTAGACTACTACTAACTTCTCGCGATCAGCTAAACCGAATGTAAAAGTTTGGAAGTTGTTTTGAAAAAGGAAAATAAAAACAAAACAAAACAAAACAATCGATTAAATGGTTGGTTTAATCAATTCAAAAGAAATCTCTAGGATTGCGGTTTCACGGCGAGTTCTCGTTGTACTAATTCCTTCACATTTATCGCAACTCGTCTCCCTTTCTGGAGAGTGTCTTGTAGCCATAATTGCTCACTTCCGCGATATAATTCACTACCTTAATCTAGGTCGGTTCCACATCAGTAGTAACCTATGCCCTAAACTAGGTGCATTAAAAACATGTCTTTGGGTTCCCACCATTAACCGTACATTGCCTTTTCCAAAGGATTTATTAGCTAATGTGATTACCGCCTCTTTTCAACTATTAATTCTTGATCAAAAGAAATTGAAGGTATTAGATTACCATTATGGTGATCAAGCACAATGATAGTAATGGAGAAAATGGTATCATACCATGGATTTGAGGGACAAATTATGATAAACTATGTAAGAAGAGTCATACAACGATTTCTCGGGCTACTCCCGGTCCTAGAGACATAGGGGATTAGCCCCACATGTTCATCTCAATACAAAACACCATGAAGGAAGGAGAAAATATGGAGAAAATGTGGATGGAGATGGTGTAACCCCTCAACGGAGAAGAACTAGGTGATCCTCGGTGCGGGATGAGCGTTATGCAGCCTTCCGATGGTGGAAAACTCCATCTGCGTTTCTGGAATCTCCCAAGGCGTAGCTCTCGACTCCGTTCTTCACTCTCTCCTCCTTTGGGACTTGTGCAATGCAATCAAACATGTCTTCTGGCTTTGGGCCGTCTTTTCCTAGGTATAGGTACCATTTACGGCTACCAAAAGAACGTAGCCGTCCGATTGAATTTGTGCTGGACAAAACTCTGATCTGACGGCGTCGATACCATTGACGGGTTGTCGATGGTATCGACACCTTAGGGTACCGATGCTTTCTTCAATTTCTGGAAGCCTCCTGAAGCCTTCTCGATACCATCGACCGCTCCTATCGATGGTATCGACGGGGTGATATTTGGCTCGCTGTTGGACTTTTGAGACCATCGACAAAGTGTCGATGGTATTGAACTATCTGCTTCCTCTTCGGCTCTGTCACTATTGCTCTGTCGATGCTATCGAAAGACCGCCGATGCTATCGTCAGACCGTCGATGGTATCGACGGGTCTAGAATTGTGAATTGCCTAAAAATGAGAGAAAAACACAAATCAAATCTGAGAAATATGATACTCTATACAAAACAATGTAAAACAAGATGAATTTGATGCAGACAAGGATAATAGGCTAAAGGAGTTGAATCATGTGATATTAACCACAAATATGACCAATAAGTGCATAAAACGAGTGTAAAACTAACCTATAAAAATGACTCAAAACCCATGGATCAATCAACATAAATTTTCCCACCTAAAATGACATGGCCAAGAAACATGACTTGGTAAATCCAGAACTCACATTTGGATAGTTTAGCATATGTGTTGTCAATACATCCAATACTTTCTGGATATGCTCACAATGTTGATCAATAGAGTTTGAATATATGAGAATGTCATCAATGAAGACCACAACAAAGGTTTCAAGAAAAGGATGGAAGATAGTATTCATCAGATTCATAAACACTCCAGGAGCATTGGTAAACCCAAAAGTCATCACCACGATTTCATAATGTCCATATCTAGTTTTGAAAGTTGTCTTTGGAATATCACAATCCTTCACTCATAATTTATGATAGCCTGATCTAAGGTCAATCTTGGAGAACACAGTGGCAATACGAAGCTAGTCAAATAAGTCATCAATTCTTGGGAGGGGATATTTATTTTGATGGTGGTTTGATTGATCATGTGATAATCAATACACATTCACATTGACCCATCTTTATTTTTAACAAAAATGACAGGAGCACCCCAGGATATGTACTAAGATGAATGAAGCCCTTATCAAGCAGTTCTTCTAATTGTTTCTTAAGCTCTGCAAGCTCGGCAGGTGCCATTCTATAAGGTGCCTTTGAGACTGGAGCGGTGCCTGGTGCTAATTCAATTAAGAACTTAATATCACGTACTAGAGGAAGCCCTGAGAGCTCCTCAAGAAATACATCCAGGTAATCTCTCACCACATCCAAGCTCTATAAAGGTATCACCTTAAATCAGATAGTGATACAACTGCAAGATAAGCTCTACATACTTTGGCTGATAGGGTTTCAACTTTAATAGAAGAGATAATCATATTTCAATTTCTATCTTTTATCTCAGGTATTATAAAAGGTTTTGAATTGGGTACAAAAATGATTACTTTCTTGGCTCAACAATCAAGCATGGCATAGTTGGCAAAATCCAATCCATCCCCAAAATTAGGTCAAAATCTTCCATATCAAGGAGAATGAAGTTAGAATTAAATTTATGGCCAACAAAAGAAATAGGCAATATTTTAGTTTTCTAAAGAGAAGTATAGATTTTGCCATTGGGGGTTGTTACATCCAAGATATAATCTATATCTTTTCTCTCTAATTTGATCATAGATGCAAGATTTCTGGAGATGAAGGTATGAATCGATCTTGAATCAAATAGGGCCACAACAACATGATCTCGGAGATATATCATACCTATATTAGGATTTCCATATGAGATCATGGTTTAAAGGGGGTTTGTATAAAAACATTATATTTATTATTACGTTGAATAAGATGATTGTCATTATCTTTAGCTTCCTCTGCATCAATTGTGAAAACTTGGCCCTGACGGTGTTCTGGATGAGCCTGAGATAGTGGAGTAGCGGGTTGAATAGGTGGATCTCTTGGCTGAGCTAACGGGGTAGGATGGTTCTGAGGTGCCCCTTGAACTAGACTTGGGCAGTTGAACTTTATATGCCCTTCTTTCCTGTAATAAAAACACATGGGTTTCTCAAATTTGCATATTCCTAGGTGTACACCTCCATAGTTTCTACATCGAAAGTGATCAGATGGCGGTCCATAATATGGTACACCTTGACCTCAACCTCCCATAGTTGGTCCTCCTTGGTATGATTAACCTCTATGGTGAATTCCTGCTCCTCTTCCACTGCCATGGCTATGAGGCTTATTCCTATCCTTCTCCTTCTCTTTGTCCTAGGTGATGGATGCATCAGTCAAGCCTAAGTATCCCAAACTTGGTGTCTTATTCTTTCCTAAGATTCTTTCTTGGGTAAGGGCACTGTTTATGGAAGCTTCAAATGTAGTGTGGTTGGATGTGTATAGGTAAACTTTTAGTTCATGGTTAAGGCCATATATGAAGTGTTCAATCTTCTCATCTTCATCAAGGTGACAAGCATGACACTCTAGGAGTCTAAAGGCCCTAACATAATCAGCAACGGGTAAAGTTCCTTGGGTGATGCTATTGAACTGCTTCCTCATCACTTTTGTGACAGTTATGGGCATGAACTGAGTAGTAAAAATCACCTTAAACTCCTCCAAACTCATAGGACCATCTGGAAGTTCTCGTGTATTTTAATAATTTTCCCACCACAACTTTGTAGACCTTTTGAGTTGATAGGTTGCAAAAGTAACTTTAGCTTCCTCAGCACATTTAAGGGCTCTAAAGGCATTTTCAACAGATAGGATCCATGCATCAGCTTTATCTAGGACTTCACCTAAATCTTCTCCATGAAAGGCTTCAAGTTTGAGTTTGAGGAAATCACTAATAGTAGTTTCAGGGTTGTTCCTATTTAAAGAGGATGTATCATTGGTTTCCATCAGGGCTAGTGCATGCATGCATTCCAACATCACCTTCTTTTATTCCTCCCATTCACCTACAACCATGGTCTTATTAGGGTTTGAGTTAGATTCATCACCAGAGTCATCATTAGTTCTCTTTCACTTGGATCTAGTTTTTTTTATGCATCTGCAAGTTTGTAAATCATGGGATGATTTAGTTGTTTATTTGATGTAGATCATAATGTAATAAACAACGTTTTATCAACCACAAAGATATTTTTTTTTCAATTATTTATGTCTTTTAGTTGTTCCCATTTTGCCTAACTACCCACATAATAGAGAGAGTATTTCATTGATAATGGTCAAGAGAAAGACAAAGTATATGAAAAGCCTAGTGTGTATCATTTACTAAATAGGTGGTCAGGGTAGTCCTTAATTAAGAAAATATGAGAAGATGAATTTCTCTAGGATAACGGGTGCCCACTTTAACAATAGTTGTGTTATCTAGGAAGATTACTTACAGTGGGTAACCCTACACATCGTGAAGACGGATTGAGGATTTTATGCCAGAACCTTCCACAAGTATACTTCTAGACACCTCGGTAACATATTATTAAACGTGGGTTACCTTAGGTTTAAATAAGGTTACTAGGTATTTAATGCACATACATCGACCTATGTGCCTACTCTGATACCATCTGTCATGGCTTAACAATCTAACCCCAATATACACTTTAGACCCAAAAGGGATTGGTCTACAAAAGCATTAAAATTTCCCATCCCTGAGTGGATCAAACACACAAGTATATACATGCACAAAATAACAAAGCTTCCTTAAATAAATCAAGTTTTAATTACATAGGGGCCCGAAGGCATAGGAGTTTTACAAAAGAAAACTTAATACATGAGAGAACTACTTTGTAGAAGAAAAAGATCTTAAACTAGGAGTCCCATTTAACTTTAGCATCCCCATGAAAGATCTAATTTTGTTGAGCCATCATATTGTGTTGCATAAACATCATGATAAGAAAAAGTACCTATAAAGCATTAAAATTTGGTACACGTTAGCACAATATAATAAAATATTGTACTGAGTACACATACGTGTCTTTTACATACCTCTCATTATAACTTGGCAAAGGAATAAAACTAGAACTTGGAAGTAGGTGACAAGTAAAACAAAATCATATACTTGGACAAGAGTGTTTATTAACAAAAGAGAAAAACATGTTTTAGGAACAATATCCATTATATCATTCATGCATTTACCACCTGAGGGAATAATGCCTCATCTCATCTATGAAAAAATTGAGATGCAAGGCCTTATGATCTTCTACCAAAGAGTTAGATCATTGTACAATGGGATCTGCTACCAAAGAGAATGATCACTTTCCAACACTATGCTACCGAAGAGAATTAGTGCTTCTATATAATGGGTAAGCTAATTTATGTTCACGTTTAGTAATATACATATAGAGGAAGCATCTTGATGTTGATCATACATAAATATCTATTTCAAGCAATACCATATTCAAAGTCTTCTATACTCATAATACAACAATATTACTTACTAGGTCCAAGTAAGAGGTAAGGGCATACCTTCTACTCAAAAGTGGGGAGTTCAGAGATGCTCCTCACTAGTACCTTTATACTCCTTAAATTATAAGAGATTTGGTACTAATTAAATATATTGGCAAGATCATCATTTAGTTCTAAAAGAGTATAGAAGGTGGTCCTTTTCTTAATTTGAGTCATGAGTGTAGAACATGAGTCATGGAGTACGGATTTGAGTCCACATGTGAAAGTATCATGTCAGAGTAGGATTTTTAAATGATTTTGGTGGTCTTTAGATCATGATAGATAATTATAAAAATGTTGGTAAGAAAAATATGAAAAAAGAGTTATAAATCATCTTTGTTGGTATTTGAGTCACATAAATTGGAATTGAGTGTCTCATAATTATATAGGCACAGAAAGAAGACAAAAAGAGGAATTGGGTAATTTATTCATGCTCGAGTATTTTCTGAATAATTATACAAGATTGGATAATATTTGAGCATGAGTATTTATATGAGTCAAATTTAGGGTTAAATGATATCATAATCATGATCCTCATATTTTTTTATCAAAAGGGAGTACTTGTTTGTATTTTTCTAGTAATCCTACTATTTATAGTGATTTTTCCAAAATCAGGGTATTAACTACAATTATTGAAAATAAAAGATAAAATGGAAAAGGACAAAAAAGGTGGGTCGTCGATGCCCAAATCCAATGGTCGGGAATAAAACACGCCGCTGCAAGGAAAATAAAATGTTCGGATGAGGTGGTCTAGCCTTACTGGTCCATGCAGATACAAGTCAGCATGGTCCAACTTCTCCTTTTCTTCTTTGCCTCAGTTGTTCGCTAGCTCGACCCCAACTCAGATGAGCTTGGAATAGAGGCAGAGAGGGTCTTTGAGCACACTTTATTTGTGGGAACCTTTATGCAGTCCGTCTGGATCATGGTGACATGACCTTGGTCTTTGGCTCCCTCTAGAGAGATGGACCGTGGAGGAGATCGGAGCAGGTTGCCACTTGCGGTGAAGAAGATGAGGCGAGTGAGTTGTAGGCGATGTGGGGGACTTCTGAGATGCAACTGAGTTTCCTTGAGGCACCCAAGAGCTTGAGGGATGTCCAATTTGGGGTGAAGAGTGGAAAGGAGGCCCACCCAGTAGCTACTCTAAGGTTGAGCCGACAAGAGTGGTTAGCTTTGAGGGTGGAGATAATGGGGCTAGCAACAAACAAATTTGGGGGTTTGGTGGACTAAAGAGGTCCAGATGAAGGTGAGGAGGGGTTTAAATAGGTAGGAGGAGGGCAGAGCACGAGAAGTCCAATTTCAAGTTGGGCATTCTAGATAAGGTAGTTACTGGAGATGGTCGTGGGAGTGTTTTGGTCATCAGTGTCAGTCATGTGAGGGGTTATAGAGTTCTTTGAGATGAGGTGGAGGTAGTGCCTTGATCATTTTTTTGTGATCATGGTCAGAAAGGGGAGTGGGGGTCAAAGTTTGTGGCCCCTCACTATAGCCACGTTCTCACAGATAGGGCGGAGGTTGAGGATGACTCCTCAGCCATCCGATCCACCCTAGATCTATGGCTCCTCCCATCAAACAGTCACAAAGAGGGCATGGGGGCGATCTGAGGATCAGTGAGTCAGACCCCCACGTGATAGGGTTAAATGACCCATGTGACAATCAAGACTAAAGTGATGAACAAAATGAATGTGATTAAAGGGGGAACATTGTATGAATCTTTGAAAAACCATAAATGGAGCTAGGAGAATCACATAAAAATGAAATTTGAACCATAGCTCTATCATACCAAACCCTAGAAGTTGGAAATTTTTGAGCTCAAGAATCAAATATGTTATTGGTCAAGTTATCATTCTTTGA
Source organism: Alisma plantago-aquatica (assembly GCA_963693085.1). Classification (NCBI taxonomy): domain Eukaryota; kingdom Viridiplantae; phylum Streptophyta; class Magnoliopsida; order Alismatales; family Alismataceae; genus Alisma; species Alisma plantago-aquatica. The sequence continues at coordinate 526,960,959 of OY856411.1, forward strand.
AACTAGGGTTTAGCATTAAGATATTATAAAAGAAAAGATATAAATGAATATAGAAAAATTCACCTTATCACATCCTACTCACCTTTAAAGAAATTTTGTCCTCAAAATTAAACTTGCTACAAGAGGTGAGGGAAATGTTGTTCCATATCTACATGTAGTTCCCTAGTTGCATCCTCTGCACCATGATGATTCCATTGCACCTTCACCATCTGAATCTGCTTATTCCTGATCTCTTTGACTTTGGAATCCAAAATCTCTATAGGATGCTCTAGATAAGAGAGATTCTCCTACAACTCAAGGGGCTTGTGATTGAATACATGACAATCATCCTTCCCATAATGCTTCATATTGGATACATGAAAAACATTGTGCATCATGCTATATTGTATAGGGAGAGCAAGCCGATAAGCAAATTCACCAAATGAGCTCGAGAATCTCAAAGGGACCCACATATCTAGGGCTAAGTTTCCCTTTGTTCTTGGATATAGTAGGGATGGGTCTGATATTCAAGAAAGTATAATCACCATCCTTGAACTACTTGTCTGACCTGTGTGCATCTGCAAATGATTTTTGATGATCCTTAGCCCATTTCCACGTTTGCTTGATCAATGACACCTTATCAGCATAGAGTTGTAATTCCTCAAACTTAAACATTCTTCTTTCTCCAACTTCATCCCAATGGAGATGGGATGTACATGGACTACCATAGAGAGCTTCATAAGTTGGCATATCAATACTTGATTGACTATTTTTGTTGTATGCAAACTCTGCTAATGGAAGGTAGTAATCCCAAGATCCTCCCCAATCTAAAACACATGCTCTAAGAAGATCCTCTAGGATTTGGATAGTACGCTCTGACTGAACATTAGTTTGGGGATGATATGTCGTACTTAAATTCAACTATGTACCCAGTTCATTCTGTACCTGCTTCAATAGGTGTGATGTAAACTTTGGATCCCAATATGAGACAATAGATATTAGCACTCCATGTTGTCATACAATCTCCCTTATATACAACTCAGCAAGCTTAGGAACCTTGTCCGTAGTCTGCATTGGTAAGATATGTGCAGACTTGGTCAAACGATCTACTATGACCCATACCACATCATGCCCTTTCCTGGTGCTGGGAAATCCCAGCACAAAATCCATGTTGATGTCTACCCATTTCCATTTAGGAATTGGTAAAGGTTGCAACAAACCACCTGGCGTTTGATGTTCATCCTTAATCTGTTGACAAGTGAGGCACTTATAGATGAAATCTGCTATATCGTTCTTCATACCTCTCTATCAAAAGTGTCTATGCAGATTCTTGTACATCTTAGTGGACCAAAGATGTATCAAATACTTACACCCATGTGCCTCTTATAGAATATGCTTCTTAATCTCTAACTCCTCAGGTACCCACATCCGATGCTTGTACCTTAATCCACCATCCATACCAACTGATAGGTGTATCTGGGGCTTAGCCAAAAGAGTTGTCATCTCCTCTAAGCTAGGGCTATTCTTCTAGGATGTCAGAAGTTTAGAAAGAAGACCACAAATGATATTGATGTTTTCCAGAATGATAGTACTATCTTCTACTTGAGGTGACCCAGAGGTTGAAGGTTCCAGACTCATTTGTTCAGAAGTAAAGATAGATGTACATATTGACCTCTTACGATTAAGAGCATCAACTACAACATTGGCCTTGCTTGGGTAATAAGCAATAGTGAAATCATTGTCTCTAAGATATTCCAACGATCTTCTTTGTCTAAGATTGAGATCCTTCTGAGTCAAGAGATATTCAAGACTTTTGTGATATGTGAATATATCAAAGGTAGCACCATATAGATAATGTCTCCAGATTTTGACAGCATGACCAATAGAAACTAACTCCAAATTGTGAGTTGGATAATTGACCTCATTAGGTTTCAATTTTCTAGAGGCATCGACAACAAATGTACCGTTTTGCATTAGGACACAACCGAAACCCATTTTAGAAGCATAAAAAATATTACAAACCCATCATTTACACAAGGTAAGGTCAAGACAATAGCAGAAGTCAAACACGATTTCAATTCTTGGAAGATATATTCACATTCAGAAGTCCAAATGAATTTGGCATCCTTTTTGGTAAGTTTGTTCATGGGTAGGGCTATTTTTTCTAAAATTAAGGATGAAATGACAGTGTTAACCTGCTAGACCAAGGAATCTATCAATTTCAGAGGCATTGGTAGGAGCTTTCCTATCAAGGACGACTAAGACTTTGGCAGGATCAATAGAAAGTTTCCCACCCAAAATGACATGGCCAAGAAACATGACTTGGTCAATCTAGAACTCACATTTGGAGAGTTTAGCATACAATTTTTTTGCTTACATCAAGTACTTTCTGGAGATGCTCACAATGTGGATCAACATAGTTTGAATATATGATAATGTCATCAAGGAAAACCCCAACAAAGTTGTCGAGAAAAGGCTAGAAGATAGTATTCATCATATTTATAAACACTCCAGGAGCACTGGTCAACCCAAAAGGCATCACCACGAATTCATAATCTCCATATCTGGTTCTAAAAGATGTCTTTCGAATACCACAATGTTTTACTCATAATTTATGATAGCCTGATCTAAGGTCAATCTTGGCTAACACAATGGCAGTACTAAGTTGGTCAAATAAGTCATCAATTCTTGGGAGGGCATATTTATTTTTTATGGTGGTTTGATTAATCATGTCATAACCAATACACATTCACATTGACCCATCTTTATTTTTAACAAAAAGGACAAGATCACCCCAGGGAGATGTATTAGGATAATTTAAGCCCTTATCAAGCAGTTCTTCTAATTATTTCTTGAACTCTACAAGCTCGACAGGTGCCATTCTATAAGGTGCCTTTGAGACTGGAGTGGTGCCTGGTGCTAACTCAATTGAAAACTCAATCTCATGTACCGGAGGAAGCCCTGGGAGCTCCTCAAGAAATACATCAGGGTAATCTCTCACCACATCCAAGATCTCTAAAGGTCTCACCTTAGAATCAGACACTAATACAACTACAAGATAGGCACTACATCCTTTGGCTAATAATGTTTTAGATTTAATAGAAGAGATAATCGTATTTTAGTTTCTTTCTTTTCTCCATTATCAAATATTTAGAATTGGGTACAGAAATGATTACTCTCTTGGCTCAAAAATCAAGCATGGCATAGTTAGGAAACAACCAGTCCATCCCCAAAATTAGGTCAAAATCTTCCATATCAACGAGAATGAAGTCAGAATGAAATTTATGACTACAAAAAGAAATAGGCAAGATTTCAATTTTATGAAGAGAAGTTTAGATTTTTCCAATGGGATTTGTTACATCCAAGATATAACCTAGATCTTTTATCTCTAATTTGATCATAGATGCAAGATTTCTAGAGATAAAGGTATCAGTCAATCCTGTATCAAATAGGTCCACAACAAGATGATCCTGGAGATATATCATACATACATTTGGATTTCCATATGAGATCATGGTTTAAAGGGGATTCATATAAATAAATTATATTAATATTATTACCTTCAATCAGATGATTTTCATTAGCCTTAGCTTCCTCTACATGCAAAAACTCAGCCCTGACGGTGTTCTGGATGAGCCTGAGCTAATGGAGCATCTGGTTGAATAGGTGGACATCCGTGCTCAGCTAATGGGGTAGGATGATTCTAAGGTTCCACTTGAACCAAACTTGGGTACTTGAACTTCATATGCCCTTCTTTCTTACAATAAAAACATACGGGTTTCTCAAATTTACATCTTCTTGGGTTTACACCTCCATAGTTTCTACATCGAAAGTGATCAGATGGAGGTCCACGATATGGCACCCTTGGCATTGACCTCCCCTATTTGGTCCTCTTTGGTATGATTGACCTATATGGAGATTTCCTCCTCCTCTTCCCATGCCATGTCTATGAGGCTTCTTCCTATCCTTGTCCTTCTATTTTCCCTTGGTGATGGATGTATCAATCAAGCCTAAGTATCCCAAACTTGGTGTCTTATTGTAACTTAAGGTTATTTCTTGGGTAAGGGCACTATTGATGGCGGCTTCAAAGGTAGTGTGGTTGAATGTGAATAGGTAAACTATCAGTTTGTAGATAAGGACATCAATGAAGTGTTCAATCTTCTCGTCTTCATCAAAGTGACGAGCATGACGCTCTAAGAATCTAAAGGCCCTAACATAATCAACAACAAATAAGGTTCCTTGGGGTGAGGTTATTGAATTGCTTCCTCTTTTCTTTTCTGGAAGATATGGTCATGAACTGATTAGTAAAAATCAACTTAAAATCCTCCCAACTCATAGGGTCATCTGGAAGTTCTCATGTATGGTAATAATTTTCCCACCACAACTTTTCCGACCCCCTGAGTTGATAGGTTACAAAAGTGATTTTATCTTCCTTAGCACATTTAAGGGCTCTAAAGGTATTTTCAACAAATAGGAACCATGCATCAACTTTATTTAGGACTTCACTTAAATCTTTTCTGTGAAAGGCTTTAGGTTTGAGTTAGAGGAAATTACTAATAGTGGATTCAGGGTTGGTCATAGATGAAGAGGATGTGTTATTAGTTTTGTTCAGGGCTAGTTCATGCATGCATTCCAACATCACATTCTTTTGTTCCTCCCATTCACCTACAACCATGGTCTTATTAGGGTTTGAGTTAGATTCATCAATAGAGTCATCATTAGTTCTCTTTCTCTTGGATCTTATTTTTTGGAGGCATCTGCAAGTTTATAAATAAAGAGATGATTTAGTTGATTATTTAAGTTAGATCATAATGCAATCAATAAAGTTTTATCAACCACAAAGAGTTTTTTTCAATTCTTCATGTCTTTTAGTTGTTCCCATTTCTCCTAACTACCCACATAATAGAGAGAGAATCTCATTGATCATGGTCGAGAGAGAGAGAAAGTAGATGAGAAGCCTAGTGTGTATCATTTACTGAATAGGTGGTTAGGGTAGTCCTTAATTGAGAAAAGATGAGAAGATGGATTTCTCTAGGATAACGGGTGCCCACTTTAGCAATAGTTGTGTTATCCAGGCATATTACTTGCTGTGGGTAACCCTAGCCACCGTGAAGATGGATTGAGGATTTTATGCCAGAACCTTCCACAAGTATCCTTCTAGACACCTCAAAAACATATTATTAAATATGGGTTATCTCAAATTTAAATAAGCTTACTAGGTATTTAATTCACATACATTGATCTATGTGCCTGCTCTGATACCATCTGTCATGGGTTAAAAATCTAACCCCAATCTACACTTTAGACCCAAAAGGGAATGATGTAAAAAAGGGTTAAAATTTCTCGTCCCTGAGTGGATCAAATACTCAAGTACATACATGCACCAAATAATAAAGCTTCCTTAAATAAACCAAGTGTAAATTACATAGGGGACCAAAGGCATAGGAGTACTACAAAAGAAAACTTAACACATGAGAAAACTACTTTGCTGAAGAAAAAGATCTTAAACTAGGAATCCCATTTAACTTTATCATCCCCATGAAAGATCTAATTTTATTGATCCATCATATTGAGTTGCATCATCATCATCATAAGAAAAAGTACCTATAAATCATTTGAATTTGGTAAACATCAACACAATATAATGAAATATTGTACTGAGTATGCCTATGCGTCTTTTACATACCTCTCATTATAACTTGGCAAAGAAATAAAACTAGAACTTGGTAGTAGGTGACAAATAAAAAAAATCATATACTTGGACAAGAATGTTTATTAACAAAAGAGGAAAACATGTTTGTGGCACATTATCAATTATATCATCCATGCATTTGCCACCTGAGGGAATAGTGCCTCATCTAATCTACCAAAGAGTTTGAGATGTAAGGCCTTATGATCTACTACCAAAGAGTTAGATCATTGTACAATGTGATCTTCCACCAAACTGAATAATCACTTTCCAACACTATGCTACCAAAGAGAATTAGTGCTTATATATAATGGACAACATAATTTATGCTCTGTCTTTGTAATATACATACAGAGGAAACATCATTGTAGTTGACCATACATAAATATCTATTTCAAGCAATACCATATTTCAAGTCTTCTATATTCATAATACAACCATATTACTTAGTAGGGCCAAGTAAGAGGTAAGGGAGTACCTTCTACTCAAAAGTGGGGAGTCCAGAGATGCTCCTCACTGGTACCTTTGTACTCCTAAAATTATAAGAGATTTGGTAATAGTTAGATATACTAGCAAAATCATCATTTAGTTCTAAGAGAGTATAAAAGGTGGTCCTTTTCTTAGTTAGAGTCATGAGAGTAGAGTATGAGTTGTGGAGTTTGGATTTGAGTCCACATTTTAAAGTATCATGTCAGAGTAGGATTTCTAGATGATTTTGCTGGTCTTTAGATCATGATAGATAATTATAACAATTTTGGCAAGAAAAATATGGAAATAGAGTGATATATCATCTTTGCGGATATTTGAGTCACATAAACTGGAATTGAGTGTCTCATAATTATCTAGGCACAAAAAGAAGACAAAAACATGAATTTGGTGATTTATTCATGCTCGAGTATTTTCCTAATAATTAAATAAGGTAGGATCATATTTGAGCATGAGTATTTATATGAGTCACATTTATGGTTAACTAATATCATAATCATTATTCTCATATATTTTGATCAAAATGGAGTACTGGTTTGTATTTTTCTAATAATCCTACTATTTACAGTGATTTTTCCAAGATCAGGGTATTAACTGGACATTATTGAAAATAAAAGATTAAAAGGAAAAGGACAAAAATGGTGGGTCGTCGATGCCTAGATCCAATGGTTGGGAATAAAACATGCATCCTAAAGGAAAATAAAAAGGTTGGATGAGGTGGTCTAGCCTTAGTGGTCCATGCCGATCCAAGTCAGCAGGGTCCACATTCTCCTTCTCGTCTCTACATCATCTATTCGCTAGCTTGGCCCCGACTCCGGTGAGATTGAGAGGGTCTTTCAGCACACTTTCTTTGTGGGCACCTTCACGTTGTCCCTCTGGATCAGGGCATCATGTCATCAGTCTTTGGCTTCCTCTAGAGACATGGACCATGGAGGAGATCAGAGCAGGTCACCACTCATGGAGAAGAAGATGAGGTGAGCGAGTTGCAGGCAATGTAGGGGCCTTCTGAGGTGCCACTAAGTTTGCTTGAGGTGCGACGAAGGTTGAGAGATGTCCAATTTGGGGTGAAGAGTGGAAAGGTAGCTCGTCTAGTTACTACTCCATGGTATAGAAGACCAGAGTGGTTAGCTTGATGGTGGAGCTAATGGGGCTAGCATTGAACAAATTGGGGGGTTTGGTGACTAAAGAGGTGTAGGTGAAGGTGAGGAGGGGATTATATAGGTAGGAGGAGAGCAGAGCATGAGAAGCCCAATTTCAAGTTGGGCACGCTGGAGAGGACAATTGTCAGAGATGGTCGTAGAAGTGGTTTTGGTTACCACTATGAGTCATGTGAGGGGTTGTCGGGTTCATGGAGATGAGGTGGATGTAATGCCTTGGTCATTTTTCATGAGGAGGTTCAAAGAGGGGAGTGGGGGTAGGAGTTCATGGCCCCTCACTATAGCCAAATTCTCACAGATAGGGCGGAGGTTGAGGATGACTCCTCAACCATCCTATCCACCCTAGATCTGTGGCTGCTCCCATTGAACGGTCATGAAGGGGGCCTGGGGGGCGATCCACAGATTGCTGAATTAGACCCCCACGTGATAGGGTTAAATGAACCATGCAAAAATCAATACAAAAGTAATGAATAGTATGAATGTAATTAAAGGGGTAAACATTGTATATTGAAAAATCATAAATGGAGCTAGGAGTATCATATTGATATGACATTTAAACCATAGATATTGGTAAAGTTTGTGCTCAAGAATCAAATCTTTGATTGTTCAAGTTATCATTCTTTGAAACTAGGTTTTAGGGTTAAGATATTATAAAATAAAATATATAAAAGAATATAGAAAAATTCACCTTATCACAAAATTATTACATTCATCCATTGTAAATTTATTTTGGAAATTAAAAAGTTCTTGATCAAATGCAAATAATGAAATTTATCCAAATTGTGGGGTCCAATCCCACAAGGTACTCCATTTTGAGTTTGGAGTGAGACTCTTCGACAACTTCAAGCATTTGAGAGGGAGCAACATGCTCCCTGGTCTATCTTCTTTCCTTTAGCATAGAGTTTGCATCTTTGACCATTCAATGGGCCCATATAGTTGCAACACACTTTGTTACATAGTCACACACCACTAGGATGAAGTGGTAGCTGCATGGAGAGGGAAATGGGCCCATATAGTCTATGCCCCATACATCAAAAAGTTCAATTTCCAAAATTGAATTCAATGGCATCTCATCCTTCCTTGCAATCTCTCTTGATCTTTGCCACTTGTCACAAGCTTTAACAAATGCATGTATATCACAAAATAGTGTTGGCCAATAAAAGCATGTTTGTAGAATCTTTGTCAAAGTCTTGTCTACTCTAAAATATCCACCATAAAGAGAGGAGTGGCAATCTAAAATCACATTTGGAATATCTTCATTGGGAATACATCTCCTAATCAACCCATGTGCACATTGCTTGAACAATAAGGGGATCATCGCAATAGTAGAATTTGACATTGTGAAGGAACTTGTTTTGTTGGTATGTGACATCAGGAGGAAGGTGTCTGGTAGCCAGATAGTTTGTGAAGTCGACAAACCATGGTGTAACAAGCAAGTTTACCGTGTATAAATCTCAATAGGAATATTGTCATAAATAGGAACCTTATCTTCAACACTTGTGGAGAGACGTGAACAATGATCTACTTCATTGCTTTCTGTCCCCTTTTTTTCTTCAATTTCCAAGTCAAACTCCTATAACATCAATATCCAGTGGATAAGACAAGGCTTGGCATCCTCCTTGCTCATGATATACCTCACTGTATCATGGTCTATATATACAATGACTTTGGAGACCACAAGATATTGACAAAACTTATCAAAAGAATGGACTATAGAAATTATATCCTTCTTTGTAGTCAGATAATTGATTTGAGCTTCATCTAAAGTTTTTCTTGCTTAATGAATAACATGGAGTTTGTTGTCTCACCGTTGACCTAGAACTACCCCTATGGCATAATGATTGGTATCACACATGATTTCAAAAGGAGAACTCTAGTCTAGTTATTGGATGATTGGGCTGAGATAAGGGCATCTTTCAATTACTAGAAGGCTATTTTGCAATCTTCATTGAATATGAATTCGACATCTTTAGCTAAAAAGGATAAGATAAGCTTTGTAATCTTTGAAAGTCTATGATGAATCTTCTATATAATCATGAATGTCCCAAAAAATTTCAAACTTCTTTCACAGTTTTTGGAGTTGACATCTTCGCAACAGCTTCAACTTTTTCCTTATCAACCTCAATCCCTTTGCTTGAAATGATGTGACCAAGTTCAACTCTTCGTTGTGCGATATAATGGAACTTCTCCCAATTGAGTACAAGGTTTATCTATTTACATCGCTTCAAGACTTTAGTCAAATTTAACAAATAATCATTAAAGTAATTACCATAAACACTGAAATCATCCATAAAAATTACCATAATCTTTTCTATGAAATCAGAGAATATGTCCATCATGAATCTTTGGAAAGGGGTGGGTGTGTTACACAACCCAAAAGGCATAGACCTATAAGCATATGTCCTATAAGAGCACGTAAAGGTTGTTTTTTCTTGATCAGGCGGATATATAGGAATCTGAAAAAATCTGGAATACATGATTAAATAATAAAAATAAGATATTATCTAGTCTCTCCAACATTAAGTCAATGAAAGGAGGGGGGAAATAGTCTTTTCTTGTGGCTTTGTTTAGTTTTCTATAATAAATACACATCTGTCACCCAGTTACTACCCCTTTTTAAATCAATTCAACATTATCCCTTTTCTTTATCATGGTCCCTACCTTTTTAGGTACAACATGTATAGCACTTACCCATGGGTTGTCACTGATAGGATATATTATCCCTACATCTTTTAACTTAAAGATTTCCTTTTTAACAACTTGCATCATGTTTTGATTTATCCTTCTTGGTGGTTCTATGCATGGCTTAACGTCTTCTTCTAAGGCTATGTGGCTCATGCAAATATATGGGTTAATTCATTTTAGATCATCAATTGAATAACTATTACCTCTTTTTACAATCTAAGCTCTTTCAACAACATATCTTCTTATTCTTGAGTCAAATCAACATTCATTATAACTGGGGAAGAAAAATTCGGGTCCAAGAAAGCATACCTCAACTTCAGTGGGAGGGGTTTTCGTTCTAATGTTTTTTCTAAAATAGTGGTAGTGTCACATGCCTCCTTCTCGATTAGTGCTTCTTTGGATGATGAACTTGATGCAACTTCAGAATTTCCTTTATTGAGAACAGTCTTGAGTCTTCTTTGTCCTCTTCACCTTCAAGATCATCAAAAACCTATTCAAGAATAGTTTTGTCTTCTTATAGCAATGTATCAATGCTATCTATCAAACAAATATATTCTTTGGTTCTAGGTTCCTTCATTGCATCATAGACAGAAAATACAAGAGCTTCTTCTCCAACTTTGACAGTTTGTTTCCCTTCTCTAACATCTACTATGCAACCTACAATGTGGAAAATTGTCACCCAAAAAGGATTGGATTTGCTGAATCTTCATGCATGTCCAGAACTACATAGTCATAAGGGATGCAGAACTTCCCTATATGTACGTGAATGTCTTCAACAACCCCTCTTGGATATTTAATTGAAAGATAGGCTAGATGTAATTTCATTGATGTTGGTTTCAAATATCCCAAGTCTAGATTTTTCCATAGAGAAAAAGGAATCAAACTGATGCTAGTACCTAGGTCAACTAAGCCTTTGGAAAAATTTGAATCTCTAATATTGTAAGGGAGAGTGAATGTACCTATATCATCTAGTTTTTCAAACAAACAGTTTTGAATGATAGAGATTATCCTTTTAGATAAGATAAAAGTTTCATCTTGCTCAAGCCTCCTTCTCCTTGTGAGAATGGCTTGTAAAAACTTGGCAGAAAAAGGTACTCTGGCTATCACTTCATCTAAAGGGAGATTCACATATAGCTTGTTCAAGATTTCCATAAACTTGTTGAACTTTGCATCATCTTTTGTGTTAGTGAATCTATGAGGGAATGGAACATTAGGCTTGCAAGAGGAATCACCTTGTTGTAAGTTTTTAGCAAATTTCTTTCTTTGGTTATCCAACATCTAGGTATGAGTAGTAATACCATTTGGTTGTTGAGAAATGTGTTTGATTAGAAAGTAGTAATCCAACATCTTGGTATGAGTAGTAATACCATTCACCATGGAAGAAGGCCTTTGGATGGCATATTTCATGACCTGACTATGTTGGTGGAATTTCTCATTTTTCTTCAATAGAGATGAAACAAAACCTTCAAGAAGGGAGTCCAAATTGGACTTTTGGTTGTTGTTATTGTTGGTTGAAATTTTGATTGACATTATTGTTAAAACCTGGAGGCCTATTTCCCATAGGTGGCATGTTCCCCATATTCAACGGTTGTTGACGTTGAGCTTGTTGAGGATTTTGATAGCTATTGTTGTTGCGATAGGAGAAGTTGGGATTATCACACCAACCTAGATTTTAGGTCTTAGAATATGGATTGTGTAGTTGTTTGTTTCCAAAGCTTCCTACATCATTGCATTGCTCCACGTTCTCTTCAACTGGAGTGAAAGAAGTGTAGCTTGAAGAATTTACTTGTCCCACAGCTTCACTTGCATCAAAAATTATATTTACTGGCTTGGATGGTTGAGCAGTCAACCTCTAAAACTTTTTTGTCAAAGCATCTAACTTCACAAAAATTAGATCAACTACATGAATAACATGGACACATGCTTTCTTTCTAGAAGAAGAAAAAGATGAGAGCAGCTGATTGATCCTTTTAGTTCTCCACTAGAAATAATTGATTTCTATATATTCTATGATATCATAGGCCTCCCTATAAAATTAGTTCATAAGAGCTCCATTGGCTACGACATCTATAGACATCCTGGTGTTATAATAAAGCCCATTATAGAATGTTTGAAGAAGAGAGCAATTGCTAAAATCGTGGTGAGGACAAAGACATTGGAGGTCTTGGAACCTATCCCATGAATCATACCGAGTTTGTCCATCCTATTGAGTGAAATTGGTCAATTGTCTCCTCAGCTGAGCCATCTTGCTTGGTGGGAAATACTTTGCTAAGAAGACTTTGGGATGTTCATCCCAACTGTTGATGGAGTTCCCTGGTAAAGAAGAGAGCCACACCTTGGCTCTATCCCACAGAGAAAATGGAAAGAATAGTAGGCGTATACCATCAGGAGAAACACCATTAATCTTGAACATGTTCAGATATTGTAGAAATTGAACTACATGATGGTTGGAGTCTTCCATGGGAGTCTCCCCAAATAGTTTTGTAGAATCATTTCCATGATTGTCAGACTGATGGAGAAGTTGTTTTCCTCGATCTGTGGGCTATTGATTGTCCCATTAACGTTAATTGCATCTGGAATGGCAAAGTCCTTGAGAGGACAACTTTCTTCCATGATCTGCTCTTGGTTGTCCGATGAAGATGGTGGTGAAGCATGCAACGATTATGGTTGTGAGTCTCCCAAGTTTGTAGAGTCTTTACTCCTTTGCATATGTAAGGATGCTAAGAGTGTGTTCGATATTTGGGTCTAGAAACACTAATGGTTGAAAACCATGCTTAGATCTCTGCATGCAGTCCTACAAACTCACAAGTAGTGAGAACACTTAACAAACAATGATAGGTAAAGTAGATGATATGAATGACATTGGAATGATAAAATAGTGGTGATTGATCTAGTCTCTCTTACTAGTTAGCACCTCTTACTCTAACAAAATACACTGATGCTCCTCGACAACGATACCAAAAACTTGTTAGATATGTGAGCAAGTTTTAATATTTGTAAACTCAAAACTACCTCGTAAGTATATGGGTACATGTAGTATTATCAAGGCTGTCCAAGGAGTAGGTTACTGTTAGGCACAAGTGTTACGGGTTCAACAATCTAGATTGATCTGCAACAATTGTATTTGGTTGTGATCTACTAATCTAACAATCACTAGAGGAAATGAACTAAATTAAGATGATTTAGATCAAATTTAGGAGATCTTGGACATAAGATTTCACTTCCATGCCAATACATCATGTGCAACTACAGAATTAACATGTCAATTTACTTGCAAAGGAGGTTTCCATCATCATACACCTCCCGGTGATATGAGACATTTCTCATTTTTAACAAAACACTCCCATGTTTATATCAAAATTTGAACTGCAACCTTAGATCCTCAATGCATCTGAGCCACCCCTGTGGTCATGGATTCATTTCCAAGAGAACTACTCCCTACAACTCTATAAACCTTCCCAGATCATACAAGAAGAATAAAAAATGTAGATTTGATGGCCAAGAAAACATACATGCAGTCATCACTGTAGAAACTCTTTGAGAAGAAAATGAACTAACATTCGTTAAGATATCCAAGATCACATGAGTAATAGCATGGGAGATACTCTCCCATGTCCAAGAAAAAGGGTTCCACTCGTACATATTGAAGACACAGAAGTGCATGGAACGAATTTTAGAGTTTTGCATGATTAAAGAGAAGAAAGAGAAATGGGAACCAAAGAGTGAAGTCGAGTGAAGTAAAATTCTGACTGGAGAATAAAATTTCACACATGTAGATGCTCCTACTCAGACTATATTCCCTCCTGAGAAGCTTGGACAAGTAGAGAACCTCTGCTACACCTTTTGTATAAGAAATAGTGAAGAATAGAGGTTCTTTCCCAAACCTCTTCTTCCTCCCAAAAGTTGCCCTCCTCGTGCACTACAACTCTTTCTGGTCATACAGTGTTTCAAATAATGAGAGATAACAGTCCCATCCAAGTGTTTCCATATTTAAAAGATGGGACAGTTATCTTTTCAAAACAATAGAATTAGTCAATGACATGATATGTCTTTTGATGAACACGTCGTGTCAGCGTGTATAAGTGTTTCCTGGAGCTATCATCACAAAGAGTGTATGATGGGTTGTTGAAAGACAATCCATGTAGCTGCAACCTAGAGTTGATCTAGATAGGTGGCACACACTGTGTACAAATAAACACACTCCATGTGAGTTGGTAGAACTTTGAATCGTGGCTTTGAACACGTGAACACATCGTGTGTCTCTCAGGACACGCCATGTCATCTTCTCTACAGCTAGGGTAGGAGTTTCTATAAACTTACATGCCATGTGCAAAATAGCACACAACGCGTCTTCTTCATTTTCTTCAAGATTAACTCTGCCAAGTGTGCAAAATCTTTAATAATCCAACAAAGGTTGAATTTGGGTTGGATTATCCCCATTTCATCGTCTTTACTTGGTACTTGTGATCAAAATTATGCAATAAGTAAAATATCTAAAAATGTGGCAAATTAAATAGGATTAGAGGCCGAATGAAGACAAAAATGGACTGAATTTGTGTGTGAAAGTGTGCAAAAAGTACATATAATATTCACACATCACTTTCTCTTCATAGTACATAAGTTCTTCAGAAACTTCACACAAGAAAGGATCTGCTTGATAGAATCCAACAATGTAATATTCAACTTCACTTGGAGAAACACCTCTAGAATGTCAACATTGTGATCAAGCCTCCTTTTCACTTCTGAGGGCTCATCCAATGCACCAGGAAATGATGAATCACTAGCTTTTACCCTACTTGCATCAACATGATTTTCTTGTGACATGCCATGAGATGGAATACTAGGGATAGTAGAATTTGTTGAAGGACTGTGAGGTAGAGCACACAATATCACATTCTCAATAGGAGGTGTCATAGAATCATTTTCGGAAATCTCAATCTTAGTATCACCACTTGGCTTCCTTTTCTTTGCTTTATCAACCTTTCTTTGACTCACAGGCTGCTCAAGAGATTTTCCACTCCTTCAAACTTTCACAACACTACCTTTCTCATGGTGAAGAGGGGGAGCTTATTGGGGCTGTGGAGGAGGTGGAGGTGACACTTGGTATTGGAATTGAGGTGTAGGAGAGAATTGAGGTTGGTAGGTGAAGTGGTGGGATGGTTGTGGTGATGGAGGGGGAGGATATGTATAAGTCTTGGGATTTCCTTGAAATTGATATATGGGCTACATTTTCATGGGAGGTGGACTATGGAGAACTTGAATGGAATGTATAAGTCCACTTGATTCATTGAAACTCATTATGATCTCTGAAGACAAATTTTCCTCTTGGAGAGCAAGTATGGAAAATATCTACTATATCCTTTCCTCAAGCCTTGTAACATTCTTTTGCACATCATCAAAGCTCTTCAACCTAGAGAGACCTTGCTCCTCAAACCTTTAGCCATATCTTAGACCATGTTGTTCTAGGTATCTATAAGGATGAGGTGTCTCCTATCCTTCACCAAAGGACTCAACAAAATTGAACGAGTGACAAGGAATGCTTCTCACTTGGTTCTTCATGAAACTCACCATGTCACTGAGAATCTTCATTACTTTTGGGCTTGAATCACTATGAGATGGATATGTCACACATAAGGGGTGGTGTGACATCCCCGGATTTTTTAAAACTTAATCTGATATGCGACATACAAATTTAAACCTCACCTCAGTGAGAATCCCAATTTAAAGACCACACACAAGGCTAAGAAGAAGAAAATCATAGGAAGTCAAAAGGAAACAATCATTAGCACATGCACATGAACAATAATAAAGCCATACAACACATGTTTACCATTCAACATATAATTACAAAATGAATTGTTACAACATTTTATATTACATATTCAATAAAAAACTTTTACATAAGCATGTAGTACATCTACAACATGATCTTAAGACAATAGGTCCACCTATACATCAGCTCACCACACAACTCCCAACTATCCTGATTCTTGAAGATCACATGTCCACGTCACCTAAACAAAAGATTTCATGTGGTACACATCAACACAATATTCAAGAATATTGTACTGAGTACGACTATGTGTCTTTTTATATACCTCTCATTACTAAGACCTGGCAATAAGATAAAACTAATACTTGGCAGCAATAAACAAATATAAGAAAAAACATATACTTGCACAAAGATATTTATTACCAAAAGAGAACATATATTTTAAGCACATTTTCCATTATATGCTCGTGCATCTGCCTATCAATGAGATAGATGCATTAAGGCCTTATGATCTACTTACCAATGAGATAGCTCATTGTACATGTGATCTTATAACCAAAGAGATTGATCACTCACTAGCACTATGCTTACCAAAGAGATAGTCTTTTCATATAATGGAACAACTATATTATGTTTTATGTTTTCATAGCCATAAATATGGAAAATCAAGCAACATACCATACAAGAACAATCATTTCATCCAATATCATATGCCACACAGTTTACTACGCATATAATACAAGCATATTGTATAATAAACCAAGTAAGAGGTAATGGCGTACCTTGATCAAGATATAATCTAACCACATCCATGATTCCACTCTAACCTTGGTCAAACCCTGATTATGACACGATCATACATATCACCATCAGATTATCATCATCTCAACCCTAGCTATGTCTATTTTAGGGTTTAGCTTAGTTTAGTAGGATATCCCCATCATTACTTGTCTTACCTTCTTGTATGCTAAGATTGATGATACTAATTTTGTATTTCATATTATCACCTCATTAAGTAATAAACATGTTTTCCATCATTAGGTGAACATATTAACACTATGTCACATTCATTGATCATATTAGGGTTACAACACATGTATTAAGGGTCATTTTCATATAATAGTAATTATGTGTATCTAACTGATATCAAACTTAACTATTATCTTCCATTTACTGATATGAGCTTACTTTGTAATTTCCAGGGTTTCTTGAGCATCTTTGTAATTATTGTGCATTAATTAGGGTTATTATCCCTAATTAGCCATATGGAGCAAATTACATGATTTCATGCATCAACATCATAATCACTGACCTTAAATAGATTATAAACATGAATATGGATTTACTAGTATTTTATCCTAATTTTAGGTCATCGTTTGATATTTATTATCCATGAAATAAGCATTTCACAACATACATGATATCACTAATATTATTGCATCAAAAGCCTGATATTATCATTCCACTATGTTCTACTCAATTTTTGTGAGAATTTTGATACCTTATTTGTATTGTTTTGATCATTGAGATAATTATAAGGAATTATGTAAGACATAGGATATATCTAGTATTTCCTTACCTTCAGACCAATATGGATTGGCTATGTGGCATTACGGAGGGACACATGGCTCCTGCCTACTGGTTGAGCTGGTTGGTTCTTAGATGATCTGCTCGGTCTGGTGGGTTTTCTCAGTTTAGGTCTGGGCCACATTGGACCACCTTCGCCCTTTCTTTCTCATGATCAATGCGACATATCTCTATTTCTCATGAATAGGATCCCGCCTAGGTTCTTTGTGTGTGCAAGCACCACCATTAGGCTCTACTCTGACGAGGTGATCAAGTACCCTCCTAAGTTCCTTGTCTATTGAAGTTCCCACCTAGGCATTGAAATCAAGGAGTCCATCCTTCTCAGCTTATCATGACAAAGACTACTGCTTTAGGGTTCTGCATCCATGAGTTTCTGCCAAGGACACCTTCACAACTGGGCATGGAGGTGGAGGAAGGGCATTTCACTTGGGAAGGCTCTCAGACTCTGGAATCACCTCTAAGAGATCTGCAAGAGCATATTCAACTCACTGTGTCCTCCAATTCTAGTGAGAAGAGACCAACACACTCCTAGACGTCGTCTACATCTCTAGCCTAACACTTCTCATCCACCATCAAAACCTTCACAACATCCCATGACAACTCCTACAACCAACTCATCTAGCCTCTCCCCTTTAGTTTTCCTTCCACATCTTCCTTGGATCCTCTTCTAGATCTATATTGTTTCCTTATGCCCAAACTTCTTTCCGCAATAATGGAGTAGCAGTGGAGAAATAATAGATGGGAAGATTTCATTTCTGCCTCTACAGTCCTTTAGATGTGACAATTGAGGGTCCTATGTGTAGGTCTCCAAAAGTCAATTAAAGCCGTCCACTGTCTCCCTTCCTCAGGAAACAACTATGATGAGGGCTTGGTGGAAAGTGGGCAACACCATTCACATAGGATGTCTAGCATAACCACGACTTGGAGACATACTTTTGGGCATATGATCACCCACATCTAAGGGTCTCGAGGATGACACATATAAAATTTGTCCCTACTCTTATGTAGTGCAGATCCAAAAGGCACTTCTTGCCCACATGACATGACATGACAAAACATTATATCAACAACTTAGGCTAAACATTAATCCAACTTACATTATGAAACATTTATTTAAACTGATTTCAAATCTAAACATTTCTCTCTAGGAACCTTAAAACTTCATGAAATGTTAACCATTTATTTACCAAAACTCAAGGTACATTCCATTCCATTTTGGTCCCTAAACTCAATCGTATGACCAGTTGATTAAATACCTAAAAAATCATGATCATATAGATCATAGTTAGGATATCAACATTGGTCAACACTCAAGTTTTACCAAAACACTTGGAAATATTGAAATAACTTGAACACACATGAATTCACTTATTTCATAAGTTTTAGGAACTTCAAAATCTCAGTCTATCACATCCTACACACCTTAAAAGAAATTTCGTCCTTGAAATTAAGCCAAAATCCAGTCCATCACATCATATACATCTTAAAAGAGATTTTATCCTAAAAATTAGGTCATTCTATAGCTCTAAAAAGAAGGAAACAAAAGGTCTTCATTTACATGTACAACACTGATCTAGGTGCAACATTCTTTTTTTTTTGGAGAAAGTAAAATATTTCTATTAAAACCAAAAGTATAGGGAGACAACAAAATCCCATATACTATACATGTGGGTCTACTCTACAAAACCCCACTGTCCGAGAACCAAAAGGTTAACTCCCAAACCCATCAAAGGCCTGGTTTTTAAGGCTAGAACAAGATTAGGTACACTGGTCTCAAAAAGATCCACACAGTCCGTAGGACTTTTCCCATGTAACATGCAATTATGTTCTCTCCATATAAAGTAGCATAAGGCCTAGAGGCATAAGCCCCCAAGCTTCCTCAAATTTGTCCTGTCCTTGGTCTTGCCCAAAATCCAAGTAATGGCCTCAAAGAGAGAGAGTGGGGGACTACTACCCCAACCCAACTTTAAAGCAGTCATGCACCAAATGTATCTTGTATAAGAACACCTAAAGAAAAGATGACCATGGATTTCTCCATCATTCACTACTACAGAATACGCCTTTGGCGTCGGTTGTTTAACCCCCTTTGGCGACGGTTTTCAAGCGATGCCTATGTGGGCACCGCTAAAGATCGAACTCTTTGGCGTCAGTTTTCTAACCGACACCTATATGATCTATAGGCGTCGATTATATATAGTTGGCCGACGTCTATAGGGTTCGCGCCACAAAAAAGGGCACCACCTAGGACACTTTCTGCGTCGGTTAACAACTGAACAACCGACGCCATACACCCAGACGACACGGCCGTGCTTCGCTGCACGGCCGTGTTTAGTACTATAGGTGTCGGTTTTATATGAATAAGTGACACCTTTTCCACCACGGCCGTTCTTTCTTGCACGGTCAGGTTGTTTGTCATATTAGGCGTCGGTTTTTATCTAATAACCGACGATGTAGGCCTTTGATGACGGTGTTTTATGAATAACCGACACCTATACTTTAATTTTTTTTTTCTTATCAGTTTGTAGGCCTGCTGTGGCTGGTTAGTAGGATGAGAACCTGCAGTTTAGTTTTCTGAACTGTAGGTTTACGACATCCATTGATATCAGCCTACAAACATGCCACAAACCTGTAAAATCAACAAATATTTTTTCACACAAGTAGATACATTCAGACATCAATTCAATTCTCACATTCACACATGTAGAAACATTCACATACATGTAGAAACATTCAGACATGTATAAACATTCAGAAATATTCATTTACAAAATATCATTCAGCATCTCTATCAGCATCCCAATTATATCTTACAATCGCCACTGCTTGTATGGCTTTTGCCCATTCTTCTCTTACTTCATTTAATGCTTCCATCGTATATGGAGCATGTACATTTTTTAAGCGTTTACCTATAGTGTGGTCAGTTTTAAACACCTGCAAAGAGAATGATGTATATATAAGTAATAATATAAAAATAAGATTAATATATTTCATACTAACTAATGAGACTATATATAATACCTCATGTATGGTATTAATATCCAATGTGGCATGTCAGATAATCATCTGCATAAATCACATCACATAGTATGCGCATGCCCAACCGTTGTCTTGTGTAGTGCACTATAAATTGAAACATACAAAATATTAAAAAATACAACTAAGCACAGTTCACATAAATAATATATACATTGGAGTCGGGAACTTATTTTTACATTCTCCCAAATTATTGGCTGGTTCTTTCTCCTTGGGACATTTCCTCCAACATTTTTGAATGCATCTAAACCCCTACATGTTAATGTAACACAGTAAATTGCATAATTAAATAGTAATGTAATAACATATGTTAACATATATAAAAATGAAATATTTCTCACCAGAATAATGGCATTCTCAATATGTGTCCAATTTTAGTGTTCAATGTACTTCCCGTAGGATCTAGATAATAAACAGTGAACGTCCCGGGGACAATAACTAGTAACTCCCAATGTCTACCGCTAGAGGTAAAAAGTTAAAAATTAATAACTCAAAATGCACAATAAAAATGGAATTTTCTTAAGTCCAAATTATAAATAAAGTAAACTTACTTGACATTGAATGGAGCTATTATTATAGTCTTCTTTTGCTGACCGAAAATTGTAAAAGCATCTATACAATATTGTTGAACACTATCAGGGTCTTTAGCTATCATACTAATCAATGATGGAATCAAAAATCCCACATGATCAAATGCAAATTGTTTGCATTGATCTCCGACTAAGTAGCTGTAAAACATGTATTACGTATGCATTAATATATAAGAAACCAGATCACCGGATCTTACACAAGGTATATGGATGTATAAACAAGATCTCATCTTATCCATGTCTCTATCATTGATGTATTCATCCAATCATACATAAACAACTAAATAATATCTTGTATAAATAAAGAGCTATCGTATGATTGACCTGCATAAACTGCTTCTAAAGAAACAATTATAGGGCAATGTATATTATGTGCCCATAGCCAACATGCCGTTCCCCTACAAGCAGGACCTAATGGGTATTTTAGGTCAGCTGGAACCCATCTTGGTAATGCAGGAAGTGGAGGTGGAGGCCTAGGTGCTCCGGGTGTCTTCTTTTTAACCTGTATATATAATTTCAGATCAGTTGAGCTCATATATACACATTAACAATCTAAAGTAATGTAAATTTATCTTACAATTTTAGTAGTGTAGATGACATCTGCTTTGGGCCACAATATCACCCCGCCTTCTGCCTCACCAAGTGTATCAATATCTGGGTGGGCATATGGCAATGCAACTTCCCTCCAATCTGGTAATACACAAATCGGGCTCACACGAACGTAGCCCTGCGGCATTGGAGTCCCATGAAACGTTGCCCCAGGAAGGAACTGGTAAGCCTGCGCCTCTGCAACAACATAGTCTTGCATTCTTAAGTGGCATGGCTTCAATGCCTACAAATTTACGTAAAGAATATTATACATATATACATATCATCTTGAAAACATATCATCTTGAAAAGATTAGCTACAATGTCATAAACAATACTTACAACATACGTGCTAGGCGATGGGTCTCCAAGATTACTCGCAGTCTGTGCATCAAGAGAAGAGTGGGTCACCATAGGCTGATTGGAAGCCTGAGATGCCTGCCACCACACTATTTCTTCCTTGACCTTCTCAGCAACTATATCATTGACCTTCTTAGCAACTATATCCTCGACTCTCTTATTATCATATACATGGATAAAAGAAACATTAGCTTCTTATTATTGAATTCCCTTTTGCAGTAACATTCTAAAAAAAGAATAGGTTACCTCTTCTTGTGAAAGTCCCGCTCTGGGTTTGCACTGGGATGGCCCAAAGAATGCTTTGATTCCCACACCAGTGCCTGCACCCCTAACACGTCCAGGATGCTCTGGGTTACCCAGAGAAACTGTCAATTCATCCCTTGTGCCCTGAGGGATGAACGTGCCTTGTTTCCTCTGCTCGTGCATCTCCCGCTAATCACCATCAATAGAAATTGGTAAGTTAACACCACAATAATCAATATTCAAATGATTGCTCTAAGAGTTGTATTTTACCATTTTCGCAGCCGCCTCAGCAGTTACGAGCTTCTTTATTTCACCCTTCTTGTTTTGCCTCCCAGCTATCCATATATCATGGTGAGGCATGGGTGTGGCAGACTCCTGAGTAGGAGTAGACTCCTGAGTAGCCGCAGACTCCGCCTGTAGTCTTTGGCGAACGCTTGCATAGCCCTTTGGACCCATAGTGTGGTCATGAACATTCAGTGCAAGCCTTGCTTTTTGCGCGTCACTGAGGGCCTAGTTAGTATGCATATTAATGATTTGGTTAGTAGCACTAAATGTTAATTTTGAATAGGTGAATACAACGTATATTAATTAAATTGGGAGTGACGCCTAATACCTTGAATTCTTCAGATTTTCTTAAAGCAACAAAATTTTCCCAATCTTCTTTGTCCAAGAAGTTCCACTGTTCAAGGGCTGACTTCTTCTTATTATCATCATCTTTTATGTATTCTCTATTGAGATTTGTCCTATAGTTCCTAAGCATCTTTCCAGCGCGTTGCATCACGCTTTTATGATGCAGCTTCTCATCCAGTGCAAACATATTCTGTAAAATAGAATTCTTATTAACTACTATGCAAAAATAGAATTGCAAATAATATAATTTGTAATCTACAAAATAGAATTGCAAATAATAATAATTCACACATAAATCCTTCCATATCAAGTCTTTCTTTCCCTGAGGAACTTTATGCCAATTATCATACTTAACACCATAATGGCATTTTAGTGACACACCCAAGATAGTTTAGAAAATTATTGTGGTTCACTCCAATTGCATTTCCTCCATTATCAAACTCCACAACCAATTTGGATCCACTGCCACGTAGCGCTATTAACTTCTTCAACAGAGTGATGCCCCTTTTCTTATTAAGTGTTTGGTGTTGCGCATCAATTGCTCCAGTGCTTCAGTGGGTACATGTGCATCATCAACCTAAAATTTGACAAAAATAAACACACTGAATTAGCGCAATATAGAAATATGGGATATAAGACATAACTAGAAGATAATGAATTTTATAGAAATACATGATATGTTTTTAGAACTTACATTGGTATCCTCACCATGCTCGTCATGGACAGCATGCTCATCATGGACTTCATGCTCATCATGGACATCATGCTCATCATGGTCAACCATCTGAAAATGTCATTAAAAAGGCAAACATTTAGCATTTGTATTAACTAGAAGATAATGAAACATCAAATCTGAAAATGATCTAAAATCCAAAGCCCTAGAATGGGCCAAGTTCAAGTCAAAATGGCTACAAGTGTGCATTTTGGGTTTTCTATGTAAACGACCTTAGAACATCTATGTAATCACTTGTAATGATGAATTGACGTGTAACTTAGAAGAGAAAAATGTTTGGGATAAATTTCACCAAGTGATAATCACTTTAAATGCAAATTAGAAAATGGATTACAGGCACTTGGTCGGTCGAGTTTTCCTGGATTGAAACTCGATCGATCATCCTTGGTCGATTTTCTAAAGATTGCATTGGTCGAGTTCTGTGAGTGCACAACTCGACCGATGCAATCTTCAGAAAATCGACAAAGGATGATCGGTCGAGTTCAAATCCAGGAAAACTCGACCGACCAAGTGCCTGTAATCCATTTTCTAATTTGCATTTAAAGTGATTAGCAGTTGGTGAAATTTGTCCCAAATATTTTTCTCTTATAAGTTACAAGTCAATTCATCATTACAAGTGATTACATAGATGTTCTAAGGTCGTTTACATAGAAAACCCAAAACGCACACTTGTAGCCATTTTGACTTGAACTTGACCCATTCTAGAGCTTTGGATTTTAGATCCTTTTCATGTAACAGGCCATTTAGCATTTGTATTAACTAGAAAAAGGCAAACATTTAGCATTTGTATTAACTAGAAAAAGGCAAACATTTAGCATTTGTATTAACTAGAAAACGGCAAACATTTAGCATTTGTATTAACTAGAATATAATGAAAAATCAAATCTGAAAATGATATTGATATTAAAAAAGCAAACATTTAGCTTCAATAAAAAAATATAAACATACATGCCTCTAAAATTGTGATCTTTTATCAATTAACAATCCTTCATTGCGATCTCCGCGCACATATAAGTCATCATTAGCTTCAATATTTTTTGGAGTTGGCAACCCAACAAAGAATGGACTAGAGTCATCATACTTATCATACTACTATTCTTCATCTATAGGATCTTCAATGAACTGTCTTTTACCATGAAGAACAACCGACCATTTATCATTTGCAGGATCATCGATATAGAATATTTGTTTTGCCTGTGATGCCAATATGAATGGTTCACCCTTCTCGCCAATCTTTTCAAAGTTCACCAAAGTGAAACCCAATTCATCCACTATAACTCCTTTCGTGTTATCAACCCAATTACATTTAAAGAGCGGAATTCTGAAATATATGTAGTCAAACTCCCATATGTCTTCAATGACACCGTAATATGACATTTTAGATTCATGTGGACTCTTATCCTTTGCACTTGCAAAATACATAGTCGACGCTTGAAGAGTGACCCCACTGTTTTGGACGACACGCTTATCATCTTGGCGCTTTGTGTAATATGTGAACCCATTAATGTCAAACCCTTCATAAGACATAACATTCGGTTTTGGTTTAAAGGTGAGGCATTTGATAGTTTTTGTAATATCATTTGGTGTTTGAGATAGTTGATGTAAGACTTTATCTTCAAACCACTTAGTAAAAGTCTTATTATGCTCTCTAGCAAGCCACATTGAACTTGCTCAAGGATGTTGTCTCTTGATGAAATTGGTATGTTCCTCGATATAAACACTCACTTTGTCCATGTTGTGTAAAATATACAAGTGAGCTTGTTCCAACTGCTCACGGCTGATTACTTTCACCCGTGATCCCAAAATTCCTTTTCCCTCCTCAATATTCTTGTCATTAACATGAGTGTTATTACCACTCAGAAAGTCATTGCAAAAATCCATAACCTCTCTCACCACATAACCTTCAATAATACTCCCTTCAGGCTGATAATGGTTTCGAACATCACCTTTAAAAATGCTCATGTATCGTTCAAAGGGATACATCCAATGCAAGAAAATTGGTCCCAACATTTTCACTTCCCTAGTCAAGTGGACAACAAGATGTACCATGATATCAAAGAACAAAGGAGGGAAATACATGTCAAGCTGACATAGGGTAATAATCACTTCTCTTTGCAAATTATCGAGAGTATCAGGGTCAATAACTTTGCTGCATAGACTGTTGAAAAAGAAACAAAGTCTGGTGATTGCAAACCTTACATGCTTCGACAATATAGATCGAATTGCCACGAGCAATATTTGTTGCATTAGAGTGTGACAATCATGAGATTTAAGACCTATCAACTTCAGATCTTTCATTGATACCAATCTACGGATGTTGGATGAGTAACCATGTGGCACCTTAACATTTACCAAGCATTCACAAAAAGCTTTCTTCTCCTTTCTAGACAACGTGTAACAAGCGGGAGGTAAGTATGTTCTTTTATTACCCATTTCACATAATTCTATTAATTCTGACCTTATTCCCATTTCACGTAGGTCCAGTCTAGATTTTATCCCATCTTTAGTCTTACCTGGTATATTTAACAGAGTACCAATGATGCTATCACAGACATTTTTCTCAACGTGCATTACATGGATACAATGCCTGACTGTCAAAGAACTCCAATAAGGAAGATCCCAAAATAGTAACTTCTTCTTGAATGAAGAATTGTCACTCCGTGTGGCCATACTACATTGTGATTTCTTACCAAATTCATTGACAATGTCTTTTACTCTTTCATAAACTACATCCCCTGGTATAGGTTTAGGTGCACTCCGTTCATCATTCCATCCATTGAATGCTTTGCGCTTCCTACGATACAGATGGAATTTTGAAAGAAACCTTCGATGACCAAGATATACAGTCTTGCTGCCATGTTTTAGTCTTATTGAATCAGTGTTTTCTTCACATATAGGACACGCTTTAGCTCCTTTGACACTATATCCAGAAAAATTCCCATATGCTGGAAAGTCATTAATAGTACAAAACAACATAGCGTGCAAACGAAATGTCTCTCTTCCTGAAGCATCATAGGTCATCACACCTTCAGCCCAAAGTTTCTTTAAGTCATCAATCAGAGGTTCAAGATAAGCATCGATATCATTTCCGGGTTGTTTAGGGCCCGATATCAACAACGACAGCATAACATACTTATTTTTCATACACAACCAGGGAGGAAGGTTGTATATAACAACCATGACTGGCCAAGTGCTATGTTGGCTGCTCAATGTCCCGTACGGATTCATCCCATCTGTACAAAGCCCAAGTCTTAGATTCCTATCTTCTTCACCAAATTTGGGGTTCAATAGATCAATCTTCTTCCACTGTGGTGAATCAAACGCATGTCGTAGGATCCCATCATTATTTTTCTTAACATCTGCATGCCACCTCAAATTTTTCGCATCTTTTGGATTTGCAAACAAGCGTTGAAACCATGATATTATAGGTAGATACCACAACACCTTGGCAGGAGAACCAGTTTTGGACTCCCCCGAAGTCGTCAATTTATACCGTGACGCACCACATTTTGGACAATCTTTCAAATCTACATAGTCCTTTTGAAATAATACACAATCATTCGGGCATGCGTGTATCTTCTTGGCCTCCATTCCCATTGGGCACAACATTTTCTTTACCTGGTATGTTGAGATTGGCAGATCGTTTCCTTCGGGAAGCATTTCTTTCAACAAAGTCATCAATGAAGTGAAGCTTTTGTCACTCCATCTATTGTTAGCTTTCAACTTATACAATCTCAACACAGCGCTAAGCTTCGTAAACTTACCATAGCCTGTGTATAACGGTATCTCAGCATCATGCACAATGTTTCTAAAGATAGGAGGTGGATCGGTGTGCTCTACCCTACAACTATCCAGCATCGCATCAATGATGTCTACTGGAACTGGTTCGTTCACATCTACGTCATCGGAGGCAATTTCTTCTTCCACCCAAGCACTGCTATCGACATCTACTAGTTTCGAGTTTGAAATCTCTCCATGCCAGTGCCATTCTATATAGTCTTGTACAATCCCGTTGCACATGACATGACTTTTGATTTCCTCACCAGTGTTGACTTTCAAGTTGTTACCGCAATGCCTACTTGGACAGTAGAACCTATCTGTAGGTTTTTTCTATGTTCCTTAGCAAATCTAATAAACTGATCAAGACTAGATATAAACTCTGGGGTGCAGCGATTGCGAATGGACATCCATAATCTATCCATTCTATGATCAAAGAGAAAACAAGTATATATTAGGACAAGATTAGGGTATACACTTACATCCTATCCAAGATTTACTCCTATTACAGTCCCAAACTGGGGACTATCCAAGATTTACTCCTAATGAGTAAACCTTGGATGGGTTTCTAGGCCAACAAACACATGTGATGTCATTCTTATATATAATAAATGTGTACCACCTATCCCATCCTTGAACACCTAATCTCACTAGTAAGTGTATAATGTGTATTGGGTTTTCGAGAAAATTTCGGCAGCATTTCCCCGCTGTTCTCTAAGTACATATGTACTTAGAGAACAAATGGGGAAATGCTACCGAAATTTTCTCAAAAACCCAATACACATTATACACTTACATCCTAAGTGAGATTAGGTGTTCAAGAACATTCCCAAACTGGGGACTATCCAAGATTTACTCCTAATGAGTAAATCTTGGACGGGTT
Source organism: Alisma plantago-aquatica (assembly GCA_963693085.1). Lineage (NCBI taxonomy): Eukaryota > Viridiplantae > Streptophyta > Magnoliopsida > Alismatales > Alismataceae > Alisma > Alisma plantago-aquatica. The sequence goes on from OY856411.1 coordinate 526,989,152, forward strand.
TCTAGGCCAACAAACACATGTGATGTCATTCTTATATATAATAAATGTGTACCACCTATCCCATCCTTGAATACCTAATCTCACTAGTAAGTGTATAATGTGTATTGGGTTTTCAAGAAAATTTCGGCAGCATTTCCCCGCTGTTCTCTAAGTACATATGTACTTAGAGAACAAACGGGGAAATGCTACCAAAATTTTCTTGAAAACCCAATACACATTATACACTTACATCCTAAGTGAGATTAGGTGTTCAAGAACAGTCCCAAACTGGGGACTATCCAAGATTTACTCCTAATGAGTAAATCTTGGATGGGTTTCTAGGCCAACAAACACATGTGATGTCATTCTTATATATAATAAATGTGTACCACCTATCCCATCCTTGAACACCTAATCTCACTAGTAACTGTATAATGTGTATTGGGTTTTCAAGAAAATTCGGCAGCATTTCCCCGCTGTTCTCTAAGTACATATGTACTTAGAGAACAAATGGGGAAATGCTACCAAAATTTTCTCAAAAACCCAATACACATTATACACTTACATCCTAAGTGAGATTAGGTGTTCAGGAACAGTGCCAAACCGGGTACTATCCAAGATTTACTCCTAATGAGTAAATCTTGGACGGGTTTCTAGGCCAACAAACACAATAATAGATATGTACATGTTAGGGTTTCATCACAATTGATGTTAGGGTTTCATCAATGTTAGGGTTTAATCAAATCAAATTTGTATGCTAGAATGGACAAGTTTAAATCTTATTTCAACATGCATCAAAATTTACTGAATTAGGTCAAGCATTAGGATTAGAAGCACAAATATATGCAAGCAAAAGATTTGTTCGTATCCTAGAATTTACATAAAGCATTACATATAGATTTGTTCATATCCTTACCAACAACAAACACGGCCGTGGCTGTGTTGGCCTTCCACGGCCGTGCTTCCCAGCACGGCTGTGGTAGGCCATTCTTCTCAGCGAAAGAAGTAGAACACTAACTAGTCCTTAACGAAATTGATTAATTATTTAGTCGGGAAGAAAGTGAAGTAAGGAATTCTATAACTAGAAGGTATCTCACTGAATTTCCAGGTAACCGTAGCCAAGTGGCTAAGGTGCTTAGGTTTTGAAGTCAGGAAGTGTTGTAGTTAAAGATCTAGGGAGAAAGAAGAACAGAGGCTACGGCTAATACCTGGAGAGCAGAGCAGCAAGCAGCGGGCGGCAACAAGGAAGAAGACAGCGCCACAGTAGGGCGTGAGCAGGGAGGAAGGAGCGCGCCATAGTAGGGCGTGAGCAAGGAGGAAGGCGGAACGGCGGCGATGCAAGGAGGAAGGCGGTGGGCGGTGGCGGCGATGCAGAGCAGCAGCAGGGAGCGTCGGCGGCGAGCGAGAAGTAGCAGGCACGAGGCGGCAATTTTGGGAGAGCAACGACGAGCAGCGCACAGGAGAATCGATGAAACAGGAAGAAAGGGGGAAGAGCCGGGTGATTGGGCCTCTATTAAGTTGGTCAACGGTGTCGGTTATCTACAAAACTGACGCCTATTATGATTTAGCGTCGGTTGATAGTAAAACACTGACGCCCAACTAGACAACCTTTACCCTAAATTATTTGGCGGGAACCATTATTAGCGTCGGTTATCTAAGGATAACCGACACTGAAAGTGGGACTTTTTGCGCAAATTTTCATTTTAAATAGGCGTCGGTGAATAGTTAAAAAACCGACGCTATAGGTGACCTAAAATGTTTTCGCTCGAAAATTGGATTTCGTGGGCGATTTTAGGCGTTGGTCTGTTATAACCAGCCGACGCTGAATACAAAGTGGTACCCGTGTCTGGCTAGTCTTTGAATATAAATGTCGGTTTGCATAAATAACCGACGTTTAATATTATAGGCGTCAGTTTTCCTAAATAACCGATGCCTAGAAAAGCGACACTGAATGTTGTTTCTGTAGTAGTGATTACCGCACAATAGGAAAGTAGTAGTGGGACTTAGGCCCCAAGAGTTTAGGCGATCTAGAGTGGGAAGGTGATGTAGAATAGCTCTATAAGAACAACAACTCCACTTGGGACAATGAAACTAATTCCAGAGAATGGGATCCCAAGGCACCGACGGAGTGACAAACAACGTAGCCCCTGGTTTAACCCATCTCCTACTCAACCGCCAGCCATCATACTCATGTGTATACTCCTCCTCTAGAGAAGGCCATAACTTGGTCATCTCCCTCCAAGTTTTGGAAGGATTGGGTTGGACCACGTTCAGCTGGTTACCGTATCTGAGATGCATCCACATGCTCCAGCTCGAGCTCTCACATCTGAGAAATCTATCGATTTTTGTAGCCATAGCAGCTACTACAATATCCACCGCACACAAGACATTCAGGCCCCCTTCCTTGAAGCCCCAACATTCTATAAGCAAAATCTCCATAACTATATCTTAACAACACCTAGGAGGTTATATAAGCATATAGGGTGAAACACCCTTCAAAAGGTTTAGATCCTCATGTTTTATCATATTTCACATCTTTGGATTGACATCCTGATTTTACCCAAGCATCAGGTTCTAACATTATGTCCTCATTTTGGGAAGAGTTATTTATAATTAACTCAATTTTATCCATATAGACCATAACAAGGTTTCATCATCATTATATTGTGCAAAATTTTCAGACTATATTCAACATATTTATTGAGCACTCACATTATCACTGTTTGACATATATCATTAAAATGATCTCATTTCACTTTGATATTAAGTTACAAGTTTATTAGTGAATTCATCACTATATTTACCAACAATATTATGTCATCACTATTCATGTAACACATCACTAGTGTCATCTCATTGTACTTTCTCATATTAGGTTGTAAACTCTACTAGAGATTCATCATGCGATTAGCCAACTATTCATATTATCATCATTATCCATGTATATGATTAACCATTTATACATTGATATCTATTAAACCATTTCTAGATTTCCTTCATGTCATGTCCATATGTCAAATCTCAAGATTAGATCACATTCTTATCTATGTTATATCATGTTTGTACTAAACCAACTTATATGAGTGGTTCCTCAAACATATATCAAAACTTATTCTAGTCCAATTGAGGTTCTCCTAACCCATATTGTGAGGGTAGTTCCATGCTCATTCTCTCTGAGCTAACTCAACTCAAAGAGTATCTCATATGCATATACTTTATTTTTCTTTTCTTAGTCTAGGGTTCTCAGATTACCTCATTGGCACTGGTGATAACTTTACAAGCTCTAGCCACATAAGCACAAACCAAACCACGATACGATATTCTCTTTTCATGGAAGTCTAATCATGAAATATTATATCTCATCTCTCTCTCTTACATGTAAACCACTAAAGTCCTATATGGGAACCACCAACCCGAGCATGAGGCTTCATAGAAACCAACACAGTTACCCCCTCCAAGGTATTGGGACTCTCTCTCCCTCACCCAGATGATAGGTTCTTATATTATATTCACATATGCATATATAACCAGCCTCTCTTTGTCTCGAGGGTTTGGTTCTCCCAAGGACATCTAGGGTTCAACAAGACTATAGGAATCATTCATAAAGCAACTTAACTCAATCACACAACATTATTCTAGTTTAGGACTAACATTTCACATGTTTCTCATCATTCTCATATCTTGGAGTTTAGGTTCTCTGACCTTCGCCCAATGGGTCTCACCCTCTGTGGAGTTGCCCCTAAAATTGGTTCTAATACTAGAGGTCCTCCTTTGTAAAAGAGATAGAGGCTCTTGCTATTTCACATCCTTGTATTAGCCTAACTTAACTTAGCTTATCTTATCTTAGAAAAAGCATATGTACTTGCATCAAGCTTACTTTGCATCATCAAAACTAACTCAGATCCTCAAAACCAACAAATATCACTATATCAAACTTAAATCATATCACCTAAACTCATTCTAGCCATCATATATTCTAACAAGGCTCCAGACATATAATCTAGAACTATTCTCTCTTCCAGACTGGTATCACTCACTTTTTTCTTAGGTTGCATGACTACCTCCTACTCGCACATGCGTGGGGATACATTTTTGTAATACTTACATTTATAACGAAATATTATAGAGTTTTTCTACAATGAAACATGCGTTAGAGAAAACTATTGAGGTCCGATCCGATTGGAATCAAAAACCAAATCCAGAAATGAGTGTCCCACACATAGTAAAGATTCTAGTGTCATCTCACCTAATGAAAAGGGTGAGAACAAAGTGTAGACTAGTGTATCTACCCTAGACAATGAGCACTATATGTATAGGATTTCTCTTCCCTTAATGCACATCATCTTTGAATAATGTAACGTCCCATACCACCACATTGTAAGGAAAGAATGACATCTTAGGACTTTCTATGAAATGAGAACCAATATAGACCTAGTTCTCATACATATAGGTGCTAACCTAGAGGCTAAGTCAGATCTAGTCTCTAAAAGACAACTAATCTAACCCTAAAGAAGTTCAAGTTCAAGGTTTTATTTAGGTTTGAGTTGCATAATGAGAAAATGCTAGGCTTTTCTATTGCTCATTCTCTGATACCACCTGTTACGTCCCCAGATGTTCTAAAACTTAATCTGATGTGTGGCATACAAATTGAAACCTCACCTCAATGAGAATCCCATATTAAGGACCAAACACTAGGCTAAACACTAGGCTAAGAGGAAGAAAATCAGAGGAAGTTAGAAGGAAACAATATGTAGCACATGCACATGAACAATAATAAAACCATACAACACATGTTTACCATTCAACATATAATTACAAAATGAATTGTTAAAACATTTGATATTACATATTGAACAACAAACTTTTCCATAAGCATGTACTACATCTACAACATGATCTTAAGATAATAGGTCCACTTATACATCATCTCACCACAAAACTCCCAACTATCCTGATTCTTCAAGATCACATGTCCACATCACCTAAACAAAAGGTTACATGTGGTACATGTCAGCACAATATCCAAGAATATTGTACTGAGTATGCCTATGTATCTTTTTATATACCTCTCAATACTAAGACTTGGCAATAAAATAAAACTAATAACTGGAAGCAATAAACAAATATAAGAAAAAGGATATACTTGCACAAAGATATTTATTACCAAAAGAGAACACATATTTTAGGCAGATTCTGCATTATTTGCTCATGCATCTTCCTACCAATGGGATAGGTGTATTAAGTCCTTATGATCTACTTACCAATCTTCCTACAATTGGAATACATGCATTAAGGCCTTATGATCTACTTACAAAAGAGTAGACCATTGTACATGCTATATTCTGAACAAGGAGATAGATCACTCACTAGCACTATGCTTACCAAAGAGATATAGTGGTTTCATATAATGGAACAAATATATTATGTTTTATGTGTTCATAGACATAAATAAGGAAAATCAATCAAGATATCATATAAGACCAATCATTTCATCCAATATCATATGTCAAGTGGTTTACTATGCATATAATACAAGCATACTATATAATAAGCCAAGTAAGAGGCAACGATGTACCTTGATCAAGATATAATCTAACCAAATCCATGATTCCACTCTAACCTTAGTCAAACACTGATTTAGATAAAATCACAGTTATCAACATTAGATTCTCATCATATCAACCCTAGTTATTTCCATTTTAGGGTTTAGCTTAGTTTATTTGGATATCACAATCATTACTGGTCTTAGCTTCTTGTGTTCTGACATTGATGTTACTAATGTTGTATTCCATATTATTGCCTCATTAAGTGATAATCATGTTTTTCATCATTAGGTGAACATATTAACACTATGTCACATTCATTGATCATATTAGGGTTACAACACATGTATTAAGGGTCATTTTCATTTAACATGAATTATGTGAATCCAACTGATATCAAACTTACATATTATCTTCCAGTAACTAATATGAGCTTACTTTGTAATTTTTGGGGTTTCTTAAGCATATTTGTAATAATTACACATTAATTAGGGTTATTAGCCCTAATTAACCATATGGAGTAAATTACATGATTTCATGCATCAACATCTTAATCATAGACCTTAAACGAATTATAAACCTGAATATGGATTTACTAACATTTTATCCTAATTTTAGGTCATCGTTTGATATTTATTATCCATGAAATAATAATTTCAAAAATTACATTATATCACTAAGATCAGTGCATCAAAATCCTAATATTATCATTCTGATGTGTTCTACTCATTTTTCTGAGAATTTTGATACCTTATTTGTATTTTTTTGATCATCGAGCTAATTATTAGGAATTGTGGAAGATCTAGGATTTGTATGGTATTTTCTTACCTTTAGATCAATCTGATCTGCCACATGGAATTATGGGGAGGCGTGGCTTAGATGATCTTCGTGATCTAGTGGGTTGACTCTATTTAGGTTTGGACCGCACTAGACCACCTTCTCCCTTTATTTCTCACAATCAACATGACCTCTCTCCATTTCTCTCGAACATGAGCCTGCCTGGGTTCTTTGTGTGTGCAAGTGCTACCATCACCCTCTACTCCGGTGAGGTGATCTAGTACCCTCTTGAGTTCCTTATCCTGTAGAAGATCTGATCTAGTGATTTAGATCACTGAGTCCATCCTTCTCATCTTATCAGGATAATGAATACCTTTTCGGGGTTCTACATCCATGAGTTTCCGCCATGGACACCTTCACGACTGAGCAGGCAGGTGGAGGGAGGGAGTTTCACCTAGGAAGGCTCTCAGACTCTGAAATTGCCTCTAAGAGATCTATAATAGCATATTCAACTCACTGTATCCTCTAATTCTGATGAGAAGCAATCAACACACTCCCGATTGTCATCTTCATATCTATCCCAACCCTTCTCATCCACCATCAAAACCTTCACAACATCCCATGACAACTCTTAGAACCAACTCATCTAACCTCTACCCTTTATTTTTCCTTCCTCATCTTCCTCGGATCCTCATCTAGCTCTGTATTGTTTCCTTACACCCAAACTGCTCTCCGTAATAATGGAGAAGCAGTGGAGAAATGACAGACGGGGATGTTTTGGTGTGCCTCTATAGTCATGTAGATGCAACGAGTGAAGGTCCTATGTGTAGGTATCCAAAATTTGATGAAAACCATTCGCTAGTCTCCCTTCCTTAGACCATGGCCATGATGTGGGCTGGGTTGAAAGTGGGCAGTGCCATTCACATAGAATGTTTGGCCTAGCCACTGCTTGGAGACATGGTTTTGTCCATCCGATCACCCACATCCAAGGGTCTATAGGATGCCACATATACAATTCGTTCCTACTCTTGTGCTGTGTAGATCCAAAGGCACTTCTTTCTCACATGACATAACATTGTATCAACAACTTAGGCTAAACATTAATCCAACTTACATTATGCATCATTTATTTAACAGATTTGTAATCTAACTATTTCTCTCTAGGAACCTCAAAACTTCATGAAATTTTAACCATTGTTTTATCAAAACTCAGGGTATATTCTGTTCCATTTTGGTCCCTAAACTCAATTGTAAATCAGTTGATTAAATACCTCAAAAAATCATAAACATATGGATCATAGTCAGGATATCAACATTGGTCAACACTCAAGTTTTATCAAAACACTTGGAACTCTTAAAATAACTTGAACACACATGAATTCACTTATTTCATAAGTTTTAGGAACTTGAAAAGGTCAATCTATAACACCCTACACACCTTAAAAGAAAATTTTTCCTCAAAATTAAGACAAAACCCAATCCATCATAGCAGATCACCATAATTCATCATGCTAGAAGCTTGGATCCTTGAACTTTCCACCAACTTCTCAAACACGGGCCATCTCTTCAGGTGGCTTATCCATAAAAGCTCCTCTACAAGAAGAATCCATTGTAGCTTGATCCATTGGAGATTTACTGGAATACAAGGGCTAAACTAGCAGCCACAAAGGGATCTCATGATGTGGACACTCTCTCAACATCTTTCGAAATACATCCCAAGCATCATAGAACTTCTCATTACCCACTTTATTGAAACTCACTATGGCACACTGCATATGTGTCAACATTTCAATGGAGTATAATTTCCTTAAGATGACATTCTTCATCTCTTCCCAACTAATGATGTCTCTTCTCTAATCATACTAGTCTTTGGCTTTATCCTTGAGGGAGAATGAGAACAAGGTAAAGCTGATTGCATCATTACTAGTTGTTGGTGTCCTGAAGTTGGAGCATACTCAAGAAAGGAGTCCAAGTGCTTGTAAGGGTTCTCACTCTCCAAGCCATAGAAGGTGGGAAGGAGCCCAAGAAGACCTGCAAGGATGGAGAGTTTCTCCCCTAGCATTTGATTAACTCTACAAGAAATTTGTGATTTGTAGTTGCTAGGTATGAAGTACTCTTGAAGTGGCTTGTAAGGTGCATTTTGGCCTTCCATATTTTCTTCCTCGAGTGTCTTATCACATGCAAAAAACATAATCAAACAAAAGAAAACAAGTTAGCAAAGAAATATGCACAAAGAATACAAATAATAAAGAATAAAGAACAGCAAGGATGAGGGTAGTAGGAAAAGGTCAAAGAAACACTAACTAGCTAGGATGAGTGCCTTTCTCCTCGACAACGACACCAAAAAGCTAGGTGTGTTTCTCCCCAACAACAATGCCAGAAAACTTGGTGTGTTTCTCCCTACCCGGAGGTATACACACCTAAATCAATTGAATCTTGACTAGATGGACACACCCCAAGGTCTAGACTACATTGGGTAACTTTTAAATTTAGAAATCCCTAAGATTTGGACACACTCATATAGACTAACACACTTACCTATAAGCACACAGGGTCGCGTTGTAGTATAGGAGGGAGTGAAGTTAGGGGTCAAACCCAAGAGAGAAAGGGGGCACTATAGCTAGGTTAGTTTTGGCTAGGTTCCTACTGTGAAGAGTTTGAAGTTGATTTGTTTGATTACACTAAGGTTTGAACAAGAAAGTAAAAGAGAATGAACAAGAATCAAAACCAAAATTACCTTACATAGTTAATTCTTAAGAGCAAGGAATGACAAGACAAGCAATGAAAAGAGCAAGCTACACTAATGTAAGCAAGAAGAGATCTAATCTATACTAGGATATAAAACTAGGCAAAAGGAAAATGAAAGACATAAATATCAAGAACTAGAAAAGAATAAGGAATGAACTAACTAAGCTAGTAAAGAGATAATTAAGTTAACACTAGATAAGAAAGAAGGCAATTAGGGTTGTTTGGGGAATGCACTTGCCAATTCAGTTGGGGGTGATAACATGTAAACATTACTCTTTCATTTATATTACCAAACCAAACAACAAACTAGAAGCTAATGAATTTCCTTAACTACTATCTAGCCATGCATAGGATAGGGTGTGTATAGGGGAACTATTTCCTAATACCTCTTACACGCCCTTACAAGGCTCAATTGGGTTAGGGTTCGAGTGTAATACAATTAGAGTCTAGTCAAGCCTAGGTTTTTAGAATAGTAGCTCTTAGGATAGTTAGGATCAAAGGGTTGTAATGGGGGGTGGAAGTGAAGTTTTCAGACCTCACATCACCCACATTCTAGCCTTGAGAAGGATCTATCCTAATTACACTAAATGATCCTATACTAGATACTTAGATCTCTCACCTAGGTGTAGGATAATTGATTAACATGTAGGAAGGTGAATAAGTAACTAGGGATCCATTAATAGGACTTAGGAGCAATTCACAAATTAGCTACATATAAGCAATTTTCCTAGAAACCTAGGTCATTTCAAGAACAAACCATAAAGCAATTTGTGTGAATTGATATAGAAATAGAACATAATCATTAGTGAATGAAATTACCATGTTTACATGTCACTTTCCCCAAACATGCCATCAAAGTAGAAATTTTGGCCACAAACAACCCACCTAGGGGGCCTAGCTACTCATAGAACAAGAAAATACAAAAAAAGAGAGGAAGAAGAATGAGGGTGTGGAAAGCCATGGTATCTTGTTGGAGACTCCTCATTCTTCACCCTGTAGTAGTAGCAACTTGAGATTCTCCTTCTCCCAAGATGGGATGTCAAGGATGTGTGGTGGAAAGTAGCCAAAAACCCTAAAATAGGTTTATTTGGGAGGAAGATGATGGAATGGAGGTGGAATGGAGTGGGAATGGAGTGGAAGGGGATAGGGTAGGATATCGTAACTATAGAAGTAGCTCACCCATAGACCCATCCACCACCTATTTATATGTAGGTGGTGGTGAAGCATTAGGTTAAGTGGGGGTAGAATGGGAAGTGTTGTGGAAAAGTGCTTCTAAATTTGTATGTAGCATGGCCATGTTGGGAAACATGAATGTAGTAGGTAGGGGTGAACACACCCGTGGTGGGATGGAATGGGCGAGGTGAAAAAATTGAAAATGCATAGGGAAATTTGGGGGTTTTGAGTGGCCTGTGGCATGACCATGGTGGTCACCACAGTCATGGTGAGGTACTGGTAGAATGGTCATGGAAGACACCGCATCTGTAGTGTCTTGAGAAAGTGCTATTAGTGGTGGTGAGAATGGTTAGTCTAAATTTTCGGCAACACAATCGTGTTGTGCTGCATGGATACTCTGTGGCATGTTAGCACAATGATGTGGTTTCGTACAACTAGTGTTGCTGACTTTGATCTTTCAATGCTTTCTTTTGTGAATTTGCTTGGGCCAGCACAGTCATTTCATATCACCACATCCGTTATGGTATTCTCTGTATCACTTGTCTCTTATACTTTGAATTTACTTGGACTAGTTTGCTTCAATTGGCCCTTGGCCACTAGGGGTAGGTTAAGGGAGCCTTGGAATTCACTATGGGTCTCTCTAAGGGTAGAGAAACCCTATGATTACTCTTTCTCTCTCTTCCATACAAGCATGGTCCAAGTACATGAAAAACATGCAAAATAATGTTTAAAAGTGCATATTACATAAATATCCATATTAAGGGGAATAATATGTAATATAGAAGATATAGATGTGATTGAAGTGAAATAAGACACAAGATGATGCCCTAAAATAGGGTTGCATCCACAAGTGGAGTGTCTGTACTCATGTAAGGCATGGGTGATTGTTCCCTCATGTTATACACATCTAGGTCATCTTCCATCATCTATTACTTGCTTCTTGTGTTGAAGGCTATTTGTCATGGGTCTGTTGTGATGGAGAAAACATCAATGTATTTTTACCTATTGTGGGAGATTTGTTTTCCATATGAACTCATAGACTCCTATTTCCCAGTCATATCATAATCAACAAGGAGTTTAAAAGCCAATTTGTTTTTATAAAATGGCATTCATGTGCTTTTTTGGATTCCTTCTTCCTTACAAAATGGGAAGGGTGGTGCAAGAATCATACTAATGGAGGTAACAATGGATGGAGTGAATTATTTGATAGAAGACCAATATTTGTTACCCTTAATTGGCCATACTTGCTAAATTTTAGATCTTGAAGAACTTAAGGAGGTGTTTTTTTGGTCCACTCTTCATATGATACTATTGTATCGAACCTTGAGATGATAGTCAGTCTTATGTTCTCTAGTAAATTTGGAATGCAATATTTTATGCTTCGACAAGTGTGCATGCCATTGATAATCCGTCATTGACAACCATGTATTTCATATTCATAAGAACCTCGTATTGGATCTATTTTTCCTTCACAAGATCCCAACCCGTATTCATAATAAGATCATTTTTGAATTCCCTTGTCTTCTAGATCCCAAGGCCTCCTCTTGAGAGTGGTCATGTCACTTTTTTCCAAGCCAACCATTGGTTTCTCTAGCTATTTATAGACCCACTCCTTACGAACTTTCTCATTAGTTGATCAACTTTATTGCAAACCAAACATGGTAATTGAGTTGTTGCATTGTGTACGTTTCTTTAGATGATAACATTGATTTTGCAAGTGTCACTTACCATCGGCAACGAAAGCAGTCCCGCGAACATAAATGTTTTAGTATCTTAGTGGTGATAAACATAAAGTGTTCCTTAGCCTTCCTTTGATGAATGATTGGTAGAAAACATAAGTTGGTTGTTTTTTTGAATTTTTATCTCTTGTAGATGGTTTCTCTTAGGGAACATATTGTGTTATAATAGAAGACGATAATGGATTTCTCCTCACTCGAGCATTGTGATGAGTCGTCACCAAATATTTGCAAACAATATAAGATGACCAGTCACTAAAAACTATAAGCTTCCCCAAAAAATAATGATATGATGAACATAAATAAAGTGAGTGAATATAAATTCCCTCTTGCTAGAATGACCACTTTCCATCTCCCTCTACTATCCTTTTCAACAATCAATTGACTAAAATGTTCCAAGCATAGAACAAGCAAGTATGGTGATAATGGATCACAATGCTTGACTCCCTTGCATCTTGAAGCTTCCAATGACTTCACCCTTCCAAAAGATGGATGTATCCATGAAGTAATTATATGCATCGTAATGACAATAATGTTAGTAGATAGGGCAGTTTTATTCAGCATATCAAGTATAAAATTGTAGATCGTTTTTCCAAAAACATTAAAAAGATCAAGTTAATGGATATTGAGTGTTTCTTTGTTTCTTTTATGTATATGGTGTGGACAATTTTCTAAACTAAAGTAATGTTATCTCCAATGCAATGATCAGGAACAAGTTCTACTGAATAGGTGAAATCCAATCATTGAGGAGTGGTTTGATTACAGAGACAATGAAATCATGTAGAAGCTTAAGACAAAAATAATTAAAATTATAGCGTGAACTATGAGAAAGTTTCAAGTTGCTAGATCTTATGGATGAGGATGAGGGTGAAGTTTTCCAATTCATAAATAGAATGCCTTAACATAAATTTTAGACATGAATTATGACTTATGTGTTAACAACCAACTAGTAATTTCAAAAAGGAAGCATGTCGTCCTTCTACTCCATATTTGTCCATCTGGCCAAACTTAGGGAATGCACCCACAAAAAATCACAACATGTTGTTTGATATGGATTTTAGGTTCCTTATACAAGTTAACATAGAATGTCATGATCATGAGCTTCACTTGTTTTATGTCTTATATACAAACTCCTTCTGAGACATTTAATCTAAGAATGATGTTCCTATAACACCTTATGTTGACTAGTAAGGGATAGTACTTGGTGGTGGAATATCTTGATTTAAGCCATTTAGTTTGAGACTGCCATTGCCATTCAAGTTCTTCCCTCCCCAATAGGGTGTCTAGTTTTATGCAAGTCAATAATGTTTTTATCATTTTATAGGTTGTGGTGGATAGAGAGTGAAGTTGTAACCAATTTATTTTCTTCATTAGATACTCCTTACTCCTTCTTTGTTTCTTCTTAGTATGTTATTCCAAGACCACGACCTTCTTAAGAAAGTTACTGAATGTCCATTGGAACTTATTAGTTTGGTTCCAATTTTGTTGAAGAAAATATTTGAAGGTGGGAATGACTTCCCAACTAGCTGAAGTGTACTCATATTGGTTTCCCATTGTAAGTTGTGGTTTTAGATTTTAAGCGTGAAGCATGGTATGAATGAATTTGTTCTTCTAAAATCCAATCTTTGGTACCAAATATTTCATATAATTCTATTTCAGAACATATCAACAATTTTTGCATCATTCATAGTTCAAGGTACATGGAAGCATATACTACATATACACATAATCTACAAAACTATCTCGAGTTCTTTCACCAACAAAGGGCTTCACTTGCAATTTCTATTCCAAGTATTCTTTTGATCATTTATCCATGAATTTCAATAGGAATAAATCCACATGTGGATCAAAATATAAAAGGATGGGTTAGTCAAATGACCACTAGAAAATGATTATTTGCAAAGTAAGTAAGTATGATACTATCTACTAAGAATTTTTCAAACTCCTAAGATAATGAATCAATATATTTTGGATCCTGACAAGCTATCAAATCACATGTGTTATAGGTCCTATAATTGTTATCGGGGTCATCGTGGTGAATTCCTCAACATCTAGTGACATATATATCCCCTAGTGTGGTCGAGGTTGTATTTTATGATAAGTTTAATATGGAGGTGGGTTTGAGGAATAAATATTGGGTCTAGTGGGATCTAAAATACAAAAACTATGCTCGAAGGAAAATTTGCTATATTTGCATATTATCACTTATTAAAGCCATCATTTGCATTGCTGATATGCATGGTATGCATGAGACACCTTGTTGGATTTATAGTTGATGAGGGCTATAAGGTGGGAGAAATGAGGGTACATGGTCATCCCAAATTTCACATCTAAAAGGAGTGGGGCTAGAGTAATTAGAATTTTAACGTTATAACCTGACACTTAGGCTGCCCAACGATAATAATAGTGTCTAATGAATAGATCGGGGTCAAACACAAGGACAAGGGTGATGAGTGTTAAGATACTTATAGCCTTGGCTTAGTTACACAAATTGAATAGTAAGATAAGGTGTGTGTTCCTTAAGGAATAATGATTATCTAACAAGCAAGAAACAATTTGGTAAAGAAAAATGAAAGATAAAACAAAAGAGCTAGAAAGTTTCAGGATAAGAAAACAATAATGGAAGAAAAGTTGGATTGGGTTTCACCATCTATGGTATCTCACCAACATGCAATACTAATACCCATCATATACTATTAGCAAGATAACAAGAAATCAACATAAGTGACTATTCCCTTCTCTCTCGAGCTTAGGATATATATTGATTATAAGGTTGTCTTTCTCTCTCTCTCTCGATGGAAAACAAACAATAAAAATACAATCATATGGTCATTAACGTAAACATTCCAACATTATCATGCATTCATTCAACTCCATAACTCATAGATATGGGTTAATACTACTCTCTTGAGGTATTAACAATCAAATAACACATGATGGTAGCTAATCATGCAAGTGAAGAAGCAAGAACAATATTTTGGAGATATACATTGCTAAGAGCATATATTCAATGTATGTTGATATTTACATGTTGGGAGAGATTTAGTGACTATTCCCAACCCAAGTTAATTGACTAGCCACTCATGGTGGTGAGTGACGTTGTGAAATAACATGTATGATAAGACATGAAGATGGACATGGAAGAAGGTGCAAATATTAGAGAAGAATATTAAATACACATGAACAACAACCCAAATGAGTCAATGTGGATGAAGACTTTCTCCTTGTTTCTAACTGAAGTGATGGCGTTGAAGATTGCTGGCTCTATCATCCTCCTTCTCTTGAAGAGGGATCCATGAACCGATTGAGGATGATGGAGGCAACCTGACCTTTTGTACTCTCATCCTTAGGAGAAACAAACTAATGGTGAGAAGCAAAGGTCGATGGATAAGAAGCACTAGAGTAGAACTTAATCTTCATTCTACAATGACACAACCCCCTCTACAGTATCAAGGGGTCTGCTATATATAACCCAAAATGTATTACCTAAGGCTCTCTTGAATGTTCTTTACATGCACCCAAGACTTCTGAGCATGTGCCTCTGGGTGCATATTTAACTAACGAAGTGAATGATGTGCATAGTGTCGCCCTTAGTAGGCGATGGCATAGTAAAACCATCTATTGGTTTGCCTTTCTACCTAGCCTTCAGTTGGCATCAAGATGCATGCTAGTAGTAGATGTAATCCCATAATGCCATCGAAAGATGGTGTGTATGTTGGCCATCAGTTCTTGTGTGGATGATACCCAACTTAGCCATCTAAAGAGATGAGCTTGTCCATTTCTTTGGAAGGTGTACTTCCTATCCCACCATTGAAAGGCCATCCGTATGGCCTTTGGGTGATGGGATCCTATGGGTTTCTGGTCCCCTTCCTTGTGATGGAAAGGTAGTATATGTGACTTCTGATGGATGGACTTCAAGTGGTCTTTCTGGGAAGTGGGACATGACTATCTATCATGGTAATGATGGTGTGTCGACATGGAAGACTCATGACCCGATTGGTTAGCTGGCATATTAAAAGTAGTCATAGAAAAACCATTGGTTGTAGAACCAGATGGGAATCTGGTCCATAAGGTTATAGCCATCATTTAATGGTTTTCCTACATCGAAATGAGCAGTTAATCTTGAATCAAGGTTCAAGTGGAAATCATACACAATATGTGAGAAATCTAAAGCTAGTATGTACTATAGAAAAAAATTAAGGGAAAAATTTGGCAAAAAATATCCAAAAAATTAGATGTTATAGACTCCCCCAAACATTGAATCTAGCTTGTCCTCAAAATAATAAATAGAATCAAGGCATCAAGGCAATGTTAAGGTATTTATTTATTTAGTGTTTTTCATGTGCTTAACCATGTCCTTATATCATCCTTAGATCGAGATATCTACATGATTTCTTGGTTTTCATAATGTACTCCCATGTTTTATTCTTTTAGGTATATAGTTGCACGTTTTTTCACAACAAAATTCTTTTTAGGAAGGACTTTCTCTGTCACAAATCACTTTGAGCCCCGTTTCCAAGTCGTACTTGTGCATAGTTCTTTCTAGGGGTAACTTTCACACCACAATATTATTTTTTTGGGAACCAACTATTTTTGTCAGGGTGGGCCATGGTTGTGAGGCATAGTATCCTCCTCAGGATAACTTACCCATGAGTACTATTATAGTAACCATATGACTCAAATGTTAGTCCTCATGTAAGTTTAGGTGGCTATGAAAGTTCCCCTTTGGAAAATAGGTCGGTGATGATTTTGTCTTCCAAGCTCTGCTACCATGCACAATATATCCACACTCTTGAGTGTAGCCATACATTGGCAGGATAGACCCTTTCAACATCTAATCAGGCACAACTGTCTTGATTTTATTCACACTTGGTTTTATTCTTTCTCACAAGGCTTTAGTGATAGGATTTTAAGGGAAAGTGTGCCGCAAGTCTCTTTTGTTCCCTTAGTTGGGAATTAGTACTAGAAAGGGTAGCGGCTTCCCTTTCACGAGTTGCTTGCACTTTTCAGCATGTAATAGAATGCTAAGGTGATCGATCAAGAGTATAGTGGATGAAGTCCTATTTATTTTAGAGAAATCCCTTGGAATAGTAGCGTTCTTGCACTACGTGTAGTGTCTTGAGATAATAATGGTCTAAAGATATTATTTGTAGCATTTTGTTAAGTGAACTAAAATTCTAAAAGTATCACTATTGAAATTATTAAGCTATATAGTAGCTTGAAGAGAAGGAGTCCTAATATGGGAGTGAAGATGACATCATGGAAAATTAAATTCTATATTTTTCCTAAATATAAAACTTTATACTCATGGAAAGATATATATCAACATAAGATATGTACAATATAAGAAGGTTATGAACTTCGGTTCCATTAGAGAGTAATGGTAGGGTTTGGAGCTCGTGGAGGCGGCTACAGAGGCTGAGGCACATGTCGACCCCCCTCACAGCATCACCCACCCCCCACCATCATCTAACCATAATAATGGAGGCCCTGTTTCTGGCGTGCAGATCGATGGGGAAGATGCATGTATGGACGATCCCCAAAAGGACACCAACACCAAGTCCTATAGAGACATGGTGATCAATCACACCAACAAGATCCCGTCTGCCCTACTGTATGTCTCACCGGATCTCCTCCAAGTCGAAGATATATGAGTTGATAAAAGTAGAAGCCTCCCTACGATCACTGTTAATCCGGATAGGCTGCCCCATCTTCTCGAACCATGGAAACATGCGGTCATCATAAAGGTCATCCGTACCTCTGTTGGTTTCCAAGTCCTGATGAATCACATCGCCATCATGTGGTAGCTCTTCGACGAATTCCGTTCCATAGATCTCGACATGGTTTGTTGCATCATACAGCTCGCCAATAATGATGATTTCATCCGTGCCATGATGGGAGGCCCATGGATGATCTTCAACCATTACCTCTTCATCCAGTCCTGGTCACTGGCGTTCAGACCCTCAGACCGGATCCCTAGGAAATTGGTGGTTTGGGTGAGGATAGCGGACATGCCCATCTACATGTACTAAAACCAACTGCTTGAAAGCATAGGAAATATGATTGGGAGAACCATAAAGATCGATGCAACAACACAGCAGGTCTATCGAGGTAAGTTCGTGCGTATCACCATCGAGGTTGATATCGGAACTCCCATACTCCCGGCCATCTATCTTAACGATGTACAATATAGGTTGGAGTATGAAAACCTTGCCAACCTATGCATGAAGTGCGGCCGCTTAGGGCATGTCTATTGGTATGTATGCCCTGAGAGCCAATCATGGGATGATTGGTGGGATACATCAAGATTGATTTGATAAACATCAAAGGCAAGCTTCCAATTCTTTCTGGTTCAGTCATATGAGATAGTGATAGAACAGACTAAATGTCTAGAGAATGACAATACTCAATGACGTATGCTTTCAGGTTGAGGACCTGAACGATGACATCATACGTATGCTAAGAGTTTGTACATTCTTGTTATGTCCCTAGTCGGATGTCATTGTGGAAGGTAGATAGACAACAATGACACACAAGACTAGATTGTGGTGTTGGTTGATGACATAATCTCATTAGTCATGATATAGAGATATCAAACCAAACACATAGGTACTTGTTAGAGAACAAGTATACTGGACAGACCCACCGTGAGTTTGACACATGGAACCATGACATGGTAGTCACAGTCAGTACTCACAGAGATGGTGGTGAGTGTGATTCTTTGACCTAAAATTACTACACTCAACACATGTCGTTGGGCACACTTTGACATCATCAAAC
Source organism: Alisma plantago-aquatica (assembly GCA_963693085.1). Taxonomy (NCBI): domain Eukaryota; kingdom Viridiplantae; phylum Streptophyta; class Magnoliopsida; order Alismatales; family Alismataceae; genus Alisma; species Alisma plantago-aquatica. The sequence goes on from OY856411.1 coordinate 527,007,888, forward strand.
GCAGTCCTGAAACATGGGTTGTTATAAAGGTGATAATTGGGTGGCTTTGACACTTGGGGCTTTTGAGGGGTGAGTGATAGATATGGGATTTGTCCCTCCTGAGGGAGTTTGATATCCAAGGCCACTTGGTGAGTAGGATTGAGATAGGCATGCACACGCATGTGTGAATAAATATGTGATATTGATGTCATACATATCTTGTTCAATCTACTATGAGATCAAGAAAGTGAATGAACGTTGACAGGATGACTGTTCCATGCCTCGAGTTCATTCGGGATATCAGTGACAAAGGAATTATACATTCACTGTAACACCATTCACGGATTGTAGGATTGAAAGTTGGTCTCCAACTTTCTACTTTCACTTGGGTAGCACTGATGTGTGACTAGGCACCGCTCTTTGCTTGTGAAGTCATAAGTGTTATGGACTTTCACTGCCAACGTGAAATGGACCTGCAAGGTCACACACATAGGATTTAACCTAGAAGAGGAGTTTTGTCCAAAAGCAGTGTTTAGATTGATTACTAAAGGAGTTTAGTAGTCAACTAAACACTCAATCAATTGATAGTTCAAAGTCATAGTGTTCAAGGTGTTGGACAAGATTGATTAGAGTATCAGATTGATTCAAACCGCAATTGACTGATTCTGCACAATCTGCACTCCCAACCGATCGGCTCATTAGATGAACTGATCGACTCAGCTTGGTGAACTGGTCGGCTCAGGTGGTGAGTCTATCGGCTCATGGACATGGTGAACGATTTCTTCAAGTGTTGACACGATCGGTTCAACTGTTGCAAACGAGCAAGTTGGGAAAGTCAGATTGGTGAGAATTTTCCTTTCGTTTCACTTGCCCAATTTGATTGGAAAAAGGATTGGTATTTGATACCAATTAGAAATAAAAGAGGGAAAGTCGATCGGGAACTGATCAGGATCACGAACCGATCGGTTCAGAAAGTGAACCGACTGGCTCATGGGTCCCAACCAATCGGTTGAGTGTCAACTGACCGGCTCAGATCCCCAACCAACCGACTCAGAAATGAAACGATCGGTTCAAGTTGCGAGTTGGTTGTTTTGTGGAAAATCTCGAACCCTTCTACTCTTGCTTTGAGTCCCGCATTGCCCGGGATAGAGAACCCTATCCCATGACCCTCCTATATATACAGGGGTATTGGGGGCTTCTCAAAGTACAACTTAGTGCAACCAGTTGCTCTGCAAATTTGTCGTTCTCTAGTTTTGGTAACCGAGAGAGCCCGAGCAAGTGCTACCTGAAAAGGGAGGCGCAACAAGGGAAAGACAACTACAGTTGCAACTGGAGGCAGGAGAGTGTGTTGGCAACTAGTACATCAACAGGAGGGTGCGACTCCTTTGAACTCCTTGTGGTACAAGGAGTGTGGAGTTCCAGGTGGTCCATGTGGACTACTTCAGAGGCAGGAGGTTTCTTCTGCTCAGGAGGACAACTGTCAACCTGACAGTCCGGTGAGACCAGGAGTCGTCAGTCCCGGTGCGACCAGGAGCTGAACAGACACCGTCCAAGGCTGGAGTTGAAGACTGTGCAAAGCGCGAGGTATTGTCGCCGAGCAAGCCTCGGGACAAGGTATGATTCCACAAACCATCCCTTTCCTATTGTATAGACGTTGACACGTTTCCTTGTTCCGGGTTTGGAGGAGAAAATTTTTGTTTCTGCTGCCTTCTCTGCCTCCCCTAAAACCCAACAACGTCGACGTTGAGTGCAAGTTTGCACCAAAGTTCCCTGTTGGGGACCCTACTGCAAATCCTTCCACTTCCATAGTGGTCCAACAACCCTACATGAATGCAATTCATGCCAAAATGCCACAGATAAGACAGAATACTACCAAGAAGGGCCAGCCTTGATCCAAGGAAGTTGAAGCCCCAACTGATAATCTGTATGTGGCAGAAACAAACCCCCAACCCTCAGGCAACAAGGAGGCATGCGAGTGGGAGACTGTGGTAAGAGAAAGCAAGAAAAGGAACAACAAGAAAGTGGCCAACGGGAGAAACCCACTAGCCGCACCCCCTACTTCTAAGGACCAGAATGTGGGGACCTCCAAACAACAAATCAGTCCATCCAACACTATCATCACCCTTGTAGACGATGAAGTCTATGACGGGCGATCTGCAGCATCTGAGTTCGCTGCATCCTTCTTCTTCCAAGGGATCAAGGGCGCAGACACTGGACAAATACACCCAACCTTCGATTGGGGTACCACTCCCAATACTGGAGGTGTCATTCTTCACAACCGCAGAGTTATCTACCAGACCATCAGTCCTAGTCGAGACCGCAAGAAAGGGAAACTAGCGCAGCTAGTTGAAGGCACTTACCTCAAGCAGCCATCTTCCTGTTCCCTATCCTTCCAGGATGAGGAACTCCTAAATAACAACAACAACGACATGTTCGTAGAGGACCAAGCAGTGGGCCTCCTCGCTGCAATCAACTAATGCTACCCAGTGTTCTACAGCTATGGTGTTCCAAATGACAAACATCATATGCTGGAATGTCCAAGGAGCGTGCTCCAAGGAAAAAATCAATTTGCTCAAAGAATTCAAACGTAAATACCGACTGCATGTTTTGGCTATTCTGGAAGCAAGGTGCAGTGGCACGGAAGCTTCCAATGTCATCAAGAAACTTGGATTTAACTCATCCCACCGAGTTGAAGCTCTTGGTTTTTATGGAGGTATATGGATCCTCTGGGACATCAACCAATGTCATATGGACATCCTTCAATGCCACAGACATTACATTCACTATAGAATGAATAACTCCTGTCTTATCACGTATGTCTACGCAGGCCCCAACCTACAGAAATGAGATCATCTTTGAAACCGCCTCACATCTCTAACACCGGCCTCTTCGGAAGCTTGGTCTATCGTTGGACATTTCAACACTATGCTTGAAATCATAGAAAAGCATGTGGGAAAGGGGTTTGATAGCCGCGCTAGCAACAAATTCCATGCTACCCTTTTAGCTACTGGACTAGTTGAAACCAACCCCTCGGGACATTTCTACACATTCAAGAAAGGCATGCTTCATGAAAAACTCGATAGAGTGGTGGTGAATGCATGCTGGCTGAATATCGAGCATGGCATGAAGATCCAGGTTCTAACTCGCATCTACAATGACCACAATCCTATACTCATCTTCGGAAACAAAGCTCAAACCAGAAGAAAGCCCTTCTTCAGGACTAAGTCAAGTTGGTCCTTCAATGAAGACTTCTACACTGAGCTATTACCTAGTTGGGACGCCACCCTCTCCTTCTCGAAGGCCTTGCCTACATTCCAAGCCGCTACTGTCAAATGGGAAGCATCCCACCTAAAGAAACATCACAAGAGAAAGAACGTCATTCTGGAAAACCTAGACAAGTGTCATCTAAGTAGTCATTCCCAATTTAATTTATCTAATGAACTCATAGCTATTTCCCTGCAAGAAGAATATGCTGCTATCCTTCACAGTAAGGAAGTCGATTGGCAGTAAAAAGCTAACATCAACTGGCTACAAAATGGTGATGGCAACAACAAGTTCTTCCAATCCTATGTAAAAGCCAGGCGCTTCCATAACAGAATCACAGGCATCCGCAACTATGATGGGGCTTGGCTCACTTCGGCGGACGACATCAAAGAACATGTCTGGGACTTTTTCTTTAAACTCTTAATGGCGGAGCCTGTCCCCACAGAGGTCTTAGATCTCATGCCCTCTTATCACATCTCATTTTCCAGCACCATTGACCACGAGAAGCTGGTGAGCATCTCGTCTGCTGAGGAGATCAGGTCAATTGTTTTTCAAATGCCTGCTATCAAGGAACCCGACCCAGATGGCATCCACAATGGTTTTATCCAAGATAATTGGAACCATGTGGGTACTTTCATCATTCTTCAAGCTCGCAAGGCTTTTAGTAGGGGTGGATTGATCCCATGCTAGCTCAATCTCTTATGGTACTCATACCTAAGATGGCGCAACCCCAGCGTTGTAGTGAGCTCAGACCCATATCGCTCAACAACTGTTGTCTAAAGATGAACTCCAAGATTATTGTTGAATGATTAAAACCCTATCTGAATGGATGGATCTCAGAGAACCAATTGAGCTTCATTCTGGGAAGGCATATGGCAGACAACATTCTGCTTGTCTAGGAAGTGATACATTCTATGAAGACTAAAACGACGGGCAAGAAATGGGTAAGCATCAAAATCGATCTTTCCAAGGCGTTCAATAGAATGTGGTGGCCATTCATGAAAGACACCTTGATCAAAGTAGGTATTCCAGATAAACTGATCTCTATCATCATGCAAATCATTTCCAAAGGGAAAACCTCAATCCTCTGGGAAGGGTCACAGTTGGAGGCCTTCACTCCTAGTCAAGGAGTGCGTCAAGGAGATCCTCTTAGCCCCTACCTCTTCGTCCTATGCATGGAGAGGCTCATCCAATCTATCCTACATGAAGTAAGCAATGAGCAATGGAAGCCTATTATTCTCTCGAGAGGCAGCGTGCCCCTCTCTCACATCATGTTCACTTATGATTTGTTGCTCATGGCTGAGGAAACACCATCGCAAGCCTCGCTCATCTTTAAGGTTCTTGAAGAGTTCAACACCGTCTCTAGACAGGTCCTCTCAAAGGAGAAGTCGCAATGCTTCTTTTCTCCAAACACATCCACTCAAGAACGATGAGCTTTCTATAGACTGATCAGAATCCCTCAAACTCAGGACTTGGGCAAGTACATGGGGGTCCCTATTCTTCACCACCGTCTCAAAAAGGCAACACACTCAAACATTACCAAAACTATCAAAGGCAGAATGAATAGCTGGGCTTCCAAATGCCTATCTCTTGCAGGTCGTATTACTCTTTCTAAGAGTACTCTGTAATCAATCCCATCCCACACCATGCAATCCGTCAAGCTATCACCCAGCCTCTGCGATGACATTGACAGACATATTCACTCTATCATGTGGTCTGGTGGTCGCGATGCATACAAGATGTCTTTGGTAGCTTGGAAGAAACTGACCTTGCCCAAGGCATTGGAAGGTCTAGGACTCAAGAACTCCAGAGAACAGAACGAGGCCCTTATGCTGAAAAATGTCTGGCATTTCATCTCAAAACTCAAAACCCTTTGGGTCAAAGTAATGAAAGATAAATACATGAAAAAAGACTCCATTAGCAAACGCCCATGTTCATCTGCCTGGGCATTCATAAAGTGAAACCTACACAAGGTTCAAGTGATCAACCACAAAATCCCTATCTCGGGTCGAAGTACCAACGTTTCGACGGATCGCTGGATATATGGAAGATCTATTATTGACATGGCTGGTTCACACATTATTCCCCAAGGTCTGGAAGATCTCACAGTAAACTCTATGGTCCTTCAAGACAACACATGGGACTGGGGCTTCATCGACACCTTCCTACCAGGCGAAGCAAAGCAACTTCTTTGCTTCTGCAATCCCCCATATATCAATGGCGGTGAGGACATATGGTCGTGGCCCTTCACGAGCTCTGGTATTTTCTCGTCTGGCTCTGCGTACAATTGGATCACTAATAAGGGATTACCACAATCTTGTTCAAAATGGAAGAAGATCTGGGCCCTCTCTCTTCATCTCAAAGAACATTCGCCTGGCTTCTCTTCCATGGTGTGCTGCTCACGAACGTCAAACTATCCAGAAGACATTGCAACATCATGCATATGCCCTCTCTACAATAAAGATCATGAGTCTGCCCTACATTATCTAAGGGACTGCCCCATCGCAAAGGATGTCTAGTCTCTTCTCAGCCTACCAAATGACTTCTTTACAATCCCAGAATGTGAATGGCTCAACCTGTTGATTTCCTCTATGGTGAGCCTCGAACAAAGAACGATTCATTGTGTCGGTTGCTGGATGCTATGGAGGAATCGAAATGATATCACACACGGTGGCTCAGGAAGGCCAGCCATTGTGCTTGCAAAATTCATCCAAGAGAACACCAAATCCATTCTAGGGCTACCACCTAGGTTGAATGGAACTAGAAAATTGGTACATTGGCTGGTTCGACCATCGCCTGATTTCCAGGCACTCTTATTTGTCGACGCAGCCTACCAGACCCACTCCAAGAAGTCCGACATCGGGATTCATGTGGTTTACAGAATAAGAAGATTCACCATGGGTTTGGGTCACCATGGTTATGCATCGTCTACTCAGGAAGCGAAATCTAATGGGATTCTAATGGCAGCGGAGCTGTGCCAAGTCAATGGTTGGTCCTCGCCTGTTATCTTCTCCGACGCCTCCAATGTGATCAAAACACTGCAACAGAAGGACTGCCTGTCAGCAACCTCATTCCTCACCAGAGAAGATATGCCTCCCTTTTGCTAGCTTGCCCCAACATACAACTGCATTATATCCCCCGCAGCTACAACTCCGTAGCTGACGACATTGCAAAACACACCATTTTCTCTTTTTCCTCACACCACTTCTTAAATATTAAGCCCCTTTGGCTTTCCAAGGATGTAAACATCCCGTTATCTCAATTTTGGCCCAAAGTAGAGAACAAGATGAATAAATAATCTCTACAAGCTTTCAAAAAAAAAGATATGTACAATATAAAATTTTAAGCAAAAAAACATGAAGAAGTAAGAAAGTAAATTGTAGAGCTTAAAGATATTGGGCATGTAGACCTACCTAGATTGCCTTTTCAAACCCCCACCCCAAAACTTATCATACAATTTATCCCTAGGATGTCATAGAGTGAGGTTCACTGAGAATAGGAGAGTTAAAGCTTCAAACATGTCAATTCCCATTGTGAGGTTAGGAACTCTAATGCATATTTCCCTTGTAGGTGGTGGTAGTAATTTTTTTCTTGGTAAAACTCCACTTTCTTGTCAGAGGTTCTATTATTTGCATCTAGAATAATACATAGAAACTACAGTGATTGGAACCTTGTGCTTACTGCAGACACCTATGGAAGAGCGATGGTTTTTCAAATTTCATGTCATCATCTATGAAGCATCTGCCATGCATTTTGATTATCTCAATAATATGAGTACCCTGGCCTATATGCCATATGTTTAATTACGCTAGTCATAGTTTTATGATATGTTGTTATCTTAATGTTGAACATGGCATCTAAATTGTTATATATGATTTTTTTTGGCATTTGTATTGACCGCTAAAAGTGTATAGTGGCCATCATGGATAATAGGTATAAAGATTGGGTGTGGAATGTTTTACTTAAGGTGATCTATAAGTCTTTAGACTTCTCTAGATTTTTTCATTAGTGTAATGTCCCCAGATGTATCATATAAGGCTATGCATACAACTTGGAGCTTGTCATCTATAAGTAGCTGGCAGGCTATAATACGTTTATTGTCAAATATCCTCTAATCATGACTATGTCATAAAGGTCAGGCCACATGACTTGGACATTGTCTCTTTCGAAGATGGTGATAATTTGATCATCATTGGTCTTGAGTTCTTGCATGATGAGATTTAGATCCTATAGCAATAACCCATAACATTCATCTTTGTAGAAGTTACTGAATGTGGCTTGTATTAGATTTGTTGGTTCTAGTTCATCTTCAACTTCTTCAGCAACATGGGTTTTGTCTTCTTCATTTGGGGCCACTTCTAATTCTACATCTGGTTCCATTATATCATTGTGAGTCAGGGAACAGTCTTCTCTAGCTTCATGAGTTGTTGCAGGTGGCTTGGTATCTTATGAATGGGCATCCTTTGTTGGTTCGACATTTGACTCAACAACTATCTCTCTATTGTTGTTTCTTGGAAGGGTTGCTAGGGTGGGATGTTAGAATCTGTACGAGGAGATGTTGGTAGTTTTTTGTTGGGAGGAAGGATCCACTAGACTCATTTTGGGGTCTTGTAGAGGAGATGCCTCTAATTCCTTCCTTAGGTTTCGAATCATTCTGGATGGGGATTGTTGGTACCCAACAAGAGGCATGATCCCTATAGTTGGTGGTCATTATGGTCTGGTTCACTCAAAGTTCTTGAAACAAGTTGTATAGTTGAGTTAGATACTAGATGTGTGACACAAATATTCAAGAAGGTAAGTGTTATCAGATCTAGTATGTGTGGTTAAGTCTATCACTAGACTTATAGACTTGAGTCCATAAGTAGGGTCAAATTCTTGATAGATGTTTGTTGCCTTGTCCCTAAAAACAACACCAAATAGTTGATCGACCCAAACTGCACATTCAAAATGAGAGGATCTAGAGTAATAAGACTTTTAAAATTGTAACCTCATACTAGGCTCCCATAATGATAATACCAGGGTTGGATGTAGTAGATCACGGTCGAACTTAGGGATACGTGTGGTGAGTGTTAAGATCCTTATAGCCTTGTCTTTGTTACACCAATCAAAGAGTAAGATAATGTAACAGACCTGACCTGTGTTATGGCTTAACCCTAGAAGTTTTTCTTAAGTAAGTTATTCACAAACTTATTTTAAATCTTTTGAAAAGTAATTAAGACTCTTTGTGACATTTATTTTCAAGTGTGAGCTTAATTGCAAACTATTTGTGCATTATATGATAGTCTGAGTGTACAATGCAATTTATCTAAGATGAGGGGTTATATTGCAAAATGTTGCATTTTAAATGTACCTTAAGTGTTTTAATATCATAAGAGAGAGAATGATGCAAAGAGGTGGCTTAAGAAAGCCTAAATTCTAAAGAAATAACTTGTTTGAATAATGCTAGTGCCTTGTGTACCAATTTTGGTACAAATTGTAATTTACCCAAAATGTAGGGTTGATATGCAAATTACCACCTCTAGAGTGTTCGTACTTCATCTGTGTATCATTTATAGGAGAGAGAAAGAAGGATACACCATGTTTGAATCATTTATGAGTGGTGGTACTCTTGGTGATAAAAGACCAAGAGATGATGTATAGTTAAAACCCTTACTTGAGTTGTATCGAGTTGTAGACTTAATATGGGAATGCCTATCAGCCAAGGAGCCATAGAGGAGATCCCATATCAGTTTGTGAACTCTTGGAAAAGGCCATGATGGCCTTACCACCTCAGGGAGGTAATCCATGATGAGTTAGATACTCCTTGCAAAAAGTGTATCAGTTTGCATAACTTGTGAGATAAAGATGAGATATCTTATCCAACAAGATAAGGGATGGTCGAAATATCATCTCTAGATTATCCTTAAGACTTTTGAATGGCAATATATACATGTGTGAATGCATGGACATGTGTCAACCATGCATGTCCACGTGTCACCTGGTAGTATTTGGTGATGACACCTCCTATACACTCTCTCTCATGAACCCCAAGTATATATACCTCTCGTTTCACCTACTAATGGAAGTTTACGAACCCCAAAACTCTCTTTCTTTGAGATATAATGCATACCCTCTTAGATATCGTGCATAGTAGGTTAAGGAGCAAGGGGAGCTTGAACATCAAGCTTAAGGTAAGGCTATGGTCATCTTCAACCTTGGTTGAAGCATGATTTTTGGGTTATAGGTATTCCTCTCTTTTCAGCTTCACCAAGTTCTTAACTATTGCGATTCTTTGTATATGGAGGAGTTGTGAATGAGACTTGGACCTTGTATAATCTCATCTTCAACCTTAGGAACGTGAAGCTTTGGATCTTGGAACCTTGAAGTTGTTCTTAAGGCAGGTTATATAACTTGAACTCAACTATGTTATTATTCACCTTCAATATTGTTGCACTTGTTAATCTATTTTCAATTTCGAATTCCTTTGATTAATTTATGTTCCTTTAAGTTCCAAAAGTATCTTAGGACTGTTTTACATGATCTAAAATAGTAAAAACAAAAGTCTAGAGGTTGATGATGATGACATCATCAAGGTCTAACCCGATATTGGGTTGAAATACCTCTAACCCGATATGATGAGGTGAACACACCACTAACATGATATGGCGATGAGTAGGTACCTCTTGCATGATATGATGATGAAGTTCACACCTTGTGCATGATATGTTGTTAAGTATACACTATGTGCCTGATATAAGGTCAAATATGCACTCTATGCATGACAAGAAGTCAAGCATATACTTTCGCCCGATATAACAAACCCTAGAGGATAAGTATCTCGACATGTTGATATGAACACACCATAAACATGATATGGTGAGGAGTGTATACCTCATGGCCAATATGAGCAAAACATATACGCACCATGAGCATGATATGGGGACAAGTATTTACCTCCTACACGATATGGTGTTAGGATTATACCCTAACCTGGTATAGGTTGAAACCCTAGAGGGTGATATGAAACCCAATATAACAAATCCAAGATGATGGGTAACTCGATTTAGAGATGAGTGATACCTCATGAATGATATGAGTGATACCTACCTACATCTTGTGCACAATATGAAGTCAAGTCCATACCTCAGGCACGATATGTTGTCAATTGTATACTTTAACCGATATGGTGTTGAAACCCTAGGTGATGGAATGAAACTCGACACACCCTATCATTTTTTGTGAAGGATTTTTGTGAAAAAACTCACCCAAATATCTAGCTTGTCATTCAATTATATGATAAGAACTGATTCCTTGAAAGTATAAAGGATATGAGCATAATGGTCTATCTAATATGCTAACCCGACATGTCAACCAACATGGTAACCCGATATGATAATCAAACATAGAAACCTGATATGGTATTGTGTATATACTACTAAAACAATACCATGATGAGGCACATACCCTATGCCCAACATGGTGCACACCTTGTGCACGATATGGTATCAAGTATACCCTTATACCTGATATGAGGTCAAGCATTTAGCTCATACACAATATGAAGCTAAGTATCTCTAACTTGAGATGATAAAACCTAAGTGATAGCCAACCCAATTTTTGGTACACATTATGGTAATAAGGGATACACCCTAAACACGATATGATGATGAGGCAACACCACATGCCAGATATAGATGCACGGTATAGTGATGAGGTTACACCTCAAGTCCGATATAAAAGTATGATATGGTGTCAAGTATACATCTTTAGACCCAATATGATGAAAGCATCTCAATTCAATGTAATTGATGGAGTAACACATGAATTGTGTTATGTAAAGTAATACATTAAGACATAAAGAGTTTAATACAGTGTGTTAAGTGTAGGCCAATGTAACTTGAGGGAAGGATTGAGCCAAAGTATGATGCAATAAACATCCTAATGAGGATAAGAGAGAAACTTTAACATCTGTGATAATCATGTTAATAAGTATAAATTGATACTCCTAAAAATGAGTGCAGTATGAATTAGGGTTTGATTCTTGATAATATGATCTTGAATACTTAACTTGTTAATAAAGGGAAAACTTAATCCTAATGAAGGGTGATGGCATGCACTTACAATCCTAATCGATTAGATTGAGAAACCCTAACCCTAATCAATGGAAGGATGTATTTCTCTTATATCACATAGTGATGATATGAATTTGAAACCCTATTTGGTTAAAATAGGCAATCCTAACCCTAATAATGAGAAGGATGTATTTCTCTTAAATTGCATAGTGATGACATATACTTCTAGAGTTTTTATCATGAAGTGCAAAATATTCACGAATCATGAGATGATAAGCATAGCCAGGTATGAGTTATGATGTTTTATATGATACAAATTTAAATGAGCCTTGTGAGCCATGTTAAATATCTATACAACAACTATAATGATTATACAGGCTGATATCTTAAAAGGTAGTTGTTGCCTAGTGAGAGGTGACAAGATATTTAATGAACCATGTGAGCTATGTGAAATACTTGTACAACAAGTGCAATGAATACCTTGGTCTAAGGACTTAGAGGTAATAGTTACTTGTTACAGAGGTAACAATGATCAGTGATGATCTAAGGGTTTGAATACCCAGATCCAATAATCATGATGATGATGATGATGTCGAGATGATAATTCCCAGTAATGTGATAAGGGACTGAGATCCCGAGTGTTATACATTCAAAGTGTTCCAAAGATCTTAAAAGTACTACACCCTTCATTATAGAATCTATTATAATTCATATTTGAAACTTGGTTGATGCTAAAAGATACTGTAATGCACCTAATTAATCAAGTGGAATCTCATCATGTAGTGCCCTGACCATAGATCCATTCAGTGTCAGAAATTGCTAATGGTAAAATGAGTTTATCTGAGAGAGCATATTTTTGAATATGTGGGGGTGAAGGATGAAGTATATCCATACATCCTAATGAAGAACTGATGTAGCACCTTCCTTATTTATCCCGGGATGATGTGAATGTCTCGACCAAATAAGGAATTGAAGTGTAAATCCTTCTTCATTATTATTATGTGTTGTTGGGATAGATGATAATCTCCTGACCATGTGAGGAATTGATTTATAATATTCCTTTTTCTTATAATTCGGGAAAGCTACGTGGTCTTATCCCGAAGAGAATACATGTTGCGGTTGTAACTCTATAATGAAGATGTCGCTATACCCCGACATGCTATTTGCAGTTGACACAAGATGTCCTACCAGCAGCTGATACAAGATGTCCTGCTAGTTGTGTCATACTGACCGAGACGGGTGAGGTCTTGACAGCCGGCTCTACCATTGACCTTGTATGGTACCGATTTGACCTTAGTGGTGGTCAGTTGGAGCATGAACGATATACTTCATCTCCTCAGGGCATAAGTGTGATTGGAATATGTAATCAACCGTGTAGCATATTTGCATAAGGATTGAATATGGAAGACATTGGTTGATGTACACTCCTTTTATACATCTTAGTTGGATATATGCTATTCATGTTTCTTTATATTCTTTGTAAAGTGAATAGATGATTTATTTCTCTACCATAGATAGATGCATCATTTTAAGAGAAGAGATTACTATGTTCTACTTATAACAATGATTAATCCTGCTTGTTAATGTAAAAGAACCTCTGCTCAATTTTATACTAATTACCTGTGATAATAATATTGTTGGTGGAGAGTTATATCTCTCGCTGGGAAAATTGTCTCACCCCGTGGGATCTACAATTTTTAGGTGGACGTGCCCAAGGAGGTAGAGACCATTATGCAGAGGGAGAACGACAATATCTGGGGAAGCAATAACAACTCAGGTTGAGTGTATTGTCTGTCGTGTCTTATAGATAGAAGTCCAATGTGTCGTCTCTGTACTCTAAGGTCCTTGGAGTCAGTACGTACTAGTTTTATGAATAATCTGAGATTTTGTCTAGTATGCCTCAAGGTTTTATGTTGCTTCAGTATATGTTTTGACAGAGCAATCGTTATATGTTGTCCTCGAGATGAGATGAAATAATGTATATACAATGTGAATCATGATATCTATAAGTTTTGGATCTATCAGTGAGAGTTTCCTGGTATTGGATCCCTTTGTAAAATGGTTTTAATTTTTTTGTGATTTTGTTAATTTACTACTTATGGTTATTCTACAATTGTTATTGGTGATGGCTTGATTTGTTTATCGGGTCGTCACAGATAATGTGTGTGTCCCTTATGAAATGGTTACTCTCCAACAAGCAAGCAACAATTGGGTAAAGTAAAGTGAAAGATAAAGCAAAAGGTCTAGAATGTTTAAGGATAAGTAAATAAGAATGGAGGAAAACATGGATTGGGTTTCACCATCTAAGGTATCTTAACAAGAAGCAATACTCACACCCATCATATACCCTCAGAAAGTTTGCAAGCAATCATTATAAGTGTCTATTACCTCCTCTCTCAAGATTAGGATAGATCTAGATTATACAATTCTCTCTCTCTCTCTCGAAATGACAAACAAACAATCAAAATACAAATATATAATCATTAGATTAAGAATTCCAACATTCTTATGCATTCATGAAACTCCATAACTCTTAGATATGGGTCAAAACTACTCTCTTGACAAATTAACAATCAAACAACACGAGATGGTAGCTAATCATGTAAGTGAAGTATTAAGAACAAGAGTATGGAGATAAACACTGTGAAGAGCACATATTCAATGGATATGGTTATTTACATATTGGGAGAGCCTTAGTGGCTATGCCCAACCCAAGTTAAATGACTAGACATTCACGGTGGTGAGTGGCATTGTGGAATTACAAGTATGATGAGACATGGAGATGGATATGGAAGAAGATGAATAGATTATAGAATAATATGAGAGATACACTAACAACAACCCAAACGAGTCAAGGTCATTGGAAACCTCCTCCTTTTCTCTATAATCTAGTGATGTCACTAAATATGGCTGGCTCTATCTTCCTCCTTCTCTCAAAGAGGGATCCACAAACCAGTAAGGGAATATGGAGGCTTACTAGGCCTCAAAATCTCATAATTAGTATGTAGTGAACCATTGGAAAGAAGAGAAGGTCGATGGACAAGAAGCACTTGAGGAACACTTCATCTTCAATCTACAATGATGCAAACCCTTTATAGTAGTAAGGGGTCTGCTATATATAACCCATGGTGTAGGACTTGAGTTGCTCTTGAATGTGCATTAATTATGCCCCAAGACTTATGAGCACATGCCTCGAGGCACACACTTAACTAACTGAGTGACTAATGTGCATAGTTCCACCAGCGATAAATGACAGTGCATGCAAACTATCAATTAGTTTGCCATGTCTATCAGGCCTTCGATTGGCATAAAAAAACACACCATCAAAAGATGCAAGCTTGTAGAGCCATTAGAAGACGGTGTGTATGTTGTCCATCGGTTCATGAGTGGATAATAGCTAGATGAGCCATCAAAAGAGTCGAGTTTGTCCATTTGTTCTGTAGGTGTACTTCCTATCTTTCCATCGTAGGGCCATCCGTGTGACTTTCAGGTGATGGGATCTGAGGGTTTTTGGTCCCTTGTCTTCTAAGGGCAAGGTAGTGTACATGACACCCGATTGCTGGTCCACCATTGGTCTTTCTATGGAGAGGCACAAGACTATATGTTATGCGAACTGATGGTGCCACCTTGGCAGACTCATGACCATATGGTTTAGTTGGCACGTTAAAAGTAATAAAACAACAACCATCAATTATGGAACTTGATGGAAATCATGTCTAAAAGTTTATAACCATTGTTTAATGGATTTCTTGCATGAAAAGAAGTGTTCATTTTGAATCAAGGTGCAAGTGACAATGATAAACAAAGGTTGAGAAAGTTAAAACAAGTTTGTACTATAGAAGGAAATTAAGGGAAAAATTAGGCAAGAGATATACACAAAAGAGGATGCTATCAGTACACCATGATGGTATTTAATGAAAGTTCTTTTGTTTTATTTACTAATAAAGATGGCCTTAAAGGTGATTCTCTCTCTTATAAATATGAATATGTGCAGACCCATAGTTAGTGTACAATAATGCAATTAGAATATTAGAAAATTAATCAATGATAGGTGAAGCAATTAGTAGGAGGAGAAAATTTAGTTTTCATTATTCTTTACTAGTCATCTACAAGTGGTAAGTCAAAAGGAATTCTCTTCATTGCATAGAATTGTCTTAAAATAAAAAATGAATTAATTTTAAAAAATTCATAACCTTTAAACTAGGAAACCATTTGTTCTAGAATTTGGAACATATGCTTGACATGCATTAAGATAGAGTTTTTAAAAATATGAATCCAGAAATTACAGACATAGTGTAATTAAATGTGTCTATATTTATTACCTAGTCAATAATTCATTTTTCTTTTTTAAAGCTTTAGATTTCTAAAATGATATTAGTAGAAAATTTTAAGGTTTTAAGAAATAAAGATGCTAAATTATAGTATTAAGGATTCAACAATTAATTTCCATAAATTAATCTTAAATGGGTTTTCAAATGTGTTTCAAAGAAACACTCTAGTAGGTGAATACTTCAAATTCAACGTTTAAAAGATTACTAAAACTAAATTGTAATTAGGGGCTTTTATTGACTTAACCAATTCAAAAAAAATATTTTTTGGCAATTGACATAATATATTTGTCTATTTTTCTATTGGTTAGTTGGTATTCTAGAGTTAAAAGGTATGCCATCCTTTTACATGATCCAAAAGTTAATATCAACCACAATGTATTAGATTATTTAATTTCTAATGGATTAATTTCATGGTTAATTTTGAAGGTTATAATATACTTGTATTTTTATATTTATATATAGGAATGGACCTCTAGTTCCATCATGAAATATTCTTTTTATGATCTAGAATTGAGGAATCATGGTATAATTGGTTTGAGCCAAAGTACCAGTTGCACCAGAAATTTCTAATGTAGAATATTTAGTTCTCATCATTAATCACTGATCAACAAGCATATAATATTTTTTTAGTAATAGTTATAATGTATTCCAATACCACTAGTTAGTAAAGTATATCCTTATTCAAATATAAGGTTTTATCAAAACAATTAAATATATGCATTTAAATGATGGCTAAATTATATGAAGGTTAATTTAATGAACAAAAGGATGAAAAGGAGAACCATATTGAGGGACCAAATGGTATTATTTTCTAAATTGAATGATGTAACTTGATACGGTGTAAGGACAAATGTAAGTGGGGTTAAACTATATCAGAGAATATGTTAAATGAAGAATTAGTACATTGGTAATTGAAATGGTGGAAAACGTTGTGAATGGACTCAAGTTGGAAGAATATGACCAGACTTATTTTGGATTAAATTTCTAATATGTTACAATTCTTCCCTTCATTTAAAAGGATTTCATCCTTGATTTCTGTATATCCACTTGTACTACTATTTAGCCCATAAAATATTTTCAAATAACTATCTAGAGAGGTTTACATGATATCATATAATGTCTAGTATTCTTTATTTTCTACTACCTTAAAGAGAATTTCATCCCCAAAATCCAACCAAATATTACCTAGAATATTTTTTTCATTTATTAATTGAGATGTAACTATGTTAGACTAAGAATAAAATAACAACTAGAGTTCTCATACTAAATGATAAAGTGATGGTAGTCTCATCATCATCTCTATTTACAAAATCAAACTTAATAGTTTACCCTTTACTGTGATGGTAGTCCCATCATCATTTATTTTTTCAACAACACTCCCATAATAATTTACATGAAATAACTATTGTTTACTAAAGCCTCACTTTTTACATCAAATAATCTAGAGTAATAAAATTCTATTAATAAGTTCCCTATGAGAGAATTTAGGTATGATCATAGGTCCAATATTAGACTATCCATTATTCTCAAATATTATGAGTATTAGATTGAATATTTGGATCAACACTATTAAGTTTGATTATATTAACTCAATTAGGAATAACAACTAGACTACATATTATTACTATTGTATTTATTATTTAATTATATATAATTTAAAAAAATTAAGTACCTTCTTGAATAGTTTGACATGCATATATGGTTTCTTTTATTTTTTTGTATTAGGGTTATCCGTTAAATTGTATATATTTGTATATTTTACCAAGGTGAATCATTTATTTTGCATCTAATGACCAAACAAATTTCTATAGTGTATTGGGGTTATATGGATTAAGCTGTAATGTTGAGGTATGGTAAAAAAGAACACATGAACATTACAACATATTGTATACAACTCATTGAATGAACTATCCATGATATTAGTACACAAATTAGACACACATAGTACATTAAAGGTGTACCTAATTTCTTTTTCAGTTTGATTTTTTATCATCTCATGAGGATGGGATGTTCATAGATTTGGTTAAAATTGTGTATTGTTTTTATATGTAGTTTATAGAGTAGAATTATCCATACCATTATTTTTATAGAAAGCCAATAAAGGGCTCAAGTTCAATCCTTTAACACCTTTCCATGTTTTCTTTTACCTAAATATCAACATACATTACTTATGATTACCATTCTAGATAAGTCAAAATTAATTGAATAAAAGTTATTTAAATTAATCAATTACCATTCACATTTTAACCATAGTAGAGTCCACTCATTTATCTAGTTATGTGGTAGTTATATCTTTTTCATTGAATGGGGAAGTTACTTAAAAGTTAGTGAATGCATTCATTATCATGTCAAGACGTCCCTATAGTTAAATTATAATCCTAGTGATTACATGTTACATGAATCCACACCTTAAAAAGGATCAATACTGAAAACCTAACTAACCATTGGAGTGGTAATAAGAGGTAAGTCAACAAAATTATATATGTAAGATATGTACTTGTTACCCAGTTGGGTAATAAAAATTAGTTATCCAATGATTGTTTTACAATTTTAGCGTTATGCATACAATTTTTTGCTCCTATTTACAGTTTGTGGCAAAGAATGTTCTTTTTACCAAAAATGTCATTATTATTGTTCCTACTAAACACAATATAAAATTCACTTTGTTTCTACAAAATGAGTCTCTGTATTAAAAATTAGTCATCTTATAATAGTTTGGTGGCTTTTTATTACAAGGCTGGATCCACTCGTAACTAAAGTCCATTACTCAACTCGGATAACAAAAAATATGGCATATATATATATATATATATATATATATATATATATATATATATATATATATAAATACATATATATACATACATATATATACAGACATATGCATATACATACACACACACACACATACACACACACACACACACACACACGTATATATATATATATATATATATATATATATATATATATATATATATATGAAACGGACATGTCAACCTCTACTCTAAACTTAATTCTAGGGTTTTAGGGTTTATCTAACTAGTTAAGAGATTTCTTATCTAAAATTTCTTTGAATAATTTAGGACTTGACATCATGGTGATGTGGTTCATGAAAACATGATAAAAATCTTGTAAGGTTATTTTTATACATATGGTATAATATTGAAAATATATTTAATTATTAACACTTTGTGATGTAAATTATATAATTGGTGCCAAAACAATGTTAAGCCAATCACCAACTAAAATCACTTAACTAACATTTCACCATGACACTTCCACCAAGAGGGATTACTTCTTCAAGAATCTTGAGGGATATGAAAACATAACTAACTTGTAGTATAATGAAGAGGTGTGGGTTTCCCATTTAATGATGTCCTCTTATTCTAGATCCACTTATACATAATCTTCATAGTTTACATCAACCATAACATATTACCTCATCACCATCATCTTGAAAAGGAACATATAATCTCATCACGACAAAACTAGGGCCATATGGATACAATCCCATCCTAGAAAGAATTAGGGATTCCAGTTCTTGATGGTTTTCAATCGTCGTGTCTTTACAAGGTCTTACACTATCATCACATGTTTCATCAAGTAATCTTATTTTCTCATGTCTTGGGGATCAACTAGGCATATCATTACAATATATAGTTGTGATAGGAAAAACCAAATGGGTCTCAAGGGTATATTCTATGATGGTCCTATACTAAATCAAGGATATATGGGATCTTCAAGCTTAGCGTGATTTTTTTTAATGGGAGTAAGGGCTTATGAGATATTTCAAAACAACTCAACATTCAAGTTACAACCTACTTAATTGTAATGGAGTCAATCCATGCTTATAGTAGCTAAAGGGGTATCATCATCTAAAACTTTAATTGTGGTTCAATTCATATCTCACAAAGTGAGGATAAGAATATTGTTGGACAACCAAAAAGAAGAGGTTTAAGGAGGGAACTAGGTTCTATACTTGCTATAGGTATTTAGGAATTCAACACTCTATAGGGGCCATGATGAAACCTTCATCACCACATAACTTAGGGGTTATCACTGGAAGGTTCAAATATTACTATAAGAAGGTTTCCACTATTAGAGAGAGTATATGTAATTAGAATTACTCTAGGTTGAATATCAACAACCATATATGTTCAGATAATAGGATATACCAACTCTAATAGGGATTCAAACCCTTAATTGATATTTCCTGAGTCAGGATAAAAATTTTCAAAACTCACCCTAATATCAGCTAACTACCTACTTAATTCATAGGTGTTGGAACAAGGTAGGACAATTTGACATTGTCAGATGAACCAACTTTTATAGATCTGATACCATACATTAAGGATTCAAACCCAACAGGGGATCCACTCCTTATATAATTCAGGACTAAAATTGTCCAATCCAAACATACTACAAGTAAGTTGGATTTAATGTATTTTCAATTTATCAAAAAATGGTATACAAGAAATATGAATACATAGATGAAATCATAACTATTATATTACCATAAATATATCCAATTTACATTGTTCCTCACACATTAAGGGTGCCTTGACATACATGAGATTCTACAAAATTAGATTAAACAAAAAGGACTAGTTGTAGAGGGAAACCATGCCATTTCAAGTTAACCATATAATACATGTCAATTTTGAGCTATCTTCCTATAATATACCTATATCTGGGTGTGTTAGGAACATCATCGAGAAAGAGGAAAGTCAACGACGAAGGGTCATCAATATAAATAGAGTATGTTCATAGTAAATACATTAAGTCATTATGTAAGGAGATTTCAAATAAGGAGGATTTGAATTAACAAGGAAGTCTAAAAGAGAGTAAATTAAAAACATATAACATGCCAACTAGACAATGCATTTTAGTATATAGAAGATAATAATACAAGGATATATTTCCATAATATATTCACATCATTATTATATCAAACATAAGAAGTGCATATAGAAACAAATAGACTAGCTATATTAAGTACGGCTGAGAGACCCATGAAATCTCAAGCCCAATGTATTTGGTTGAAAGCCAAACCCCTGGGTTGAATGACCCGTCTCTGTAAATAAATGAGGGAAAAGAATACTCCTGGTAGGAAGTTACACAAAAGTATATTATAATGGTACAAGAATACCATTTTCTATATAAGTTTAGTCTAGTTTGCATGCAAAAATGTAGAGGAAAGATAATGTCATTCTATTATGGTTTAAATCATATGAAGAGGGATGAGAACTTCCATTTAAAACACATTTAGTTCACAGAACCACTAATGATAATTTCAAATGATTTTTATAACAAGTCAGGTAGATAATCTAAAAAAATGAGATCATAAGAAGATAAAAAAAGTTAAATAAGGGATGATCATATAGAGGTTAGATGTGTCATATGGGATATCGTGGTTTAAGTTATAATGATGCCCAAAAAAGTAGAGTCAATGAGCGTATCTGGTATTCACTTACAAGAGTACATGGTCAAACCAGAAGGAGGGAAATAGGGACATCTTGTATATAGTAGATCATAGATCCTGAAATAGGGTAGTGAATATTTAGGAGAATCTATTTGATTACATTAGAAAAAATCTTATTAAACCATTGATGGAGATAGGAAATTTTGTTGGTTGATTGCCACTATTACTAATTTGGATATATTACATTGTGATTCAAAGTGAAGACACTTCAATTTCCGCTAGGTCTAAAATCCATGGTTGATAGTGAGCCCATAGATTTGATAGTAAATCAACAACTACAAAGTCTTACATGACAACGAATACTCATATGAATTTCTTAAATTCACACAAATACATTGAAAAAATATTTTAGGCATTACTTCATTCATTCATGTTTTGACTTAGAATAGCTATATACAATGAAGGGGAAATGTTACATATGAACTGAGTTATACATGAGGAAACTAAATAGCACATTATTTCCTATTTCAAGGTTGTTTAGTATGTGATTTAATTAACTTTTTTACCTTTTGTATTATTTTTTGTTTTTTTATAATTCATCGAATTAAACTAACATCATCAAATTGCAAATCAAATATGACATGTAACAAAATCATGACGTATATAATCAGAAGCTAACATCTAATTCTTATTTTGAGACCAGATTTCAAGACATATAAAAATCTAGGAATTTTTAGTATATATATATATATATATATATATGTATCAGGCTAGAATACACTCAAGTATTTTTTCATGATGCAATATTTTTTTTAAAATCTAATCCATTGATATTCTTCAACATCATGTGAATAGCTCATATATAAAATTGGAGCCCATTTGGACATTTACAGGTCATGTTATGAAGACTACAAAAATTTAGTTTCGATGAGTGACTTATACTCATCCAAATGAGCTCAAAATTTGCATGTAGCCTAATTATAGTGTAACAACGAAGATCAATGGATTCTATTTTGTAAACAAATAGTCTTGATATGCAAACACCACTTGAGTGTAGCGCGCGATCTGTACACTCGAGTGTATTCTAGCATGACTCTCTCTCTCTGTGTGTATATATATATATATATATATACATCATTATAAATATGATTGGTTATCCTATTTGGCAATTATTATTATCTTGTGATTGTTTATCCATTAAATATTACCTTTAAATTTACATTTTTTTCAATTCTTACACAAGTTTATATTTTTTGTCAGTATTAAATATATAAAACCATGTCCTAAGGGTGAATTAATCCCTTGTAGTATTATTATATTTCCTTTTATATAATTTCAAAAAATCATTTTGGACTATTCATTTCTCTCAAGTTATATGAAAAGTTCTATCGAACAAATTTTAAATTATTATTTATTTTGGAGGACCTATCCTCAAATATAAAATTATTCTTATTTATTATAGTTATACCCAAAAGTAAGATGTCTATTAAATAAAAGTGTCATATTTTGTTGATGTCTGTAATTCCTATTATACTCTAATTCCATAATAAGGTTATTTGGTCCACAATTATTAAAATGCAAATATAAGGAAGAATTATGTTGGATACTTGGAGCTGGGTATGTTTCAAATTCTATCTCTAAAAGGACCTTTTGTGCTTGTGAACGTCAAGGAAAAAAAGTCCAGCTCTTCCTAAATTCCTTTCTCCTAATAGACTACAAACAAAACCCTATACAAGAAGAAAAAATAGGATACACCAGAATTATTTGGTATGAACATATTTATTGGTTAATGTGAAAATATTTAGGACTATGAAAAAAACAACATAACAATGCTCCCATTGAAAGAGAGTGGAACAATTCTCAAAATACTCAACATTTAAAGAAATGCAGTCAACATAGAAAGTTAAATCAAATATAGTTTTAGCAGCCTAAATTTTCAATGTATAATACAAAATGCAACTAAGACCCATGTCCCAAATTTCCTTTAAGATTTGCCATGTGAGGCATTATTTTTACCTAATTTGATCTTCATATTCTTAGTTATCTAAGTTGAGGTCATGAATACATGGTATGTCCAATATGATTTAATATGGTTCGATAATATTAGCACCCCTAGTGTAATCCATGAACATAATTATTCTATCTTAGTTTGTATCATAGTCAAATAATATAGTAAAACTAGTCCTAATTGTGTCGTTATGACTAGTTATGGTTTAAATAGAAAATGGCACCATATATGTGCATACAGGTAACGTTCATTGGTAAAGAATGTATCTACTTTCTAATAGTTATTAATATATTAATAATCCAAGATACATATTATTGTAAATCACATGATTCCATAGGTAGAACCTAAAATCTAAGTGGATATATGGATTACTCATGTTTTAATTAGAAAACTTGCCAAGATTCATCGTAATGGTTAACCATACCTGATAAAAATTAAAGTATAAATTTTTGAAAAAACATATCAGCTAACTTATTTATCTACCCAATGTTTCTATTGAATCTTCATAAGCCTAAGTCAGTACTAGTTTACTTATATGTTCTCTCCATCAATATTGATGTCACGAGACTTATGATGCTTATTATGATACATCATGCTAATTTAAATTCAGAAATTTGAGCATGGTAGTCTGTCACACAACCTATCATAGGGTATGATGTTAGAGTACAATGTTATTTTTAGAGATGTTTTCCTTTGAATTTCCAAAATGACATTTGTTGGTTTATTGGTTCTTTAATAGTCAAATTTTTTTGTATAAGTACTAGTTAGAAAGAATTTGAGAAAAGGAATCCTCCTAAATCATTATCATACCTAGTGTACCAGATAATTCCTAATTAAGAGCCATAAAACAATGTACATAGAGTGCAAATACCTCATGATTATGTTCCATAGAGAAAATCAAGGATGACCAAGACCCGAGTTGTAGTTAGTATTCGTCCTTGAGGTCAAAGGAGTGTTCATGCAAACTTCCTATTAAATAATGGTTAATGGTTTATATTATTCACTTATGTACTCATGATGTCTCATTTGAAGTATAAGTACACTATTACTCATTATATGCTTATGGAAAATTACACACATTTTAAGAATTCATATTTTCTATTATTTCAATGATTGTGCTCTAAAATTGAATATCATGTATTGTTTCAATGCTAGTGAATCTCATATATCATGTTCATTATAATATTTCTCTCAATCATGTTATGTGAGCCTTAACTACCCTTATGTCAGCCTTATAGAGCCTTATGGGATCCAAGGGAAAATTTATGCCAGCTTTAACCGGCCTTGTCTTAGCCTTAATTCACCTTAAGCCATAGATGATCTTAGGATCATTATGGCTGCTAGAAAGAGAATGACCATATCAACTCAAGTTAAAAACTATGTCATTATTCTAATCATGTCGGTCATATTATGTTTCAATGTTAATATCAAAACTATGTTAATAGGTTTCCATGTTATGATGTAAAACATGTTTAGTATTAATGTTTTTCAAGATATTTCAGTTATAACTACTCAGTATCACTAGACGAGACGTTCATATGTAGTGAGAAAAGGAGGATAAAGGCATGATTCTATTGACAAGGAGTATTCAATGAAAGACTATGAGTTCCCTAGTGAGGGTTTCATTATCCACGTCATCTTTATTTCATGTATCAAAGTAGTTTGTTTATTTTTTTATAGATTTATTTCATTTCTTTGTTTCATGTTAACCTTTTAAGTAAACCTTAGAATGAAAAAAAAAATTTCATGAATAGTTCAAATTTCAATGATTATTGATGCATTTTATTCAATATATGTGATACCCACAAATATTATGCATTTGAAATTAATGCTTTTTCTCATGTGCATGTTTATGAATTGGTATCAGAGAAAATTGGTAATTGGACACCAATCAATTGCAACACAATTATTTTGATGTCATTTTAGGTTAAATAGGTTTAGATCTACTTACCTAGATTAAAGAAATGAAGTCAACATGTTATGATGAATAATCCTCTGATTCAACAATTGGTTAAAGGTATGGACCTTGATTAGGAATCCAAGTCTTGATATTCATGTATACTAGGTTATGTGTATTAGGAATAGATGATTTTATAGTTTGGATCTCATATATTAATCTTCAAATGTGATATTTATTACTATTTTGTATAATTTTATTGCTACCAATTGAGATATGCACATGGGATGTCATGAGCATAAGAAATTGTTGTACACCTCTTCCCTAATGCTAGTGCATGTGGTATGGTACATGTGTGCTATTAGGTTAGTTGATATTAAACTAGTAAGGTCTCCCATTGTTTGCATGTGCTTGGTCAAAACATATCCAAGGATATCACAAAGATGGGTAATACAAATGAGTAAATTACATAACCACTTAAACATGATACAATCATATTGTAGAAAGTAATTGGTTATGTTAGGGTTGAATTATCTAGACCTACTTAGTTATGAGGATCAAAATACTTCTATAGAGATGCTTTTTAGGGAGGTTTATGTTGAAACATATTTTAAATAGATATTATTGAAGGTAATTAATCCACTGACTTTTTTTGTTGAAGCATATTATCATTACTATAAAATAGGGTCTATAATCACATATGTCAGTTCATTTTACTTGAATGGAAAATGATAAACCATAAACATGTGGTTTCAATCTTGCTAGAGGTATAAATAACATGCCAACTCAAAACATAATGATGGGAACCCCATATTAATCCTATAAAACAAGATGCAAAATCAGTAGGATGATTGAAAATCATCAATCTTTATTTGATCTTACAGAAAATACTCCATTGAACAAGTTCATTGGCAAATATCAACATCCATAAAGTTTATCATGCCAGAAGAGACACAACATGAGTGTAGAGTTCTTGGCAAAGTTACACCAACAAAAATACTTCACAGAAGAAGTTTGTCTTAACCCTCCACAACGGATAGGTCTTTATCCTTTTAATGGTAGTAGTAGTACCACTTTCTAAATAAGTTGATACATATGTAGGAGATAGATCAAATGTTTTCCCTAAAAGAGGAGATTTGGGTGAATAAGAGAGTCTCATGGCTTTCCCCCCTAAAAAAGCTTCTCTAATGGTTGATCCAACAGCCAAATCAGTTGTTGGAAGATACAATATGATATATAAACATACAAATTATTTGTTAATATGTGTGAAGTTATGTTCTTAATTTTCAAAGAATCTACTATTTATTTCTATCCATATGGTCCAAAATATTGTGATGCAAGTCATTAATTCATTACATCAACATCAATCGTTGACACTATCCTAGTGGACATCCAGATGGTCGATTGGAATATTCAATTGAACGAATGGACACTCTTGTCGATCGACTCACATTCCCCATCGGTCGACTAGACACTCCATTCAGCTAACTAACAACCAATGTTGTTTAAGTTGATCATCTAAACTCTTTCATAACCAAGTTAAGCCTTATCCATGATCAAACTCCTATTCTAAGTGTATCCTATGTGTGTGACCCTATAGGTGTCAAATTACGCTAGAAATGAATGTCCATAACTATATTATGACATTACAAGCAATGAGTGGTATCTAGAAATACTTCATTGATACCCAAGTAATTGGAAAGTTGGAGAACAACATCAACCTACAATTTGGGATCAATGTTATCATGATCATATAGTTCCTTTATCTTTGATATCTAGATTGAACAGAAGGCATGGAATTATCACCCTCTTTACATTTAGTCCATGTTTCTTGAACTAGAGGAGACTGTATGAGATGAATGTGAGTTCACACATCACATATTGACTCACATGAGTATGTAAATACATTTCTCAGTCTCGCTTATCAAGTTTCTAGGATATCAACTCCTACCTAAGGGACAAAAACCATCTACATCACTCATAGTCCATCCCCATGTGTCACAAAGTACCCGAGCCCTGCCTTTATGGAAACCCTTATCCAAGGTCAAGTTCGACAGTGCCAAATTTTATCAAAGAAAAGGTTATGAGTGTAGTGACTTCAGATGTAAGAACCATAATAACCACTATCAAATTGAGAGTTGATTCTGACTACCATTCCATGGTTTCCACGTATCACTCTCAAGGTGGGTCTTTCATGTACATATTCTATAACAAGTACCAATGTGCTTGACTGGATATCCAATATCATGAATAATGAGACTTTGTCATCAGTCAAAACACATTCTAGACTTTTGTATTATTGTCATCTATTTTTCTTCCAAGTAATATCTAACATGGGCCACAACAAAAATACACATACTCTTATCATACATATTATCTCACTGTTTAGGTCCTAAACCTGAAGGTATACATCATCAAGTAACATCATTCTTTAGACATATATCATGTTTATGTCATTATCTCATGATTGAGACAAACATAATTGATAAAATTAACTTTATTATTTATCAAATCAATTATGTGATGCCCCAGTGTAATAATCATATTATTAGCTATATGGGAATATATACCAACAAACTCCCACTTGCACTTAGATCCAATCACAATGAATCTTATTCAAAGTGATCTTAACATGACCATGATGCTTCTACTGCACAAGTTCTCTTGCTAGCAGGTCAGTGACATTTGCTTCTATTCAGTATATTACAAATATTCAAATCTTCTTATTATATGCTCTTTCATATGAGATGGAAATGTCATAGCATGCTATATGGGTCTCCTAGCCTACCTAATAGCTCGATTGTTTTCATAGTATTTCTACTGGGTCATCAATGGTTGAAAACATCCTAAGTTCATCCAATAAAATTTTTGATCCACTTAATATCCTCTGTTGTGTTCAAAATTAGCAAGGTACTCGACTCCTATTATAGAATTCACAACTATATCTAGCTGAAAACTCTTCCATCTTACAATTTTATTTTAATGCAAAATACAAATTTTGAATGTGATCACCAATCATCTTTGTCATTTTGGAAGCTTGAATCAGTGTAACTCCTTAGAATCAACTCTTTCTTATCACCATAAATAATTAATTGATCCTTAGTGCTTCTCAAATACTTATGGATGTTCTTTATCGTAGTGCAGTGAACTTCACAAGGATTAGACTAATATATGTTCATCATGTCCAAAACATACGAGACAATGGGGATGAGTACATAACATTGAATACATGAAGATCCTATTGTTGATGCATATCACATTTTACTCATGTAATGTGTTCCTTTCCTTCACAAGAATCATGACATTGGGTCCTAGAAAGGCAGACATGGACAATTCCCTTTCTTTGAGTCCTACATGTTGAACCAATTCATCATCTTGCTCATGTATATACTCCAATTTAGGCCAAGAAGATTTTTAGATATATCTTTATAGATCTTAGTTCCTAAGATGTGGGGTGCTTCATCTAAATCCTTCATTGAGGAGGAACTTCTCTACCAGTTATTTATCATGTGTAGAGTAAGGATGTCATTCCCCATCAATATGTGGAATATGATTATTCTCCTACTAACCTTCTTATAAACACATGTCTCATCTTCATTTTTACTAAAGTAAAACTCTTTGACTACATTGCCAAATCAAAGATTCCAACTTTGAGATGTTTGCTTCAATCTATAGATTGATCTTTGTAGCTTACATACTTTATTTGCATTACTTGGGTTTAGAAAAACTTTAGGATGTGCTTTAACACATTCTAAAGAATACTCCTATTTATTAATGCAATTTTAAAATCCATATGCTAAATCTCATAGTCATAATAAGCTACAACGGCAAGCATGATCCTGATGGGTTTAACCATGGAAGCTGATGAAAAGATTTCATCATATTTAACACCTTGAACTTGTTGGAAGACCTTTGCAACCAATCCACCTTTATAGGTTTTTACATTACCATCCATGTTGGTCTTCTTATTGAAGACCCACTTGCACCCAATGGGTCTCATACCTTCAGGTGGACCCACCAAGGTCATACCTTGTTGGTGTACTTGGAGTCCATCTTAGATCTAATGACCTCAAGTCATTTCTCAGACTTCAGTCCCTCAATAGATTCTAGGTAGGTTGTTGGCTCATCATATATGACCAACTCTCCACCTTCTTGAGTCATAGGATATCTAAATCTTTAGGCTCAAGGAGACTGGTACTAGATCTATGAGGTCCTTGTGTTACATGAGGAGCTTCAGATTCCACCATAGTTTGTGATACTTCTCATTCCTACTTTACCTCTATAGGTTCAATGTTTTCTTGTTGGTCTCAAACTTTTTGACTTCTACTTTTATCCCACTAATTCCTATGGAAATGAATTCATTTGTAGGAATACATTCTTCTTGGCAACAAACACTTTGTTGTCAGATGGAATATATAAGTATTATTCTCTGGTTTGCTTAGGATATGTAAAAAAAAATCTTATTTGGGGACAACGATCGTCATGAAATTTTGTCTCCTATAAGATTCCTATTCTAAATATTCATAAAAGACATAGTGGGACACTTCTAATACCATATCTCATATGGTGTTTTTTGAACCAATTTCAATGGTAAGTGGTTTAGTATAAACATTGTGGTTATAAAGTATACTCTATGAATGGAGTCAGAAGATTAGCTAGACTTATTAATTATTGTAATGGGATCTTATTCCTTCTTCCTGATACATCATTATGTTTCAAGTGGAGTCCATTGTGATACAATATTGCGGTCTCGTATAAGTCCTCAACCTCTTGGTTCAACTATTCTCCACGTTGACCATGTCAAAGTGAATTAATACTAGTAACCACCTTTACCATTTGTTCTAAAAGGTATACATACATCAATATGTATGAGTCCTAATAAATCACTTGCTCTCTCATTATTTCCAATGAAAGGAACTTTTGTCATCTTTCCCACCAAACATGATTTACATGTCTCTATTGGTTTGAAACCAAAAGAGTCTAGATGATCATCCTCATGGATTCTAGAAGTGTGTTCTTTATTAATATGCCCTAGACAACAGTTCTATAGGTACATATCATTTAAGTCATAGAGTCATTTAGTATACATGTTATACATTTTGTCTCTAGAACTAACAAGTATAGACTATGAGACTTTGGGGTATTCCCATAAAAGATTTTATCATTAAAATAAAATATCAATCATTCATGATACTCTTGTCCAAACAAGATACACATATGATGTTTCTATTAATGGTACATACATAATAATAATTCATTAATTATGTTGCACACCCACTAGGATAAGGTAATGATAGGTTCCAACTGTAGTGGCAACAACTCTTGCCTCGTACAGTTCTACCTTATCTAGCTTACTTCTTCTGGGATCTTGCACATCGTTATGTGTCTAGGATCCTAATTTGGGACCATATACCAAGTTGAAGTAAACATATTTATATCAATAATTTATATACCTAAAGTGTAAATCTATATCCCCAACTTCTTCTTCCTAAGTTCCCTTAAGGACATATCCCTTTTGCACTTATCCTTCTGCTTATCTTGAGCACGAAATACTTGGACTTCATCTTAGCCTCTGAATTTCTATTGGCCTTGACTTATCCCTTGGACTTCCCTATTCTAATCACCATCATGGGTTTTTTCTTCTTCATTCATCCTTGGATATTTAACCACATGCCGAGCAATTCAGATAGCAGTTTGACCGTATTACTCATGTGACAATACTCAATAACTTGGATATATGATTTAGACAATGATTGTAGAATCATATTTGTAGACAACTCTTGGAACACATGAAATCCTAGTCTCTCTAGATGTCACATGCCCAATCATATTGAGAACATATGGCATTGTTGGATCTCCTTTTATCATCTTGCACTCAAAGATCACCTTAGATACATTATACCTTTCATGCTTTGCATAATTCTTACAATATGTTACCATCTCAAGAATGTCCCTGTTTTCATGTTGTTTATGCATCTCATAGTTCATACAACCTGTCATAAGGTTTCAAATGTTTTCAGAATCACTAATATGCTTCAAGTAAGCATCCACTTCAGCCTTAGGCACAATAGGATTAGGTTCCTCTAGCACTGGTGTTTCAAGGATATAGAGCTTGCACTCATGAGTGAGAACGTTTCTGAATGTCCTGAACCAGTTATGGAAATTGGTTCCATACATTTTTTCTTTCTTAAGTACCGATCATAATGAAAATGTGTTGGTATTTTCCTTTTGTTTCTACAATAATTTTGTTTGCATTTATTCAAAACACATTTGATTTGAAAAGTTTGACAATACTAATTAGTCCTTTAATAAATTATCTCTCACACTATTTTGTTGAAATTTATTTCCCTCAATATCAAATGGAAGATTACAATGTACAATCCTCTAGTGAGCTAAGATCCATATATCATCAACTCATGAGTCAGGTTTGGTTGATCGCCCACACTTTGACTATTTAGGTAGGCAACATTTTCCAATTGCATCCAATGCAGCTTTTGGATAGATGGTATGCACAACTCATTGTTGTTTTCCATCTATATGTTTCTACACACTTAATACTATTAAAGTCACCTAGTTAAGCCTAACCCAAAAGTCAACACGATAGAAATGCAATCTGCTAAGGAAGACCCACATAACTACCATCACACTTCCATGAGATAGACATCTCACCACACTATGGAATGCCCATGCTTGGTAGATCGAGCTTTTCATGTGTGTCGCTTATGGAAAGCAAGTAATACTTAATAGTAATTGAGGGATTTTATTTATAAATATGTATACATTGTCTATTACCATATACTTATAATATGTATCATATACATACTACATCCATAAACAAAATATGCAATCAAAATTATACAAGTGATGGTTATGGCCACACTAATGTCGTTCTTTGGAGCCACACAAAATTGATGTCCAAAAAAGGTCATACAACATATGTAGCAACTTGTACTAAAAATATGTGCTGGAACAGCCCGGTCAATCGACTTGATCATCCAGTCGATTACTTGGTCTTTCGTTGGTCAGATGGTTCTCAAAGGGTTGACCGGCTAGCTCAAGTGCATGTTTGGAGTCCTCTGGTCAATAAGTTGGGCCTCTAGTCGATTGATTGGCTCCTTCGTTTGATCGACTTGTCTCCCACTCAGTTGACTCACCTGGTTAGAACACCTTCTTCTTTCCATAAAAATAAATTAATCCTATCCTATTATAAATATTACAATTTTGTAAAGTTGAATACATTGAGTTACATTTGAGGGGAGTAGAGGAAGGAAATAATTAAATTATATATGAATGAAAAGGAGCAAGGATTGGTATGCAAACTAAATTTAGAAAAGAGAGAATATTAAACCACACAACCACATAGATATTTCGAGGGGTTTGGCCATAATCATGCATACATCCACCATTAAACACATAAATTGCATACACACACATTATATATATATATATATATATGTTGTATCACATATAAAGGATCTATGGCACATTCCCTAGCATATGTCATTTTAATCATATATTCACATTGACCGTTTAAAAATTTGCATTGTATGCAATAAAATAAATGATAAAACCAAAAATAGATCACATTGATTAAATCCTTAAACATATTAAATTAACCTTTCTATGACATCATTGCAAGGTTATATGTCTATAGATATTGTAGAAAACACAAAAATATTCTCTCCATTTTCCCATAACCATCAGGTTGTGTCAACATGTATGAAATGAGAAGGAAGTTTGCAAAGAATATACCTGGTCTTGGAGCAAGTTCAACAACAATCTTCGCAGAGTTGTGCTTCATTCACAAGAAACACATGAATGGTTGTCGGCGGTGGCCTCTTGGTGTAGAACCATGGATGGTGGTTGACAACATTCTCCTAGCATAGTAGAAACTGCCTCGACACCTCTTTATATTCCATGTGGACCACCAAGAACTCCTTGGTGTGCATGCCATGCCAACAGGAAGGAGTTGTCCCTTTGTTGTCAACATGCTAGCATTGAATTCCTTTATCCTTGTTGTCTCTCCTTTAATTTGATAAGACTAATTAGTCTCTCACATTACCACAACATTGAGAAAAGGCGTGTCTAGAGATTTGGCCACACCCCTCATTTATATAGGAGTGGATGGGCTAGGGTTTTGACAAACACAGGGATAAGAAAGATCAGATCTCATGCATTGACAGTTGATGTGAATCACCACTCGATTGACTGGACTGCTAGTCGATTGATTGGCTTGCTAGTCAGTCAATTGGATAATTTTCTTGTTCGCACACATATTGTCTTTTAATGTGATGATTGATTCATGTCACTACGTCAGCACTAATCCTTGACCCAGTTCTATTGATTAACCAATCAGTTGACTGGACATTCATTCAGTTGATTGGACACTCTGGTCGATCGACTTGCATTCCCAGTTGATCAAATGGACACTCCAATTAGCCAACTCATAGCCAATGTTGTTTGAGTTGATAATCTAAACACTTTAGTAACCAATTTAAACCTTATCCATTAGCAAACTCCTATTCCATGTACATTATATGCGTGTGACCCTATAGGTCCGAAATTATGCTGGCATTGAATGTCCATGACTAGATTATGACATCACAAATAATGAGCGGTATCTATAAATACTTCATTGTTACCTAGTAATTAGGAAGTTGAAGAACAACTTCAACCTACAATCTATGATCAATGTTATGGTGATCATATAGTTCCTTTGTCTATGATATCCATATTGAACATGAGGCATGGAATCATCATCCTCTTAACTTTCAATCCAGGTTCCCTGAAAGAGCTGACTGTATGAGATGCAAGTGAGTTCACATATCACATATCGAATCACATGAGTATGGCCATACATTTCTCAATCTTGCTTATCAATTGGCCAGGATATGAACTCCTGTAGGAGGGCCAAATCTCATTGACATCACTCACAGTCAATCCCCATGTGTATGTTAAACACAAGCACCACCTTTATGGCAACCCTTATTCAAGGGCAAGTTAGATGGTGTCAAAGTTTAGAGAATGATGTGTGATGAGTGTGGCGATATCATGTCTAAGAACCACAATCACAACTATCACATTGAGAGATGATTCCAACTTCCATTCCATAGTTTCCATGTATCACTATCAAGGTGGGTCTGTCTGGTGCATTGTTCTCTAAAAAGTACATAGTTATGGACATGATATCCAATATCATGATTAATGAGACTTTGTCATCACTTACAACTCATTCTAGTCATATGTATTGCTATCGTCTATTTTTCTTTCACAGTACTATCTGACTAGGGACATAACAAGAATGTTTGTATCACACATATGATCCATTGTTCAGGTCCTCAACCTGAAGACATATGTCATCTAGAAACATCATTCTTTAGACATCTATCATGTTTGGGTCATCATCTCATGACTCAGTAAAAAAATCATGGATGGAATTGCCTTTATAATTTATCAAATCAATTACATGATGCCCCGACACAATCATCATATGATTAGATGTATGGGCATACATACCAACACTGGGATTTATTAGTGGTAATATTAGGCAATCGTGTGTGGATATATTTATGGAGTTTCATGTCGATGATCTTGCACCTAAGAGGCAAGTGTCATTTTAAGATTAATTTTGTTTAGAGGGATGCAGTTTTATAATAATGCTATCTTGAATAATATAAAGTATATTTATAATTTGTTTCCATGGGGGTTATGGGCCTTCCATCATAATTTTTTTCCATGGGTTTTATTGTGATAGTACTTGCCACAGGTTGTAAATTTACTTATGTATGAGATAGAGAGCTGGTAATTTGATGTTGAGGATGCCCCATCGACCTTGTTTCTTTGGATTATATATGTGTTCCCATATAACAAGGTGTGCATTTCTTATTCTCAGGAGTTTCTTCTGATAGAAATCTTTTTCATAGAATGTCAATTTTTGATATAACCATGGAAGGAAGTGTGGGATATATCTGAGCTAGTATGAAATGAGAGGAGTGAATGATGTATTTAGGAGGGTGAGATGACCCAAAATGTTCAATGTGTGTGTGTTTTCATTGAGAAAGTTTCTATTGAAATGAAAATTAGAAACTTTTCTTATCAAATTTCTAGGGTTTCCTTGCCATCACATCCTCTAATGTCTTAATTCCATAACATTATAATTGAATACAAGCATATGTTTCCATGGAAAATTAGTCCAAATACTGATATAGATAATGGATCCAATGTTTAGATGTGGTAAATTATTTGAAACTTTGAGAAACATATAAATTCAACTAATTTTTCTAAGATATGTATACATGCAAAGTTATGATCCTTCATGACACAAGTAAGGTTGTCAGTACATAGAGTTATGTGAAAAGTTGATGTGGGTAGTTCTATGTTACTATATGAAAATTTCAAGGATGAATTTCCTTAAGGTTTATAGGTTGTAACAGACATAAAAATTTCATATTAATATCTAAAACATAATAACGACCTTGTGTCCCAAATTTCTTTTACGTTTAATCAAGTGAAACCCTAAGATGAACGGTTTGACCTTCATATCTTCAATAACCTAAGTAGAGGACCTGGATACTTGTCATGCCTAACATGCTTTCATATGGTTCTGAGATACCTATAAACCATAGAGTAACCCACGAACATGATGATTCAACCTTGGATTGAATCACAATCAAATAACACATAAAACCTATCCCTAATTATGTGACAATTAGTTGTTAAACTTTGAATAGTATAAGGTCCCACATTTGTTCTTAGTAGGCTATCTTGATTTGTATATGAGTATTTAGTAAGATATTAGAGATTCCCTCAAAGTGAGGTAATGTAAATCATTGTTTATAATTATTGATTCATTGATTACTAAAGGTACCTGTTACTTAGAAACACATGATTTCATAGCTCAAACATGAAAATGAGTGGATAGTTTTATTCCCTCATGTTTGATTTAGAAAACTTTCCAAGTTTTATTATAAATGGATAATCATATCTAAATCAAATTGAATTAGAAAGAAAAGACTATGAAAACCATATCAACATATTTCTCTACCCAATGTGGTCAATGAATCATGACACTCCTAATTTAGGTAAATGTAGTTCATTTTGTGTGTCATGTGGTTCCATAATAGTTTAGTAATCTTGTGTTCTATATGAGCCCTCAAACTAGACTGATCGTAAGAGGACATCTTTTCTTTGTCATACATAGTCCACATCAAGGACTAATCATAGACAACTGGAATACCAAGTCTCTAGAACTCTCTCTGTATCTATTTTTATAATTTGTTATTCCCTCATATCTCACCACCACCATTGTTGGGAGGTGGTTTTGAGTCCAACGAATGCCTACTCATACTCTATCTCTAGGCACATGGAAAACACCCAATATTCCCTCCACCTCTAGTTGATGCATCCACCACTCCATGCAGGAAAATGTTGTAGCACTAGATTACAATGTTCTACTAAGAACCCTCTGATACTTCACAATCCCCATGCATGCCCAATTTATTAAAGCCAACTGAGGATCTATCTCTGATTAATTATTCTTCCTCAACATCGGTGACCTCGACCCTACAAATTTGGCAACCACAGTTTCCATGCATGCAATATGCCTCTAGATATTGTCCCAATACTTTCCCTTATGTCCATGCTCTATTCATTTCACCTAAATATTCAACCCATGAATCCATCTTCATGCCACTAGAACTCAATCACCAAGAAACCTTCTGGAATACATTCTTTCCATTAATACACCACAATTGGTTGTAGTAGATTTCTTTGAAGATATACTTGTGGTTTTTCAATGCTTTATGCTCATGATCTCATTTTCTAGTTTAAGGTTCATGCCCTGTTATTTTGTCAATTTTAGTACTAATATTGGAGTCAAAGTGTGTTTGTACTCAAGATTGTTCTATTGCTTTCCTTGTAAACCCATGAGTTGATCGAATACCTCATGTCTTGATATGGTTTTGTGCATTGTCTCTTTGTACTCCTCAATATTATTGGACATTGCAGAAAGGTGGAGATGATTATTCATAACATATTAGATCCCCAAGATAACTTCTTGAGAGTGGCAATGCACGCCTTTTTGAGTGAAAAATCTCTCCACCCCACCAGTTGCCATCTTGTTCGTGTTTTATTAGGAGCAAAGAGCTTTTTTTTTACATGAATGAATAATGGAAGGATCTATATGCAACTTTTACTTCTCTACACTCCCCCTCTTTTTTGATAAGTCAAGATATCCATGGGTATTATGGTGTTTTTCTACATGCTAATGAAATACACCAAAGTGATTTAAGTCAGGGGATATGACCATGATACCTTATCATTTGGCCTAGTTCAGGAGCATAATGTGAGGTTACACTAGTCTTTCCTATTATATTCTTCGTCTTATTTTCAAAATGGTATGTGTTGATTTCTCATTCCCTAGTTGGACAAAAATAGTTATTTCTAAGTATTTAAACCTATTTATGTTACTTGATTTTATTTTAGGTGTTATATATGTATGTATATATATATATATAATTCTTTAATACATGCACGAGTAACTGGGAGTTCGCTACCCATGGCACCAAAAAGTAATTATTTGGTCAAAAAAAGTAACTCTCTTGACAAAAAAGTAACTATGTTGACCAAAATTTAACTATTTGACTAAAAAAGAAAAACTGGGCATAATACATAGTAAAATTTCTAAAATAAATATTTAATTGTATATTTGTCACATCTATTACAAATAAAACTATATATGTATGAAAAGTAACAGTTTGGAAGGTAAAGTAACCTTGTACATGCATAAAGTAAAAAAATCCAAAAAAAAACTAATTTTGGAGCAGGTAGCTACCTGCGCGGGCAATGCATGAACACCCATTTGTATGTGTGTGTGGTATATATATATATATATATATATATATATATATATATATATATATATATATATGTTTATATATATATATAAACACATATATATATACACACACAGATATATATATATATATATATATATATATATATATATATAGGATGTTTATTGAATGCCCGTGTGGGTAACTTCAGTATTCTACCCGTGCTGGAAACACAGTGGCATGAGATGTAAATATGGTACTAAATTCTGTTGCTTTCATTCCCCATCAACGCCGCCCAACAACGATGAGAAGTAGAGTTAAACGCGGCTGGATCAGCTACATCCACCGTCGTTTCCGGAGCTCGACTCTGACTTTGAAGACAGACTTTCTTGTATCCTGCTGGAATTTGATTTACTAGTCGCAGATGAAGCTCTTATGGATGGTACATCGCTTGCAGAGACACTAAAAACCACGACAAATTTCCAGAGGTCCTCAGCCCGCCTCCACACCGTGTCACCGCACTGGACACCGGAATCCAGATGTTGTGTTTGTGTCTTCTGGTTGTTTCTGACTAGTCCACACCAAATCGTATCTCATACCCCCATGATTGGTCATGTTATTGGGTTTTAAATCTTTTGATAATCCTCGTCATCCCCCTTATCCTAAATTTACTCTGCCTGGGATCTGCCAGCGGAGTGGATAGAAGCTCAGGGATAGCCTGTGACTTCTATGAGGATGACAATAATGCTAGGCCAGAATAGAAACCTACTGCGATTGGGCGGGTGATCGTTCACGACCGTGATTTTCTTATTTCTCATCGCAAAGGGTGAAAGCCAGAAAATAGAACACATGGTTGTCTCTTGATAAACAATTATTATATGTTGTTAAACAAATTGATATTTATTTTTACAGTGAATCTTCAGACGACTTCATCCAAAGGAAGGAGCACATCGTCTATGGAATTGGGAGGAGGCATTATTCTTGATCCAACCACAGGAAGGTCGTGGAGGATGCATAGGAAGCCATTACTACAACATATATGCAACTTCGGTTTGACGTTGCCGTCCTTGTCCTTCAACCAAAGTTTACTTCTTGGTGCTCTCTTTCAGAATTGTTTGTGTGGGTACTGCTTAGGTTCAGAGTTACTCTCTGTCATGTGACATGTGATATGGCACATGAACCGTTTGTAGAAATGTGTCATAAAGTATAATAAATTTATAAATTTTATGATGGCTTCTATGCCACCTTTGTATTCTAATTGTACTTCAAGCATTCGTACAAATTTCGATGACAAACTGACAAGTAGTCTAGCTGTCGCATTTGCATGAACTGTATGAACATGGAGTGCTTCTCTCCCTATGAACCCCTCACCTTTCTTTTGTAACATTCAAGTTTTATTTATTGTTTCTTATAACATGGAGTGCTTCTCTCCCTATGACACTTGGCTATTATAATATGACTATCCATATTACAAAACTGGAGTGTTGATCTGCTGCACCTTATTTTAGAGGGAGTACGCTGCTCCTACAATCATCCATGTATGTTTATATCAACACATTCAATGGTAGGGTCAGGATTATATACACTTGACATGTGCTGTTATCTGCAAGAAGGTGGAGCCTACTCCTAGATTTATCAGGACCAACAGATCATGTGGAACAAAATTGTCACCTACATTACAATTGACTCTTGCCTATTACAATGTGACTGT
The DNA here is from genome assembly GCA_963693085.1 of Alisma plantago-aquatica. Taxonomy (NCBI): domain Eukaryota; kingdom Viridiplantae; phylum Streptophyta; class Magnoliopsida; order Alismatales; family Alismataceae; genus Alisma; species Alisma plantago-aquatica. The sequence goes on from OY856411.1 coordinate 527,047,387, forward strand.
CCATATTATAGATGACACTTGCTTATTACAATATGACTATCCATGTTACAATGTGACTGTACATATTACGTATGACACTTATTACAATATGACTATCCATATTGCAAACTGTCTCCTGCATTATGATTGGCTCTTGCCTATTATAATGTGACTATCTATATGGCATATGACGCTTATTACAATATGACTATCCATATTACAAAACTGTCACCTACATTACAGTTGGCTCTTGCCTATTACAATGTGACTGTCCATATTACAGATGACATTTTCTTATTACAATATGACTATCCATATTACAAACTGTCACCTACATTACTGTTGGTTCTTGCCTATTACAATGCGACTGTCCATATTATAGATGACACTTGCTTATTACAATATGAGTATCCATATTACAAAATTGTCACCTACATTACGGTTGGCTCTTGCCTATTACAATGTGACTGTCTATATTACATATGACACTTTCTTATTACAATATGAGTATCCATATTACAAAAATGTCACCTACATTAGGGTTGGATCTTTCCTATTACAATGTGACTATCCATATTAAATATGACACTAAGTTATTACAATATGACTATCCACTTTCTTATTACTAAGAAAGACAGTAGGTATTAGTAGACAATCTAAATTCCACAGATGCCCAAACATTAAGTTAGTGGCTATTAAGCCAAGAAAGACGATCAAGACATGTGATACATGATGAGAGACACAATTGATAGTGTTTTGAATGCACGAAAATCCTTGAACACACTCTAGCTGAACACTTTCCAAACCAAGGCATACCTCAACAACAATATACGTGAACCGCCTCACCATGAATCCAGCAAGATGGCATCGCCCATGAGGCCCATCTTCACCTTCACAAGAAGCAGCTTGGTCCAGGAATCTGAGATCGTTGACACTGGTTGGAGGTTCTGTATGTACATGATCATAGCTGATTGTGTACGGGTAAACTTTCCCATTCAAAAAGCACCTACACGTGCACAACAAGGTGATGATTGTGGCATGGGACTCACCACTGGCACTCACCTTGTGGTCTTTACTGATGTCGAGGATGATGTGCTCGACGAGCCTTTGGTGTTTAGTGTGTTTTGCTCCTTGGCGATTTTAGACAAATACATGAAACTTTTGGTGGCATGGGATCGACCGGAGTTGTCACACCTCCTCCGACCCCTGCAACGTCCTCTACATGGCCTTGATCAAAATGATTGGGGTAAGATTTGAAAAGGAATTGTGATTATGGTGGCTGCCGCTACGTCCATCTCATAAGTGTGATTGTAAACATTATGCCCGTCTGATTTTTAGCTCGGGGCCTGATAGTCTCTGTCGGACTGACGACGATGTTAATCTCCAATTTGTTTCTCGCTGCCACTGAAATCACACCTGGTGCTATGTAACGAAGCCGTTACCACACTCGCATCTCCCTAGGAGGATGTCCCAAAGTACCTCTGTGACTGTAAGGATTTTCCATGTGCGTGTATTCTTCCCCGACAGCAGTCCTGCGGAGTCAACAGAGTTGCTAAAAATTTCACCCACCTTACAATTTGTTCTTAGATACAAATGACAAAGCATCGCTCACCTTATGATTTATTTTTTCAAGTTACAGTTTTTCTGTGTACATTACAAAATGTTCACCTACTTTATAATTTGTCCCTTTATATTATAATTTGTCCCTTCACGCTTTCAACTACTGTTACAATGATGAGATGTTTTGATTTACACCATTCGAATTTGGACCACCGAAATGACTATCCATATTTCAAACTGGCCCCTACAATGCGGTTGACTCTTGCCTATTACACTGTGGCTGCCCATATTACAGATGTCACTTGTTTATTACAATATGAGTATCCATATTGTAAAACTATTTCTTACATTACGGTTGGCTCTTGCCTATTACAGTGTCACTGTCCATATGACATATGACACTTTCTTATTACAACATGACTATTCATATTACAAAAATGTCACCTACATTACAATTGGCTCTTGCCTATTAAAATGTGACTGCCCATATTATAGATGACACGTGTTTATTACAATATGAGTATCCATATTAATGTTGCTTGGTAATTCATTGAAGATGCTGTGAAAACCTCCTGAACGCACCTTCAATAGAAGTTGTGGTGCCTCCCTGGCCAGTATTTTGATCGCTCATCCTCGACTCTATTTTCATCTCTCACCGGAGCTCAATGCTCTTAATACTCCGAATATATTCTAATTTGGATCCTCATGCTCAAACGTGAGTAAAAAGATTTTGAGTGCCGCAACATCGAACCACTCATTAGGATATAATTAATCAAGCCTCCAAATAGCTCGAGCAGTATATGTTACATTTCATCAAATACTTCTTCTGCATTAACACGCTCACGGAGCCACTCACCTTCCAACACCCCAAACCCAAACCTCTAACCAGCATGATGAGATTTCCCACCACCTCATTTTTTTCCAGGTCAACATGTTCTCCTATGTTAGTACCAGGTTCTCCTTAAACCTCATGGCTTGGCTACGTGATTGGGGAGACATCGACTACCTTGTCATCATCGCTACTGCAGGACAAGGCATACATGAGGATTTGACGAAGAAGAGGACCTGAACGCCCTACACAATGTCAAACCTCATTATTTCCCCCCACCATCCCCAAAGACCCAAGAGCAGAGCAGCATGCATACTTGCATAGTCAATCTACCTTCAACCACATTGATCCTTTCACCATTGTTACTATCTGTGTCGATCTACACCTTGGCCGCTCCACCGCTGCACAACTCCTTAGAAAACCAAAATAACACTGAGAAGGATAACGACCATCTCCATCCCTCTTAAAATGTCGCCGCACTTCACACACGATTACAACTATGGAGTTTGCTATCTGTGTTGTGAGAGACGTTGAGCTCCAGGCGGCCTTTGCGGGTGAATCTGAACTCTTCGAACAGGATGATTGGGCGCGGGTTGAGGCGGATCGAAGACACCCTGATCTCCGTCGCTGATGGGGCCAGCAGTGCGACTGTGACGGCGAGGAGCAGGAGGAATCGGAGGTTGGGATTCAAGGTGGTCACCATTGCTGCGGCCGTGGAGGTGGGGGCTTGGGACGGAAGGCACCCAAATCAGCGTGGCTTCTGCACTCTAACTCAACATCTTTCAAAGTACCCTTTCCGGCCCTCTAGGGCACTATAGTCTCTAGCATGGCAACTGCTGGATGACTGCATGGCGACGCCGGTGAGTGCATCCAACCCCCGGATGTGAGTGCATCCAGCCTGGAAGACAATTTCACGACGGCGCTCACGAGAACTGTGACTTAGATACGGATGTCAAGCGTTTAGCGGAGACGGGTTGGATATTTACATAGTATGCCACCGTGATTTCAGAACACGGGTAACATAACATAAATACTCGCGCGGGCAATATAAACACACTCATATATATATATATATATATATATATATATATATATATATATATATATATATATATATATATATATATATATATATATATATATATATATATATATATATATATATATATATATATATATATATATATATATATATATATATATATATATATATATATATATATATATATATATATATATATATATATATATATATATATATATATATATATATATATATATATATATATATATATATATATATATATATATATATATATATATATGACACCTAATTGTAATGAGACAGCCAAAATTGTAACACAAAAACTCATTTTGTAAATACATCATGAAAATTTTATTCTTCCTCTGAATACAGTTAAAATGATATTTATGAAGCAATTTACGTAGTATTATAAAATGAGTGTTGCTATTACATTTTTGGTCATCTCATTATAATGTTGGTTGTCTCATTACTAATATTTTCCTTCCTGTAACAAAATAGATGCAAGGGTAACTAATCCTAGTTACCCACCAAAGGTAGTGAATGAATGGCCATATATATATATATATATACATATATATATATGTATATATATGTGTATATATATATATATATATATACATATATATATGTATATAAATGTGTATATATATACATATATATACATATATTTACATATATATATATATATATATATACATATATATATATATATATGTATATATATGTGTATATATATACATATATTTACATATATATATATATATATATATATATATATATATATATATATATATATATATATATATATATATATATATATATATATGCACACACATATATATACATATATATATCTACATATATATACACATATATGTACATATGTATACACATATATGTATACATATATATAGATATATATGTATACACACATATATATACATATATATACACATATATATTCATATATATGTATGTATGTCTATATATATATATATATATATATATATATATATATATATATAGGGCATATATATGTTGCCTGCGCGTGTAGCTAACATTTGTTACCCGTGGATATGTTTTGTAATAGAAATGCATCCATTTGTAATGAGACAATCAAAATTGTAATACAAAAACTCATTTTTTAAATACAATGTGAAAATTTTGGTGTTCCTCTAAATACAATAAAAGTGATATTTATAAAAGAATTTAACGTAGTATTATGAAACAAGACTTTGTATAACAAATTTGATCATCTCAATACAACATTGTCTATCTCATTACAAATATGTGTCTTGCTATTACAAAACAAGCTGTAATAACTAATATCTTTAGTGGATGTTTCATGCAGTTAAGATTTTATTTGAAACACATAACTGTGCATATAATTTCATCTTGATCATTATAATAATTATAAGGTGATGAAAACCAATATTAAATACTCAAAGTGCATGAACCTACTTACCTCTCTCTCAGATAAGATCTTAGCTTAGTTTCTCTAATCTCAAGTCACTCATAAGTTTCCACTTTTGAGGAGAAATTGATGTCATAGGAAGCTTCCTGGGATTGTACCGAGATTCCTTGAAGCCTCAAAAGTGTCCTCAAAGGCCTAACTCACCGTGGCGTCAAACTGGTCTGACTGTAGATTCCACACTGATGAGTTGGGTTGGGCAACATATGGATGCTCTTGTGGTTATGAAGATGGGGGTATAGAAGAGGAATGTGTGGGCGTCAACATTCTTATGGATACCCTTACATGGGTTTTGAGGGGTTACTTTTATATGTGGGAGTTTGGAGAAGCTCAAATTTCTAGTGACAGTTGAAAAAGGGGACAAATAGAGTCCCTCGCGGTTTGGAGATTCTAGGGAATGAAGCCCTGAGGTGTTTGGGATCGGGAGAAATAGGAAGGAAAGGCAATTGTATTTGTGAGTTTTCTTGGAACCAAGCGGATGCGAGAGATCGGCGTATATCGGATGAAGTCAAGGCCTACAGAGTCTTGTGGGTTCTGGGAAATGGGCGATGGGGATGACCCCTCTTTGTGAATACCCACGATGGTCTGAGAGTTCAAGGACTCAAAGGTCCACGTGACAACAACATAAATCACTAGACTTAGGTGTATATAGTTTATATTAATACATTATCAAATATTTCAGGTTCAAAGTATATGAAATCTATCCAAATTGCTTTGAGGGGTAAAATGACGTCAGAATGGCCCCAAGTTTAAACCAAAGGTAATTATAGGATCTAGAACATTATCATGTTGGTATCTTTTTAAATTTGATGACTAACGGATAAAAGTATTACCATAAGGAAATTTTCATCACTTATGTACATTATATTCATCATGATTAACCCCTTAACAACAATGACTTATCCTTTCCTTAGTAAGTTAACTGAATCAATATTTGAGGTTGAGATAATAGTGCATTATATTCCACATTAAAGGATATTGAATTGACTATCATCATAAAAGAGAAACATTATTTAATTCATTGGGTTTTTCTTTACACATTATATTTGGGTCAAAAAATCACATTAGGTTCTACATAAAAATTGAAATTAAACAAAAATTAGGTTTCTGATGATGGGTTCGTTCATAAGTTTCAATTTTGAGGATGTTATAATTCTACCAACCTTAATTAAATTTCTTCCTCTAACTTTACATGTACTACCCACCTTAAAGTTCTGTATAGTATGTGCATGTTCGTTCTAAAATATCATTTTACAATCTCATTAACATACTTAAGACATGACTTACTCATAGTTAACATAATTTCATGAGAACTTGGTTAACTTGACATGATTCCATAATGAGATGGATTTTTACTTGAGTTGATATAGTCACTCTCCTGATTGCACCTACAATGGTAATAAGGTAGGTTAAGGCTCACATAATGCTCCCACAAATCTCATAAGGCAAATTAAGGCTCACATAAAGCCAGTTTAGGCTCACATAATGCTCCCACAAAGCTCTTAAGGCCAATTAAGGCTCACAAAACGTCTGCTAAGGCTCACATAATGTTAGCCACAGAGCTAACAAGGCCAATTAAGGCTCACATAAGGCCATCAAAGACTAACATAATGCTCCCACATAGCTAATAAGGCCAATTAATGCTCACATAAGTCATGTTAAGGCTCACTTAACATGATGGAGAGGACAATTATCAACATAACATTATTTCTTATACTTAAACATGATTTTCATAATTCATAAGCGTAGAAGTAATACATGATGTTCAATTTGAACACCTATCCTTAAATAGTAGAGAGCACTGTTTATTAGCATGTGCATGGTTTTTTTTCTTTGTATGCATGCTTGGTCTTATTATGTAACTAATTAGGTTTAGGTTACTATATGTCTCAAACTTTAATGTTGACTCTTATTTTCTTTGTCGCCTTTGGATACATGCCAACCGATCATATATTCAGAGCTGACATGCCATATCACACTTATCTTAACACCTCTCTAGTTTACATGTCCCATACCACATGCATTCAAAAGGGCAATACAAGCATGATATTATGCACATAACATTCTCTCTACAAAACCCCATCCCACAAACACGTGGGAAGAAGAGAGAGCATGTTATGTATAATTCTAGAGTTAACAATAAAATACAAAACATCTACACACATAACCCTAACCCATATCTAACTTATATCTTCTAACTAGACCCCTACTTTGCTTTTCCATATCTTTAACTTAATCTTCTATACCTAGATCTTAGAACATATTAATATTTAGCTTAGTGGCCATCTACTCGTTGCTCTGATACAATATTGTAGCACCCCACCAAGTACATACTGAAAATGAAAGCAAACCATTTTTTGTCCATAATATAGGTCGCTTAGCTTGGAGGAACATTACAAGACATGATCTACATAGAAATAAGATAAATGAAACACCACACATTACTTGGAAATATAGATTCATACATTGTCCTTTGAAAGAAAAAACTAATAACATGATTTATCTCATCCTTGAACTAGAATCTAATACATGGAAGGTAAACCAAATCAAGGGAATAAATCTTCTTGAAAACTTGATATTGGATCTTATAAGGTGTAGATGGAACCCCACCAAGCTAAGTCCTGGAAACTTCTACTTTGAAGAACTCACTTCAAAATCCTTTGCCCCTTTATTAAGCTCCCTTATTCTTTCCTCCTTTGAACATTGTGTCCCTATCCATGCATTCAAAACGAAAAACATGTTAGAGTAAGTGACATTGAGTATTATTACAATAACATAATAACTGGGCAATATACATACTAACTTGGATATTGATAAGTTATTTAGACATATATAATTCATCAAGTAATTTCTAACACAAACAAAAAGGCTAAACTTTAATCCAATTGAATCTCATCCATGATGCATTAAATTTAACTCTCATGATTTGAAAAATCTGAAAAACAAAACAAAATACTCGATCGTAATGTATGAACTTTACGCACTCACATGGAAAAAAGATAAAATAAAGAGTGATTATTTTTTATAAAACTTATAGAAATAAAAAAAAGATCTCGAATATATGTTGTTGTGCATATACCATGATGGGTTATTTTATTATGAAACTAGAAAATTAATTTTAGACAAATACACACACACGCACACACACACACACATATATATATATAAATATATATATATATATACATATATATAAATATGAGCAATAAATATGAAGATCTACTTGATTTACTTGTTCAACTAAAAGTGTAAACATGAAGGTTTCTTGATTAATAACAATAAATTGTATGTCATATGAGCATATTGTTATGTGAGATGTGTATTATGTGTACATGTACACACCCACTATTTTCAGTTTCTATTCATCGGTGGGAACAAATACACCCTTGAAGTCCACAACTCACACACTCATTATTCTTACTTGTATTTCTGTTGAGGTGTACTGTGTTACTCTTTAATCAGAATATCTATTTCTATACCATATTCATGTTTATGAGTTGAAAATTATTTTAAATAAAACCATCTATAACTAAAGATCAAGAATAAGTGCTTTAAAATCATATGATATGTATAAGAATTAATATAGTAAGACAAACTCATGCAAAGGTGTGTTAGTATTTGTATTTATATGTAAACGATTGTTTGTATTAGTATTTGTATTTATATGTAAATGATTGTTTGTACTTTTATGGGAGTCATTACTTGTGTGGTTTAGTTTCAAGAGGATTTATGTTTGATAAGTAGACATATGTTACAATCTAAGAAAATAATCAATCCCTCAACCCTTGTATATTGGTGCACCAACCACAACAAATATAGAAAACTAGCTAAAATTATTTAGTTTGGGTTATAATGATGGACTATTGGTGCATGCAAGTTTTATTTTTGTGCAAAATCTTTAGGTGGCATATGTGTGTATCTTTCTATAGTTATACACATGTTTTATAAATAGTATTAAACATTTTGTAGCATAGTGTTAGCTAATATGGAATTAGACCACATGCACCACTATGACAACATTACATTAGCATATAATATCAATTGCTATAGTAATATATATAAGCTATTATGCATAAACTACCATTGGGAATACATGTTATATAGTATGAAATAGTGACTAAAGAGACAAGAGATAAAACACTTCAATTTCCTTTTAGAAAAGATAAAGTAAAATTTGAGTGTCTAACAAATGGCGAGCAAGGAAAAGTTTCACCATGTATTTCAAAATATATTATTAATTTCAAAACAGTTGATCTAAATAAAAGGGAAACCGATAATCAAATATGAAATGTCCAATTAAAATAATATATCAATAAATAGTCACAATATATCTTTTATAAGATTCTTATACTAGGTTGTGAACAAATATATCGATATACATGGTCCACTTTTCCTATCTTCAGTTAATTTACACATAATTTTAATTTTATAGCATAATAAATAAACAAGTGTACGTGCATAGCACATGAACGTACTAATATATATATATATATATATATATATATATATATATATATATATATATATATATATATATATATATATATATATATATATATATATATATACATATAATATGTATATTTGTGCATTAGATATGCACATATACATATAAATACATATATAATTATTGGGGATGTGTTTGTTACGCATTTGGGTAACATAAATTGAGTTACCCAATGATTTTAAATATAGTTTTAGGATCCTGGTTACAAATTTTCAAACATGGTCAAAGTTTGGCACTCCCATAAATGTTATTTTTACAATTTTCAACTAACAAAATAAAACAATTAGCATTGTTGATACAAAATGAGTCTTTGTATTATAAAATCAGTTGTCCCATTATATTTTGGTGCCTTCCTAATACAAAATTGGATCTAAAGGTAACTAAACATTACTTACCTGACTTGAGTCGATTACATGGCTATATATATATATATATATGAGGTCAGGAAGTGTATATCAGTTGGTACCTACAACTTATGTGTACCAACCATGAAAATGACATATATGGAATACATTTATTCAATAAAACCTTATGGATCGAATGAAAAGTCAATAGATTAGATATGTTCAAAAAATCACAACCATACCTCATGTATATCATAAGATATAACATTATATCATTCAATGGTTTCTGGAATTTCTACAACTTAGCATTGATTAGAAAATATATATTTTCTTTTGTTTAATGATCTAAGAATGCTAGTTTGAAGTGAGTTTTGATACACATGTTACCGAAAGGGTGTGGATGACATCCATAAGGTTGGATTTCTTATTAGACTTATGTAATCACCAAAACTGAAGATGTGAACATGTAAGCTACATGTACTAAGTTACAAATTTTTTTAGCCTATATATATATATATATAGAGAGAGAGAGAGAGAGAGAAAGAGAGAGAGAGAGAGAGTTAGGTCCGAATACACTCAAGTAGTTTTTCATGATGTAATATTTTTTTCAAAAATCTAATCTGTTGATCTTCTTAAACATCTTGTGAATAGCTCATACACAAAATTTGAGCACATTTGGACATTTATAGGTCATGTTATAAAGACCGCAAAAATTATGCATTTCAAATTAGTTTCACGCATCGATTTTGTTGCCCTTGGATGAGTGACTTACACTCATCCAAATGGGATCAAAATTTGTATGTAGCCTAGTTATAGTATGACGGTGAAGATCAATGGTTTACATTTTGCAAAAAATAGTCTTGATATGCAAACACGCTTGAGTGTATTCGTGCGATCTGTACACTCAAGTGTATTCTAGTATGACTCTCTCTCTCTCTCTCTCTCTCTCTCTATATATATATATATATATATATATATATATATATATATATATATATATATATATATATATATATATATATATATATATATATATATATATATATATATATATATATATATATATATACAAACACATATACATGTATATATACATCCATATTTATATGTATAAATTATATATAGATTATGCTATAGACCCCAATGGTGTTTACCTATCTAGACCATTATTTTCTAAAATCTAATCCATTTATCTTAATGGATACAATAATAATAGGCCACATACAAAATTTTAGCTCATTTGGATGAGCTTAAGTCACTCATCTAAGGGAAACAAAATCGACACACAAAACTAATTTGAAATGCCTGATTTTTGCATCCTTTAGATACATGACGTATAAGTGTTCAAATGAGCTAAAATTTATTATATGGTATGTTTTTAAGATGTTTAAGAACATCAATAGTTTAGATTTTTCAAAAAGTTATTGCATCTTTAAAAATGACTCGGGTACATTCGAGTGTACACTAGCCTGACTATATATATATATATATATATATATATATATATATATATATATATATATAAATATATATATATACACATATATATATGTGTATATATATATATATATATATATATATATGTATAAATATAGAAACTTTCTCTATTCTATTAAAATATATTTTCTGCATTAGTAATCCTTAGAAGATCATATGTGAATAAATTCTTGTGGGTTACTCTACTATCTAAATATGAAGCATGGTGGTCTTGGTAATGAGAAAATTTATTTCCTCTATGAAGAGTATTAAAACTGGAAAGGAAATAAAAGACAAACTAAGAGTAACAAAATCTAGGGTGAGAAAATCAAGACAGTCTCTCCTAGTCATGGGATTCTCTACTGCTTGAATTAGAAGTATCATATAAGTCTTGACTATTATCCTTGGGATATTTTCCTTTATAGATAATACATATATACATATATATGTGTATATATATGTATATATATTTATATGTATATATATGTTTACACATGTATAAAATTATTCAAACTAGTTCTTACCAAGAAGTGTTAAAATCAATTAATACTTTTCCCCTTGTAGTAAAACCTACATCTTGATTTAAGTGTCTGAAGATAAAGCCACTTCAATGTATGAAGTGCAATCCATAACAATAAAGGAAGGGCTTTCTTAGTCATGTTAACATTTATCATGATATGTACAATAACAAAATTTTTAGTTAATAGGGACCTCTGGACTATGAGGTACAAAACATGATTTCCACTTATTTCATCATATTGAAGACCCTTGTGATTTATCTCAACCATCTTAGTAATTTTATTGAGTTAATAGATTAAGCGATTTACATCAAAGTAGAAGACAAATGGGCAACAAGTTGCACTGCTAGTCCTTCATGGATTGTAAAACCAATGCTTTGAAACACTATGTCCATACACTTGGGAGTCATAACATTACTATTCATAATTTTGTGGACCCTCTTGAGAAGCTCCACAACCTATGGTATTATGAATCCAAAAGTATCAAATCTAAAAGGGATAAAGGCATGTTGATTGTGAGTACAAGCATTTTCATGCTTGACCACTTTGATTGAGGAAGCTTTAAGGGAAACCTATCATGTTGTAAAAGCACCACTCCTCAATCCAATTGATGGAGAAACTGCTGTTAGATCTACACACACATGTTTCCCATTGACCCACCAAAAATCAAAACATCAGCAGGTCTAAGTGTCAATCCCCCCTCTTGTGGAACAATCAAAATTAAAGTTCAAAGGTGCCTCATTCTTAGAAGCAACACCTTTGTGTCTGATAAATCAAAGAGAACATCCCTAACAAGTTACAACTATATGTAAAACCTAGAAGTGCCCTGCAATGCACCGTATGCTCCACAAAAGTTTCCAACCATTTGGGGTATGGTGTTTTTGTTAGAAAAGAAACTAAGGTTGAAAGAAGGAATCGTGACATTAAGACGATCTAGAGAAAAATTGAAGTCAGAGTTCGTACCATAAATCTTTCTACCTCACAAGATGTGGTCTTAAGAGACCAAGAATGGACTCTAGATGTCACAGAAGTTTACGAGGAAGCCTCAACTATTGAATATAGTCCCAAGACACCAAGTTGAATGGGCAATGAATCCTCCCTCCATTGGAGGTCCCCAATGATGACCTCCAAAAACTATAATGTCTTCAATAATTCCTTGTAAATCTATATCAAATCATGTTGTTGCATCCTCCATGTGCATCGGTTGGAAAGTCCCAAGCCAAACAAAAGTTTGGCGATACCCATACATGAATGGAGAAAAAGGATGTCACTATGGAGATCACCCAACTAAGGAAGACGATGCATTATCTCAACAAAATTAGAACCCTTTCCATATCCAATCCTTTAATAGAAATGTGGTCTCTACTAATAGCTCCTCCAAGAAACTTCACTCCTAGAAAATATCTCAAGTGTTTTCCAAGAAAAACTCCTTTTAAAACTTTTTACCACACATGTAGACCAAAAAAGCTCAATTCTATGAATATTTAAGTTAAAACCCCAAGCTAGTGCAAACCACTGAATGATATGCAAAACCTTAGCCACCTCCTCTATGTACCCAATGACAATTCCGTCGTCAAGATACCAAGCTTGAAGAAGAAGCTTACAATTGTCTCTGATCTTATTGATAAGTGGATTCAATACAAGGGAAAGAACCAGTGGGCCAAAAGGGTCCCCTTATTGCACCCTAGTGGATGAACAAATATGTACGTCCCCAATGTATAATCTTTTTTCCTAGCCATACAAAAACTCCGCCCACAAAGAGATAGAGGGGAACCTCACCGTCACCTCATGGAGTAAAGATAACCTATCCACCAGATTCAACGCATGGGAAAAGTCCACTGTAACCTTGGATAGAGAACCATCATCATTTCACACATTCAACACCTTGTTGATACTATGCAAAATTGCCTCACCCCACCAGATACACCTACTCCAAATTGAAAGTCATTTATATAATTGGCCATATCTTTACTCACTCAAGTCATTAGAACTTAGGATACTAGATGCCTTTAAATAGTACTAACTATGATGGAGCATATTCCATTGTCGGGCTTAAATAGTAGCCTAAGTGGTGCAAAAGATATGAACTCTTCCACACACAAAGGACACCATCCTACCAACCACAGATTAACAACCAAGGTAATGGCACTTGAGAGGTAAGAGTCTATAACTGACCCCTATGAACACATAGCATAAAAGATGTGTTGGGCCCTCAAGCCGTCTCTGGAACATGAAGTCCCTTTTTGAAAACACATATAGTACATTTGGAAAAATGTGTTACTTTGATATAAGAAATACACATGAGTGCATATATCACAGGTACTTTCACTTATCATAATAGAGTTTTGAGTGAACATGAGATCGTGGCACCGTTATTATTTTTGTCAACCTCACATTAATTTTGATTTTAACTTTCCTCATTCATAGGATACCCAAAATTGAGAGGTCAGATGAGCAGTAGTCATTAGAGTGAGATGATATGAAATGATGATCTAAACATCATCTAATCGGTGGATTTAGTTACTCCTTAAAGAAGAGATTATATTTTAAAGTATTCTCTAGGATTTAATGAAAAAATTCTAATCCAGTCTTGAATTCACGCCACTCAAGTAGGTGCGCGAAGATACCCTTACCACCACAACTAGGTAGATAGGGTGTGATTTCTAGACAAAATCTATGTGTTTAGAAGAAATCTTAGACACCTCAATTTCACATATGAATTTAGATTTTCCTTAGGTTCATATTACATATTGTAATTGTAATTTGAACATACATACAAGTTGTGTGTTTGGCTCTGTACCATCTGTCACTGAAACATTATTACCCAAAACTCAATCACAGTACCTCGGCAGACATTGTTAAATATTTTCAAGTGCTCGTATTTGAATTTCTCAAATAACACACCATATATTCTTTAAAGAACAATCAATGATTCTTTATTAAATGCACCATAAGATTTATACATCAGAACCTATAGGCAACAAAAAGGGAAGCTACATGTTTAAAAGAAAACTAGCTAATTCATAGAGATAGAAGTTCTATCTCTTTATTTATAGAAAACCTCATAATGTTACATGTTGTGTTACATGTTTTGAGTTATCAACATATATCATGATTGAGGAAGCATGATGTTGGTAATTTGTCACTGAATACTTGTTATAACATAAAATCATAGAATTTGATACAATCAATGCAACCACGTTGCTACATTGTGAAAATGATATAAAATTGTTGGTTTAGAGTAACATATTTTCTTTCATAGAGCTCATATAAAGGAAATAAATAATACAACTTCCTCAACTAGGTGCCTCTTTGATTAAACAAACATTTATCATTGTAAGGCCTTTGACCACCTTCCGAAAGGAATTGTTTGGGAGGTAACTCAAGGATAAAAGACAAGAGATAACACTATTTAAAGTTTGTGAAGGACCATTAGGATGAAATAACAATCTAACACTACTTTAGAGTTTATTCCCTTGCTTGAGAAATACAAGTAAGTTCACTAGAATTTCTGCCTTTACATGAGAATACTACGAGTTCCAACAAGGGTTGTCTAATGAACATATATGATAATGTTACAATTTGGTGTTCATTAAATAAGAAAGAGGAAACATAGTCATAAGGAACATGTAGCTCAAGAAATACATATCCAAGCATTTTAAGAGATATACATACAATAAATACTTCAATATTGATAGTCTATCCAATAAGAGGTGAAGCATACCTTTAACTTCATTATATCTTTAAAAAGAGTCACTAAAAGTGGTGTTGGGACTCAAGTAAACATGATATATTTAAAAACAGTATGATCCAATCATATGAGCATCTTCATGAAGGTTTTATGTTTCCCCTAGTCCAAGTATCATCTCTTTCGGTTATAAATTTCTACATCTCAGAAGTGCATGCAAGTTCATCATCACGGCTAGTATAACATCATAGAGAATACTTGACATAGGGAGAAGCATTTAAGAAAATAAAAGATTCTAACATTGGGGTTCCTTAATTTTACATTGGAAATCATAAAATATGATAATAATGAAGGGGTTAATCTTAAGTAGCCATATTGTTCCACATATCTTGTAACATAGACAATAATAATACACCATATTTATCTGGTTCAATTTTTTTATAAAAATCAAAAGTTAATGATCAAGAGTTAGAATATAGTTTTAAACACCATTAGCTTGATGTTACACATAAAACTACATTAATCATTTGTAAAAGATAAAAAGCATTAGTTTAATGAATATTAGTAAAATTTAGAATAGATTTAGGTCTTGGAACCATTACTAATAGATTCCATGCATTTTTTGTGAAAATGGAATCTTTATATGCATCATTTGGAGCTAGTATCAAGTTTCATTTACTTCTTACAAGATTAGTATATTTTGATGAATAACTGGTAGAGAAGATCTAACAATTACCCATTTGCGAAATGTGATGGAGATTAGATGTTGGTACACGATAGATAGACTGTGATCTGACGGTCATGATCATCTTCTCCACTTCATGAATGTGAAAGGGAGAGATAAAGAGAGGGAAAACATTGCCACTAGACCTAGGCTGAACAAGGGATACACTCAATTGCATGTCCAGGTGGTTGTCTCCTCCTTCTAGCCATCTTGCAAGTGGGGTAACTCCCTACAGAAGTTCACCTCAATGAGAGGATGAAAAGGAAGAGGAGTGATCTATATGGCCAAGGGAATGACTAGTCATTCTCTAGAGTAACTAAAGAAGTGGTTTTCAGGCTTATATGTGGCTAGGCACAACTGGATGAGGAGCCACTAGACTCACTAGAATAGTTGAACAAATTGGATCCTAGGAGCTTGTTGGGGAGGATATATGTTCATAGAGAGGATGAGGAAGGAGGAGAAAATTAATGAAGAGGTTAAGGAAAAGAATAATAGGGGAAAAGCATGTGCCTAGGAGTTGGTATGCTTGACTGACCAACATAACAACCTCTACTTGTCATGTTCCTTCTCTCTACACTGTCTCTAAATGTGTGAGGTGAAGGATGTGCCCCTATACATTGGATCTAGGAAAGATCCAATGGCTTCATCATCTGACGGCTGGGGGTGATCAACAGCTCATACGAGCAGATCTCCACTACCCATGCTCATTTGGATCACACTCCAATAGTCCTCAAAAGTTCCAATTGTTGGGGAAAATAGAAAAAGTAGGACAATTGCAAAGAAAACATTTTTTTTCAGGGAAAATGATATCGTTGAAACTGTAAGACCAATTAATATGAAAATTTCGCCATAACCATTGATAGTTTCTTTGTTATAAAATTTTTGGGATCAAGGGATTGATGGGAATATGGGTCAAAACTTTAAAAGTTTCTAGGAGTATTTATGCTATCAAAATTCTTTTGAAAGATTCAAAAAGGCATTTTATCAGCCATAAATTGATATATGAGCAACATGTGATCAAATCTCATTAAAGTGACAGAGATTGATATCATAGAGTAGAATTAAAAATTCATGAGTAAATAAGTGAACATAAGGAAGAGAGAGAGAAACCCACATCATCAAATCCGCACAATTTTGTACCCAAAATAAAAAAATCATCAAAACATGTTGGGACTACATATTTCATATCACTGTATATTTTTACTGAACTTTCAACATTACCTCATCATCATCAATATCTTTCTGTACTGAAATTATTCTCAAACATAGACATATGAATCTTCTTAGGTCACAATTTGATAGATCATCTTGTAGGTGTAAAGAATATAGATCTTTTATATAAGTGTAAAATCTCACTTTCAAGTCCAACATGAGGTTTACTCTTCTTATTTTGCCCTAGTTGTTGTTTTTCATTCAAAATTGAGATACAAAATTTTTAAATATTCAAAAGTTGTATCATGTTCAACATTGTATTGAGGTCTATAGATGGTCCAACACCAATCCATATTTAGCGCTTAATCCTATATCATTCTGAAAGATGTCAACATGATCATTATCCATGATTTCAAGATTTCAGATATTAATGCCAAAAAATATGTACATTATAAGGGTTATCTTAAGACTTAAATTGGGGAATTAAGGACACAAATAAATATCTAGAAAAAATCATGATGGTAGGTTCAGAAGAAGAAAAACAATTCCAAAAGTTAAGAAATGGACATCAAAACTCATGAAGCTAGGGTATAATTTCCTATTTAGACCATCAGTGGGATCATTCATCCATAAACAACAATCTTGAAATAGTTTGTGATATTAACATCAACTTCTTTATCAAAATACTCAAGGTTTATGAATGCTAAAGGCCTAGTCTTTTAGGAACATTGACCTTGAGCTCATAATTCAACATTATCATGTTCAAGATTAGCATCAATTCAATATCTAAGATTTGAGTTTCAACAACATTACTAGATTTGGCCTGATAGAGATTTGGGCTAGAGACACGAAAGAAATGATTGGCTTTTAAATATCCAAATAGTTAACAGCTGGAAATTTAGAGAAAATCTTGATGGGAATGTGACATAGGTTGACGGAGTCATGAATTAGACAATCACCCAAGGCAAGAACATTACATTAGCAGGTGTGTACCCATATTGTTGAATTATCAAAATAGAAAAAGGTAAGATAGTGATAATTAATTTGAATCCCAAAAATTCATGGCATCAACTATTAGTTCTCATGATAGTGAAACCATGGCTCAAGTTTCTAGGACACTCAACATCATGATTTCATTCAGTTTCTCATGGATAAAACCGAGGGTGGACTTAGGAATAGAAGGAGTTAACTTAGACTTTCCAACAATCAGACCACCATTAGATATGCTTCATATCTCATATATAACAAATGATTTTAAAATGAGTATTACCAAGAGGTAATAAAATCAAGAGAGACTTTGCCTCCTGTAGTAAAACCTTCCTTTATGATTTAATTATCCAAAACATATCCTATTCAAAGTATGAAGTGCAAGCCATAAATAAGGGAAGGGTTTGCTTAGTAATGTTTAAGATTGATCAAGATATGCATGCACACATTTTTTTAATAAATATGTACTACTTAAATATGCTTACAAAGCATGAGTTTCACTTATTTTATCATATCAATGATCCTTGTGATTTATCCCAAACATGGATAGATTCAGAAAAAATAGTTGGCATGCTTTGAGAAATACGAATTAGTGAATAAATCAAAAGTACTTTCCTTTATCATGATTGACTTTTGAGTCAAGATCTAATTATGGCACCATTTCTATTTTACACAACCATTTAAGAATTCATTCCAATTTTAGTTTCCCCCATACACAGACAAAATTGAGAGATGATATGAATAATAATCACTAGAGTTAGACAAGATGATAAGACCATCTAAACATCATTTAATAGATGGATTGGTTTATTGATTAAATAAAAGATGAAAATCTATAAAACTCTATAGGCATTAAGTGATAATTCCGAATCTAGTCTTGGAGTCACTTTGTCTAGTTAGGGTAACAAAGGAACCTTAGCTGTTACAACTAGGTGGATAGGAGGTGATTACTAGACAAAAAATCCATGTTTATCACCAATTAGAGGTACCACGATTTCATAACACTGGAGTTAGATTTTTCCTTGGTACATATGAGATATCGGAATTGTGCTTTAAACATACATAAGATTGTGTTTTTTTTGTGAAACTATCAGCATGAAACAATTATAACTCAAATCCCAATCCCACTACCTAGTGTACAGTCTAAAATGCATTCAAGAGTTCTTCCCTAGATGACTTGAACCACTTAGGATATGTATAAATAAAACAACACGCATACCATTTTGCATTAATCATACTGAAAGGTTTGTACATTACAGAGTGTCAACAAAATAAGGGAAGATACATGTTTAAAAGGAAATTAGATAATAGATAGATAAAAAATTTATAGTCCTTTTAACTATACAAAACCACACAAATACACATTTGGTGTTACATGCTTGGAGTTCTCAGCAAATACCAGGTTAGAAGAAACATGATCTAGGTAGTTTGTCATATTATACCCATTATAACCTAAAATTATAAAATTGGATAAAATCAATGCAAATGCATTGGTATTTATAAAAAAATATGAAATAAAAAGTTTAACGTATAAGATATTTGCTTGGTTAAAATTTATAAAAAGGAAAAAAATCAAAGACTTTCTTTTTAAGACAAAAGCATATTTGAAGCACATTTCCATTACACCAACAATTATGATCATAAGGCATTTGAACAACTTCACAAAGGGTCCATGAGGGACCTCAAGGATAAAATATAAGAGCTAACCTTTTTGCAAGTTTGTAAGGGTCCATGAGGTGAAACCCAATCCAAGTTTCCCTCCATATCTTTGTTTACATCTTCTTTTATTACTCTTTGTTCTTCTTATCTTTGATTTATTTTCTTTACTTTGGTTTGAGTACCATCGTTCCTTTGGGAACACCCATTTAAACTATCCTTTTTATCCAGAGTATATGAGTGTGAGACTTGTGTGGTTAACACTTGCTAATCTTGTCCTTGTGGTTCGACCCTGATTACTACATCAGACCTCATATAATAGTTGTGGGGTCTTAAGTGTTGGGTTACTTTCTTAAAAGTCTGACTACTCTATATCTGCTCCTTTTTGGATGTGTCATTTAGGCCGATCAACTTTTTGGCACCGTTTCCGGGGACAAAGCAAAATGACATTGTCAAGAACTTGAGTCCACTCACTATACTCCCGTAGCTCAAGCCTAGTAATAAGCTTGACCACACCGTTAATTTAAGTCTGCTACCCTGTGTTTGTGTAGAATAGTTCATTTTAACATGTCTAGTTTACTAACTTGACTATGCAGTGTATTTAGGCACCCCGGAGGAAGCAGATTTGTTCGACTTGGCTCCTTAACCTTGAGATACCATGCCACCTCACGTGGATGGTACTCTCACTGGGTACGAGAGGAATGCGAGGGTTCAACACAACCTACCACCACCAGGGTCGGATGAAGATAGAGATGGTCGTTATAATGATGGTCGTTAACATGAAGAAGAATGTAGGGATGAATATCTTTGTGATGATGATCAACATGATGAAGATCGTCGTGAAGAAGATCAATGTGACAAAGAGAGATGCTACAGACGTCGAAGAAGACACCACCGCAACCATCATGATAATGAACGAGAGAATGATGGTCGGGATAGTAACAACGAGGATGATGAAGAGGGGAAGACTCCTAGAGAATTGGCAGCAACAAGGGCCAACGAGTCTAGATGCCTGATCGTCATACCACACTTCAGCGCATCAAATTTTGAGTTGAAACTAGATGTTATCTTGATGATCTAGAATAAACCTTTTTGTGGGAATTCAAGGAGTGAAAACCCATACCATCATCTCAATGCATTTAAAAATATCTTTGATACCAACAAGATGAAGGGAGCCCCACAAGAGTTGATATACTATAAAGGCTTCAACTTCTCTTTGGAAGACAAAGCTCTAACTTGGTACCTCAATCTCCCTCACCAATCTATAGATGGGTGGAGACCCCTAGAAGATGCTTTTGTTACTAAGTTTTATCCTACAGAATGGACCATCCGCAACATGCAGAAGATCACTTCTTTTACACAGAAGTTAGGAGAGAACTTGCAGGAAGCATGAGCATGTTTCTAGGAGTACCAGAGAGATTGTCCAAACCAAAATTATCGTAAGGAGTTCCTCGTGTCCACTTTCTATAATGGGCTAACTCCTATGGAAAGGACTTCGTTAAATGCAACCATTGGAAGTGATTTCCTTTGGAAGAAGCCAAGAAGAACCATGAAGATAATAAACAACATGGTTGTGCTGCAAGAAGGCATAGACTATGACAGGAATGACAGAGGGCCAATGAGGAAAGTAGTGTATAAAGGATTGTCTATTGAATCCAAGGCTTTAGAGACAATATCGGCACATATTTAGAAAATAGCAACTGATGTGAAGTAGCTGAAAGATATTGGAGTTAAGGGAAAGAAGCATACTGAGAAGGTCATGAAGTGTGTCACCTATGGAGAAGGAGGACATGGGGTCGCTAACTATATCTACACTAGGACCGAGTAAAGTGATGAAAGTGAAAGTGAAGAAGAGAAGAAGAATGTTTCCTACGCCAACTTCAATAGGCCAGACCACCCCGGTTTCAGTTACGGAAACAAAGATGAAACTGAGAATTCACACCAATTGAACAACCCACAAAAATGCCCCCAGGGTTTGAAAAGAGAAGCAGACAGACCCAATATACATGAACAACAAACTATCAGACAAATAAGAACAACTATCAAGGTCAAAGTAAAAATCTGAACTGTAAAGGCACATGACAGAGTCAAGGGTAAAACCAAAACCAAGGGTCAGGTCAAGGAACATATAACAAACATCCAGATCTAGTCACCTAGCTATTTGATTTCACTAAAAGGCAATCTACGGTGAATGATCAGTTTGCTAAAAGTGCTCTTGCTAACTCTGGTGTTTGGACCACTAAGTAAGTTCAATGGCTGACATGTAGACCCATCAACACCAAATCCACCAATAGCTGGCGCAGTTTACAGAGTTGGTAAAGAATCCTTCTAGAAAAATTCCATCAAACACCAAAACTATAAAGATGGCTACCCACCAATTCGGGAGGATGATAAGTAACTCAGGAATTGGAAGCAACAATGAGGAAAGAAGAGATGATGAATAACCACATGAGAAAGAGGTTGCTCCTGAAAAATATGTTGATAAAGAAAAAGTGGAAGAAAGCAAGGAGAAAGATGAAGACGTTAGGAAACCTGATGCTATCATGGATATTTTCATGAAGAAGAGTCCATATGCATCGAGAGTCCCATTCCCATATAAGTTCATTAAAGAGCACCTGAAGAGAAGATACCAGAAGTTCATGGAAGTGGTAAAGAAACTACATTCAGATGTACTGTTCCTGGATGCTATAGAGGAAATGTCGAACTATGCCAAGTTATTCAAAGATATCATCACCAAAATGAGGAGAGGGGACCATATCAAGACAGTACAATTAGTTAATATGTCAAGTGCTTTTGTCCAGGAAAAGCTACCAACAAAGAAGAAGGACCCTGAAGCATTCAATATATCATTCAGTGTTGGAGACAATGTAGAGAGAAAAGGTTTGGCAGATTTGGGAGAAAGCATCAGTCTTATGCCTTTGAGTCTAGCCTAAATACTTGGGCTGATGGATATGATTAAAACAAACATGAGGATTGAATTGACTCATCACACTTTCAAATGACCTGTTGGAATAGTTGAAGATGTGTCCATTTGTGTCGGAAGATTCTTTATTCCTTGTGATATCGTGATGATTGACACAATTGAAGACCCAAGGTACATGATGATATTTGGAAAATCATTCTTAGAAATAGGAAGAGCACTGATAGATGTCATGGAGGGGATTATTACCCTACATTTGGGCAATGATCACGTAGACTTCTGAGTTCAAGACGCTATGAAGGGACCGTCTTTTTCGAGTTGGTCTACTTTATGGATAGTTACAACCAGTTTTGCGAGGAAGTTCATGAAGAAAAGGCAATTGTGGACCCCTGATGCGGGCCTTGAACAACACCAATCCTTCATTAGAAGACCCTAAGGAGGTTGAAATCCTCGACTATCTGATTCAATATGAAGGAGACCTTAGTGACGAAGAAGAAATTATCAAAATAGTTTAGTATGCTTCACTTGAACAGTCTCCCAAAGAGCAAGAGGCACCTAAGTTGAAGCCCGAATTGAAACCACTTCTAGAAGGGCTAAAGTATGAGTTTCTAGACCATGAGGAGAGGAACCCTCTTATTGTGAATGCAAGCCTGACAGAAGAATAAATGGAAACACTACTAAAGGAACTGAAAGAACATAGAAAGGTGATAGGATATTCTGTAGAGGACATAAAAGGGATTAACCCAGCTCTCTACATGCACAAAATACATTTGGAAGAGTCTGCTAAACTGCTAGTTCAGCCACAGTGAAAGCTAAACAAAATGTTGAGAGAAGTTGTAAAGAAGGAAATCTTGAAACTGCGAGACGCCAAAATTATCTACCCAATTAGTGATAGTAATTGGGTGAGTCCTATTCACGTCTTGCATAAGAAAGGAGGAATGACAGTATTGAAGGGAGAGAATGGTGACAAAGTTGCTACTAGAACTGATATAGGATGGAAAATGTGCATAGATTATAGGAAACTGCATACCGCCACAAGGAAGGATCATTTCCCCTTACCATTCATTGATCAAGTTCTAGAAAGGTTGGCTCATCATGACTATTTTTACTTTTTGGATGGCTATTCAGGTTTTTACCAAGGTCCCCATTCACTCGAATGGCCAGGAAAAAATGGCATTCACATGCTTCTATGGCACATATGCATTCAGAAAAATGCCATTTGGATTATGCAACACACCCACAACATTCCATTGTTTCATGATCTCGATGTTCTCCGATTTCTTGGAAGATATAGTAAAAGTCTTTATGGACAATTTCTCAATTTATGGTATGGATTTATATGCATGTCTGAGAGAATTTGAAAAGATGCGAAGAGAAACATCTGGTTCTAAATTGGGAAAAGTGCCACTTCATGGTACAGAATGCCATAGTCCTGGGACATAAAATTTCTAAAACGGGATCGAAGTGGATGTGAGTAAAATAGAAGCCATATCAAAATTGCCACCACTGAAGTCTGTAATGGGAGTAAGAAGTTTTCTTAGTCACGTCAGATACTATAGGAGGTTCATAAAAGACTTTTCAAAGATTTCGAAGCCCTTGTCCAATCTTTTACTCAAAGACGCCGAATTCAATTTCAACAACGAATATTTGGAAGCTTTCAATACCCTAAAGAAAGCATTAACAACTGCACCAATCCTACAAGCCCCAGATTGAGAGTTACCATTCAAGATAATGTGTGACACTAGTGATTACGGAATAGGCATTGTCCAAGGCTAAAAGAAAGATAAAAAGCACCATGTAATCTGCTATGCCAGTTGCACATTATATGCGGCACAGGTAAACTATACCACAACCGAGAAGGAGATGTTAGCAATAGTTTTTTCTTTTGACAAGTTTATGTTGTACCTAATAGGATCAAAGTTGAAGGTATATACATACCATGGAGCAATTAAATACCTGATGCAGAAAAAAGATACCAAACCATGACTTTTGCGGTGGGCTCTACTATTACAGGAATTTGATCATGAAATCATTGATAAGAAGGGGAAAGAGAATGTGGTCGCAAACCACTTGTCTAGAATAATTTTCGACGAAGAGAATCTGTTACTCGTGAATGACAATTATACTGATGAAGCTCTACTGATGGCTCAGTCTGACGAGCAGAGATTGCCTTGGTTCGCCGATATCTGTAATTATTTAGCCTATGGCCAGCTGCCACCAGATATTACATACCACTAGAAGAAGAAATTGTTTTCTGACGTCAAGAACTATTACTGGGATGACCCATTAGTGTTCAAGAGGTTTTCTGACAATCTACATCATAGGTGCATACTAGAGGATGAGGTTCTTTTGATTCTGAAATAGTGTCACTCTTCGCCCTATGGTGGGCACCACAGTGGAGAAAGATCTGTAGTGAAAGTACTATAATCTTGGTAAAGATCTTTTGTTGGCCCACACTTCTCAAGGATGCAGAATCTTTTGTTAAAGCATGTAAGGAATGCCAGCTCATAGGGAACATAAGTAGAATAAATGAAATGCCCATGGCAGAATGGGTGGAAGTTTAAATTTTTGATGTATGGGGAATTGACTATATGTGGCCATTTCCATCGTCAAAAGGAAATAAATACATACTTATTGTTGTCGATTATGTTTCTAAATGGGTCGAAGCAGTCTCCACTCAAACGTGTGACTCCAAGTCTATGATTAAACTCTTTGAAAAAATCATCTTCCCGCACTTTGGAGTGTCCCACACATTCATGAGTGACCGGGGATCACACTTCAGAGAAAGACAATTTGAAGTGTTGCTGAAGAAATATGGAGTTAAACACAAAGTTGCCACACCTATGGGCTTATCGAACTGTGTACAAGACAAATCAAGCAAATTCTAGAGAAGATAGTGAGTCAGACATGAAAGGACTGGTCAATGAAGCTAGACGATTCTCTAAGGGCTTATCGAACTGTGTACAAGACACCTAGAGGGACAACACCCTACAAGCTTATTTACGAAAAGTCCTGTCATTTACCACTTGATCTTAAACACAAGGCTCTATGGGCCATCAAATTCCTGAATATGGACCTTGATAAGGCAGACCAAAAAAGATTGCTAGCTACAGCTTCGGGAGCTTGAGGAACTGAGACTACATGCTTATGAGAATGTGAGAAGTTATAAACAAAGGACTAATGTATGGAATGAAGCCCACTTGAAAAACAAGGATGTTCATGAAGGGGATAAGGTTCTCCTATTTAACTCGAGCATTAGACTGTTTCCAGGAAAGCTAAGAACTAGGTGGTCATGTCCTTTCTCTACAGTGAAGATATACCCATCAAGAATGATGGAAATTTCAAGGGAAAAGGTGGGCACTTTCAAGGTTAATGGACATAGGGTAAAGAGATTCTATGAAGATGAAGCCTTTGTAAGAAGGTCACAAATTAGTTTGGAGGAACCCATCCAGCCAGGAAATGAAAAGAATGAGGGGACACCATAGTCAGCTGGGGAAGGTGAAAAGTTAATGATTAGGAAGTCAAGCTAGAGACTCTAAACAAGCGCTTCTTGGGAGGCAACCCAAGTTTTTGTTGATTTCTTGAATTTATGTTTTTTTTTTCCTTTGTTTTAAAACTTTTGGATTTCCTGCTCTTTAGTTTGTTAATTTTCCCTTATCTAGTAAGATTGTATATATCTTATGTTTTCTTTGAAAAAGATAGTTTGATTAATGGATAAAGTTTATGTTTTGGTTTAAGTGTTGAATTGGTTTGGGTGGATCGTAGGTCCCGTTCATGACCATTGTCATGGCGCAGACCCCAGTTGAGGCACAGACCGCGGTCGAGGTGTTAACCTTGCTCAATGCGAAGAGATGCACCACGACCATGGTGATTGTCCATAGACCAACCAAGCTACGACCCGAGGTACATGCTATAGAGAGGGTCGACAGCGATCGCGGTCCTTGTTTGCACTGTGAGTAGCGGTGTCTCTATTATATATTCTTAAACCCTTGGTACATTGTTCTTCTCGCCTAAAATCTTAGTTTTCTTGAAAAGAAGAACAAATTTCCAACCCTCTCTCCTACGACGCAGACCAAGCTTGCTCCACCACCGCAACAGAAGCACGAATTTCCACTTCTACTAGCCCTTCACCCCCATATTTTGCCAATTTTCCACCACCAACGTAATCTTCTAAACACCTTTTCTAGTTTTCCGATTCACTACCCACTGTCGCAGCCATCATCAGACCTAGTTTCCTTTTTCACTCACCATTTTCCCATGTCTTTACCCCTTCTGCTGGTCTGAGCTTCTCTGCATCATCAATGACTCCTCCAATCATCTTTTTCCATTCCCTCTCACCGAGTGTTTTCGTGATGCCCCTTCCCGCCTTATGGCTGCATTTTTTAGCGCATTTCAATCTCAAGGGCATCAGTGTTTCAGATACCTCCAACAATCTTCCAATGGAAGCCTTGACCCTCTGCCCAACCATTGTTCCCAATGGAACATGTCAAACCCTAGCTTCATAGCCACAATATAAGAACCTTAACCGTGGGTCGTAGCACCAGTTTTCATCTGCGGGTCGCGGTGCTCATGAATAACTAAAAATCATGTAATTTTAACCATGGTCACGGTGGAGATATCGAGTCACAATCTCCCTTTTTTGTTTACTTTTGACTGTGACCGCTTCATTTTTATCATCTTGGACCACGGTCATGGTGTTCTTCATTTCATGAGTAGTGACCATGGGTTGCATTCTTAGGGAAATGGCTAAAAATATACAACATACATACACATATGAGAAAAGTTAAATAGAGTCACTTTATGAATTGAAAGATATATTAATTATAAAATCAATTTGTAAATTTTCAGGATGTCTGCTTCAACTAAAGACTCACTGGTAAAGAGGGCAACCTCATTGAAAGAGGTAGAGATGATTGTGGAGAAGCTAGCAAAAGCCTTGGAAACCAATACAAGCCTTCCACCAGCCAGGAGGATTCAACTATCGCTACGAATGGAACAGTATCAGAACATTCTGGGGCACCAGATACTAGAAGGATCAGAGTCTGCACAAAGCGCGGCATAGATAGTTGCCTCAAAATACTGGCCCACAGAGTCTGAGAAAAGGATTCTGGGTAAGAGTAAGGCTGAGCCCAAGGTAACACAAAGTAGTAAAAAGGTAAAGGTGATAGATGCTAAAAAGATAAAAGGACAAGAGGCAGAGACAGCCAACAGGAATGGAGAAGATACTGAAGAGGTAGCCCTAGAGCAAAGTGGGCCTACCTTTGTATAAAAAGATGTTGTACTCCAGTCATAATACAAGTGGATGTCACATGTCAAGATCTTCAGGCCCACGAGTTACTTGGATGTAGACAACTTCAAAAAGATGGGAGTCCACGACAGGGTCATCAAGTTCTTAGAGGGTGCAAATATGTGCACCCTATGCAACTCAAAATCCCCATCCTCGAAGCAGTTGATGACTGAATACCTGTCTTTACTGGAGAAGCTCTCGGTAGATGAATAAGAATGCAAAAAGGGTGGCGGAGACTACAAGCTAGAGGTGGAACTAGGGGGAAGTGTTACACAATCACAAAAGCGATGATGAATACTATCTTCATGAAGACAACAACTGAAGATCAAGCCTGCTCTACTGCCCTGGGAGAGAAGGAGATCGTCAGATATGATAGCCACAACATGTGAGAAGACATGATGGGAGAAGATGAACATCACTCCAAAAACTCAAAGGCTACCCCGATCACCTCATGCTTTATCATATTGATACAAAAGATAACGACTAACATGATATATACGAGGTCAGAGATAGGGGGAGTAACAAAGGGAGATCTATTCATGATTTGGTCGATGCTGAAAAGGAAGCATGTGAACATAGGGAAAATATTAATCGAAAGGATGTCAACAGCTGTGGGAGGGGAGTCCAAGAAGAACCAAGAGTTCTGCATGGGAGTCTAGATTACAAAGATAGCCTACCATTTTATGAATGCAGAAGTGTTGAAGAAAAATATAAAGCAATAGAGGGATAGACAATGATCGACATCAAGTCCCTCGTCAATGTGGGAATCCTAACTCAGAAAGGAGATAAGTTGTACTATAAGTAGAGCAGCTCAAAGAAACCTCTTCCCCTCCCAGAGATGGCGTATTATGATGCCCATAAGCTGTGGCCCACCCAAGAAGACATCGAAAAGATGTACTCAGGGGCCATAAGCAATATTGTGGAAAAGAAACTAGTAGTTGATGAAGAAGGCAGTAAAGACAAATCTATATAGAGAGAGAAGAATAAGCCACAGGAAAAGAAAAAGCTGGATATAAGGAAGAACAAGGAAGTAGTATATGAGCCCATAACTCTAAAGACAACCTCACCTCCCATAGCAACTAAAACAATAGTGAGAGAGGAATGCCAATTTCATGAAGAAATAACAGAGCAGGACATCCAGGTGAACCCAGATGATACAATAAAACAAAGTCCACACCTTAAGGTGACAACCACCGAACAAGAAGGGACGGGCGAACAAGACCCCCACCAACAGGGCAAGGACTCTAAAGTTGTACCTAAAATGGCGACCCCAGAAGTCATCCTTCAAAGATGGGACAGTAGAAGCATAGAGTGCCTACCTTGACACTACCAACTCCACCACCGAAGGAACCACAAGAATCCATGACACATGTGGAGTCACAACCACGACACCCTCCAACCTTCGAAGACATACTAGGTAACAAGTTTGATGCACTATGGCAACACATGCATCAAACATCTAAATTTAATTTGAGCATAATGTCCACCCTATGTATGCTAACCACACAGGTACAAACACTGAATGAGAGGACTAAGGCACTACCCCATTTCATGCAAAGGTGCTAAGCACCCAGAATGCGATGATGGGAGCGCTGAAGGCCCTCATGGAGGAAATGGTAGCCCTGAGGAGAGAAAGGGTTTCTATAAGGGTCGATATAGACCACTTAACAAGTAGATATGAGGCAGCATTGAATGACCTCGATCAGGAGTGTCAGTGTTTGGAAGAAGACCGCCAGAAGCTGGAGGCTGAACGCAAGGAGTTTGACAACCAACAGTGTAAAAAGAATAGCAAGCGTGTGGAAGGGCCCTCTACATCACAAGCTTCATCGAGCCCTCTGAACCCCAATGACAAAGATAAAAATGTGGGAGGGACAGGTGCATGTTCAATGCCAAAGGAAGAAAGTGCCAATTTAAAAACCACCTCAGTAGCTGAACCTAAGGCAAACGAAGTAGCACCGTCGTAAGACTCTCCCAAAAACAAAGAGAGAAAGACGAAGACTACTACGTTGTCAAGGGAGCTAGATTTAATTAGTAGTCCTAAAGAGAACAAAGAAGGAGCTAATAACGAAAAGGGGGAACCAACAGAAGATAAAACTACCCCAACCACAAGAAAGGATGAATTAGAAAAACAATCACAAGCAGTGTTGCCAGAGCATAAAGTGTAAGGACAGAAGATATGACGTCCAGTGAGCTCAGAGATATAGATATGTTGCTATACGACCTGACATCTGGGATGGAATTGTGTAGTGGCTTCATGCAATCCCCAGTTAACAATAAGAAAAATCACATCTATGACGGGAAAATGGAAACAACTCTAGCAGAACTAGCCACTTCCAAGCTAGGTCACACATATAAGGAAAGCAATATCAAAGACAGAACAGTTGCAGAAGCTTCCCCAGAGGTGGAAGAAAAGGTAATTGCACCAATCCTAACAAGCACAGAGAGCCAACATACAACCAGAAAAAAAAACCATCCCTACAGTACAGGATGGAACCTCAGACAACGAGGAAGGTGGGCTTGCTGCTTTCTTCACGAATGAGCTCGCTAGAGAGCGGAACACACCAGTTAAAGATGCAAAATTAGGTGTAGCTCCCCCTATACCATGCAAGATGATAGGAATGGACATGACTGTGCTGTCAAGAATCACATGTAGAGATGTCCACATCTTAGCAGATATTCTTGACGATAATCTACTCAGAGCAGATGTCATATATCACAATAAGGGTAGAAGTCTAACTGGAGAACACTTTAGAGGGATCTTCTTAAAAAGGGAATGAGTACACAAGAAACTCTTTAAAGTGATGTACACCACCCTCCTTGAAGAGTTCCTACACTCAGACAAGGTGCAACCAGTGTTCAATGGCACCACACATCTAGTAAGCCTATAATACAACGAGGACTACAAGGCTACTGATGTGACTGAGCTGAAAGAAGCAGTGCGTAGAAAGGGGACAAAGTTCATAATCCTACCCATAAGGAACATGAAGTACTAGGCTCTGATCATTGTCGATCTATACGAGCAAAAGACGACAGTGCTCAACTGTTGTGCGGCCGAACTGGATAACACTACCCTAATATATAAAAGGAAAGAAGCCAGAGATGTCCTAAAAATACTGCTACAACTACAGAAAGTGATACAATCATCAGACGACAGATTCAATGACATCTGGAAACTATTTTCTATCAGTAAGAAAGTCCCATAATAAGAGATTGGCTCAGGGGATTGTGCCTTCATCGTTCTTAGAATGATGGAAGCCATCAACAAAGGTATCTGTAATGACCCCGCCTCCCGATAACCCCCGATTAAGGGAGACCGAAAGGTCAGAGCCATTAACCAATAACCCAGATCAAAGGTTCGACAAATAATCAATAATAATTAATAAATTTTACCAACTAAACTGAAAATTGTATAAAATAAAACTTTGCATACCTTTTAAAAATTGGGATTTCTAAATTTCTATCCATGAAGATACTACTCTAACTAATCCTCATGTGCACGTTAATTCACATTTAATTCCACATATGCCACTTTACTGTTTGTTCTTTTCATTTGTACCTAAAGCACCGACAAACAAAACGTCGGTCAGCAAGAAGCTGGTATGTGGGGGAAACAATAATTGTGCAACTATAATAACAATGTAGTCATCCAAATATCATTTAACATCCAGGATTACGTTTTAAGCAATACTACTCAATCCTTACCTATCTCCTATCTCTGTGTTGTCCCTGCAGTGGACCTGGATACTACCTCTCTCATATGGTAGATCCTTACCCCCATGGCCCTACCACACAGGTAGCCAATACCTAGGGTTATGGAGTCGCATGGCCCTACCCAAAGGTAGCCCAATCCCTGACTCATGGTGACTTGATGGTCCTACCCCATTGGTAGTCATGTATTAAGTCATTCAATGACCAGATGGGCCTACCCCATTGGTAGCCATGTACTAGGTCAATCCATTAGGCTACAGAGGGGACTAGGATCTGAGCTAGTAGGCACATCCCTTATGTGATAATCATATTCACATTATAATTTGCATGATTAAATTCATCCAACAATTAATTCAAGCCACGATGTAAACATCGATAAAATCCTCAGAAAACTAATGCGGGATAAGCATAAGCATAACCACATACCTGATTTGATGATTTCACAATCATTAAGCAAATCCAACCAAGTAAGAAATTCAACAATCATATAATTCTTGAAAAGAATATGGACTCTATTTATTACACACTTTATCAAGAATCTACTTTATTGACTTGGATTCACTTTCTAGGTTTATGTATCCATTTTAGGGTTTCATTTTGCAATTTAGGGTTTCCCTTCATCTTCTACCATATTAAACCCTAATTTTATGCCATTACTCATAAACCCTAATTATCTCATCTATTCTTCAAAGTTAAGGTTACTTAACAACATATAACCCTATTTTCGGATTTAAAGGTACCATTAACCATTAATTAATTTCATTAATCTTCTTTTACATTAAAGCTACTATTTTTATCCTTTTAATCCATGATAAGATCATTATGCGCATCTATCATCAATTCAAAGTTCATTATGGTTTAATCACATACGAACTCAATTTGCCATAATTCTACCTTTTATTCATGAGAAAACCCTAATTACTACATTTAGGGTTTTTATCCATAAATTAGGAACTTTAATACTCGAAATAGCTTATCACCATGAAAACTCGGTTCTATACATGAAATCAAATAATTAAAGCCATTAGTAGTCCTAATTACCAACATTAGGGTTTCAAGGCCCATTAAAGCCTATTCATGCACATAAACTCTAAATTAAATGAATTACGTGAAAAGTTCATCTTTTTCAATCTTAATGTATCTCTTTATGATTAACATGTTATTATCAACTCTAATAATCCATTAAACCCTTATAAATATACTATTCATGTCAAAATAGGGTTCTTTAAACATTAATACATGAAAGTTGACATCTTCCATTACATTTCGAATTGCAAGAGGAATCAGGCTTCAATTATATTTTTAATGGATTCCCCTTGTTTTTATGAGAAACTTTCATATTTTATGCGTGCTAATCTGAGCTACAAATAATTAACTATGAATTTTGTAAAGTTCACTTACTTTGGACCAATTCGGGAGCGCCATGTGGTTGTTTCCAAGCAACATTGCCCGCGTTTGAGTTTATAACCAAGTTACTATTATACCCCCAGCTCGGCCACCATCTCATTTGTGTCTCAGAGGGTAGAATCATCAAACGGGGCTGGATCTCATTCAACCTCGCAATTTGCAGGTTGTCGTCGACCTGCAGGCTCCGCGGGGTGCCTCCGGCCACTCCAAAGCTCGATCATGGGCGGGAACTTGCTCCCTACCTCCACCACCCCCACCTCTCTCAACTGAACTCAAAACCACAGCCAAGTTGGCCTATGCCATGAGTGCTAAGCCGTCGTTCTGCAGCTAGGTCTTTGACTTCTTGCGGGTATTGCGCAAGGGTTAGAGAAAGAAGACAGTGGCAGAGTTCCCTTAGGTCAAAGTGGGAGCATCATGCCCCATAACAACCCCCTCCACGACTCCATGCTTCTCCTAAGACATATCTTCTCTAAGTTTAGGGTTTGGACGTAAATGTGGAAGAAGAGGAAGGTAGAAGAACGTGGGGTTCTCTCTCCCCTTTGAACCAAGGCTCTACCCCTTATATAGGGGAGAGTACGAAGCCCTAAGGCGTGCCTCCATGAGGACTCAAGTCCTAAACTCGAAAGGAAACATACTTTCCTTGGTTGTGAAGAAACCATCTCTTTCTCTCTTCATTAACTCCTATTTCCTTGATATTCCTTATTGGATGGATATTTAGGAATTTGAAATTCCTCTCCCTTATTCTCTTTATTCTTGTCTTTTAATTCATTGGCCTTGAAATTATATTCTCCTCAAGTAGGAAATACTCATTCTTAATAAAACCACATAATTCCATTAATTATGTATTCCCGTTACCCTTTTATTTTGCAATTTTGGTATTTTCTCTTTCTTTTCTCTTTATTGGGACTCCTTGGATCCCAAGAAACTCTATTATTTCGAAATCCTTTTTATTGGATACTCATTATCCTTCTAGATGCATCTAAATGCATTATTCTTCATTATCATGTATATTTCTTATTAAAATATTTCTTTTTGAGGATTTCTCTTTATTCCTTTACTAATTGAATTTCCTTATTATTGGGCCCAATAGCCAATAAATCCCACAACACAATCATCAAGGCTATTGTAAACGAAATCCATTTATTCTAAACAAATTATATCATTATTTGTTCCAATATCTTTAATATGAGAAATTACATTTCTCACCAACGGAACCCAAAAATTGGGGTTGTAACAATATCTCATTGGAGGACTTATGCACAGAAGATCTACATGGGCTGCATGGTGTTTACACAATGGAGGTCATCTACGATCGCCACTTCTTTAGCGACCCAATGATGACTTCAGATGTAATACCATGAACACTTCATAAGGAGATCCCTCTGCCTAAAAAGGTAATTTGGAGGGAACAACTGAGAACCCTATGGATCAATCCAATAGAACTAGTCAGGGCTGAAGCATGGAAAGAAGGTTGGAATGCAGACACTAGAGCAGCTTCAACAAGCATACCAGAAAAAGAACCTGAACAACCTCCAGTGACAGAACACAAAGTAGAACACCCTTCAGTAGAACATCTAAAAGAAGGAGAAGTAGAAGAAGAAGATCCATCAGAAGAAAGACCAGATGGACTGACAAGGAAGATAATACCCACTTTCAAGGAGTTCAATAGATGGAGATATGTCATCCTATCTACAAAGTCACTTAACATCATAATGATGTCTTTAAAAGATGATGACATGCCGGTAGAAGTTGTATTTGAAAGGGAGGGGATATGCGTGCTGAAGGGCGATCTTTCGTGATACACTGAGAATAGGAGGGTACCTATCAGTAAGCATAATGTCAGCCTACCAAGCCCTCTTAAGTGACAACATGCTAAATGCACATATGGCATACTTCCTACTGGTAGATGACATCATAAAAGATAAAAGATCAGGTGAGAAGGAACGTCTGCAACAATGCCTTCTGACGTCCCTCTCAGACTACATTTTCCTACCGATTCTTCACGACAGTCATTGGACTTTGCTGGTGATCGACATCATAGACAAGACATCAGTATTATAGAACAACTTTGACACATCTTTTGTATTGAACAAGAAGACAAACATGACTACTGCAAAGGCCCCAACAGATGAAAAGGTTGTCACATGCGTAGAGGCAATTGTTGATATGCTGAAAAATCATAGAAAAGGGTACAAGCATACAACAAGTAAAGACTTCAAGAAGACACAATTCTGCCACAGGTGCCCTCAGTAGGTGCCTCTGTCGAATGACTGCGGCTTCTACTATCTAGCATGGATGACAGCTCTAGCCAACCTGAATACAAAAGTGGAGGGAATGCAATACGAGCAGTGTCATCCGTTGTGAGGAGTGTACACAAGTTTGCTAATCGAGTCCAATTGGATCTCCAACACCGACAAAGAAGAATAAAGAAAGCCCATTTGTACGTCTCACTCAAATTCTAACACACCAGGTCAGGGTGAAGGATAATTTTGGGGGAGGGGTCATACACGGGCTAGAGAGGTACAATTTTATCACCATTTTACCTCTCAAATTTTCAATTTTTTCCACAAACTTTACATGTACATATTTTAGTTCTACTAAATTAATCCTCCCTTTTTGCCTAAAAATTTTGTGAAGTTACCTTTGAATTTAGAATTTAGTCTATTTTCATGCTAAAAGTTCTAGTACTATCGTTTTCCTAGAGAGAAATATACGAGCATCTAATACACATAAAGGTGAAATAAGAAACATATCAATAGTGCTCTATCTCATTCTTGCAATAAGACATTGTGCATGCAATAACCCTAAGCTCATGAAACCCTTAGAAATTAGAGAACTTCACCTAGCCATAATCCTGACCAACCAACCTCACCTGACGATTCCAACCAGAAAATAGAGAAGGAAACATCTACCCTTTCAAGTAAATCCATACCCACATGGGACAAAAAAAAGAGGCTTGGCTGCCCATAATACCGCTTAAATCCTTCTCACCCAAGCCATAAAGGAGGTGTAAAAAGCCAAAAAGAAGAAGAACAATATATATATATATATATATATATATATATATATATATATATAATGAGAGTTGTGCCCAAAAGATGCCAAAAGTTTCCATACAACCGGTGTATTGATGCACTCATAAATGCAGATATGTCATGCCCGTAAGTGGACCTTGAAGCCAAACTTACCCACCTCTGATCCAGAATGAAACTCATGAAACCACCTGACTTAAAGTCAGACGCCCAAAAGGGCAACACTGTCCTTATGACAGTTTGGGTGAGGGAGCTCAGGAGAAGAGGAAAACACTTAATGCTTAAAGCTACCTGAACACATTAGTGTAGGGCCAACTAAAAATAAAGAAAGTGTATGAAAGCTACCCCTCGAGGAGATGTTGTACTAGTATGGTTGGTAATCTAAAGGGAAGGGGTAATACGTTGAGAAGGAGAAACCTTTTATAATTGAAGGCAATGGCGAGAACTAGAAGTTGTTCAACTCTAGATATAAGAGGGAGGAATTAGACTTTAAGGGTTAAGAAAGCATACCACGAAAGTCTTGAAGCAAGGATGAGATAAGTCAGTAGTGTTATGTTTCACAAAATTTTGTCACACAAATCTGCTCTTTCTCTCTATGATTTCGAGCATACACTTAGCCTGAGGACAAGCTTGATTCTAAGTTTGGCGGAGTTGATAACACTTTATTTTACGCACTTTTTGCATACATTTTATACCTTATCTAGCATATCTTTTGCTAATTTCCCCACTATTTTAGCATCTTATGTTAATTACTTCACTTACACATTTTCCCCTTTGATTTTAGGTACATATCTAGCCCAGGTAGAGGTCATCACCTTGTCTGTGACTCATTTATCCAGGAAAGACCATCTCACCATGGTCGAGCTCTCCAAGTTCACCTTAATACCCTACGATCACTTTCAATTCGCACCCAAGCTCTTCACGACCGTGATCAACATGGAAACCGCGACCGACATAAAGACCACGACCTCGAGGTCTCTAAGGCAAGGCACACCTCGACCTCGACCGCAATCCTAACAGAAGGCCACAACAACTAGACCGTCACCGAGGGGGTTCCTAAGTGGACCTCGAGCACAATCCTCAGCCAAGAATGCAACAACTAGAATGTGACCGAGGAAGGGGGTTCAACTGGCCTCAACTGAGAAAAGAATGGAAATGAAGCCTCTACCGTGATTGAGCTTCACCCGAGACCAGACCTCAAACACGGTTGAGGGGTTAAGTTGGTGGAATGTGCCTATAAATAGGATAACCACCTGACCTATCAAATCATTGGATCATAGATCGGATCTGATAGTACCACGAAGTGTTGTCATTTTACAGACTCATCTCCATCCATCCACCCGATCCGTCTTGGATCTCCAAAGGTAGAAGTTGAGAGAGAGAAGACTGAAGGCTCCATCTTCGAGAGAGAAGAAGACCGTCTGCACCATCGACCTTCGAGATCTACATATGAAGAAGTACTGAGTTGTATCACATTCTTCTCTCTCCGTCTATCAATTCCATCTCATTATACTTCCCTCATCACTTCGTGGAGCTTGATGTATCTATCTTCTTGTAATGATGTTATGCTTCTTGTGAACATGTGTGGCTAAACATCTTAACTTGGGTTGGGAGTATCCACTAAGGCTCTCCCAACATGTATATCGTCTCTCCATTTTGAATATATATATACTCTTGTCAAGATTATCTCCATGCACCGATTTTAATGCTTCACTTGTATGCTTAGCTACCATCTTGTGATGTTTTATTGTTGATATATCGAGAGAGTAATATCACTTTTATCTTGTGTTATGGAGTAGTATGAATGCATGAGAATGTTGGAATGCTAAAGCTTGAGATCATATGTTTTTTATGAGGTTTTTGTGTAGTCATCTCTAGAGAGAGGTTACCCCTAGACTTAGATCTATCCTTATCTCGAGAGAGAAGGGAATAGACACCATGTATGATTTCTTGTAATCTTGATAGGAATATATGAGAGGGAGAGATGATGTTCCATGTTGGTGAGAAGTCTTAGTAGGTAAAACCCAATCCAAGTTTCCCTCCATATCTTCGTTTACATCTTCTTTTATTACGCTTTGTTCTTCTTATCTTTGTTTTATTTACTTCACTTTGGTTTGAGTACCATCGTTCCTTTGGGAACACCTATTTAAACTACCCTTTTTATCCGAAGTATATCAGTGTGAGACTTTGTGTGTTGAACACCTACTAACCTTATCCCTGTGGTTTGACCGTGATTACTACATCAGACCCCGTATAATAGTTGTGGGGGCTTAAGTGTCGGGTTACTTTCTTAAAAGTCCAACTACTCTAGATCCGCTCCTTTTTGGACGTGTGATTTAGGCCGGTCAATACGTTGAAATGAGTGAAATAGATCAAGAGCTTGATTGGTCATGATATTTAAACATGCTCTAATTATAAATAATAAGATGTAATCTTATGGTATTTTCATGAAGGTTGGATGTTTTCCTAGTCTAAGTATCATATCTTTTAATTATTTATTTCATCATCTCAAAATTGCATGTAATATCATCATCATGGTTTCATATTACTTCATAATAATACTTTACATAGGAAGAAGAATTCCTAACACATCAAGAGTTTCAAGATTAGGGTTCCTTAATTTTATAGGGGATATCATAAGATTTGATAATAATAATTGAAGGGTTAATATCAATTGTTTATATCATTCCAAATTTCATGTGACATAGGCACTAATAGAACACAAGAATGATCAAAATTGATTTTTTTCCATAAATCATTACTAATCAAGAGTCACCATATAGTTTTGAGTATCGCTGGATCAAGACTAGGAATAAAGTTGCATTACCTTTTTTGAACATTAAATCTATTAATTTTAAAAATAATAGTAGTGAGAAATATATATAGGAAACTAGAACAATTTGTGATGGATTCCGCGTATTTTTCTTATCAGTTGTATATTTATATGCACAATTTGGAGCTAGTTTCAATTTTCTATCCTTTTTAAAATATTGTTGTATTTAAATGGTTAATTAAAAAAGAGGGGCCCATAATTACCTATTTGGGAAATTTTGTGTCCATTTGGTGCTAATCTAAGATGGACTAACTTTCATATGTTGGAGGTGATCAACTCTTTTAATCCATGAGTTTGAGATTGAGAGAGAAAGGTGGGTAAAGGTTGGGTAGAATGGTACCATCAAATCTTGGTTCACCTTGGACTACCTTCAGATTGTGAGACCAGGGGATCGTCTCCTATACCTAGCTAACTCTCTAGAGGGGTAATTCGCACTGGCATCTTACACCATCATAAAAATAGGAAAAAGGGAGATATATAGCCAAGGGAAGTGGTTTGCATTCTCTAGCGGAGCTCATAAATAGGTTTATTAGCTTGGACATGCTAGACATGGACTAAGGAGGAGCCCTGAACCTCATTAGACAACACTAGTTCTAGCAATCAAAATGATAACACTTAAATTTAGACATTTATGCTAAGTATTTATTATAGTTTTGGAATGTTATATCCTTAATATGCCTAAAATAACTCCAGATTCATATCTTTTTGTAATTACATCTTTTTGAAGATAGAGTCACTCTACTAGCCTATTTGCAGACAAATCCCAATTTTTCCATTATTTTCTTTTTTTCATTTCCATTACTATTTGGATTTACATCAAAATTCAAAAATAACTTAATTGGTATGACCCACGATTTAATTTTATATGCATTTTATGGTACTGAACTCAAGAAGATTTCGATCCTCTAGTAGTTTTCCTGACAAACCCAACCAGGTTCCCCATGAACATGGGAGGGATCAAAGGAATCTAGTTGGCCCAGACCATGGTTTTTGCATTAGTTAATGTCTCAGCGACTGATGGACCTCTATCCTCAGTGACCACTGGTCCTCCATCCTTGTCAGTCAATGGACCTTTCCCCATAAATGTATGCTGAGACACAAAAGACACTAGCGATCACCTAGCAATCAATGACCGCTAAAACATCAACGAGCATTGAAGACATAAAATTCAGTTACCTCTTCCACCAAAGGACATCAGTGACCACTAGGTATAAACCTGGTCGAGTTCACCAACGAGAGGTCAGCGATCACTAGAACTCCAAATCATCAATGATTGTTGAGAAACCAGTGACTACTAGAATTCAACAACTATCAAAGCATGAGCAATCATTGAGATACTAATGACCATTTTCCAAAGATATAAACTTGGTCGGGCTCACCCAAACCCGGGGAGGTTCAGCTCCACTTAATGTATACACTCGTCTATCCCTATAAATACCTACCTCCTGCTACCTAGGTAGGTGTCTTGATCTATTTGGGTTCTAGATTATTAGTTCTGGCACCCATCGGTTCCCAAAGCTCCATGGAGGTCTCTAAGGTCTAAGAGGGCTGAAGAGGCATCCTACGTCCATCCCTTCATTTTCTTCTATCAACCACCATTTTCACAATCATTCACTCATTTCTAGCCATTCCCAGCCACCTTCCACTTACATACATCCACTAAGATTGTTGTTTGGGGCAGAATCAAGGATAAAGGAGGCCAAGGAGCCCAGCCGATTAAGGAGGACGACTCAAGGATGAGATCTAGCCCTCATGGAGGCTAAGGAGCGAGAGCTACCTCTCCTCAATAGGAAAAATCTCTTCTTCGACCTCTTTCTTCTTCTATTCTCATTAGTTTTTACACAAATGATGTTCTTCCATCTTTGTTCGGTGCCAACTATGCATGTACATGGCTATCCTTCTTGGATATGTAGCCCATTTTAGGCATGCTTGTGTACTTTTACCTTAAGCAAGTAGTTTTATTCCAGATCTAGTACATTTCTTTTTGTTCTTTCTTCTCTTTTTGGTTATGATTGCTAGTTTGGTTGATTTCTTTCTTGCTTGAACTTCTATTTCTACCAAGTTTGAGAGATAAGCTACAGAAATGGGTAAGAGAAGGTAGTTTGGATCAAAATTTGATAAGAGGACGTACAAGGAATGACCGACCCAAAACACTTATTAGAGAGATCTGAACTGAGCCTTGAACCCAATCAGGTTCATTTCAACCTACCCCGATTCATGATCTATATTATGTGTAGATTCTCTACCATTCCTAACATCTTTGAATATTCTGAACATGATACGATATCTAGAGTATTCAAAGGTGTTGATCAGTTATCCTTGAGAGAGATTTTGGATCTTTGATGTGGTTTTAGTCATACTATATGAGAGTGAGTGGGATGACCCCATAGGGCCAATCACCATGATACATACTACATTTGAAGGTTAGATGCTTGCTAGGGTGTTAGATGGTTATTTACACTTGAGAACGGGTGTATGGACTACCCAATTGTGGTTATATAGCCAAGAAGCCCTTCTCTTGATTAGTAGGATCCAATGAACTCTATTTTCTTCACTTTGTTTTGTTTTCTTTCGTATCATTGTTCTAGACTTGTTCTAGTTCTTCACATATGTCTACTACTTGTTTTGCTTAACTAACATAAGAGAAAAATCTTAAGCATCCTAAAAATCCCCACGTCCCTATGCTCGACCCCATATTGAGTTTTGGGGGTCCTTAAAGGTTTTGGGTAATAATTTTAAAATTCTAATTCACCTATGGGACCTCGCTTCCTCTTTTGGGAGTGTTGTCTCAGGGCTAATCACCAAGGAGCTCATTGGACAAGCAATTGACAAGGAGGAAAGAGGGGAAATGAAGAAAGAAGTTATGGAGAATAAGAAGAGGGGAAAATCAAGGGCCAAGGAGGTGGAATGTTTGGTTAGCCAAACTAGCAGTCTTTGATCATTGTGCACCTTCCCTCTGTATTGTCCATGTATATGCAAGTTGAA
The DNA here is from genome assembly GCA_963693085.1 of Alisma plantago-aquatica. Lineage (NCBI taxonomy): Eukaryota > Viridiplantae > Streptophyta > Magnoliopsida > Alismatales > Alismataceae > Alisma > Alisma plantago-aquatica. The sequence goes on from OY856411.1 coordinate 527,089,495, forward strand.
CGACGTCTTGGGTCGTTGGATCTAGGCATGAATCCATATCTCCTTGATCAGGTGGTTGGCAGTGATCTCGGCTTGTTCATAAGTATCATAAATCATAATGCCTTGTCCAATTGTGTGATTGTAGTCCAAAGGTCCATAGAAGGGATGGTTGTTCGAAAAAGGAGAAAAAGAAGGAAAATGGGAAAAGGGCTTAAGAAAAAGTGTTTCTGGGAAAAATGGTACTTTCGAGATATAAGGACAATTAATATTTATTTCCATATAATATTAGAAAATTTCCCTCTTCTTAACAAAAAGGCTAGGATAAAGGGTTTGATGTAAAGACATGTCAAAAATTTAAAAGTTATAATGAATAGTTCAAGTATTCAAATTTTCTATAGGGTTCATAAAGGCATTTAATCGACCACAAATTAATTTTTGAGCAACATGTGATCCAAAATCATCCAAGAAATGGCGAGAGATATCATAGTGTGGACTTGAACAAGTTATGAATAATTATGTACATATAATGAAGAGAGAGGAAACACATCTTATTACATAAAGAACAATATAAAATACAGTAATGTTCGTCATCTAATACGAAACATGGGAGGTAATTGACTAGGTAAAGTAGGAAATTTTAGCATATGTATTTACCATATTGGTCTTACCACTTGTAGTGATCAAAGCATCATCATCATTAAATTATCTCACAAAAAAGTTGACTTATATACCTTCAAAATAATCATGGCATTTAGATCAATCCCCTTATAACCAAGTCAAGATATGATTCATACATACCTCCCTACATTCCTCAAACTGACATCAACTACAATGTAAGACCCCTAGCCTAGTTTAATGATTGAATATACATGTTTAATTTAATTGGGATCTTAGTTTTGTAAATAAAACTTAGATTATGTTTTGATATCAATTTCCAAACCTATGTTTCAAATTTGGGGCAAATCAGACTTTATGTGCTCAATTTTTGCAATTTTATGTACTTGTGTGGACTTACATGCAGTTTTTCCTTTTCCAAGGATCTAACAAGAATTTTAACACATGTATATTTTTCTTTATGGTATTGTTTATAATTTCTATAAGTTCCATTTTATTTGAATACTTTTAAACCTTATTTCATAAAGGTACCAACTGTTGGTGTTAGTATTGTGTGGAAACAGATGCTATATGCCTTCCAATGGTTGTTCTTGATGTGCCTTCCAATGGAGGTTTTGGGTGTGCCTGTAACATACTAAAACCTAGGAATTAATCTTATTCCAGGGTTAATAGCTTAGAACCCTTAGTTTTGGAGGTTTATCCAAACAAGGATTTATAATATGCTCTTTGGTGACCTTGAATATAATAATGCATACATAAGTCACATTAAAACGTAGAACATAAATAAATATTACCCAATACTTTCAAATTAATCATAAATTCAATAAAAGGAATATAGGATTTGTGAATAAAAGGCAAAGTGTTCATAATTGAGGATAATGGGTTATAATTCAACAAAATACGAAATATATAATCCTAAGTGGGATAATGATTATATAGATTACTTCTAGATCTTTCCTATGCCTTAGGGTGCAAGGAAGAGAAAAAGGGAATAAAAATATAATTCTTAAAATAGGACTAATGAGATATTGGTTATTAATGGGAGAAATAATAGAAATAATGAATAATATGTTAAAAGGAAAATTTCTTGGATAATAATAATCTCAAATTTGTTTCCTTGATATATGCCTTGGCTTGGAGGCCAAGTTTCACCAATTTAGAATAATAATAACTATATATATTCTATTTAGAAAAGAAAAGGGTGTTTTACCTTACAAATATTAAATAAAATATTTAATGATTCCAAAAGTAGAAAATAATTTTAGATTCATAATCTACATAATAAAATATGCCGTTGGGTGAATTTTCACTCAATTTGGAGAAAGTTTGACTAAAAGATGAAAGTAGGAGAGAGAAAGTGTGTAGAACCATCAAAATATTAAATAATTATAAAAATAACTCCAACATCTAAAATTTATGGCAAATTCGTAATCAACATGTTAAATATGTCTCGTGGGTCAAGTTTTATAATTTTTGGATAATCCTAATGTCATTAATGAAGGAAGAAAGAGAAAATAGTAATTAATTTATTTGACATATTAAAAGTTTTCAAAAGGCAAATCTGATTTTATAATCGAATTCTACATATCAATATTATCCTCTCTGCAAAATTTTAGCCAATTTGGAATTTGTTTAAGCCCTCCAATGAAGAGAGAGAAATTCATTTAATATCACATGAAATTGATTTCGTTTTGGATAAGGTTTTCCTTCTTTGATCTGGCGCGTGGATCGTGACCGTTGGATTTTGATCCGACGATCCGCGGGTCGTCTCCTACCCGCGGTCGGCCTGCTATAGTGCCGCCGGGCAGGTTGCTCAGAGAATCCTAGTTTTCTCGGTCTTTATACATCCTTATTCCGCGATTTCTTTTGCATTGAATTCGTGGAGATGTCCCGCACACAACAAACTCTTACACGAGTTCTAATTCTTCGAATCCAAGAAATGCCCAATGTTGGCCTCATAGCTCTCCCGCGGACAAAGGGGTTTCACCCTAAAGCTCTACCTTATATATAGGGGACTTCACCCCCGGTTCCGCGACACCATACCCTAATCTTCCCTAGTTTCAATTCCTTCGTTACTCGCTCATATCACTGTCGGTGGCCGGAGTTGTGCTTGTTGCTTGTGGCGGCTTGTTCTTCCCCAACTCGGCATCACCGATCCAATTGTTTGCCCCGGTGAGTTCGTAGCATCTCCTGCTATTCTTTCGTGATGATGGTTACGAGATTTATCTTGAATCTGCATTTTGCCCAATTTGGCTCGCACCTTGCAGCTGTTCTGTACGCTGCAATGGCGGACGAGACGAAGGGATGAATCCCATGTGTAAAAGGTCACCTTTGCCCTCCGCTTCGCTTTGATCGTTTGTTTTTCCATCAGGGATAAAAACGCCTTTTCCCCATGTTGTCTTTTGTTTGGGCGAGTCAAGGCTATGCCTGTGACCCCTGACTTGGCCGAGTCTGATGGGGCCAAGTCAGCAGATCGGCCCACTCTTTTTCCCTCTCTTTCTTTCTTATTTGGCAATTCTTGAGTTTCTGATTGGTCGAGTTTTGAAAACCCATAACTAATTAATCCCTAATCAGAAAAATACAAATAAATACTCGTTGAATTCGTAAAAATGTAATCTTTCTTTTGGTATAGGTTTTGGCTCCTGAATCTAATATTTTGGGATGAGTAATTTTAATAGATCTAATTAATAAGTTAATAATTTGTAAAATTCATATCTAGTAAACCCTAGGGCCAAAATTAAAAGTAAAATATGTTATAGACTCAGAAAAGTATGATCTATCTAATAAAAATAAATTGGATGCTTGGTTTTGAGTTTTTCAAAAAAGTATTTTTGAGGATGATTTATTTAACTAAAAATACAAAAACTAACCCTAAAAGTCAATATCTTCAAAATACTTAATAATATATGTTATTTTGATCAGAAACCCCTAATTAACACAATGGTGATGTTTTTGAGACCTAAATCAGTGGTTTGTAGAAAAGTTGACAACTTTAGGGTTTTGAGTTTTTAATGAATGCATATAATGCTAATACATGTATATGGTTATTATAATAGGACAAGTGGACTCTAATCTTGCTTAGGATTTTAGAAAGTGTTTTGATTAAGACTTTGTGAGAGGTATGTTGCATCTCTGACTATTCATATTGAGCAATTCTTCTCTCTTATGTATGTTAGCATCTCCTATTTTTCTTTATTGAGAAAAAACCTAAATTTTCATTCTCTTGGTCCTATGGACAATAAACTAAAAACCTTATCTTTTCCTTTTGAAAATGATGCTTCATGTGAAGTACCCTACTTGTTACTGATCTTGTGATCATAATATCTTCTTGAATTTCTTTTGGAATTTTGTTATGCCTTGTTCATTATGAAACTCAATTTGTTGTTATATGCCCACTTTGAGGTGGTTGATAATGATGATCACTTATGTGGTGATTAATTTGCAAATCTGACTATAATTTTACTTGCCTCCCTATTAAGCATCTTGTGTGACTCAGTAGCCCTAGAGTAATATAATTTGCATTGGTTTTCGGTTATGTGCCCTTATTGTTAATTTGGGATGGTGGTTATGGCCCAAATTTTTAAATATATTGGGAGTTTGGTTATGTGCCATTCTCTATTTGGTTTCAACTTTATGAGGGTTGGCAGCCAATTGTTATTTATGTTGTTCTAGTGCTATGTTTATCTCACATACATGCAGGTTGTTATGGGTTTTGTGCCCTAAAATATTTTGTGTGCTTCTGTGGCACCAATTTTATTATTGTTTTAATGGCAAGTATCCCTTTTATCATATGGTTGAGATTTATTCCTTTTATGCCCGATTTGGGTAGTCCTTATCTTTTTTGCATGGGAAGCCTTCTCTACTTGTTGTACTTTTTCCTTAAAATATAATGCTCAATTTCTTTTTGGCATGCTCATACTAGCGTTTTGATGATATACTCTTTTCTTTTCTTTTAATGGGGTACGCTTCCAACCCCTGGTGTTGGTCAAGGAGGAGGAGATCTAGGAGGACCTGGACCTCATCAAGGTTAGTTGACTTCGTGGGAGACTTGGCTTGAAGTTGTTAGGTGATCCTCAGCTAATTCTACATATGTTATTAGTTTACCTTTATGTCACCCTGCATGGTGAAAGTTAGTATGTTAAGTTCCCTTGTAATGGTTAGACATGTCTTTCAATTCCGCTGCTACTTTTTGTTATGATACAATCATGTTTAAATAAATTTGGTTTCATCCCCTTTTGAGAAAAAAAATTTGGTGGATGTTTCCCTCTTTATTTTTAGCAGGGAGTGGATCCCTATGGGATCCCACTCCTTACAGCATGGTATCAGAGCCTGTAGTTGTCGGTTATCTAACTATTTCAAACATGTCTCCCTTAGGATGTTTACCCTTATCTTAGGTGGCTTATACCTAGTACCTTGCCTTGTGCAGGTAAAACCCTAATGGTGGGAGATAACTCAACGGTTGACAACCAGAGCGGTTATGAGACACCTCAAAACACTAGGTTTGGCTAGGGGTCCTCAGCTACTGCTAGTTCAGGAGGAGCTATGACTCCGGAGCAAGAGTTGGCCATGTTCCGACAACTCTTTGCTTCTTCCATGGCGGGAAAGGTGAAGGACACATCTGTACCTGAGAAGCCTAAGGAGTTCTCAATCATGGAGTTCATGAAGATGCAACCACCTTCCTTCAGGGGTGAAGGTGAGATAGAGATGGTTGACAAAGCTGACGATTGGGTTTTAGCCATAGAGAGGACTTTTGATGGTATGGCATGTCCTCTACATAAGAAGGTTAGGTTTGCTTCATATTTTTAGATGGACCTGTAAGAGTTTGGTGGAATGGGATTGTGAGGACTAGAGATGTCTCAACCATGTCTTGGGTAGAGTTCTTGGCTCTCTTTCGTGGGAAGTACATCTGCACTGTTGCCTTAAAGAAGAAAGAAGCAGAGTTCTACAGCTTGAAGCAAGGATCTTTATCTGTTTCTGCTTATGTGCAAAGGTTTCTGCTGTTAGAGCGTTATGCTGTCAGTTTGGGTGAGGAACGTAGGGCTGACCTTTTCCTCCAAGGGCTGAACTACAATGTGGGACGTGCTCTTATCCCACAATTGCCCTTGACTTTTCAGCAGATGGTTGATAAAGCGTTGGCTGTGGAGTCATATCCAGGGTTTCAACCTAGGGAGTTTGATAAGAAGAGGAAACCTTCTGGAGATGAGTAGAGAAAAGACAAGTGTGCTAAGTGAAATGGTTACCATCCTCTGGGGAAGTGCTCTCAAGAAAAAAACCAGCCTGACTATCGGGTTGTGTGCCATCATTGCAATGAACCTGGACATATTCGCCCTAAGTGCCCTCAACTTCGTAATGGACATGTACCGGCTCAACAACAACAACATCAAGTGCCTCATCAGAACAATGGTAACAACAATGGTAAGAGAGATGTGGAAAGGCGAGTTGCAAGAGTTTTTGCTTTGGATGGTCAAGAAGTCCATGATGATGATCAAGTTGAAGGTAACCCTTAGTCCTATAGTAGACTTTCAAGTTATGTTTCCTTTTGCATGATATGTATGAAGGAAGTTACCTTTGTACCTATAGTTTTGTTTAGCTTTTTAAGATGCACCTTTTAAGGGGTGGTAGATAGTTGTTTAGATTTTGAGGATGAAATCTCTTTAAGGGGTGGTATGTTGTAACATACTGAAACCTAGGAATTAATCTTATTCCAGGGTTAATAGCTTAGAACCCTTAGTTTTGGAGGTTTAGCCAAACAAGGATTTAAAATATGCTCTTTGCTGACCTTGAATATAATAATGCATACATAAGTCACATTAAAATGTAGAACATAAATAAATATTACCCAATACTTTCAAATTAATCATAAATGCAATAAAAGGAATATATGATTTGTGAATAAAAGGCAAAGTGTTCATAGTTGAGGATAATGGGTTATAATTCCACAAAATACGAAATATATAATTCTAAGAGGGATAATGATTATATAGATTACTTCTAGATCTTTCCTATGCCTTACGGTGCAAGGAAGAGAAAAAGGGAATAAAAATATAATGCTTAAAATAGGAATAATGAGATATTGTTTATTAATGGGAGAAATAATAGAAATAATGAATAATATGTTAAAAGGAAAATTTTAGGATAATAATAACCTCAAATTCGTTTTCTTGATATATGCCTTGGCTTCGAGGCCAAGTTTCACCAATTTAGAATAATAATAACTATATATATTCTATTTAGAAAAGAAAAGGGTGTTTTACCTTACAAATATTGAATAAAATATTTAATGATTCCAAAAGTGGAAAATAATTTTAGATTCGTAATCTACATAATAAAATATGCCTTTGGGTGAATTTTCACTCAATTTGGAGAAAGTTTGATTAAAAGATGAAAGTAGGAGAGAGAAAGTGTGTAGAACCATCAAAATATTAAATAATTATAAAAATAACTCCAACATCTAAAATTTATGGCAAATTCGTAATCAACATGTTAAATATGTCTTGTGGGTCAAGTTTTATAATTTTTGGATAATCCTAATGTCATTAATGAAGGAAGAAAGAGAAAATAGTAATTAATTTATTTGACATATTAAAAGTTGTCAAAAGGTAAATTTGATTTTATATTCGGATTCTAAATATCAATATTAGCCTCTCTGCAAAATTTTAGCCAATTTGGAATTCGTTTAAGCCCTCAAATGAAGAGAGAGAAATTCATTTAATATCACATGAAATTGATTTCGTTTTGGATAAGGTTTTCCTTCTTTGATCTAGCGCGTGGATCGTGACCGTTGAGTTTTGATTTGACGATCCACGGATCGTCTCCTACCCGCGGTCAGCCTGCTACAGTGTTGCTGGGTAGGTTGCTCAGAGAATCCTAATTTTCTCGGTCTTTATACATCCTTTTTCCGCGATTTCTTTTGCATTGAATTCGTGGAGATGTCCCGCATACAACAAACTCTTACACGAGTTCTAATTATTCAGATCCAAGAAATGCCCAATGTTGGCCTCATAGCTCTCCCACGGCCAAAGGGGTTTCACCCTAAAGCTCTACCCTATATATAGGGTACTTCACCCCCAGTTCCGCGAAACCATACCCTAATCTTCCCTAGTTTCAATTCCTTCGTTGCTCGCTCATATCACTGTTGGTGGTCAGAGTTGTGCTTGTTGCTTGTAGCGGCCTATTCTTCCCCAACTCGGTGTCACCGATCCAATTGTTTGCCCCAGTGAGTTCGTAGCATCTCCTGCTGTTCTTTCGTGATGATGGTTATGAGATTTATCTTGAATCTGGGTTTTTCCCAATTTGGCTCGCACCTTGCTGCTATTCTGTATGCTGCAATGGCGGACAAGATGAAGGGATGAATCCCATGTGTAAAAGGTCACCTTTTCCCTCCACTTCGCTTTGATCGTTTATTTTTCCATCAGGGATAATGTCTTTTCACCATGTTGTCTTTTGTTTGGGCGAGTCAAGGCTATTCCTTTGACCCCTGACTTGGCTGAGTTTGATTGGGCCAAGTCCGCAGATCGGCCCACTCTTTTTCCCTCTCTTTCTTGCTTATTTGGCAATTCTTGAGTTTCTGATTGGTCGAGCTTTGAAAACCCATAACTAATTAATCCCTAATCATAAAAATACAAATAAATACTCTTTGAATTCGTAAAAATGTAATCTTTCTTTTGGTATAGGTTGTTGCCTGAATCTAATATTTTGTGATGAGTAATTTTAATAGATCTAATTAATAAGTTAATAATTTGTAAAATTCATATCTAGTAAACCCTAGGGCCAAAATTAAAAGTAAAATATGTTATAGACTCAGAAAAGTATGATCTATCTAATAAAAATAAATTGGATGCTTGGTTTTGAGTTTTTCGAAAAAGTATTTTTGAGGATGATTTAATTAACTAAAAATACAAAAACTAACCCTAAAAGTCAATATCTTCAAAATACTTAATAATATATGTTATTTTGATCATAAAACCCTAATTAACACAATGGTGATGTTTTTGAGACCTAAATCGGTGGTTTGTAGAAAAGTTGACAACTTTAGGGTTTTGAGTTTTTAATGAATGCATATAATGTGAATACATGTATATGGTTATTATAATAGGACAAGTGGACTCTAATCTTGCTTAGAATTTTGGAAAGTGTTTTGAGTAAGACTTTGCGAGAGGTATGTTGCATCTTCGACAATTCATATTGAGCAATTCTTTTCTCTTATGTATGTTAGCATCTCCTATTTTTCTTTATTGAGCAAAAACCTAAATTTTCATTCTCTTGGTCCTATGGAAAATAAACTAAAAACCTTATCTTTTCCTTTAGAAAATGATGCTTCATGTGAAGTACCCTACTTATTACTGATCTTGTGATCATAATATCTTCTTGACTTTCTTTTGGAATTTTATTATGCCTTGTTCATTGTGAAACTCAATTTGTTGTTATATGCCCACTTTGAGGTGGTTGATAATGATGATCACTTTTGTGGTGATTAATTTGCAAATCTGACTATACTTTTACTTGCCTCCCTATTAAGAATGTAGTGTGACTCAGTAGTCCTAGATTAATATAATTTTCATTGGTTTTGGGTTATGTGCCCTTATTGTTTATTTTGGGATGGTGGTTATGTTCCCCATACCCGGGTTTCAGCTTTATGGGGGTTGGCCCAAATTTTTAAATATATTGGGAGTTTGGTTATGTGCCATTCTCTATCAGGTTTCAACTTTATGAGGGTTGGCCGCCAATTGTTATTTATGTTGTTCTAGTGCTATGCTTATCTCACATACATACAGGTTGTTATGGCTTTTGTGCCCTAAAATATTTTGTGTGCTTCTGTGGCACCAATTTTATTATTGTTTTAATGACAAGCATCACTTTTATCATATGGTTGAGATTTATTCCTTTTATGCTCGATTTGGGTAGTCCTTATCTTTTTGCATGGGAAGCCTTCTCTACTTGTTTTACCTTTTTCCTTAAAATATAATTCTCAATTTCTTTTTGGCATGCTCATACCAGCGTTTTGCTGATATGCTCTTTTCTTTTCTTTTTATGGGGTACGCTTCCAACCCCTGGTGTTGGTCAAGGAGGAGGAGATCTAGGAGGACCTGGACCTCATCAAGGTTAGCTGACTTCGTGGGAGACTTGGCTTGAAGTTGTTAGGTGATCCTCAGCTAGTTCTACATATGTTATTAGTTTACCTTTATGTCACCCTGCAAGGTGAAAGTTAGTATGTTAAGTTGCCTTGTAATGGTTAGACATGTCTTTCAATTCCACTGCTACTTTGTGTTATGATACAATCATGTTTAAATAAATTTGGTTTCATCCCCTTTTGATAAAAAAAATTTGGTGGATGTTGCCCTCTTTATTTTTAGTAGGGAGTGGATCCCTATGGGATCCCACTCCTTATAGTGCCTTCCAAAGGAATTTATGAATCTGCCTTGTATTGAAATTTATGGGTGTGTTTTTTGATGGATGTTATGGGTGTGACTTCTAATGGAAGTTCTACATGTTCATCAAGCAATGGTTTTCCTAGATGGCTGTGAATCGATAGAGGTTCAGGTTGAACAAATCAAAGGGAAACCTAACCTTTGACTGATGGAAGTGAAGTTTCAAACTTTGACCTCCTTGCTCTTCATCCTAGCTATAAATACCCCCCTCTTCCTTCAAATGAAACTTTTTACCAAGTTCTTTTCGTGGGAGACCATCAACCATTGGTTGACAAAGGAGAACCAACTTGAGGTCTAAGCTTTATGAGATCATGGTTGCATGTGGGTGCAAGCCTCAAATATTATTCTCTTAGGATTTATTGAAGCTTTCCTACTTAGTTCCTTGCTTCTTACATATAAGATCTTCCCACCTAACCTTGCTTTTTTGTTTTCCTTCTTCTATCTTCTTTCATGGATAGAATCCATGGAGTTCCTAGATAAAAACTCAAGCTTATGGATGAAGAACCCTCATTCTTCTCTCTTTTGCTCTAAATCTACCATGTTCTTGAATATAGGAGCTATGTTGGAGATTCTAGACTATATACTTGGGCTCTTTCTTTCTCTTCTCAGTGAGACCTTGTTGTCTAGACGTTTTTTTCACCCTTCAGGTGAGTGATACAACATTTAAGGCATTTCTTGGTTACTTAATGCGTGCACGACCTCAATCTTACTCTAGAAAGTATTTAATATGTTAAAAGTGGTTATTCAAGTGTTGTTCAACATGGATATGATTAAAATACGAAATTTTCAACCTCACTCAGCCTCCTTATACATTTTTCAACCTCACTCAACCTCCTTGGAGTGTTCCTTTGGACTTATAAAGAACGAAAATTCATGATATATGTACATTGTTCACGAAATATGTCTTTTTCATGTCCTTTAGTACCCAATTGTGATGGTACTTGACATGTATATTGGTCCTTGTTGTATGCTAATCCTTCTATATGAATTTTAGGGCTTTTGGTAACTGTTATAGTGTTGAACAATCTGTTGCATTAGGAATGTATCTAGGCTCACCCTTCCGAAACAAGGAGTTATCATGATGACAAATGCAACTGTTAAAAACAACACAACAACAATATGAGTGATCCTCCTCAGTTGCAATGAAGAATGGCATGGGAGTGTGGCTAGTACAATAGAAGTTAGTTCGGTGTCAGAAGCAGAAATCAGAACCATTCATCTAGCATCTCAGTTGATTGATGAAAGTAGATAATCACCTATTACAATCTACTCAAGTAGTGCTATTTCCATCTCTACTATTGAAAAAAATGTTGAGTGATCCCGTGCTTTCAGCCCCTGTTTGGCTCGGGGCTGGCTTTATGCAAGCTTGTCTGTCTTAGACGAGTTTAGGCCTGTTGGAGTCTGATTCTGTTTGGCAAACTAGTCTGATTCTGTTTGGCAAACCAGTCTCATTCTGGGGGGCTGGGCTCATTTCAAACTCGTTTCAAGCTGATTCTGTTTGGCTGTGCAGGCTGGGTTTAGTCTGATTCTATTTGGGAACTGTAGGCAGGATTAGCTGAATCTATCCTATTCTCGCAGAACTGTTGTTAAAAATGTGGCCTTGTGACGCCGTTTAAACAGAAGTTTTAAAAAAATAACTAAAATATGAAATTGGCAGTCAAGCTACATGAAATATGAAATTGCCCTAATATATTTTGTTCATAACATAAACAAATTACATTATCTTCAGTAAAAGCAACTGACAATAATCATATTGTCATCATTAGTGAAACATAAACGATCACTGATAATATCATAATTGTTTACGGGTGATCTTCATCAGGGGAGAAGGACAAAAAATGGGAGCAATAAACAACCAAACCAAAGCTAAGATTTTGACAAGGCACTTTGGGGAGACATGGTTGGATGTTTCCTGCATGTTATGGCCTCATCGTACTCGTCCCATGACACTGGGCATGGTTCCTGCACCGGCTGCTTGTGTTGTTGTTTGATGTCATCTTTTGGCCAATCAAATAACAATGGCAAATGAGGAACATGCTGCCTGACTTTTCCCTTGAGGACTTTGCCCTTGACTTGATCATTGGTCCCGATTTTGCCCTCCTCGTTTGTGTGATTGCAACATGGTTTTGTGCATAAAAGGTTATCTTCAACATATTTATGAATTTTTTCTGGTGACATCAAAAGTTTTTCAAATTTTGCCCTTGCCCTTGCCTTTGCACGCGATGTCGACATCTACAATTAATAAAAACAAAGGTATGAACAAATAACATACTTCGTAAAGTAATTGTGGCAATAAGATAATAATGAAGTAGGAAATTTGATCGCATTATGGTATCAACATATAATAATGTAACACATAAGTAGAGAATGTATATTGTTGCGACGCAAAAACACAACTACATTTAGCACAAATGTTACAAGTTCATTTGTTTATTTCAATCGTCAGTGCTAAAAAAAATCCCTGGTGGGTAAGTGTGATGCGTCGTCAAGAAGTTGCGTTCAATGCTTTGTTGTGCGGCCAATGTGGGGGGAGGCAATAAATCTGCCAATATGAACATATTGTCTCTTACAAACTCTCTTGTGATGTATTGCCATCGCATTTGCAACTCAGGAAATGAAATGTAAGGGCCTCCTGTTATGTATAAGAACTGGTGCCATGCCTCCATCCAAGCCTGTGTAGAGTATACTCCATTTACACATGTACCCACGTGATATTGGGTTCTCATCAAACCCCTGAGAACCATATCAAGCTCGTGTGACCAGATAAAAGACGGTGTCAGCGGTTGGCCAGCCATATAACAGATTTTTTAAGTAATATAATTTTCAAAAGTAAGGGTGTATATCACAATTAATTGTATTATTTGGTTTGAGCTAACGTTAAGAAAAAATTCGAATAATAACATACATCATTAATAAAACACTCATCAACATGAAGAAAATTTTCATACCACTTAAAATGTAATATGCCATTTATAAAAGTGCCTAAATTAAACAAGTGTATGATGTTCATAACATCCATTGATAGTCATTCTAAACAGAGAAGACAATGTAAATGCATTTGCCATTCAACAGTTTGATTTTAATGCAACATACAAACCATGGCATATTCATTTTCAAGCAACAATCGACAACACTTATCACGAGAACTTCTAAATAAAAACAATAAAATGTATAGCCGATGACGCGAATGAAAAGTATGGCCGCCATTCGACGTTACGACGTCATCGGGAGTGAAGGAGTGTTCAACAGAATCCTACATTGTTCCTCCAGTTCTTCTACGTAGCGTTCTAGATAATCATGCTCATACTTTTTGTTGGTGTAAACATCATGGTGGTTGTGATGAATTTCAACAAAATCTTTCAAGTTCATAGCCTGACCCCACACTGACTTGCACTCGAGCATGAGTAACGCAATATCAGCTTTCAATGAATCAATTGTAGGCCTGAGATCGATTGACCAACGAAAGTATCTGCAGCGATCTTTCCCCTAAAATGTATTATGAAGTTTACGTAAATGACAACGAATGTGTAACGTACAGAGTGGCTACCTAATATGTGTGTTTGTACAAGCACACCTCACGAGAAGGACATATGTAATACATTTCGCCAGGTCTTTCACTGAGAATTCCAAAGTCATACAACCATGCATCGTCAGTGTTAAGTCGCAAGCTTGCGTCTAAGCCACAGTCACACCGCACAACTTCAGTTGGATTAATAAACATCTACACCATGCATTTGAATCAGTCAAAGGATTTATGGTAATGAAGATTGATTAAAAATTGAAACAATAACATACAAGATAGGCCCCATGGTTTGTTCAATCATAAAATCAAGGTTATATTATGAATGTTTGACATACATCAAAGATGTTATACATCTATGATGTATTGTAACCGTCCTCATTTGAAGTGTTGTCGTCGCTAGTTATGTGAAGATGTTGGCGAAGATATTGGGACCTTGATCATAGATCTATAATTTCTAATTGTAGCCTATCAGTGTCTGCTCTGGTGGAACAGACAAAGTCACACTGGGAAGACCATAGCTGACGTTCAATGCGTGCATATGCAAGTTGTGAAAGCATTACAGCCCTAACGACGGTTAGTGTGGCAATTGTGGGTACAACCCGTTGCGCGGGCAACCTCATATGACATCTATTTTGATTCACAACCCTACCACACATAAAATATGGCATGTGTGGGTTGTTGTCTTCAAAACATCCGTTTTGTGCATCCCCGGCATCCATATATACGCGTATGGTGGATTGAAGGCCGCATTGACAGCGAGGCATTCCGTTCTCCATTTGAAGACAACCTATGTTGACACAATGTGATGATTCAGATCAGGATCCAAAAAACCAATTCGGGAATAAATCTATTACATATATTGTACTATCACGACCCCCAAATGTGATTAGCAATGGATTCACGTAAGACTTCACCCTCCCTTGAATCAGCCTGAGTTTAACCTTGCCCTGAACTCGGGGGAACGTTGGGTGGGGTAATAGAAGACGATGAATTTTCATCAAGTGGGTCATCCATTATGGTGTCGCCGTCATTTTGTCATCGGATGAAATTGTGTAGGATACAACAAGCAAGTACGATGCGACACTGCGAATGAATTGGATATGTCGGCCCCTTCTTAAGGTACGCAAACCGTCTCTTCAGCACCCCAAATGCTCTTTCTACAATATTACGTAGTTGAGCGTGTCTGTGGTTGAACATCACTTTCTTGCTGGTGTAGGAATGTCTGTTTCCTCGGTACTCAGCAATATGGTATGCTGTGTTGCGATAGGGTGCAAGAAATTTACAAGTGTTGGCATACCCTGCATGTACCAGGTAAAACTTCCCTGGCGGAACTGTAAACCCACTATGGGTCCTTGCCGATTGCAGGACCCTTTGGTCGGCAGCCGAACCCTCCTACCCAGTGAGGACATATGTAAACTCCATGGAGAAGTCTACTACGGCCATGACATTGAGAGAGACATCCCCTTTTCTATCAAGGTATCAATTTTGTTTGTCTCTTCTGACCAAGACATGGATTTGTGTTCCGTCAATAGCCCCTATGGCATTCTATAAACCAAAATAATGTTGTAAACATACAGAATGTTTGGAAATTAGTTAAATTTATTAGGGGGGTAACTATTACCTTGAAGTATGGGTAGAAACTTGCGTTATGTAAAATGTGAGTATGTGTTGTCGTGCATGTAGTTGCGGTTTGCATGACAATGTAATCATGGGTCAATGTACAAACAACGTCCAAGACTTCGTTGAACTTTCTGCTAATGGTCTCACCAGAGTGAATGTAGTCCTCCGCCAAAGTACGATTTGTGTGTCCATGGCCAACCATCTGCAGCAAATAGCAGACTGCCTCTACTGAGGTGACACCTCTACTACCTCGCAAGAAGCCACGACTCTCAAGCTTGTCGAAAAGGGCCATTATAGTTTGTGGACGCATCCGATATAGGTCATAAGCCCTTTGTTCGTGACCGGTCAATATTTCTAAGACCTTTATGTGGCCACTCCTGATGCTAACAGACCTAGGGATACGATGTGGTGTGGAGGCATCAACGTCTACTGCGTCCATGATTGAGTATGCAATAGAGTCAGTAATTAAATCACCAACGTGAATCACTGGCCACAACAATGTATCTAATAAAAGGTTGTTGAGCATGTCATGTGTTTGCGGTTGATCATTGGCAGACATGATGCCTACATGTACAATGAAAACAACAACATAATAACTGCTACAACATAAGACAATCCAATTCACGTGCGAAAAATAAATTATTACAACACTCAATCAAATGAAATTATACAGATATGTAATGTGTGTGCGGAAAATACATTATTACAACAGTCAATCAAATGTAAATATTTGGACGGAAAATAATTAACATCAAATGCACACGAAATAAACCGTGCAATTATGTTCCCGATGGGCCAGCATCACTGGATGTAGGAGACCACATCGGTGGCATGCCTGGGAAGTTGGGTGGCGGGATAAATGGTGGCTGAGACGATGTGCCTGGGAAGTTGGGTGCAGAGGAAGATGACATAAATGGTGGGTGAGATGATGTGGTATTGAAATTGGGTGAAGGGAATGGCGGCACAAATGATTGTTGAGATGACGTGCTGTTGAAGTTGGGTGAAGGGAATGGTTGTGGAGATGGGAAATAAAATGAAGGCATTGGAGGTACAGATGTGCCAAAAATGAACTGTGACCTTTCACAAAGGTCGTTTAACCACAAGGTTATCTTTGCAGGGGTGTTTTAGAGGCTAAGGTAGATGTTGCGGTTTGTAGAGTCCTTGATGGCGTTCACAAGTGCAGTAAAAACAGCGGTGGGGGCATCGGGGAAATTGTCATTAAAATGTTGTAAAATGTTTGCCAACTCTTCTTTTTCATAGGCTTTGGTCAACATGGATGTGCCTAACTCGTGAACCTTTGTGTAAACCTGTGCGAACTCAGCCAGAACTTCATTGGAAAGACTACATCGCTCTTGCGGAGTTGATTGTCGTTTCCTGCGCATATGGGTAGAAGGAATCCTGCCCCCAACTGACGGGTTATCTGTTCCCCCAGGCCGCGCGCTTTCACCCTCACTTTGCACGGTAGCTGTGGATACGCTACGCTCGTTTGTTGCCGATTCTGTTTACATGGGTGTATCAGCTGCGCCTAAGTCGACACTTATATCATCCTTAGACGCAACATCTACAGGAATCTGACCGTCCGCCGAAGACATTGCATGGTGTCCTCTAGCAATGTTCCTCCCCGCCATTAGCTCTATGTCGTAGTAGTGGGGAAACGGGCGCCTAAGCAACCTAGTCAGGTCCCTGTCTGCCTACACTTTCAAAAATATGTGTATTAGGATAATCATGTTTACATGTACAGTCACAATTTGTTAGGATAAAAGTTATGTATAGTGTGCGTACCGCAATGGCCTCTTTCCATTCAGGGGTGTCCGGTAGAATGGGCTTGTGCCTTTCTTCATCCCATCCAACGCCACTCTTGTTGGTCAAACCCTTCAAATGGACGTAGTCCTTTTTAAGGTTCTTCCAGCGACATCTTATCTGGTCTAACTTATACACGTCGCCAACCCTATTATTGACATCAGAAGTTATTTCCCTCCAAGAGTCCCTAGTAAAATTACCATCAATACACCTGCCTAGGTCATATTGTTTGCGCAATGCTGTCACCACAGCGGCATCGGACTCTCTTGTCCATACAATACGGTGGTTAGGGTCGACAGGAGGCATACTCGTTTAGTTGCTACAATATTTGATGATAGCGACCAGTAACTAAGATGCACATAAATATATAACAACAACCATGATATCTCGACCGCACAGTATAGTGTAAGTTACATATCTGCTGGTTCAGATTACATGTCACCCACATTTAGGAAAAATTCTTCAAAAGATATTTAAACAAAAGTTGAAAATAAAAATATGGAAAGAAAAGTAGGCAAACACACCTGACTCAGATCAATTACATGGCACACGCATTTTGTAAATATCAGATCTTGCATGTGTAAAATGATTTAAAAAATAGAAACAATGATAAATAAAATCAATAACAAGTGTGGTTTGTGGCAGAGTAAACAAGGCGAATAGCACACCACATTGTGCTTGATTTATAGGGTTATACAAATTACAGATATTATCAAATGACTCCATCTAATTCATAACATGAGATCACTAAAATTAAAGCACATTCATGAAGTTGTAACCAATGTGTTCAAACGCATGTTACTGAAGCACATATACATAAAAGAACAAAAACCTAACATGTCTATAGGGTTATAGTTTTTAACATGAGTCAAATTCTTTGTCTGAGATCATCACTCAAATTTTTTGTGCTAAAATACATTTCTATTTTTTAGTACCTTTACATAATCAGTGTAAATGTTTAATACAACTCAATCACAACATAAACCATTAATGTGTGTTCCTTGAATACTGATTCAATCAGGATATACACAAGCTTCATTGATTAACACCGAAAAACAAATAATGAAACACCAACGAGCATATAGGCAAGTTACAAATATACACAAATGAGACAAGCTTGATTGATTAACACCCAAACACAAATAATGAAACACCAATGAGCATGTAGGTAGGTTAATGATCAAATAGAATGATTATACAGTTAATGATCAGAGATAAACCTTTTCAGCAGAGCACATGACTAACATTAGTACAGATTAAAAAGTTAAGCCACCCTTTTTTAACATGAGTTCAGGACTAAACATCAGAGATAAACCTTTTCAGCAGAGCACATGACTAACATTAGTGTATCATGATTTACTTGTTCCTACATTCTTCTATCCATATAAAAGGTCATTTACAAAAAACAAATGATTCATCTGAATGAGGTACTCCTCCCTGGACCTATCATCATCTAACATTCGATATAAGACACATCTTCATAGCATCATTTAACATCCCCATAACTTCTTCATGTCTAATAAGAACACAAGAATATATGAACGTAGAATGTCCAAATGAGAGCATATGATCTCAAAACAGGAGATGGTACAAACTGAAAAAGGTTTGGTAATTACTCCTTAACCAAGATGGAATGCATACCCAGCCCCAGTAAGGAATAATGGATGAAAGAGAACCTTTTGTCCGACTGGTTTACAGAGAAAGCATCTCGACCAGGGAATACAGACTCACTAATATGACAGAAGAGGAAAGGATACTCCTTAACCAAGATGGAATACAGACTCACTAAGAAAAACGCATTTCAAGCTTCAAATGCAAGTGGAGTGTGGTGTATGACTAAAACCAAGTCAAGTCTAACATCTTTCTGAAAAGCCAGCAACAGGATATGGTGTATGCTCCATATCACCATATTCAGCCATCAAACAAACGTATAGTACCATCATTTAACATCCCCATCAATTAATGTCTAATAAGAAGACAAGGATATATGAAGTTATAATCCTAGATCACTGTCACATATATAACATTTTAAATTTTGTAACATTAAATCAACTATTTTTACATATGATAAGGTAATTGCAAAGACCTTCATTACATATACAAATAATATTTTTTTCCTATTAAAATTGTGCTTCTTAGACCAACACATACTACAGACCACATCAGTCAAGTATGTTCTGTGCAGAGTAAACAACAGGAAAAGCATCAAAATCAACAACATTCAAAAAATATACGCTTTTAACTAGCAAAAGGAGTCAACTATTTCGTACGTAACATCATATAAACCCAATCTAACAACTGATAAACTCAACCGAAATGACGATAACATCAGATTCAACTGTACATGTTTCGATAAAGAACACGATTTCACAAATGTTTTGGTACTTATTCGACATTGTGCCCTAATCGACATTAACCGAAATAACCCTCTACCCTACCCAGAGACCAACCTGAGCAGAATCTCCCCTCGGAGTGACGACGGAAGCGGCGGAACCTGGGCACAAGCGTCGACCTGGGCAGTGCCGACAGACCACGAGAGAGCGGCAACGATCTTCTGCGGAACACCTTGCAACACTTCAACGAAGAGGCTTGTGTAGAAGTCAAGCACCTCGCAGCACCACACCCCCAATTTAAAGGCACAACACTGACTAGGGTTTCAGATTCCTCTGTGTCGCCTATTCCTTCTTCTGTGGATGACATGACCATTCATGGCAGACCTGACGAATGGAGATAAGCACCGGAACCTTGCTTTTGACCGACCTAGCTCGGCGGTGGCAGGCGGCAGGAAGCCTAGTGGCCGCTTGACCGGGCCAACCATGGCAGATCGAGGCAGCCTACTTGCATTTACTTCATGGGCGAGCATGGCAGAAGGTAGGCAACTGTGGATTTGTGATGAGGGAGAAGATGCCAGCCAGCAGCGCCGAAGCTAGCTGCGTCGGGAGCAGACAGGGGGGAAAGCTGTTGCGCCAGGGAGAGAGGTAAAGATGTGTCGTGAGGGACGCGAGGGACGAGTGTCGGGGTAGGATCTCAAACTGGGTTTGAGATTCCAAACCTGCCTCTACCTGTACTACGTCAAGCTCCAAAATGGGACTGACTAAACTCAAAACGGGGTCTGAACCAATCTCCTTGCCAAACGGAAACCCAGCTCGAGCCGGACTGGTTTGGTCCTACGTGTCGATACGCGACAAGGCCTGAACCCGGTCCACGCTCGAACCAAACAGGGCGTAAGGCCGAAACCCACAAGGCATGAGCGCAGATGGGGCTTTGCGGACCCAGTTGTGAGGCACGATCGGGTGGAGCCAGCCGCCTGCATGGTGAGCTGTGATTCGCTGGCAAGCCGCTCTTCTGAGGTGACGGAACTCCATTGGACCTAAAAGGTATTTTCTTTGCAAAATCATAATTAATTATCCGTAACTCTGATTATAGAAAGTATTATATGAAAATTCATCAGGATAACGCAAGGAAGCCAATAAAAATGATATTAAACCCTGATTATCTTTCTAAAGCCAAAAGTTCCATAAGTTGATCATGATATGCTTTAAACTTAGGTTAAAAACCCTAATAGTGATTAAAGATCGAATCTATAATGCTTGATGGGTTAATTTGAGTAATAATAATCTGTTGGATGATAAAAGAAACATTCCAATTTTATTCAGTTTAAAAATTGCTTGTTTTAGGGTTTTAAACCAAGAATCCATGCTAGTGCATGTAGAAACCCTAATTTAGGGTAAAGGAAGAGATTAATATGTTTAAATCAAATTATTGGAAATATGTTGTTTATTGTCGATCCTAAGCCTGTTAGGAGAGATAGGACAATATAATCAGGGTTTATGAATAGTTTTATTGTTTTAGGGTTTGTAGTAGCAAAAGTGATAATGAAACCCTAATTGCAAGTGAAACCCTAAAAGTGGACTAGAAACCCTAGGAAGTGAGCTAGGTTTAATAAATATTGATGGCATGATCAAATATAGGAAATTGTATGCATATTTTAGGATCTCTTTGTGTGCTTGCTTTCCTATTGGATTTCATGCATTGATTGGATTAACTCTATCTCAAATCAGCCAGACAAGTATGTGGTTAATTATGGTTAATCACATTAGTTTCCCGAAGAGTTTCCCAAATGATTCATCGCATTGAGCGCAACTTATCAATTTTAAAGTCACTATGATTATCACAATAAAAATAGAAGTGTGTATTCTCGCACCTACATGCAACCCTGATGGATGATGCCAAAGGTCAGGCCCAGGAGGGTAGACCAATGGGCACTATGAGTGGTGACCCCAGACACCAAGCTCGGGATTGATAAGGTGGCCTTAAGTCATTGGCAAAAGAAACCTTAAGGTGGGTATGCCAGGGTTAGGGAAAAAGTGGTGGAGAATGTCATACTGAAAAGTGTAAATTGGCTTGTTAAATAACTTGATTGTGATAATTAGATTGTTAGCCATATTTGTGAAATTTTGATTGTCCCAACATACTAGCATATTCCTATATGCTAATCGACATTTTGTTTATCGGCATTTTAGGTACAACAATTGAAAGAACAAACAGTAAAGTGACACATTGTGGAAATAAGAAATAAAGTGCAAGGAGGATTAGATGGAATAAATATAGGCTATGGATAGAGTAGTTTACCAAAGTTTTAAAAAGGTACGCAAAGTTTTATTTTATACCAGAATTCAGTTTAGTTAGTAGAATTTCATAATTATTGTTGATTAATTGTTGAACCTTTGATCCTATTAAATGGGATAATGACTCTGACCTTTGGGTCTCCCTTAATTGGGGGTTAGCGGAAGGTGGGGTCGTTACATTTGGTATTAGATCATAGGTTCCTCATTTAATCTTTAATAATTATTAAATTTTACAAACTCTATAGAACCCAATGGAGTTATTAGAGGATTTTCCGAAAGACGGAGGTGTCTAGAAAAGGATCACGTCTGGGGGCTGGCAAGATTTTCCTCCGCATCGCTAGTCAGAATACAAGGACTCCCAGATTGGTGTGACTTCCTGGCCAATGTCTCAGGATTTGATTCGAAATAAGATACCTTTAGGACTCTCTCATCTTGTTCATCCCTTATCAAATCAAATGTTGTTAAGGATTTTAAGGATTAGGGTTTTCACTCTTTTCCTCACCCTCTTGAGGTATGGGTAAGGTTGATAAGGTTTAAGGAATCCTCCACCAAATTAATGAAAAGCATGTAAATAAGATGTCATGGACATAAACTTAATAGTTTAATCGTAAACTAAAGCATAGATACATGCTTAGGTCATATGACATGTGTTATCATGCCCTCAGGATATACCTAAGGTTGGACCTCCTTGTTAGGAGGGTGAGTAGAGAAAGTTGATCTTGGAGGTAGAGACCTCCATTATAAGTAGAGACTGGAACATCCTCTGAGGATGATGCTAATCCTATCCCTAAGTGGTGCTTAGAGAGAGAGATAACACGATGAGCTAGATGTCATGATAGACCTGGTGTGTGGGTGGACATGCTTTTGCATGCCCATGACGATATGAGCCATGTGAGGATGCATGACCTAGTACCTTGGCGACCCAACCCTGGAAAGGGGTTGTGCATGTTAGAGTGAAGGATAGCACCTTTAATGAGGAGGTTATTGAAGAACCTATAGAAACACGATGGGCTTATATGAGCATGGTATAGTATGCACCCAAGGTATCAGTAGTGCTGACAATAGGCTAAAACCCTAGCTAGGAGAGTATGTTGGATAGCTTATGAGATAAGCATAAAGGGCTAAAGACAATCTTGAGTGAACATAAGTTTGAACATAGGCTTCACCCAGGTAGGGGTATGCTTGTGAGATTGATCCATCTTCATGGAGAGAGGACATCTAGTAGTAAGTCTGTTTTTAGGGTTAGCTCTAGAGAGAGAGAGCAGGACCCAAGCAAGAAGGTTGGAAGCTTAGACTCTGAGATGTGAGGAACAATGGGAGTTGAGGATGAGGCAACCTAAGTGGATGATAGTGGTTGCCTCATGCATAACCCCTGGAGGCTAATGATATCTTGGTTGCCATTAGAGGAACCAAAACTTAGAGAGAAGATGAGGCTGCTAGTACCTATGTGCCTATGGTATAGGTGTTTACCTTCTGAGATGGGAAGAAGAGTTCCTTAGACCATGAAGAGGTTTTAGGCCTTTTACCTTGTTGGTTGTCCTTGAGGAGGACTTCACTCTGAAGTGTTGTTCAAGAAGAAGGATCATGGGAAGTGCATGTCGTACCCTGTACATGCTTGGTTCATGGTTTAAAAGGTTGAGCATGCAGTTGGACATCTAAAAAGTGAACCTAGGTTTCCTAGGCCTAAGAGGGGAAGTGGTGTACCTGATGCTCATGATGAGATTTGAGTTTCCATGGTTTGAGCATGGAACTCCTCATGTTTAGATGAAAGGGAAACCCCCTTAAGTCTAAAGTATGATTGATGAACCCTTCACAGCTAAGTTGGTGACATGGGAAAGTATGATCTTGATCCAATGTTGAGGAATGAGAACAAGTGTGACCTAGCATGGTTTAGTAGGGGGTCTGCTTGTTCCATAGTAGCCTTCTAGGGTTAAGAATGCTCATGTGGATGTAAACCCTAGACATAAGGACGTTTGTGACCTTTGTTTCTATCAAAAGATAGTTTCCTCCCATCCTGAGAGAGGGACCCTTTTGTAGGGTGTATACCAGTTTTTGTGGGTTTTGAGGAAACCTAAAGAGATCTCATTGGATCTTGAGGAGCTAAGTGAAAAGTACATAGTATGAGAATGAACCTGTAGACCCATAGATAACCATCTCTAAGTGCATGTGGATGTGTTACCATGGAGGTAATCGATATGGGGCCTGACCAAGGTAGGCAGGTCGCCATGACCCCTGTGAAAGGATGAAAGACAACCCATGAATGCATAGAGAGATGATGGAGACTTGGGTAAGGTTCTAAGTTGGACATGTACTATGTTAGAATCCTAAGTCTATCCTACGATCAGGTAGGGATAAGACCGATGGATGTTGGAGTTGCCTAATTCCCTAGTTGCACATGACCATAGGGTCGGGAGGTAACAACTATCATTATCTGAGGGCTATGGGTTAGGAGATTGATCACCTTCGTGAACTCATGGGACCCAAAGGGCAGATGAAGAGGGCACTCTATGATGCATAAGGGAAGATGGATGACCCCAAAAAGTGCTGGCACCCTATAGAACTAGAGGAGATGAACAAGGATTGTGTGGTGAACAAGTAGGTTCGAGACCAGTTTTCCATGGAAGTAACTTTGATATCGAGATGATTGTGCTGTAGAGACATATGTGGCACATTTCAACTTAAATTTAAAGGTAGTTTAACCCTGAGTTTGAATAAGAGATGAGTTTGGCTAACACTCATATGTAATGATATCAGTTGATTGAGTAATGATTGTTTGGTTAGCTAGCCTAGGCCTTAATGGAATGAAAGGATGCTGGTAGAACCTCAGATGCACTTCTCTATTATGGAAGGTGATGAAACCCCAACTAGAGTGGTTTAGGGTTTTTAAGGAATCGATCTTGAGGAATCATGTCATACAGGAGATCATGATTTAAGATCACCACACACCATGGTACTATGAAGCTAGTAAGTGACAGTAGCACTTTGGATGCCTAAGATGAAGTTGCATGTGGTATGTTGCCATGCATCACAGGAGGTGAAGGATGAACACCAATAACCCAGTGTTTTAATATAAAGGATAAAGAGTCCCTGAGAGAGAATGGGAGTTCATCACTATAGATGTTGTGGTTAGTCTCCCTGTACCAAGGAAGGTCAAGATACAATATGGGTTATGGTAGATCGCCTTACCTAGACGACATGAAGAAAAAAAAAGTACTATCAAGGGACAAATCCGGTTGAACTACTTGTAAGAGAGAAAGATGGTTTGACTACACCATGATGCGAGTTCAAAAGTTCTTGAGTATAACCTAAATGTTCACTTCCATGCGGTGGAAGTAGGTACATGAAGAACTCGATAATAGTACAGTTTATCACCCCTAACTAATGGTTAGTATAATCCAGACTAGAGGGTCTGATGAGAGCATGCGTGCTCATTCAGGGTGATACTTAGAGACAGTTCTTGTCCTCTGTAAGATGTCATGATAACCACCATAGCCAGTATCGGGATGTAAAGAAGCTATGTAAGGGAGGTTGTGTTGGTCACCACTTCATTAAGATGATGTTGGTGAAGGGACCTCATGAAGGTCAAGAAAGAACCACAATGTATGAAGATGAAGTCGCTTTGATCGTGCAATGGCTGCAAGAGAGCCCAGGGGCGACATGAGTCATGATCAGATGCAAAGCAGACTGACATGCAGTTCACTATGGGAGAGTATGTGATGTGAAAATCCGACCCCTGCAAGTTATAGATAAGAGAGCTGAGTCCCGACTGCATGGTCCATTTGAGATGGATTGGTGGAGATGGTTGTGTAGCCTTACCCCTCAAGATAACATGATGTATAAGGTGTTCCATGAGTCTGATCTAGAGCACTATGTGAGGTACCCAAGCCATGTGTTAAGACCTGAACCTATTCATCTTTATGAGAGGATGAAATGTCCTAAGTCACCTATGAGGGTACGATATACCAAGATAAGGAAGAACTCAGATGGAAGAATATGAGATGATAAAGGTTCTTGGGAAGCACCATGGAAAGGGTGAGGCCACATGAGAGCCATGATGGACATAAGAAAGGCTTATCATGTTTGTTTGTGTGCCTGGTGGAATTTTGAGGGTAAAATTCCTATAAGAGGGGAAGGATGTTACAACCCCAATTTTTGGGTTCTTTTGGTGAGAAATGTAAATTATCCTATTAAAAATATTTTAAAAAATAATGATATAATTTATTTTAAATAAATGGATTTCATTTACAATAGCCTTGTTGGTTGTTTTGTGGGCTTTATTGGCTATTGAGCCCAATTACAAGGAAAAGAGAAATAAAAGGAAAAAGGAATTTATTTTGATAAAGGGTTAAAAGATAAGGAAAAGGCTAAGGAATATTACAAAGATGGGAATTCGAGCCATTAAGGTTCCTTGAGGTCTAAGGAATCCAAGATGATAAGATAATGGCAAAAGAAAGAGGAAATATCAATTAATTTGGTTTTATTAATGAATAACTTGCATATGAAGGAAACACCCTTTTTCCTTTGGAATTTGGGTTTCAAATTTAATACACAAGTAGATAATTCCAAGACAAAGTTTCCTCTAAATTTGAGTGAAAAATAATAAACAAAGAGAGAGATAAATCAAAAGAAAAACCAAAAATAAACAATTAATCAAGAATATTTGAAATAAAGGAGATAAGGCAAGAAATAAATAGAGAAGTGAGGGTTTGGTCATAATAAGTGATATTTCGAACCCCACTTGCTTTCTTGGATTACAAGGAATAAAAATAATTGCAAATAAGAAAATATAAAAAGAGAAAAGATGGAAAAAATAAGCCTAATTGAGTAATATCATGCACCTAAAGAAAAGGTGCGTTTTCTTTTAGATAATGAGCCCAATTTTGGCAGAGAAGTAGATTCAGTCATTATGCACTTCCCCTTAAAATGTGGGACCAATTGGATAAGTGGTTTGCGAGTTATGATTTTTATAAAATTCCTTTAAAGAAAGAAGGATAAATTAAATATAACAATTCGATTTGAATTCATGTTCTTTTATGGGGTCTGACAGCCGTTGGATTTGGATCCAATAGTGGCTGCACTTTGCCTAAAATTTGGAAAGGAGGAGCAGACTCATGGGATTTCGAGACTCTTTTCCTTGCTAATCGATGACCAAGCACTAATGGGACCTCTCCCATTGCGTTTAGAACACCTTCCTGAGTTAATAGATCCCGAGTTTGGAGGGGTTTCGAACAATATGCCATATTTTTCCCCAATCCACAGGGGTGTTCTTTCCAGGCTTGATGTCTAGGCTATAAAAGTGCAACCGAGGTCTTGCTGTGAGGGGATAGGATCGACCACCAGATGACGCAGGGTTCGTTTTAGTCTCCCCACATGCCAATTCATCGAGAAGCATGGAAATTCCTCTGAAGGTTCTCCCTCCCTGCTGGCCATGGCGGCTCTGCAGGCTCGCTCACTTCACGCCACTAGATGGACATATGAAGCCGTCGGTGAGTTCGACTCAAGCCAATGATGGTGGTGGCACCTTTGCTTTGGTTTCCAATGCACAGAAACTCGAAGTCAACTGTTGTGTTGACTCGTCGCGGGCTTTGTCTCGCGAGCAGGAGGCAAGCGAGAGTAGGAGAAGACATAGATTCAAATGACCAATCTACCCCTGGGTGTGTAAGGCCGATACCCGCAAGGCATGCGGGAAGATGGGGATTTGCGGACCTGGCTGTGAGGCTCGATCAGGTGGAGTCGGTCTCCTGTGTGGCGAGCCGTGATTTTCTGGCAAGCTGTTTTGCTGAGGTGGCGGCACTCCATTGGACCTAAAAGGTATTTTCTTTGCAAAATCATAATTAATTATCTGTAACTCCAATTATAGAAATTCTTATATGAAAATTCATCAGGAGAACGCAAGGAAGCCAATAAAAATTATATTAAAGCCTGCTTATGTTTCTAAATCTAAAAGTTCCTTAAGTTGATCATGATATGCTTTAAACTTAGGTTAAAAACCCTAATTCTGATTAAAGATTGAATCTACAATGCTTGATCGGTTAATTTGAGTAATAATAATATTTTGGATGATAAAAGAAAGATTCATATTTGATTTAGTAGAAACATTGCTTATTTTAGGGTTTTAAACCAAGAATCCATGATAATGCATGTCGAAACCCTAATTTAGGGTAAAGGAAGAGATTAATATGTTTAAATCGAATTACTTGGAAATATGATGTTTATTGTCGATCCTAATCTTGTTAGGAGAGATAGGACAATATAATTAAGGTTTATGAATAGTTTCACTATTTTAGGGTTTGTAGTAGCAAAAGTGATAATGAAACCCTAATTGCAAGTGAAACCCTAAAAGTGGACTAGAAACCCTAGGAAGCGAGCTAGGTTTAATAGATCTTGAGAGCATGATCAATAATAGGAAATTGTATGCATATTTCAGGATCTCTTTGTGTGCTTGCTTTCTTATTGGATTTCTTGCATTGATTGGATTAACTCTGTCTCAAATCAGCCTGACAGGTATGTGGTTAATTATGGTTAATCGCATTAGTTTCCTGTAGAGTTTCCCGAATGATTCATCGCATTAAGCACAACTTATCAGTTTGGGTGTTCATACTTGCAAATCATAAAGTCACTATGATTATCACAATAAAAATAGAAGTGTGTATTCTCGCACCTACATGCCACCCTAATGGATGATGCCAAAGGTTAGGAACATGAGGGTAGACCAATGGGCACCATGAGTGGTGACCCCAGACACCAAGCTCGGGATTGAGAAGGTGGTCTTTAAAGAATGACTAATGGGCACTATGAAGGGTGACCCCAGGCACCAAGCTCAGGATTGAGAAGGTGGCCTTAAGTCATTGGCAAAAGAAACCCTGAGGTGGGTATGCCAGGGTTAGGGCAAAAGTGGTGGAGAATGTCATACTGAAAAGCATAAATTGGCTTGTTAATTAACTTGATTGTGATAATTAGATTGTTAGCCATATTTGTGAAATTTTGGTTGTCCCCACATACCAGCATATTCCTATATGATGACCGATGTTTTGTTTGTCGGCGTTTTAGGTACAACAATTGAAAGAAGAAACAGTAAAGTGAGACATTGTGGAAATAAGAAATAAAGTGCAAGGAGGATTAGATGGAATAAATCCAGGCTATGGATAAAGTAGTTTACCAAAGTTTTAAAAAGGTACGCAAAGTTTTATTTTATACCAGAATTCAGTTTAGTTAGTAGAATTTCATAATTATTGTTGATTAATTGCTGAACCTTTGATCCTGTTAAATGGGATAACAGCTTTGACCTTCGGGTCTCCCTTAATTTGCGGTTACCAGAAGGAGGGGTCGTTACAGTGCATGCACCTCAATGAAGGGAACATGTCCTAAATGTTGAGTCACAGGGTCTGAGAAGACCTTTGAGAGGATGAAGTGTGTGGGATCCATATATTATACTAAAATAGCAGACCCGACAATCATGGATATGTGGTTGATAGAGCTGTAGAAGGAGTTCAAGATCTTGAATATCTCTAAGGTGGACAATGTGAAGCATGTGATCTACCTCATGAAGGGTAGTGTTGGGCATTGGTGTATCATAGAAGAGGAAGATACCTGGTGAGATGATGAGTTTGGAGTGGTTTAGGAGGGATTTTTTAGGCATTACTTCCCAGAAACATACTTGGAAGAGAAGATGGCTCACTTTGAGTGGTTGCGCCAAGGGTCATGGTCTTTGAATGACTATGAGGCTATGTTTAAGGAGTTGATGAGGTTTTATCCTCATACATAAGTCATAGAGAAAGAGAGGATTAGAAGGTTTAAGATGGTTCTAACAATGAATCGGCAATGGCAACATATGCCTTGAAGTACCAAGAGAATTTTTACACCATTATGGAGTATGATAGGAGGATAGAGAGGAAAAACGTGGAGTAGCAAGAAGCTAGTGCAAGGAATATGTCAAACTAGATCTAGGGACACCATTCGGGTAGTTTCAAGAGATAGAGGTTTTCTACCCCACTATTCCAGCAGACAAAATAGAGATTGGTAGTTTTTGAGCCACATACACAAGTACAGTCATAGTGGCCTCCTATCAAGGGGAGATGTTGTAGTTTTTTTTCCAACTAGAGCAAACAATTTTGGGTCGATATATGTGACTGGGTTGTCTAGGTTGTAGTATGATACAAGGGCATTCTTCAAGTGGAGTCAGGTTAGGCATGTGAGATGGTCTTTCCCCCATGAAGTACCTGGATGTTATAAAGTAGTCGAGGCATAACCAACATGGCTCACACCAACAATAACACAATAGTGGTGGCAGCAGAGATGGTGGACAAACATCACATATAGGGCCTTTAGGGACATCTAGAAGAGGTGAAGGATGACAACAAGAAATGGGAAGATTCTATGCCATGAGTCTGGTAGAGGATTGGTCAAACCACAGGTCATGATAGGTCAGATGGAACATTTTCATGATTGACTTTCTACTTCTACCTTTGTACCTATTTTGGTTGACCTGGGTGCGACACAGTTGTTTATCACCAAGTATGTCACAAATAGTTGTAACTTACATGCTAGTAGTAGAACCTATGATCTATTGTTAGAAACCCCTTTGGTTGGTTCCTCCAGGTTGAAAGAAGTGTGTTCATCTTGCATTCTTTCTTATTCTGGATGAAACATTCAAGTGGATCTTATGACACTTCATATGCATGGGTTCAATGTTATCCTAGGGATGTACACCTTGGAGAAATACGAGGTTGTTTTAGACCATGGTTGCAAAGTTGCAATAGATCATGAATCCATTTGGTTCATCATTGATCAGTTGACAAAGTTAACTCACTTTTTTCTAGTCAAGATCACCTACACTGCACAAAAGTTGGCACAAATCTATGTTAATGAGATAGTACATATACATGGCACACCAGTTAAGGTAGTATCAGATAGAGGTCCTCAGTTTACAAGTAGATTTTGGGAGCATCTACATAGAGCCTTGGGGACACAAATGAGATTTAGTGTAACTTTCCACCAGTAGACATATGGTTAGTCATAAAGGACCACACAAACATTAGAGGATCTTCTGAGAGAATATGTTCTTCAATTTTTTGGGTGTTGGGATATCCACTTGAGTCTAATTGAGTTTTCCTACAACAACATCTACCAGATGAATATAAATATGGCAACATATGAGGATCTATATGGAAGGTGTTTTTGACACCCTTTTTTTGGTACAAGACATATGAATATCAATTGTTGGGTCCTGAGTTAGTTCAGTAGATTGTAGAGAAGATCAAGGTAATCAAACATCAATTAAAGGTATCTCAAGACAGACATAAGTCATATATCGATAACCTCCATAGACCGTTAGAGTTCCAAGTTGGTGACCACGTGTATCTGAAGGTAACCCCTTAGAAAGGTGTGTTGAGGTTTGGCAAGAAGAGTAACTTAGAACCTATGTTAATGGGACCTTACCCTATCATGGAACGATTTGGAAAGGTGGCATACAAGATCAAATTACTTCTGTAGTTGCACATGTTGGACAATATTTTCCATATTTCCATGTTGAGGAAATATCACCCCAACACAGAGTGGACGATGTACCCAGTGGAAGTAGAGTTGGGTGATAATGTATATTATGTTAAGGGTCTAGTTTTGATCTTAGACAACCATGTGTATAAGCTAAGGAATAAGGACATAACCTTAGTGAAGATGTTGTGGTATCATTGTGGAGTGGAGGAACGTAGGTGGGAGTTAGAGAAGGAGATGTATAGAACATACTCATCCTTGTTTGCATAGGATTTTGGGGGAAAAATCCCTATTAGGGATATATGATTGTAAGACCCCTAACTTGGTTTAATGCTGGAACATATATGTTTGATTACATTGGTTCTTAGTTTCATAATTAAACCCTAGATTATGTTTAATATTAGCTGAAAAACTATGTCTCAAATTTGGGGCAAATCAGACTTATTTTTGCAACTTTTGCAATTTTATGTACTTGTGTCAACCTTTATGCATTTTTTTTCCTTTTCTAGGAATCTAAGTTAAATTTTAACACATGTACATTTTGCGTCATGGTATTCTTTATAATATAGATAAGTTTCATTCTATCTAAATGCTTTTAAACCTTGTTGCATAAAGGTAGAAACCCTTGATGTTAGTTTTGTGTGGAAATGGATGGTATTTTCCTTCTTTTGGTTGTTATGTGTGTGCCTTCCAATGGAAGTTTTGGGTGTGCCTTCTGATAGAAGTTTTGGGTGTTCTTGTCAATGGAAGTTCTGGGTGTGCCTTCTAATGTTTGTTCTTGGTGTTCCTTCCAATGGATATTTTGTGCCTTCCAATGGAAGTCATGTATGTTCATAAACAAATAGTTTTCCTAGATGGATGCAAGATAATGGAGGTTTTGGTTGTACAAACCAAAGAGAAACCTGGCCTTTGACTGACGGAAGCATATTTTTGACCTTTGAACTCCTTTCTCTTTCATCATATCTATGAATACCCCTTCCCTACCTTTAAGAGATACTTTTACCAAGTTGTTGTTGTTCGAGTCCTTTAGAAGCATCAGTTGATGAAGGAGAAGATCCTATAGGTCGAAGCTTTACAACATCACAATGCATGGGAGTGCAAGCCGCAAATCATACTCTCTTAGGAACATTTGAAGCTTCTTTCTTAGTTCATTTCTTCTTACATGTATGTCTTCCCTCCTAACTTTGTTTTCTTGTTGTTTTTCTTCTCTTTTCTTCCATGGACAAAATCTATGGCGTTCCTAGCTAAAAACTCGACCATACTGATGAAGAACCCTCTTTCTTCTTCTTTTTCTCTAGATCTACCTCGTTTTTGAAGATAGGATCTATCTCGGAGCTTCTAGAGTATAAAGCTTGGGTCTTTCCTACTCTTATTCGTAACTCCTCTCTATATGAATGTTTTCCTTCACCCCTCAAGTGAGTGATATAATATGTTCTTAGTTACCTAGTGCACGCACGACCTCAATCTCGCCTCTAGTATGTTATGTCAAAAGTGTTGATATGTATGCCCAAAGAGCCAGTCATATGATTATTGTAATGGCATATCTTGTAAATGTTTTGATTAACAATAAAGGCAATCTTCCATTTACAGGTTTATTCAGTTGTGAAAAAATGATGTTACATAATAAATGTCTAAGGAATAATGTTACTCAATGATGTATGTCTTTAGATTGAGGACCTGAACAATGAGATCATATAGATGTTAAGAGTATATAAATTATTGTTATGTCCCTAGTCGGTTGTTATTGTGGAAGTTGGTAGTCATCAATAACACATAAGACTAGAGTGTGTGTTGGTTTCTAATAGAATCTCCTTAATCATGATATGTCATATCAAACAAAACACATAGGTACTTGTTAGAGAACAGTGCATCAAATTAACCCACCTTGAGAGTGATATATGAAGTCCTTAGAATGGTAGTTAGAACTAACTCCAGTTGTGATGGTGGTGAATGTGGCCGTACATCTGAAATCACCATACTCATCACATGTCGTTTGATGTACTTTGACATCATATAATGTAACCTTGAATAAGGGTTACCATAAAGGTGATGCTCGGATACATTGTGACAGGTGGGTATGACTATGAGTGATGTAGATGGGATTTGTCCCTTCCACATGATTTTGATATTCTAGCCACTTCATAAACAAGACTGAGAAATGCATGACCATGCTCATGTGAGTCAAAATATGATATTGAGATCACATATATCATAGACAGTCTTCTCTAGTTCAAGGAACATGGATTGAACGTTGAAGAGGATGGTGACTCCATCCCTCAAGTTCAATCTAAATGTCAGATACAAAGGAACTATAAGATCATTGTAACACTAATCATAGGTTTTAGGTGTATGTTGTTCTCCAACTTTCCAATTACTAGGGTAGAAATGATGTCTTCCTAGATACAACACATCACTTTTGATGTCATAAATCAATTATAGACATTCAATACCAACATAACATGAGACCTATATGGTCACAAACTTAGGATTCACCTGGAATAGGATTTTATTCATGAATATGACTTGAACTTGATTACTAAAGTGTTAGGTATTCAATTTAAACAATATTCACAATCAGAACTCTACAATGATCAATTTAGCTAGTGGACTTATCAGTTTAGATGTTTGAACTGACCGGTTTAGGTTGTGAACCGAACCATTAGTTGATCAATGAGATTTAATCAAGGATGGATGTTGACATCATGTTGTGCATTCATCAAACATTAAAAGCCAATATAATTGTAAATAGGAAACATGGTGAACTGATCGAGTCACATGTGAGTCAACCAGTTTAGCAGTAAACAAACCGGTTCATGTTTTGCAAGTTCCAAAAAATTCATGAAATTTTGTCCCTTCGAATCCTGATTGATCTGGAAATTTTGACCTCGGCCCTCCAATAAATAGAGGGGTAGTCAAGGTTTTAATATTACACAGCAATAACCTCTAACAATTTTTGTCTTTTCAAAGTTTTAGTAACGTGAGAACCCAAGCAAGTTTTACCCATAAAAGGGATAGATAGAAAGGGAGATACAACAAGGGAGACAAAGTCACTGGTAGCACTTTGTTATAACCCCAATTTTTGGGTTCAATTGGTGAGAAATGTAATTTCTCATATTAAAGATATTTGAACAAATAATTATACAATTTGCTTCAAATAAGTGGATTTTATTTACAATACCCTTGATGATTGTGTTGTGGGCTTTATTGGCTATTGGGCCCAATAACAAGGAAATAACAAAGAAAATTCAATTAGTGAATGAATAATTGAATATTTGAAGAATAGAAAGAAGTAGAAACCTCTAGAAGGCAAAGAGATGTAATCCAAGGATGGATTTCGTGCCTTTTGGGTTCCTTGGGTTCCAAGGAGTCCAAAGTTACAAAAGAAGGCAATAAGAAAAGAAAACTTTAATTAAGTATTTCTTTAATTAGAAAGAGATTGAAAATAATCTTAAAATGTTAGAAATAAGTGGGAAAAGGTGTAATTAGGAGATCCTTTGTGGAATTTCGTGTTCCAAGGATTCCTAATGATAAAAGGAATACCCATGAGGAAAATAAAAGAGAAATAAAGAGAAATCCTCAAAAAGAGATATTTTAATGAGAAATAAACATGATAATGCGAAATAAGGCATTTAGATGCATCTAGAAGAATAATAAGTATCCTTAAGAAGTAATTTCGAAATAATATAGTTTCTTGGGGTATAGGAGCCCCAATGAAGGAAGAGGAAAGACAAAATACCAAAATTTGTAAAATAAAAGATAATATGATACTTTATTAATGTTTTTGGTGGCATTATGAAAAAGGAAGTAATTTCTATTAAAAGAAAATAGAAATTCGTTCTAAGGGATTAAAGAGAAAGAATAAAGAGGATAAGAAAGAGGAATCTCGAATTTCCTATATATTCAAATAATAGGGGATATCAAAAGGATAAAGAGAGAAATAAAGATTACTTGTCCTTGAAGGAAAATGAATCCTTTTGGAAAGAGACTCTTTGAGTCATGTATAAGCCTACTTAGGGCTTCGTTTTTCTCCCCTATAAAAAGGGTAAGAGCTTGGCTCGAGTTCTGGAGGGAATCCCACACAGCTATCCCCTTTCTCCTTCTTCCTTCGTGTTAAAACCTAACCAAGAAGGGGAACGTGACCCTGGGGCAATGTGGATCTGTTAAGCGGCCTTGAAGGATGTGAGATGCTCTCACGATGGCCTAGGAACGTTTTGCCTTCATCTCCGTACCCCCACCTTCACGTAGAGCCTGCTGAAGATTCACATCTTTGCCGCAAGTTGTAGGCCTAGCGCCCTTGCACGTGATCGTTTTGGTCGTGCTTTGAGGCATGGATGGCTGCGACGGAGATGGGAGAAGGTAGAGAAACGACTTCCGGCGAGGATGGCGGCTCAGGGAGGGAAGGAGAGCCTCCGCAAGACTGCAAAATGCGGCCGCTAGGGTCTGCGTCGCGCCTGCTGGAGGTAGGAGATAACCCATTGACGTTTGGATGGAAATGCCCCTCCGCAGGCTATTCAAGACGGAACTTAAGTGGGGGGCATAACGGTCAATCCGTTATGTTTCCAAGCAAACCGTGTTGCATGGAAAGGATGACGTGGCGCAACCTGATTGGCCAAGTAAGTAATATTTTGTAAAATTTATATCTCTTGATTGGTAACTCGGAATATAGTGAAACTATATATCAAATTGCTCATAAAAACAAGAGGAATCCAATAAAAATATGTTTGGAAGTTAATTCCTATTCTTATTCAAAAAGTGGTGTAAATTATCATCTTTAATGAATTAAAGATTAAGAAACCCTATTTTGATATGATAAATGTGTTTAATAGGGTTTAATGGATCTTTAGGGTTGATGTTAACCTGTTAAATGTAAAAAGGTATATTATGTTCAAAAAGGAAGAACTTTGCACATGATTAGTTTAATTTAGAGTTTATGTGCTTTAATATGCATGAAATTTAAAAAGGGCATAAAGTTATCATCCTTAATGATTCAATTAAGGAAAAACCCTTAGATTTGATGATAGATGGATAATTCAAGCTGATATTAACCTGTTCTTAATGAAAGAGAAAATAGGATTTAAAAATATGATCTTTTTATATATATGGTTTAATTTAGGGTTTCGTGCATGATTATGCATTAATGAGCTTGAAAACCCTAATTTTGATGAATATGTCCTTTTATTGGTTTAATTGTGTAAATCCACGAATAAAATAGAGATGTGATGATCCTAAGCCAATTTGAGCATAAAAGATCCTTAAGGTGGATAATTTGAGTAATTAGGGTTTTTATGAGTGGAAAAGTTGTTTAGGGTTTGTTGACCTAAAAAGGGTAAAGTTTGAGAAATTGATCTAAGAAACCCTAATGCATCCTAATGAGACTTAGAAAGCTTAGAAAGGTGTCCCAAGTCAATAAGGAGTTGTTTGGGATATGCTTGTGACAATTAGACATTATACATGTTTTCAAGATCAATGTTTGCTTGATTGATTGAGTGGCTTGCTTGATTGGACATCTAGTTGGATTTGGATAAATTGTTGCTTGAGATCTTCAAGACAGGTATGTGGTTACTTATGAATAACCACTTAGTTTTTTGATGGTTTCTCAGACGTTTAATCGCAGTGAATGCAACTAAACTGCTTGGATGTTCATATTGCAATTATAAAGTGACTATGACTATCACTTAATGTATTTGCCTATAAACTCAGATCCTGGTTCTCTCTGTGGAATAATAGCTAACCTAGTACATGGCTGCCTATGGGTAGGTCCATCAGGTTAGAGAAAGGCCTAGTACATGGCTACCTATTGGGTAGGTCCATCAGGTCTATGGATGACCTAGTACATGGCTACCTATTGGGTAGGTCCATCAGGTCTATGGATGACTTAGTACATGGCTACCATGGAGGTAGGACCATCAAGTCACATTGAGTTAGATATTGGGCTACCTTCGGGTAGTGCCATGCGACTCTATTACCTAAAAGAGAGGTGAAATCTATGTCCACTGCAGGGATAGCCCAGAGTTCGAGAATATGTATGGATTGAGTTGTATGGCTTAAGATGTAATCTTGATTGTTACATGATTAATTGAATGATTATATTGTTAACATAGTTGAACATTATCTGTTTCCTCCACATACCAGCTCCGTCTGACCGATGTTTTGTTTGTCGGCATTTTAGGTACAATGAAAAGAACAAACAGTAAAGCGACACCTTGTGAATTCAAGAATTAAAGAACGAGGAGGAACTAGTTAGAATAGTTCAGCTGAGGTTAGAAGTTTAGTTTGTTCTAAACTTTTCAAAGGTATGCAAAGAAAAATTTTATTACCATTTTCAGTATAGTCTGTTAGAATTTCATAATTGTTTATGGTTATATGTCGAACCTTTGATTCGGGATTCATGGGTGCGGCTTCAACCTCTTGGTCTCCCTTAATTGGGGGTTACTAAAAGGTGAGGTCGTAACACACTTTCACTAGAAGAGATAACTCCTTCTTGTTTGTTCTAAAAGAATGACAAGATTTCCCGGTGGTCCATGTGGACTATGTAGAGGCAAGGAATCCGTTTCCACCCACTAAGGAGGACATCATCAACCGTCATCTATGGTAATCAACCAGTAGGCAGCCCCTGACAGCCGTCCAGGTGCAACATGAGAAAGAAGAATGTTGTAACAAGGATATTCACTACACTGCTCTAAGACCAGGTATATGCGCAACATTTCCTTCCCAATTCAAATTTGTTGACATGATGTGTTTTCAAGGGGAATATGACATTCAAATTTTTGTTTCTGCTGCCATATTTGATTTTATATTTCTCTACAATGGTATAATAGCCACATTAATTTACTATGTTTTTGGATTTAATCAATATGATTAGATTTTAGTTTTATCATTTTTTATTACATGCGATGTGAATATATAAATTACTAATGTGCATATTTGATTAAATTCACATATGTTTCCCATATATATATATAAATATATATAATATATATGTATATATATTAATATATATATATATATATATATATATATATATCTACCATTATTACTATATTAAAAGTGAAGACTCGTCTTTGTCTCATGCCATCCTCATGCTTAAAACTTGTGCGCACTAAACCCTTTATTATGTAGGACTCAGAACTTGTCCAGGCTTTTCAGATAAATAATAGTCGGCTTTTGTTTCTATTCGACCACCATCTACAAAACAATCTAGAGTCAACACAGTGTCTCAAGAATTCCTACCCAATTTCATCGAAGAATCTCCCTATTTCCTTTGTGTCGACACAAATTTGATTAGATCCTCGACGACACACTCCTCTCTCCCTAGATCTTTCAACCCCTTCAATTTTAAGGCAGCGTGAACAAGTCCAAGTAACTTATGGCAGGGACAATCCATGTTGTCAGATAGAAGCCGATAGATCTAATGTGTACGCATGCGACAATGTATCCTACATGAAAGTAATTATGGATGTCCAGAGTTTTAAGTGTCGCTCAAAAAGTATCACACTCAATCAAGTCATGGCGATGGATTCATGATGGTTAATTAAATACAAAGTATAAACCCTAGACAAATAGAATCTTATTGTTGGCAGGATCTTGTCTCATATAGGATCTTGGATTGAGGGAGATGAGATAATCAGGTGGTAGTGCCATGGTTTCTAACATGGAATACCAAATTAGTAATGACAAATTTTGGCTCAATAAAGTGTTGCCAGGTCAGTGTGACCAGACTGCTTCTTGATGCAACTTTTATATGAAAGGAGTACAATATTGATAGATATCACCATGAGAAACTAATCACCTAGGAAAATGGTATCATTGGCTTCATTTTGGCTCTTTAGTTTGTAGGCTGAGATCAACTTCCATGATTTTGTGCATGTAAAGGACTTGAAGATCGGTGGGCAATACAAAAGAAATGCATGATGATGACTCTGAATGTGGCTAAGATTTATTTTAGAACTTACTGCTGACTTTGTATGCAAAAGCAACCACTTGGTAAGATTTACTTTATAGCACAAGTACATTTCTATGCATATCAAGAGGACTATTTTTATGCATTCTCGTCCACTGGTATAGTATTGCATGCACATAATGTTCACTTGTTGGATTCAATTATCTCTTTACTATCGTACTACTTCTCTTCCTATTGTTGTTTGTTGGGGGGTCTGATCATGGTCTCTGCAGATGAATGTAGAAACTATTTAAGAAAAGCATGAAATAATCTTCTTAGTAACAACAAGAATAGTGTAGTTGTCTGATTTTTTTTCTTGTACAGTTGATGCATTTCTCTAGACCTATATCTACATACCCATCGTATTATGTATTTCATAGTGGTATAGGACTTAGACGGGTGATTCTCTCTTTGGGCTCCCATATCTATGTAGTTTACCACATAATTTCATATATGGCTTAATAAAAGAACCCTCATTTGTTCACTTTTATATAAGAGCTCATTATCTGGAATATAAAAGTGATGTAGATGTTGAGCATGACCCAATCCTCATTTACAAATTTTATATACATGTATAGGAAAATAACATAATCTAGGGATTACTCAAAAAGATATTGTGATACAAGAAGACATGAATTATTTATTCTCCTTCAATATTTTTATCCATTGACTCTAAAATCATATGACAAAATATTGTATTCGACATGTTTTCCAAGATCTATCAGCTTGACTAGAATGGTATTATATACCAATTGAACAAATAAGAATATTATTAATACTAATCATTATCCCATAAAAGGAAAGTATATCATGATAGTCTACAAGGATGTAATTTCAGTCAAAAAAATTATTTATATACAAAAAAAACAAAGTACATGAATCTTTTAACTTGGATAACATTTGGAAGAAGTATAAACACTCAATACTCCTTGAATATGCATTTTCATCACAAACATTGATCTAAAGTTCTTTTTGTAGGAAATAATATAAATAATGTATGTGTACTTATATGAAATTAATTTATCAAATGCCTGACAACTAAAAAATTACATGTATTGTGCACACAAAATTAAATTCCTACATCACTAAACTGCCATCTAGCTGAATATATATGCTTGAGGACATATGCAATTTTGTAGGGGATGCACATGATTAATGTATTATGAGATTTCACACTAGAAATCATGATCTTCTTACATACCACAATATTTGAAAGGTAGTTAAGGCATATTAAGCTTTCCATAATAAGACGGTGTAAGTCAAAATCTTGTATTGAGGAGTTCATAGAAACTATAAGCAATATTGGAGTCTCAGTGTAAAAACTGACATGCTTAATGCAAGAAGAGAACGACAAAGAAATCCCCTCTTGCATAAAATTTATAAGTGTACATCTAGAAGTCCAAAATCTATAACAACTAAAAGACTCTAAATGGTTTTTTCACATATTTATAAAAACCACCAATAAACATGTCCTAAGAATTGAGAGAAAGGCTAAAAGTCTATTCAAATATGGCTACAACAATATCTATAAATAACTATATCTTAGATAAACAAAAATGTTGAATGACACAAAGTGAGTTAAGAATTGATGAAGGAAATATACACAAATAGAGTAATGTAGAATAAAAATTAAAAATTTAGTGAGATGGCCCATTTTGAGACATTGCCTTAACCCCTTTTCTCATGTAAAAACCCTTGAACACTATCTTTCATTATTAGAAGAAATAGGAGTCATCATTCTAACTGAGAAAGAAGAACAAGACTTTGGGGAAGTAACTAGTAGTACTAATGAACATCTTAGGATATACAAAATGAATGGTTCAATGTTCTTATTTGAAGGCACTCTTACCTTCACATGGGGGTGGTTCTCCCAGTGTCGATGAGGCCAAGAAGATAGATATCAACAAAAACTCATATTGGTAACACAAGTTTCACTAGAATCATGAAAATAAAATAATATAATAGAATTTAAAAAATTGTAGTAATTATAACCACACTATAAAAATGACCAATGCATGTCAGTGCAAATATAGTAAGTAAAAGAACAAAACATTTATACAAAATTGTATTGATCAAAGGGACACCATATTGATATATGATAAAGTACATAAAAATTCATACAATTAAACATGTTGATTGGTGTGCGTGTGTGATTTCTTATGAATGGCCTATTTTTTGGGGAGATTATCCTAGAAACTGGGTCATCTTAATAGAAGTAACAACAAAGTAAAATTCTTATTGCAATTAATGATAAAAAATTCATGGCTAAATTAGTAGAAATAAAACCATCATTGCTATTTTCTTACCTAACAACGCCATCATAAGTATATAGAGTGGTGTTAGCTTCTTATTCGATATAGAGATAACCTTATATGGTTAAACCATTATGAGGGGTCTTGCAAGGATGTGGTATAGTAGTGATTAGAATATTGTAGAGGATGTCTCAAGTCAAAATCACCTTAGAGTTTGGTAGTAACAAATACTTATATTTAATTATATTTTATTATACTATTATTTTTTCCTGGAAATTAATTGAATAATCCCCTCATATACAACCTTTTTTTTTAGTCTTAGGGAGACCCCACTCCCCCTCCTCCTCAAACAGGTGCCAGAGCCCGGATGACCCAAGGAGTTGGTAATTACAGTGCGCTCAGGGGGATTCGAACCCGGATATTTGATGAGTGCATACTCATCATGATTTTCAATTACCTTTTTGGAACAATTTAATATCTATTCCACATCTTTTCACCCTAATATGAATCATAATGCACAAAACTACTCAGTGATTCAATAATCAAGGTTTTAACTAAATATCTTTCATTTTATGCAGGTGTAGCAGGCAACTCCATGCAAACGGTCTCAAGACCGTTTGGATCCATGCAGTCTCAAGACCGTTTGCTGGAATACACAAAGAACAAGACGAAACCAGTTGCCCAAGAAGTCCACGCGGTCTCAAGACCGTTTGGTCCCATGCGGTCCCAAGACCGTTTGGTCCCATGCGGTCCCAAGACCGTTTGGTCCCATGCGGTCCCAAGACCGTTTGGTCCCATGCGGTCCCAAGACCGTTTGGTCCCATGCGGTCCCAAGAACGTTTGGTCCCATGCGGTCCCAAGACCGTTTGGTCCCAAACGATCCCAAGGCCGTTTGGTCCCAAACGGTCCCAAGACCGTTTGGTCCCGCGCGGTCCCAAGACCGTTCGATGCAAGCGCAAGGATCGATTGAAGAACTAAAGCCGCGCGACCACGCCAAAGCCAGGACCGATCAAAGCAAGACCG
Organism: Alisma plantago-aquatica; assembly: GCA_963693085.1. Classification (NCBI taxonomy): domain Eukaryota; kingdom Viridiplantae; phylum Streptophyta; class Magnoliopsida; order Alismatales; family Alismataceae; genus Alisma; species Alisma plantago-aquatica. The sequence goes on from OY856411.1 coordinate 527,131,794, forward strand.
TTTGGCGCTCAAATGACCTCCAAACCGTTTGATGCCCAAACGGTCTCAAGACCGTTTGGCGCCCAAACGGTCTCCAAACCGTTTGGAGAAGATATTTCCAGCAACTTATCCAAACCGTTTGGGATCAGATCTGAAACTATAAATAGACCCCCAGGGTCCCCATTTCGAGGCATCGGTTCCGGACGCCGAAAGGCTGCCAGAGCACCACACCGATCAAGTTCCACTCCATCTACCGCTGGTGTTGCGTCCAAGGAGGCCAAGAAGAGGAAGAAGACGGCGCAAGGAGCGCATCTTCTTCACCGAGCTGCATCCACCCTCTGCATCGAGCTCATGGCGGATCTATCTTTCTCTCCTATCCTTCTTGTATCTCGTATCATGAGCGAGTAGTCCTCTTTCGCTGGGGTGCGGGGACTAGCCCCGCTGCCCATGCAAACCATGTTCTTTTGTTAAACTTTCCAAGGCAATGTATATAACTCTTCATTTTGTCATTTATCGTTAAGCTTGTAGGTTGGTTATGTGCGTGTTTTCATCTTTGTGCTCCCTATGTTGCGATAACTTCAATGCATGGGTTCCTATGTTGCGATAACTTCAAGGCATGGGTAGGAACGTCGTTTAGCATGTTTGACCCTTGACGATAACTTCCGATGGGTTCCTTGAGGTCGTAAGTGTATGATCCGTGAGGGGACGAGCCATCTAGCCTTCGGTGACGCTTCTGTGCGCCTAACGCCTGTATAGGGGGTTCACAACCTTAGTTGGATTTTGCATCATCTTGTTAAACGTCGATGTTTGCTCGCATGTCACCTTCCTGCTTGTTTATCGGTTAACGCAGCCGACTCCCAAACTAGAAATAGGATGGGATTTCATCGAGGTCGTAAGTGTATGATCCGCGAGGGGACGAGCCATCTAGCCTTCGGTGACGCTTCTGTGCGCCTAACGCCCATATGGGGGGTTCACAACCTCCGTGGATTTCTGTATCTTCAGAGCCGTAAGACATGTGATCCGGATGGCGATGAGAAATCGGCTGCCTATGGTGATGCTTACGCGGACCTAACGCCCGTATGCGGGGTTCTGCAGCAGCTCTATTTGGAGTGTTATATCGTGCCTGGATTGTTTGCAAAAGAGTATGTTTGTGTGTGTAGCGGTGGTCAAACTCGGTACCATCCCAGCGGTTCCACATCATTGATCTAAAACCATCTTTTATTCCGCATTTACTTTCTTGCAATTAGTTTAATCAAACCAAAATCAACCAATTGTTCTAAATATTAGTTTTACTTGGGCTAGATCTAACTGACAAAGATTCTTAAAAACGTTGTCCTTTGGGTTCGATCCTCAACTATACTGCGATAAGATCCGTCCGCTTGCGGGTGGTATTGTTGCACTTGGTTTTGGTAAAAGCTCGGGGATATAAACCCCGAGTGAATTTGTTAGTGCATTCAAAAAGCCACATCAAATTCTGGCGCCGTTGCCGGGGACAACGGAATCAGTCAGTCAAATCTAGTTCTTTTAAGACTAATCTAGGATTTTGTTTTTTTTTGAAACTATCGCTCATCTACTTGACCTTTATTCTACTTCAAGGATCTCACTTTCAAACCTTTTCAAATTTCAGGTGCTCTTTGACGATTAGTGCATGCACCGTTCGGATAGTCTCGGACTGACTGCGAGCTTTGATCCCGAAATCGATAGAACCTTCCATCGTCAGATCCGAGAGAATCAAGCCAGAATGGCGCAAGAAGAAGAAGTAGCCCGAAGGGTGGCTCAATCCATAAATGCGCAGAGAGAAAGGTTCATGCAAGAAGCTAGAGCTGCGGTTCAACAGGAGATCTTAGCAGCGCAAGCAGCAGCACAAGCAGCAGAACTTCAGAAAGACCTTAGAGAGTTCTCTATCCCAAAGGCCGCGAATATCTATCATCTGGTGCAGCCTCCTCCCATCGAAGCTGCCAACTTTGAGATTAGAGCACATTGGATAACCTTGCTTCAAAACAACCCATTCTACGGTAAACAAGCTGAAGACAGCCAAGGTCATCTTCTCAGATTCATTGACCTGTGTGCTATGACGAAGCAAAATGGGGTCTCTGATGATGCTATTCGACTCCGTCTTTTCAAGTACTCTCTGGATGATAGGGCCATTAGTTGGTACAATTCACTACAGAGTGATGTACCCATCACCACTTGGGAACAGCTTCAAAACGCCTTTCTGGAAAAGTTCTACCCCCCATCTCTTACATATGAGATCAGGGGACGAATCACAAATTTCACTCAAGTCCCAGGAGAAACTCTTTCCGAAGCTTGGGATAGATACAAGGAGCTCCTACGCAAATGCCCACACCATGGAATTCCTAAGAACCAGCTGATAGAGATATTCTACAGGGGTGTGGAAGATGATGTTAAGATGTTCCTTGACTCTTCGTCTGGAGGGAACTTCATGCGGCAAAGTTACGACAGCACATGGAGAGTAGTCACCCTTGGAGCAGAAAATCAAGCCAACTAGGGCAGATCTGTTGGTAAAGGAGTCTTAAAGGTAGCTATGGCTGATGCTATCCCAGAATACAAATCTATAGCTGAAACTTTGAAAGTCTTGGTTGCAAAGCAAGATCACATAGAATCATCCCTTGCTGCGATTGGAAGAGGACATTCTCCAACTAGGCAACCAGAACAAGTCAAGTCCACTTCTTTGTTTTGTGAAGCGTGCAAAGGCACTGACCATTCCACACTATCATGCAATGTTCTCTATGATGTAGTTTTAAGCAACGCCTGTGGGCAAGGAGATAATTGCCAGATGGAAAATCTTAATGCTATTAACACCAACCCTGGGCAGAACTATTACAATCCGAATCAAAATAGGAATCACCCAGGCTTCCAGTATGAAAATCCTTCAGGAGCTATGAACTCGCATCAATTTGTTCTGAATAATCAACCAAGAGGCCCATCTGGGTATCAGTTTAACCAGCAACAGAACTTTGGGAATCAAGGAAGCTTCAAAGGAAACTTTCAGAACAGAAACTATAATAATTATCAGAATAACTCTCAGTATCAAAGCTTGAACCAACAACAGGGTCAAACAGGATCCATCCCTTCTGATGACAAGCTATCTACCATTGAAAAGTTATTGCAAACACAACAAACGATGATAGCCAATCAACAAGCCCAACAGAAGGCTATTGAAACTCAACTAGCTCAACTTGCTGCTAGTATTAAGCCACAAGCTGGAGTCTTTGCCGGACAACCTGAGAACAATCCGAAACATCTGGAGCAGCTGAAGGTTATCGCCACAAGATCAGGGAAAAGTTATTTGGATCCCCCAACAAAAACAACTATGGATATCCCTGAGGAGAATGAACCTTTGACGGACCAAAACTCGACAACACCAGAATCACAACCGAAGGAAAGAAATACTGATAAGGGAAGTTCTGAGGAATCTATCGATGAAGAAGTAGAGACACCTGAACCGGATATTCCTGTATATAAGCCTCGTGTTCCTTTCCCATCCCGTCTGAGGGAAACCAAGCTTGATACTAGATTCATCAAATTCAAAGAGGCTATGAAAAAGCTCCATGTGGATATACCATTCCTAGATGCTCTTAATGAGATACCAGCCTGGACCAAGTATCTAAAGTCGCTTCTCACCAAGAAGTACATCACTGAAGAATATGAAACTGTAAAATTGGCTGCTACCACATCAGATATCATACTAAGCAAGATGCCTAAGAAACAAAAAGATCTAGGATCGTTTGGAATCTCATGTCACATTGGCGACTCATCATGCAAGAAAGGATTGGCAGATCTTGGCGCAAGTATTTCTATTATGCCGCTCAGTCTATGCAAGAGACTAGGGTTTGAAGAATTGCTTCCAACTGCTATGACAATTCAACTTGCGGATAATTCGGTAAAAAAGCCGTTAGGAATTCTCGAAGACATCCCAGTCAAGGTAGGCAAGGACGCATATGTCCCATGTGATTTTGTCATCATGGACATAAAAGAAGACACCAAATACCCTCTCATCTTCGGTCGCCCTTTCCTCACCACTGCTAGAGCCCTTATCGATGTTGAAGCTGGAACATTACTGCTCAGGTTAGGTAAAGAAACTCTAGAGTTCAAAGTTTTTGAAAGCATGAGAAGACCAAGTATACAGGAGGAGGTCTATCTGATAGATTGTGTTGAGCAGATGTCACAACTTACTCAAGAATATCACGAGTCATGCGATCCCTTGGAAACTTCTCTATACGACCTTTTTAATGATGAACCTATTGACCAACAAGATAAGGACTGCACCGAACCTCCCGAATCTGCTAAAGGAAATCCTGAAGCTACCTATGAAGAATTAAAGGCTTCCGAAACCCCAGAAGAAACCAGTGAAAAACCAGAACCTCCTGAAATGAAGCCCCTACCTGAAGGGCTGAAGTATATGTTTTTAGACGATCTCAAAGTTTGTCCTGTCATTATAAACTCTGGTTTGATGACCAAACAAGAAGAGCAACTTCTGGAGGTATTAAAGGATAGCAAGAAAGCCATAGGCTACAAAATGAGTGACCTCACAGGAGTCAGCCAAGCGTTGTGCATGCACAAAATCCCCATGATGGAAGACCATAAGCCAACTATCGAGCATCAACGAAAGTTGAACCCGAATATGAAGGAAGTGGTCCGTCGTGAGATCATCAAACTCCTTACTGCTGGAATAATTTACCCGATATCGGACTCACCATGGGTGAGCCCAGTTCATGTGGTACCCAAGAAAGGAGGGACGACCGTTATAAAAAACGCAAACAACGAGCTCATCCCCACTCGAACAGTCACTGGGTGGCGGATGTGCATTGATTATAGAAAATTGAACAAGGCCACTCGAAAGGATCATTTTCCTATGCCCTTCCTCGATCAAGTTTTAGAAAGATTGGCCCATCAAGAATATTTCTGTTACTTGGACGGTTACTCTGGATTCTATCAGATTCCCATACATCCAGACGATCAAGAAAAAACTACTTTCACATGTCCCTTTGGGACATATGCTTTTAAAAGGATGCCTTTCGGTCTGTGTAATGCCCCTGCAACTTTTCAACGTTGCATGACTGCCATTTTTGCAGAGCTTACTGAAACAGTTATGGAGGTTTTCATGGACGATTTTTCTGTATATGGGGACTCCTTCGATTCCTGTCTTAAGCATCTCTCCATGGTCCTCAAACGTTGTGAAGAAGCACATCTGGTGCTAAATTGGGAGAAATGCCACTTTATGGTAAAGGAAGGCATTGTTTTGGGCCACAAGGTTAGCAACAAAGGAATTGAAGTTGATAAAGCCAAGATAGAAGTCATATCTAAATTGGCAATTCCTACGAATGTAAAAGAAGTTCGCGCTTTCCTTGGTCACGCTGGATTCTATAGAAGATTTATACGTGATTTTTCCAAGATAACAAAGCCAATGAGCAATCTACTTTTAAAAGATGTTGATTTCAATTTCAATGATGAATGCATCAAAAGTTTTGATACGCTGAAAAAAGCCCTTACGACTACCCCCATCATTAGAGCTCCCAATTGGGACCACCCCTTTGAAATTATGTGTGATGCCAGTGATTACGCGGTGGGTGCGGTCTTAGGACAATGCATTGAGAAGAAACATTATGTTATCTATTATGCGTCGAAAACCCTCGACGAAGCTCAAAGGAACTATGCTACTACTGAAAAGGAACTTTTGGCAGTCATCTATGCCTTCGATAAATTCAGATCCTACCTTACTGGTTCGAAGGTAATCGTTTACACAGACCATGCTTCTATCCGTTATCTTATGGCAAAGAAGGATGCTAAGCCAAGGCTGATCAGATGGATACTTCTTCTAGAAGAATTTGACCTGGAAATAAGAGATAAAAAGGGGACGGAAAATGTTGTTGCTGATCACCTCAGTCGCATCCACACTCTGGATGCTGACGGGATCCCGATAAATGACTCCCTACCGGATGATCAACTTATGAGAGTCTCAGGATTCGAACCATGGTATTCAGACTTAGTAAACTACCTTGCCGCCGGAGTCATCCATCCTCAATACACCGGGAATGCTCTGAAGCATTACTATTGGGATGAACCATATCTTTTCAAACTCTGTGCAGATGGATTGTATAGACGTTGTGTCGCCGAAGAAGAAGCCCATTCTATTTTGGAACAATGCCACTCAGGACCCGTGGGTGGGCATATGAGCTCTAAAAAGACTGCCTTAAAAGTTTTGCAATGTGGATTTTTCTGGCCAACTTTATCCAAAGACTGTTATGATTTTGTCATATCATGTGATAAGTGTCAAAGAGCTGGCAATATAACCAAGAGAGACGAAATGCCACTGAATCTATGGCAAGAAGTCGAGATATTTGACGTCTGGGGAGTGGACTATATGGGGCCATTCCCATCTTCTAATGGATTCTCTTACATCCTTGTGGCGGTGGACTACGTCTCCAAATGGGTTGAAGCTATACCAACCGTCACTTGTGATTCAAAACCAGTCATCAAACTATTCAAAGATATTATCTTCCCACGGTTCGGAGTGCCGAGAACCGTGATATCTGACGGAGGATCCCACTTCATTGAAAGAAGCCTTGAAGCTCTTCTACGAAAATATGGCGTCTCACACAAGATAGCTTCGCCTTATCATCCACAAACCATTGGGCAGGTAGAGGTCTCCAACCGACAACTTAAGGCTATCCTTGAGAAAACCGTTGGACGTAATCGAAAAGATTGGGCGACAAAAATCAACAACGCCTTATGGGCTTATCGCACTGCTTATAAGACTCCCCTTGGGACTACCCCTTTTCGATTGATATATGGAAAGAGTTGCCACCTTCCAGTCGAACTTGAACATAAGGCATGGTGGGCAATGAAACAAATAAACTTCGATATGAAACAAGCGGGTCAAGCCAGAATTCTGCAACTCCATGAGCTGGATGAACTCAGAATGACAGCCTATGAGAATGCACGAATCTACAAAGAACGTACAAAACTCTGGCACGATGGACATCTGAAACAAAAAGACATACGAGTGGGAGACCAAGTTCTAGTTTTCAACTCCAGATTAAAATTGTTCCCAGGAAAACTCCGCTCACGTTGGTGCGGACCTTACATCGTCAAAAGCATCTCTCCCCATGGTGCTTTCTCTTTATGGAGCGACGGGTCTGGCGAATTTATAGCAAATGGTCACCGCTTGAAAAAATACTTCACACCAGCTGACAAAGGCACCGAAATAATGTTGGAATTCAGCAATCCAAAGGACCCACCATAATTCCGAAGAACTCTGTCGAGCCATTGACATAAAACAAAGGCGCTTGTCGGGAGGCAACCCGACCAATAAATCTATTTTACTTTTCCTTTTCAAATTTTGTTCCTTATAGTTAAATTTTCCTTAAATAAAATTTGCCTTATGAGAGAGTTTTTCTTTCAGGACACGAGATCGGATTGGTGCTGATCAGAACGAATTCATTCTCGGCAGTCATACCTGGTGTTTCCTTTCCCCTCCATCTTGAATTTAGGGTTTGCTCGAGGACGAGCAAATCTCTAAGTTCGGGGTGGAGGGTGGGTGGTACGTATTCCACTTCCACATACACACCCTCTTTTCATATTCAATATGTCTCTATCATAAAATTTTTCAAAATTTTGAACAGATACCTGATAAAATTTTGTCTTTTGTTGATAAAAATGTAACTAACTTTTTGCTATGCATCTTCTATCATAACATCCTCCTTATTCAAAGCAAATCCTCAAGAGGACTGACTTTTGAAACTTGCCTGAAATCATCCTGTGAAACTTATGATTCCTAACATCATAATTCTTTTTACATAATGATAAGTATCTGTCAAACTGATAGGGATCAAACACGTAGCACTTCCTAACTGACTAGTGGAACAATGGCTCAGAAACCCCACCAGATCCGCATCAAGTCATTATTTGAGCAGAGTATGACAAAGAGAATAACCCGGTTTTGAATTGTAAATCAAGTTGCATCCTGATCTGAACTCTCTTCTACACTTCTTCTATCATCTTCGTATCCCTCCATCCATAAATACCACCAAAATAGCCAAATTTGTGCCAAACCCTAAATTCGGGGTGGCACGCCACTTTCCCCATATCCGCTTCTTCCATACCCCTTCCAATAAATAGGGGCGTACCACCAAAAATGCAATCTCGAGTCGAATAGAGGAGAGATCTGCAATAAAAAGATGCCAAAGTGCACACAAAATAAATGCAATCTCGAGTCGAATAGAGGAGAGATCTGCAACAAAAGATGCCATAGCGCACACAAAAAAATATGCAATAAATGAAATTGCAAAACAAATAAAAATCTTGAGTCGAATAGAGGAGAGATTTACTTCTTCTTTCCATACCACCTTTCACTCCTTTTTCTACCTAAGGGCACAATACATGCCCTACCATCCTGAACTACACCAGTGTCAGATCAAATGCATACTTGTCGATTCTACGGGTATCTCTGAACTCCTACAAAACTCTTCGACATGCTTGGTGTCGGAAAAGGCGGGGAGGAAGCGTTGTTGGGAAACGAACTCAGGAACGAAGCTATGGAAAGACGTGTTTCGTGGTCCCAGGAAGTTGAGGTACTCACTCATACTGAGCAAAAAAGAAAACATTTGTGATGTGAAGATGAAGAAATCACACGGATCGAAAGTATTCCATCAGGCAACAGTTTCAAATTTTATGTTACTCGAGGACGAGCAACGATTTAAGTTCGGGGTGTTTTGATGAGTGCATACTCATCATGATTTTCAATTACCTTTTTGGAACAATTTAATATCTATTCCACATATTTTCACCCTAATATGAATCATAATGCACAAAACTACTCAGTGATTCAATAATCAAGGTTTTAACTAAATATCTTTCATTTTATGCAGGTGTAGCAGGCAACTCCATGCAAACGGTCTCAAGACCGTTTGGATCCATGCGGTCTCAAGACCGTTTGCTGGAATACACAAAGAACAAGACGAAACCAGTTGCCCAAGAAGTCCACGCGGTCTCAAGACTGTTTGATCCCATGCGGTCCCAAGACCGTTTGGTCCCATGCGGTCCCAAGACCGTTTGGTCCCATGCGGTCCCAAGACCGTTTGGTCCCATGAGGTCCCAAGACCGTTTGGTCCCATGCGGTCCCAAGACCGTTTGGTCCCATGCGGTCCCAAGACCGTTTGGTCCCTTGCGGTCCCAAGACCGTTTGGTCCCATGCGGTCCCAAGACCGTTTGGTCCCATGCGGTCCCAAGACCGTTTGGTCCCATGCGGTCCCAAGACCGTTTGGTCCCATGCGGTCTCAAGACCGTTTGGTCCCATGCGGTCCCAAGGCCGTTTGGTCCCAAACGGTCCCAAGACCGTTTGGTCTCGCGCGGTCCCAAGACCGTTCGATGCAAGCGCAAGGATCGATTGAAGAACTAAAGCCGCGCGACCACGCCAAAGCCAGGACTGATCAAAGCAAGACCGTTTGGCGCTCAAACGACCTCCAAACCGTTTGATGCCCAAACGGTCTCAAGACCGTTTGGCGCCCAAACGGTCTCCAAACCGTTTGGAGAAGATATTTCCACCAACTTATCCACACCGTTTGGGATCAGATCTGAAACTATAAATAGACCCCCAGGGTCCCCATTTTGAGGCATCGGTTCCGAACGCCGAAAGGCTGCCAGAGCACCACACCGATCAAGTTCCACTCCATCTACCGCTGGTGTTGCGTCCAAGGAGGACAAGAAGAGGAAGAAGACGGCGCAAGGAGCGCATCTTCTTCACCGAGCTGCGTCCACCCTCTGCACCGAGCTCATGGCGGATCTATCTTTCTCTCCTATCCTTCTTGTATCTCGTATCATGAGCGAGTAGTCCTCTTTCGCTGGGGTGCGGGGACTAGCCCCGCTGCCCATGGAAACCATGTTCTTTTGTTAAACTTTCCAAGGCAATGTATATAACTCTTCATTTTGTCGTTTATCGTTAAGCTTGTAGGTTGGTTATGTGCGTGTTTTCATCTTTGTGCTCCCTATGTTGCGATAACTTCAATGCATGGGTTCCTATGTTGTGATAACTTCAAGGCATGGGTAGGAATGTCGTTTAGCATGTTTGACCCTTGACGATAACTTCCGATGGGTTCCTTGAGGTCGTAAGTGTATGATCCGCGAGGGGACGAGCCATCTAGCCTTCGGTGACGCTTCTGTGCGCCTAACGCCTGTATAGGGGGTTCACAACCTTAGTTGGATTTTGCATCATCTTGTTAAACGTCGATGTTTGCTCGCATGTCACCTTCCTGCTTGTTTATCGGTTAACGCAACCGACTCCCAAACTAGAAATAGGATGGGATTTCATCGAGGTCATAAGTGTATGATCCGCGAGGGGACGAGCCATCTAGCCTTCGGTGACGCTTCTGTGCGCCTAACGCCCGTATGGGGGGTTCACAACCTCCGTGGATTTCTCTATCTTCAGAGCCGTAAGACATGTGATCCGGATGGCGATGAGAAATCGGCTGCCTATGGTGATGCTTACGCGGACCTAACGCCCGTATGGGGGGTTCTGCAGCAGCTCTATTTGGAGTGTTATATCGTGCCTAGATTGTTTGCAAAAGAGTATGTTTGTGTGTGTAGCGGTGGTCAAACTCGGTACCATCCCAGCGGTTCCACATCATTGATCTAAACCCATCTTTTATTCCGCATTTACTTTCTTGCAATTAGTTTAATCAAACCAAAATCAACCAATTGTTCTAAATATTAGTTTTACTTGGGCTAGATCTAACTGACAAAGATTCTTAAAAACGTTGTCCTTTGGGTTCGATCCTCAACTATACTGCGATAAGATCTGTCCGCTTGCGGGTGGTATTGTTACACTTGGTTTTGGTAAAAGCTCGGGGATATAAACCCCGAGTGAATTTGTTAGTGCATTCAAAAAGCCACATCAATATTGTGTATTTCTTCTCCCTTTTGTATTCCAAAAGAAACCATTACAGGCTAACATCAAGGAATTTGGATAGAATTTAGTTCCAAAGCATAATTGTTTGTATATAGAATTTGGATAGAAACCTAAGTTTTTCATAATTTCGTTAGTAATATTTATCTACATTATGAAAACTTTATATCCATTATTTTAAAAAAAATCCAGACATTATTTTGAAGCAAGATGAATTCCCTAGACACAAAAATCAAGGAAGACTCCAAGATAAGTGGGACACATTTTGAAAACTTATTTCACAAACATTAGGGTGGTGTTGATTTCCCCTAACATGAGCATATACAATTGTGTTTAATTGTATCATGCACTACTCATTTTTCTTTTACATGTTTTGTTTATCATTGGATAAAAGTTTAGGTCAATTATTTGAAATTTTCTCCTCCAGACGGTTTTTAATTTTTATTATTAGATATATTATAATGAATGTGTAAAATCGATCCCTACAGTGCAAATTTGAGTTTACCAACATAAAGAAGAACACCTTGAGTATAATTTTTTTAGGCATGGCTACTAGGATGTGATTAGGGCATTCAAAAAGTTGGTATTGAATACTCTTAGATAAAAGAGTAATTAACTTTACTCACATGCCCGACCATTACTATACTTATGATGAAAAAGAGTGTGTTGTTTGGTGTGTTTCTTAGTTTTAACAAATTATCTTTCTAATCATTATGATGTATTATAAATATATAGGTTGTTTAAAGATGACATCTTTTTTACATACTATATTTTCTTATCTCAAGATTTAAAAAGTTTCAAATATTTGACTACATGTGAGAAAATTCCATTTAGAAATTTTGAAAATATGAATTCAACTTTCATATCAAATAGAATTTCTTTAAATTATTATTTTTTATGAAAGAAGATGCAATATATTTAGAATTGGGGATGGCATTGGTCCATATACTGCGAATTAGAACCCTACCATGAGAAGAAACTATACACCATAACTACACCATACCCACTCTGGTTTTCCAATATGAAAAGCATACTCACACTATGAAAAAATCTTTGTCAATTGCACCACACCATATCACAAAAGGGGTGTGGTATAGCCCTTTTGACATTCTTTTCTCCGTCATGATTAGCATCTATTCTTTGTTAGATATTCTTTGTACACAAACACTTTTCTCATATTCTTTTAACACTTTGGAAATAAGGAAAATCCATTAAATCATGTCATGCATACTTTACTGCTTAATCACTTTGGGCTTCTCTTCTCCATCTATATGAGCATTTATAATTTTTTAAAGATTCTTTATAAAGTATAATAATTTCTAATTTTCTTTTAACCATTTTCTATTAATTTAATATTTTTTTCTTTTATAGAATATTAAATATATATTTCAGTAATGGATAAAACAACATCATATATTATCAATATTTGCATATAGAATAAAATATTTTTTAAATCAAGTAAAGTTGCAATCATTTAAAGTTTTATATTATTACATCATTAAAAATGCAAATTTTCCAAATAGGAAATTTGTATGCATCTATTATGATATTAGATCCAATTGATATTGCTCATACTATTCTATCATGAAAATGTAGTATAACGTATGCTAAAAATACTATAGTTGGCATAAGTGCATGGTAAACAAGAATGGCTACCTTAGGTTTAGTTTTATACATTGATGGTCTATATATGAATAATAGGTTTTGTAAACATTTTTCATGACACATATTTTTATATCTTATGTAAATTAGTAATTGTAATAAGAAAAGTAAAATATATAAGATTTACTATAATGCATATTGGGATCTACAAGCCTGATCTAGACGTCAACACTGTCTAATACAGACATTCTAATACTGATACAAGATTTAATTATTAACTCATATAAATAATGAAATTTAATACATTGATGAGACTTTAATATAAGAATGCAATAATGAATAAAGTTAACTTAAATTTATGTCTTTTGGGGAATTTAACACTATTAAAATGAATGACCTACTAAAAATTTTTCCTCTTGAAAGTTATTATGATTAACATGCAAGGTTCAAAACTAATAAAGATGGTATAAATTTTTTTTGTGTAGATCCTACATTTAAAAGAAGAAATATTTAATTGACATTTTCTTTAATGAATGATAACTGTTTTACTTCTCTTTTTAATTGTAACAAGAATTTTCTATGATAATTGTTTTTGCTAACATACCCTAATCTATTATATCATATACTAAATTTTAGATACCAGATTTCTAGAAATTTTTTTCCATTTTTGGCAGCAAGACGACTGAATTTTCTTTAAATTTTCAGCATGCCCATCACAACATTATCATCCTTCTCTTAAATATAATGTTATTTCTTTGAAATTCATATAGTTTTAGTATAATTGTATGTAACATGATATTATATAATAACATTATAAATAATCTCTAGCACATCCAACCAGTTGAGGTAATAGTCATCCTACATACCAGCCTTCTTTCTAAGATTTTCGGTCTTTCTGGAATCATTATCATGCTATGACCATAAATGTATGTAATATATAACCTTATTTTTAAAAAAAAATATATGCAAAAATTAATTTCTTTTCCCGTTACTCTCTTCTCTTTAACAAATTAGTTTCCTTGATGTTCTAAACATAAATTATTCGAAATTAATTACTAATATACATTAGAACCTAACAACCCATTTTAAATAGAACATACTATCCATTTTACTTGACTAACAAAGCCTATAAATATTTATTTATTATGTAAATTCACACAACCTATATAATGTATATATTGTATTTAAAATATATATAATATATATGTATGTGTATATACACACATATATCATTTTTCAAAATGTTAAATGAATAAAAACTAATAAGTTTTATAAAAATAAAACTAAATTTCAATATAATTTCATTAGTTTCACGTGCAAAGCATGTGCATTTACTAGTATGTATATATACATATATATACTCACATACACAATTTATATGTGTTGTCCTAAAAGTTTGTTTTTATGGTGGATGCAATAATTTTTATGGCTAATAACGACCTAGATCCTTATGTTCAGTTGGATGGTTTTGGTTCCTATTTTATATCTTTGTTTGCATACGAAGCCTCTCTCTCCTTTTCTATATGTAAAAATATTAATGCTTTCCTTTTTATGCTCTCATCAAATGTAACTTGAGGTTTCCCTAAATATTTGTAATATGTTAAGTAGGAATATGATAGTTTGTTTCATTTATTTCCTATTATGGAAAAGAATGGATTATGCACCACATGAACTGACTCAAAAGTCAAACCAATCAATTGGAGGACCAAGGAGGCCAGATGACAGGAGGAGTTGAACGATCATCTAGATACCCAACTAATTAATTGGAGGAGTCCATGCGTTGTTTGAATTGAAGAATAGCCGATCAATCTGCTAGACCAACTGACTGACCATGAGGCCAACCGATCGGTTCAAGGGTTGAATCGATCGATCTGGACTGGTTCTAGCATAGATCTTCTTCAACAACAGGTTGCTACATATGATCTGGACTTCAGGTCATAAAAATTCTTTGTGGTTCCAAGGAATTACATTAATATGGAAATAACCATCACTGGTGTTTTATAATTGCATATTTCATTAGTGGATATAGTATGTTTATGATACATATATGTATGTGGTGATTGGATATGTATATGTATTTATATAAATATAAAATACCTAAATCAAATATTAAGTCTCATATTCTTTGCATAATCAACACACATCAAAAGCTTGATCAACTAAAGTGTGGGCATTGATCACTCTTTTTCGTGGGATAAAAGTGTAAACACTATTGTCTAGTCAAATGTATCAGACTTTAAATTTATACTCGACTATAAGAGACATCAACAAACCAATATAGAGTCTATTGTAGTAGTTCAGGGTCGAACACATGGACAAGAATAATAAGAAAATAATAATGGGAGATCTCATCTCAATTTAACCAAATCAAAGAACTGAAATTGGTATTCCAAACAAGGAACAAACTAATGTAATTAAGTAGTAAATCTAAGTTATGAAAAATCAAGGAAAAGAAATAAAGATAATTGTGAGATAATAAAAGGGTAAACTTAGATTGGGTTTAACAATCAGATTGACCACAACCATGTAAAACCTTCTCTTATTATTTATATATATTCTTAACATGTTTTTCTAACAATCATAAAAGATATCCACTCCTTCCTTCTCTTGATATTAGGATAGATTTTTATCCAAGGGTCTCTCTCTCTCTTGAGATGATAACCATATAATTAATAATAACCATATGACTTTAGTGAAAGTAACTCCTCACTCTTGTGTCTCATTACTACTCCATGCTTCATATCTAAATGATATCATTCTCTCAAATAAATCCACATCAAATGTCACAACAAGATAGCTAATCAACAAATGACGCATTAAAATAAGAGTACAGAAATAAAAATGCAAAAACATATGAAAAAATAGAAGATTAAATAATTACAAGGTTGGAAGGATCTAGCAACTACTCCCAACCCATGTTATGGAGTTTAACCACTCATGGCATAGAAAAGAAAAATATTACAACTTGAGCAAGTCATAATAAAGAAAAGAGAGGGAAGAAGTTGATACAAGGGTAGATCAAACAATCAATCTACCCACCTTTTGGGTTGATCTAACATAGAGGTTGATGGGTAGATGTTAATTGTCTCTGTTATTCCCTTTGATTCATGCTTGAAACAAGCAACTCATTTCATTTTTCGTTGTGTGTCGTCAAATCCAAAGTCTAGAGGTCGATGGTCAGCTAGGTTGATGACACTACACTGGTTGATGGGTCTAGACTTGGTGGTAGCCTTTCGGCTTGTTGATTCTGAAATTCAAAATGCCTTGAAGTGACACCCTGGGGGTCTATTTATAGGATTTGACTTGTGCTTTGCCGACCCTGGATTGGTCCAAGTGTCGTGAACTCTTCGTCTTCCGAGTATCATCCTTGATAGTCGATAGGAATTGATTCACCGATGAGTCTCCATAGGTCTTAAGAGTCATTAGTCTTTGTGGGATCATTATGGTAATGTCGGCAAAAGTGTCACATCCTAATTTTTGGAACCTAGATAAATGTGACAAACTCGACATTTAATGTTTCATAATTTCATATAAATGACTTTGAGATTTTGGTGTATCCAAATGATCTCAATATTTTCCATGAATCTTATAATCATTTATTAGATCTATGGTTAAGATTTCAAAAATTTTGGAGATTGTTTGAATAATTATAAAATTCATATGGGCCAAAAAAGTAGTATTTGGAGATATAGTTAGATTGATAAACAAATTTATATTTTGATGAAAATTGGTGGAAGAGTTTGTACTCTGCTATTGAAGTGTGATATTAAATTTTAGATATGATAGTATGTCATTATCATGTATCTTGTCTTTGACAATGAAACATAAGGGATGTTGGTGGAGCCTTAATAGATTAGGATGGGGAAATATATTTGTTGATTGATGGTTCTTTTAAGGAAATGCAATTATGTATACATACAAAAAAACACTTGGAAGGACAACTTCTTCTCATCCTAGCAAAGTAGATACGACTTTGTTTATCATGTTCTCAAATTATGGTGCTAGCTTTTTAGTAGAACTTTTAGGAAATATTTAATGTATTTTATGAGAATCATATCAGTTAATGATGGAAAAAAATCAAGGTGATTTTATTTTATTTGAAAAGAATTTATGTGTAAGTTATTTCAAAAAATATTTACTATGACTTAGACATGCCTTCTGAGAATGTAAATAAATGGGAAAGTTATCAATTTTTTTTACAAATGTATATTTTCATAAAGGCGGAATGATTTTAATTATATATTGTTCAAAATATAATCAATATGAAAACCATATTTTTAAAGCAGAGGTAGAATATAAACAAAAGTAAATGTCCAATTATTTTTCTTGTTATCATTTAAAGGTCTGAATAATTGACTATGGTGATATCAATTTTAGAAGGGTACTGCGTTAGTTGGAGATTATAAAAAAAATGTTTGCTTTGAGTTGTCACCTTCTAAATACAATTGGAGAGCATGATATGGAAAAACAAAGTCGATCATAGGTGATGATTTAAACTAGAACAAAAAATGATTCATTTATTGTGTAATTAAATATACAGTCCCATAGCCTGTCAAAAATCCTTGAGTCACCATGTTAAAATCTATAATATCAAAGGAAAAGTAATTAGATGTTCATTAAGTATGAGATATCAATAATGCACTGGTCTTTTGAGTATATATATACAAGGAAATATTTATCTAACATGGAAATTTTCTTTATCTTGAGTGAATGTTTGTATCCACTTGCATTAATATATATTAGACAGTAGCATTAATTGGCTGGAAAGATTCATGCAACAATATGCAGAGCCGTTACAACAACCTATACATTTACATTTATAGTTGCATTTTGGCAGTGATAGTAATATATTATCTGGTAACCTTTTTATACCTATAAGATAATAAATAAAATCGTTTCTAAATCTTTTGGATCCCTTGTGATCAACCTATGTGTCTCTATGGAAAGATGATAAATTGATATTTCTACCCCCCACACTAGGAATCAATTTGACATCTATAAGCCTCTCATTATCATTCTCTACTATTATTTGTGCACCTCTTCTCTTAGTCATGGATGTCTGCAAGCATGTTTCTTAAGACAGTCTCGAGTCAATTTTTTATCATAGTGCTCTTACACAAAAATTGATTAGAAATGTGTTGTCTGTGCATAATGAAAGAATGGTTTAAGATGGTGAATTATGAGGAATTGAAGTGTACGGATGGACACATATGGTTTCCATGATTATGGTGGTCGACTTATAGCTCTTTCAAGTTATCCAGTACAGAGTTATGTTAGTCATAATATTTTTGTATAGCAGTGCATATGAAGGTAGTGTGGTGGTTGTAGGATGTTCAAAGGTTGGATCATGAGAATGATGAAAATATTGCATTATTGGATGTTGACGATTATGTTGGTCTTCTTTTCCATGTGGTAGTGTAACAAGTATTGGTGCATAGCACGTGATGGCTTGGAGAAGGTTAGATATTGTATTCTTTGTGGATTTAGTCGAGCTGGATTTCACACAAGACCTATCAAGGATACAAGCTAAGACATGTATGCTAGAGACACCATGGATGTCTCAAGGACACATAATGAGGAATTTTGTGCGACACTTGAAGATTCAAGAATAAATATTAGGTTTCTCCAATGGAGGTAAGTGGGCCATGTCCATTGAATTTCATTCTTATTATGATTTAGCTTACAAATCCCTATATAGTAACTTAGAGATTAAGTTACTTTTACACTGCAATAATTCATATCCTATCATGGATTGAGAAATCAGATTCCATCCAGTTTAACTTATGTTGACATATCACTAGATTTCAAGTATTTGAGATTTATAGTATTTTTATGCCTAGTTTAGTTTATTTTATTAAGCCTATAAACTCAGATGGCCAATATATGACATCATAATTATGTTAAGTCCTCATGTGAAAATAGAACTTCAGATTAAGATTTATCAGATAATAACATTCATCATATTTTAGATCTAGAGTTAAATCCAGTTTAGAATTAAAGAACAAAGATATAGATACAAAGTAATAGAATAGATTCAAAGATAGAAATTAAGAACATATGTAGAGATGAGAGATTATCATTCATAGATAAGAAATTAATAGAAGATTCAGAGATAAGAGAATAAGATTTAGAGATAAGAAATTAAGAACAAAGATAGAGAATGACATCAGAACATTAATTATATACATTTTAGGATAAGTCTTCACAAGAGAGTCCTGAGATGATTCATAGGTCGCATTGATCCAGATATTGTGGGTGTCACATAGGACATGTTGTGCCAGTAGACGGTGCATTGTACTATAGAGGACACTTCAGTGTCAGCAGAAGGCACGTAGTGACAATAGAGGGTGTGTTTCACCATAGAAGACTCTTTAGTGTCAACAATGGAGGAATTATCATATAATGGTGGCCAAAAGAAAATAAAAGACACATCCATTCAGTATAAGTCTATAGATTTTAGATCTTACTTCATCGTTCAGTTATAGTATATTAATGTTTATCTTATTATAAATTCAATTCCACTTACTCTAATCTAGGTTTCCCTTTGTGCATGGATGGGTATGAGATTTCCATAGGTACATAACTTCAGAAGATAGTCATGACAAGAGGATGCAACTATAACTTTAGGAGTTTTGCTTGGTGGGGCACCATCCACACGACCTGAGATATTAAGATAGAGTACAAGTTTTAGCATAATGTATATAGTATTTTTATATAATTTGATGTAACTATGTTTCCTTGGCTAAGAACTTATGAGAAATTATTTCACACACAACCTGTAATGGTTCTTATCTATCATTGTTATAATGCATATCATGTTAGTAACACTATCTAGTAATAAAATAATTTTTCTTCCTCTTAGGTGATAAGATAATTAGGGTGTTACAAAAAGCACCCATATCAGTTAGGTCAATGTCAAGCTCGACGACTATGTTCTATGGATTTGGAAACAATGAGAAATGTTGACTTGAAGGTCAATGAATCATGTCATCATTTACATCTAAATGAGATTTTTTCGATCTTCAAACTTCTTATGTCAATTTGAAGTTTGTCATTCTTTCAGATCAACGGGCAAGAATTTGACGGGTCCAACCATCAATCTTTGAGAAAAGGTTGAACTATCAACCTAATAGGTTGATGATCAGTGGGAATCATTCAATCATTAATGTTGGATGAATGATCATTAGTGAATGTCAATGTCTAAGTGATTGATCTTGAGGATTTTTAGTTAAATTCCAACAAATTTTGACAAAACTTAATCAGCCACGTAAATGGTAAAATAGGAACAAAGTGAATAAAAATGAAGATCTAATAATTAAATTAAATGATTTATTTATGAAAAAACAATGAAATTGCATGAAAACTAATATTATCAGGCATGCCAATTGAGGTGCATCGTCCATCTCATAGAATTGTGATGGAAGTTATGTGGGCCTTCCAAGCAGTGTGCATTACTATCGTGTTGGCTTTTGGGTCAGACTTAACTGGTGACCTTCATGAGATTAAGTGCCAAGAAGAATGCAAATGACTATGGAAAAGAGTTAAGAACATCAACTATCCAAGAATTACATGAGATACAATTGACAAATGTTGCCTACCTTTGTAATTGATTATGGATGCTAGATTTGACCATGTAATAACTCAGTTATTTGGGTCTTGGCTCACTAGAATGTTGTATGATGCTAGCTTCCGAATTGATATGTGAGGGCTATCAATTTGACAAAATAGTCGGAGTGATAATTAATTAAGGGACTGATTAAATATCATCAAATTTTATTTTCATCAAATCAAATCAAAAGAGTTTGACAAATGGTGAAATTTTCATGTAGAAAAAATGGCAAACAAATCATCACTATGATCAGTCCATAATAAGGACAAACTTAATGGGTCAAACTTCCATGACTGGTTTTGGACTTTTAGAAGGGTTCTAAATGATGAGCATAAGTTCTATGTCCTAGATACACTAGTTCGAGAGGTACATGCTCTTGATGTGCCTATAACTGAGGGGGATGCTTATTGGAAGCATGTCAATGATGCCTTAGATATTAAGGACCTTATACTATGTTGTATGAACTACGAGTTGCATGAGCAGCATGAAGGTATGAGTATTCTTGAGATGATAACACATCTTAAGAACATGAACTAGAATCATGCAAAGAAAGAAAGGAATAATGTCTCAAAGGCAATCTTTGAGTTTGATATGATAGAAGGAGAACCAGTAGAGACCCACGTGCTGGATATGATTGGACATGTGGAACATCTGGGGAGGTTGGGATTTGCTTTGAGCCAAGAGATGGTCACGAATATGATTTTATAATTGTTGCTTGAATCATATAGCTATTTTATTGAGTTTTATTACTCGAGTAACATGGCCAAATTGTTCTCAAAATTTCTTGGCATGTTGATAAATGCCAAGGCATGAATGAAAAAGGACAAACTTGTGATGGTGATCAACAAAGTGGAATCCAATGACAAAATCAAAGCCAAGATGAGTTATGAGGTTAAGAAGAAGTCCATGTCTTCAACACTTAGGACAAGGAGAAAGATAAGTGCAAAAGGTTCAGTCCTTTGTACTTAAAGGGATTTAGGAAGATGAAGTAAGGTATAGAGATTTCCACGTCAAGTATATACATTATTAAGATAAATGTTCTACTTATTCATCATGGGTACTAGATACCATTTGTGTATCTCACATATGTTTGAATATGCAAGATTTGAAAAGGAGTAATCCTTTAAGAAAGGGTGAGGTAGAACTGCACGTTGTGAATGGACCAAGAGTTTCTGCCACTACAGTTGGAACCTTCAATTTATCTTTGCCCATTGGGTTTGTAAAATATATACATAACTACTATTATGTACTTGAAATTAATAGAAACTTTTTTATGTATCTTGTATGGATAAGGATGGAAATGAATTTCATATAAAGAATAGTCAATGTTCTATTTCAAAAGACAAGATCTATTATGGTGGTTCCCTAATGTCCTATGGTCTTTATTTGTTAGATCTAAAGATAATTTTTAGAACATAGATATCAAATGATTAAAACTCAATAACTCAGACAAAACATACCTTTGGCATTGTCATCTCGGGAACATCAATGAGAAACACATTTCTAGAGTCCATAAATATGGATATCTAAACTCTTTTGATTTCGAATAAATAGAGACATGTGAGTCTTGTTTGTTGGGTAAGATAAGAAAGATTTCATTCACTGGTAACAACGAGAGGGCTAGTGATCTATTAGGACTCACACGTACTGATGTATGCGGCCCTTTTAGATCAAATTCTAGAGGTGGTTGTTAGTACTTCACCACCTTTACTGATGATTCCAGTAGGTATGGTTATGTTTACATGATGGTACATAAGTTAGAAACTCTTGAAAATTTAAAGCATTTGATGAATGCAATACATAACCAACTTGGTAAAAGTATTAAGCCACTTCATATTGATTGAGGTAGAGAATACTGAAGATAAGAGTTTGATGACCTTATACGGGACCATGGTATCGTATCACAATGGACTACACCTGGAACACCACAACATAATAGTGTGTCTGAAAAAAGGAATCACACATTACAAGATATGGTGTGATCAATGATGAGTTTTGCTAATCTTCAGTCCTTCTTTTGGGGTTATGTTCTAGAAACAACATCATTTACACTAAATAGTTTTCCATCAAAATTGGTTCAAATGACACCATATCAGATATGGTATGGGAAGCATCCCAATGTGTCTTTTATGAAGATTAGGGGATGTGAAGCTTATGTGAGAAAGTAGTTTACCAAAAAACTTGAACCCAAATCAGTCAAATGTTATTTTGTTCGATATTCTAGGGAAACTAAAGGATACCACTTTTATAATCCATCTAACAACAAAGCGTTTGTTTCCAGGGATGTTATATTCCTAGAAAAGGAATTCATTTCTAAAGGAATTAGTGGGAGGAAAGTAAGACTCAAAGATGTTCAAGACCAACAAGAAAACATTGAACCTATAGAGGTACAAGAGGAACGTAGAAAGTAAAAATAGTTGTGGAATCTCAAATTCCTCATGTAACATAGGAACCTCATAGATCTACTAGGATACAACATGAGCCAAAAAAATTTGGTTATATTGTGACTCAAGAAGGCAATGATTTGGTCATTGATGATGAGCCAATAACCTTCCAAGAAGTTGTTAAGGGACTAGAATCTGAGAAATTCCTTGAGGCTGTAAGATCTGAGATGTAATCCATGTACACCAACAAGGTATGGTCCTTGGTGGATCCACCTGAAGGGGTAAAACCATAGGGTGCAAATGGGTCTTCAAGAAGAAGAATGACTTGGATGGTAATGTACAAACTTACAAAGGTCGATTGGTTGCAAATGGTTTATGACAAGTTTGAAGGTGTTGACTATGATGAAACCTTTATGTAGTTTCCACGGTTAAGTCCATTAGGATCATGCTTGCCATAACATCTTATTATGACTATGAGATCTGATAGATGGATGTTAAAACTGCATTCTTTAATGGGAATCTTCTTAGGTATGTGTACATGACACAACTTGAGGGATTTTTAAATCCAAAAGGATGTAAATAAAATATGTAATCTACAAATGTCAATCTATTGATTGAAGCAAGAATCTCAGATCTTCAAATTGATAATCAAAGAGTTTGGATTTAGTCAAAATAAAGATACAAGAAGATTAGTGGGAGTGTGATTGTATTCTTCATATTGTAAGTGGATGACATATTATTGATGGGGAATTCCATCCCAACTTTTTAGATTGTAAAGACCTAGCTAAGAAATACATTCTTCATGAAGGACTTGGGTCAAGAATCCTATATATTAGGAATAAAGATATATAGAGATAGATCTACAATTATTCTTGTCTTAAGTTAGATCACCTACATTGACAAAGTATTGAATAGGTTCAGCATGGAGAACTCAAAGAGAGGAAACTTACCCATGTCTCATGGAGCTAGTATCTCTAGAACTCAATGTGCTATTTCTTCTTAAGAACAAGAGTGCATGAGAAATGCTCCATATGCATGTGAAATTGGAACTATCATGTAGACAATGTTATGTACTTTCCCTTATGTTTCATATGCCTTGAGTATGAATAGCATGTATCAGTTAGTTCCCGATGAAAGTCACTAGATTGTAATAAAGAACATCCTTAAATACTTGAGAAGAACTAAGGCTCAGTTCCTTGTCTACGAGGGTGAGGAAGACTTGGTGGTAAAGGGTTACATTGATGCAAGATTCCAAACTAACAAAGATGACTATAGATCGCAATATAGATTTGTGTTTTGTTTAAACAACAAATATGTAAGAGTTCTAAGAAAGAGACAATTACTTATTCTACAATCGAGGTTGAGTATATTGATGCATCTAATGTAGAAAATGAGGTTGTTTGGATCAAGAATTTCATTTCTAAGATTGGAGTGGTTCTTAGCATCATCGATGCACTAGATCTATAGTGTGACAACAATGGAGCTATTACAAAAGTAGAGGAACCCAATCACATCAGTGTTCCAAGCACATACAATGATGGTTCCATCTCATGTGAGATATCATACAGTGAGGAGATGTGAAGATATGGGGAGTACCAATTGAAAGCAATGTGATTGACCCCTTGACAAAACCACTTTCAGAATAGAAGCATGAAGGTCATGTTAGATCACTTGACATTAATTTCATGGGTGATTGGTTCTAAGTACAACTGGTAGTTTGTTGGTATGTATGCCTAGAGATCCAATCATATAATGATTGTAATGGAATATCTTATAAATAATTTTATTAATAATAAAGGCAATCTTCCATTTATTCTATTTTGTTCAGTTGTGAGATAATGATGTTGCATAATAAATGTCTAAAGAATGATGTTAGTTGATGAGGTATGTCTTCAAGTTGAGGACCTGAACAATGAGATCACGTATGTTAAGAGTATATATATTCTTGATATGTACCTAGTCAATTGTTATTGTGGAAGATAGTAGACAGTAATAACACATAAGACTGGAGTGTGTGTCGGTTGATGACAAAATATCATTAGTCATGATATGTGATATCAAACCAAACAAATAGGTACTTGTTAGATAACAATGTATCAGACAGACCCACCTTGAGAGTAATACATGGAGGCCATGGAACGGTAGTAAGAATTACATTCTCATAGTGATGGTGGTGATTGTGGTTCTTAGACCAGAAATACTATACTCATCACATGTCATTCTTTATACTTTGATATCATCCAATGTAACCTTGAATAAGGGTTTCAATAAAAGTGATTCATAGATACATTGTGACACATGACGATGATTGTGAGTGATGTAAATGGGATTTTTCCCTCCTGTAGGGGTTTGATATCCTGGCCACATGATAAGTGAGACTGAGAAATACATGACCATTCTTGTGTGAGTCAATATATGATTTTGAGATCACATATATGTCAAACAATTTGCTCTATTTCAAGGAACATTAATTGAAGATTGAAGAGGATGACGATTCCATGCCTTGAGCTCAATCAGGATATTAGAGATAAAGGAACTATATGATCATTCTAACATTAATCATACATTATAGGTTGAATTTGGTCTCTAAATATATAATTAATTGGAAAGCAACAATTTCTTGCTAGATACAAGTCATTTCTTATGATCTCATAAAATAGTTATGGATATTCACTGCCAATGTAACTAGGGACATATAGGGTGACGCACATGGGATGCACCTAGAATAGGAGTTTATTCATGAATATGGTTTAAAGTAGATTAATAAAGTGTTAGGTATTCAATTTAAAAAATATTGACAATTAGAACTATGAAACAACAGATTCAGTTAGTAGAGTTATCAGTTCAGATATTGTGGTTCAATTTGTGAACCAAGCATTTGGTTGATCAAGGGTTAATGTTGATGTCATGTTGTGAATTAATCAAATATTAAAATCCAATATAGTTCATAATAGGAAACATGGTGAAGTGGTCATTTTAGGGGTGGAACTGATCAACTCATAAGTGAATCGATTGATTCAATAGTGAACCTCTAGTTCATGGTTTATAAGTTCCAGAAAATTCATGAAACTTCTTCTCTTCGACTCCTGGTTGATATGGAAATCCTGACTGTGACCCTCCTATAAATACAGGGGTAGTCAAGTCTTTGAGAAGAACAACAATAAGATCTGACAATTGTTGTCTTCTCACAATTGTCATAATGTGAGAACCCAAGCAAGTTTTACTCGTAAAAGGGAGTGATAGAAAAGGAAAGACAACCAATGATAGAAAGTTGATGCTAGCACATTGACTAGAAGAGAGAACTCCTTCTTGTTTGTTCCAAAATAAGGACATGAGTTCCTGGTGGTCCACTTTGACTATGTAGAGGCGATGAGGCCTTTTCCATCCACTAAAGAAGACTTCGTCAACCGTCATTAGTGGTGATCAACCATGAGGCCACCGTTGATATCCATCTAGGTGCAACTTGAGAAAGAAGTACGTTGTAGCAAGGATAGTCATTGGACCTATTCCAGGACCAGGTGTATGCTTTGTTACCTATCCTTCTCATTTCATAGTTGTTGACACACTCTATTATTCCAAGGGAATATGACACTAAAGTTTTTTTTCCTCTGCCATATCTGATGCCATATTTCCCCACAAAAAAGATGGTTATTTAGGAGTTTTTTTGCATGTGTATAATGAAAATACGAATTTTTGAACCTAACTCAACCTCCCTATACATTGTTTTCTATAAGGGGGTGTTCCTTTGGACTTATAAAGAATTGGAATCCATAATATAAGTACAATGTCCCCGAAATATGTCCATTTCATGGTTCTTTAGTACCCAATGAAGAAGGAACTTGACATGTATATTGATCTTTATTGTATGATGATCCTTTTATAAGATTTTTAGGGATTTTGTTTACTGTTATAGTGCTGAAATTTATGTGGGACGAAATATCCTAAAATAAGGTTGCTCACCTATGCTAGGTTTTGATTATATCATTGTCTAGTCTTAAAGGTTCCAAATCATTAATGGTAGAGGGACTATTGTGATGAAATTTTGAGTGATATCTTTTCTATGACTCATTAGTCTCTCTACAAAATTTTGAAGGATAATAATGTTCCTATAGGAAGTTATTACTATTTTTGTTTAATTGAATTTTTGGGTTGTTATGCATCATAGTTTGATGTTTAGGTGTCTACACTACCAAGGGTGGTTGAATATACCATTATGGAATAACTTGGTACATGTTTTATATGTTTTATATCTTTTGGAGTTGTAAATGATGATTTTTATTTTAAAAGAATTAATTAGGAGCTTGTATGTAACTTGATTGATGAAATCAAAACAGTTAAGTGACGTAATTAATCAAGTGTAACCCTAATCATATTGCATCCTTAGACCATATAGCTATCTCATTGTCAGAAGTTGCTTGATAGTGAAATGAGTTATCACAAGAGGAACTATGAGTTGTATACTATTGTGTATATCTAGGTGATGAGTAGGCATATTCCTATCATCCTAATTTCAAGGTTTAAAGAGTGGTTGAGGTTGTGTCTCAAATTTTGATGTGATTGAGAGAGGATGCGACCAACTTAGATTTGAGTGTTTATACCCTAGTTTTGGTGTTATGGCCTATGTACCCTTGATGGACAAGGTTATGATTTAATAGATTGGTTTGTGGCGTCACTACAATTTGTTACTCATACTGATCGAGGGGAAGAGGTCGTTAGTACTATAAACATCATAGATCAAAACATGGGGCTTATTGCAACTTTATAGTGGTCATCTAGTAGTTTGAGTGGTATGCCTCAAACTACCTAAGACTTAATGAAATTAGTATTTTATCTGTGTAGTATACTTGTTAGGTTTTTTTGATTGATAATGATCAAGGTCTTTCTTTCCTTCTAGAATTATATGTGATTCATATCTAGTTAATTATAATTACCTATAAATGTAATGTTTAATTATGTTTGAACATTTATATTCATACTACTCAGTCTTTCTAATTTGTCAAACTATACTCCTTAACTGCTTTTATTATAAAATCTACTTGTAAGTAAAAAATGTTATTGGAGGTTATATCATATCTTGAGGACATGGGTCTTACCTCGTGGGTTTCCATACCTTTTTAGGAGATTAGAGTGCGGCCAGACTCATGTCTGTGAGGAGGCCCGATTTGGAGATGAGTAGAGACTGATTGGTTGGTGTACTTTGGTTTAGAGTTATAGAGTCTTCCATGTACTCTTATGTCTGTGTATGGGGGTTGTATATCGTATACATCAACTCAATATTTTAGTTGTATACCGTGGGTTGTCTAGAAGTTGTAAATATTTGAACAACACTCTTTGTATACATTTTGTGTTTGAGACCACTAATCTCATGTAAAGTTACATGGTAAAGAAATATATGTGAAGTTGGATCTTTGTGCAAAACTTTCTTGGGATAAGTTTGGAAAATTTTATTCAATTTTAGTTTTGGTAGCATGGTTATTTAATGTCAAGATGCAGTTTTAGTTTCATGTAATCTCATTTAGCATGGCGGGTTGCCATATCTAGGAATAAAAGAAAAACTAAGAAAGAAAATCATAAATGGAATGTGTTAAGTTTTCAAAATGATAACATACTTCCATGAAGGGTAAGTTGCAAATAACTAAAAAAAAAAGTTCAAACATCATCATCTATATGATCTAAAATGAATAATTCTTTACAACATATTTAATTGACAAATTTGAATCAAACATGAATTTTTTTGCAACTTATCTATTATCTCTAAAGCTCTTAAGATTAGTCATTCATTAGAGATAAATTTTTCTAATGAAGCCCATCTAATTTAGGTTGGGGAACTGAGTGCACTTTCTAGGATTGGATGCTTGAGATATGTTCTTCTAAATGAGGAATCCACAATGATTGATTGAAAATGTTATTATTTTATGTAGCTTCTTCTTTTTGAATCTTTTTGGTAATGTGGCATTTCATCATCTTTATTATGATACATGATTTATGTGTGCTAATTTAGCACCTCTTTTCACAACCTTTTTAGTCATGTCACATTGAAATTCTTATCTTTATCCACTAAAAAGAAACAATTTGCTAGTTGCTTCCTTTTATCACAATTTAACTTAATCTCACCAAAATTATAAATTTCTTACGGACTCTGAAGACGAAACGAGCAGTTCAGCTGATTAGCTGATCATCTCAGCCAATCCATATGAGCAACTTTGTCATTCTATCCGAGCATCTCACATGATCCAGACACTCAATTCACTTGTTTTTATCGATCGGTTGGTATCGCCCCACCGCCGATCCTTGTCCAGATATTTCATTTTTATGGCGTGCCCCTTTACTCTCAAACGACCATTTTAGCGCTAAAGCGGAATTTTTCCCTCCCTAACCGAGCGGGTCAAGAAGCACCGACACCCAAGATCTAGGGTTACTAAATGCTGCCCTGACTCCCGCCCTTGCCAAACCTCCAACCGACTAGTTCATTCCCCAACCGATCAGTTGGCAATGCGCGGCCATTTCAAATCAGCAGCCACCAACCCCTTTTTGCCCACAACCCTATTTTAAAGCTCCCCTCCTTCTCCTATAAAAGGAGGGGCACTTCCTCCTCCCATGAACATCTTTTATATCATCTTTGTACTGGATTTCTGAGCAATCTTTCTTGCGTTCTTATGTTATTGTGTATTATTCATCAATAAAGATTGGTTTTTGCAAGCTAAGTGTTTGCTTCAATTGTTGTTCTTTTACTTTGCATTTTTAGATCTAGTTTATTTCTTCTTCTTCTTCTTCCATGGACTGGAGCAAGGAATTAAGCGTCGACCATTTCATTGTCTCTAGCCTAAGGATCCAATCCTTTAATAAGTCTAGACTATGGCTAGAACTCTTCTTCCCTCTGTCTCCTTTTTCTCTACAAGCATGAGTGAGTAGTTCTCTATCAAGGCAAGGGGAATAGCCCCTTAGCCATGGCTTAAATCGACTATTTCCTTAGAATGACTTCTAGATGGCTTTTGGTTCTAATAACCGTTGATATATCAAAGTAATTAATTGGTTGATCACATGTTAATCCAGCTGGATATGACCATGGAAATCCGAATTTAGAACAATAGAATCAATCGCATAGGGGTTCTTTTAAATGACCATGGATCTTTCCCTTTTGGGATGATGGATTAAGAAACATGAGTACCAGGATCAATGGGCTCATGTGGAGTCC
This sequence comes from Alisma plantago-aquatica, assembly GCA_963693085.1. Taxonomy (NCBI): domain Eukaryota; kingdom Viridiplantae; phylum Streptophyta; class Magnoliopsida; order Alismatales; family Alismataceae; genus Alisma; species Alisma plantago-aquatica. The sequence continues at coordinate 527,161,487 of OY856411.1, forward strand.
ATCTTTGGTGGATTTTTATTAATTCACATGCCTTCATCGTAATCATGATTTTAAGGGATTTAGTCTATTCTCGCCTAGGCTAAGGTGGTGAAAACCCCTAAAGCCTCAATTCTCTATCTCTTCATTTATTCTTATGTTTGATCTTCCCTCTTTACATTCTAGTATTTCATTCATATAGTTTGCTTGTACTAACAATCATCTCAATTTTCCTTGTGACAAGGTGAATCATTTCTTATTTAGTGCAATCTAGTTCTTATATTTTCTTTCTTTCCACTTTAGTGATAACCACCCATACCCCAAATCCAATCTTTACTTTCTGTTCTAAAAACAAAAATACCAAAAAGAAATAAAAAGTTCTTCAAAACCTTTGGGATTAGAGTTAACAATCTTAAAATCATTGTCCTTTGGGATCGACACTTTCTATACTGACCTTAATCGAAGAGTAGAAAAAGGATTAAAATCTAGGATAATTATCTTAGTGATTGTAGTGCACTTTGACGCATTAACAATTTGGCACCGTTGCCGGGGACAACAGATTGTTTTCTCGAACCCCAACAACTTTTGCAAAACCTTTTTTTTCATTTTTTCTATGCCTTCCGAATAACATTCTGGAATTGCCACTCCGCCTTCTTCCGAGTTTCCATTCTAGAAGTCCATTTTTTTTCACACGGTTAACTGTTTATTTTGTGCATGTGACGCCCGAATGTTGATTTTCAATCGTTTGATTCAGAGATAGATAAACTTTCCACCACCTAAATTGGAGGAAGAAGTATCTCATAGGATCAATCAGGCTTTAGCAGCTCAAAGTGAGAACATCTTAGCCGACCAAGCAGATAGAGAAGCCGCTCTATGAGCAGCCTACACGGCTGAACAAGAAACCCTCAAAGCCAATAGGAGGGAAGTGGAAAGGCAAAAATAATTGAAAGATTTTTCTGTTCCCAAATTTTCCTATACCCAACACCCAGTCGTTCCTCCCGACACCGTTGCCCCCCAATTCGAGATCCAAACTCAATGGATCACCATGATCCAAGAAAATCCTTTCTCAAGAAATAATGGGAAAAGTTGTGAAGATCACCTCCAAAGATTCATTGACCTTTACTCTTTGAACAAACTCCTAGGCATCTCTGAAGATGCCATCTTCCATTGATTGTTCAAGTACTCCCTCTTCGACCAAGCCAGTAGTTGGTACAACATCATGGAGAGTGAAGAACATGTCAGAACTTGGAAAGTTTAACAAAATAAGTTTCTTGAGAAATTGTACCCCCCTTCTCTCACCTATGAACTCAGGGGACAAATCACTCACTTTTCTATGTCCCCACGAGAATATCTAGGAGAAGCTTGGAAAAGGTTCAAAGACTTACTTAGGAAGTGCCCTCACCATGATATCTCTCAAGCCCAACTCATAGAGATTTTCTATTTTCGTGTTGATGATGATACCAAATTCTTTCTAGATTCCTCATATAGAGGAAATTTTATGCACCAAAGTCTGACTAGTGCATGGGAGGTGGTCAAACAAGCTTCTGAAACAAGGACTAGAAGGGGAATTGCTAGAATCCTTAAGGTAGCCATGGCTAAAGTTAATCCTGATATCCAAAGCATAGCAAAAAGCTTCAAATTAATTTCCCTAAAAGAAGATCGGTTAGAGTCATCCCTAGGAACCCTTAGGGAATTACCCCAACAAATAAAAGTCATGGACTCCCTATGTGGCATTTACCAAGGATACGATCACACAACCCTGCACTGTCAATACCTCTACAACACCCCCGTGCAACCAGAAATGGGACACCAACTAGAAGACCTCAACTCAATCCATACAATACCATGCCAAGGTTACTACAATCCCAACCAGACTAGAAACCATCCTATCTTCCAATATTAGAACCTTGCAGGTGCTGAAAACTGTAGCCAATTTTAATCCCAACAAAGGCCTCCCTACCCTCAAGGCAAAAATCGACCACCACCTAGATTCCCATATAACAACCAAAGGAACTTTGGGACCCAAGGAAACTATTGAGGAAATCACCCAAACCGACTACCATGTCAAGGATAAAAATTTCAAAACTTAAAATTTCCCCCTCAAAATCTCAATCAGCCACCTCCTCAACCGCCACCAAGTGTTCCAACTCCCACCCACTTAACTGATGAAAGGATAGCTGCCCTGGAACAAATCATCATTGCCCAACAAGCTCATCAAAAGGTGACTGATGCCCAGCTAGATTGCTTATTCAGCCAAAAGAAACCCCATGTCGGACCTTTTATAGGGCAGCCTGAAAACAAACCCAAACATCTTGAACAACTTAAGGTTGTCTCCACTCGTTCGGGAAAGGTACACTCCCCTCCCCCTCCAGAAAAACCTTTGGCTCCTCCTCTAGAATTTGAGGATGAGGACATGGTGGTCATTGAACCTGAAGCTACACCTAAACCAACCATTTCCGAAACCCCTCAGGAAGAAGCCGAAGATCCAATCTACAAGCCACAACCTCCCTACCAAGCCCCCCTCAAACAAACACAGCTTGAGGTCCTCTTCATGAAATTTAGGGATGCTATGAAAAAATTACATGTAGACATCCCCTTGATTCTTTGGAAGACATGTCCGCCTGGTCTGAGTACATGAAATCTCTTTTGACTAGGAGGTATGATACTAGAGAATACAATATTGTTAAACTTTTTAGGACCACTTCAGACATAATCCTAAGTAAGATGCCTAAAAAATAGAAGGACCCATGTTCTTTTGGAATAGGATGCTACTTGGGTGACAATACTTATAGAAAGGGCCTAGCTGATTTAGGAGCCAGTATATCCATAATGCCCTACAACCTTTGTAAAAGATTAGGATTCAACAACATGTTACCCACAGTGATGACTATCCAACTAGAGGACTCATCCATGACCAAACCCATGGGAATCATAGAAGACATTTCGATTAAGGTTGGAAAAGACGCCTATGTTCCATGTGATTTTTTTATCATGGACATAAAGGAAGATTTAGCTACCCTCTCAATTTTTAGACGTCCCTTCTTAGCCACTGCCTGAGCCCTGATAATGGTTAAGTCCGATACCATTATGTTAAGATTAGGGAAGCAAACCCTAGAGTTTAGGGTGTTTGAGAGCATGAAGGGGCCTAGTCTCGAGGAAGAGGTCAACCTTCTTGATTGCATTGATAAATTGTCCCAACTAAGGCAGGAATGGGAGTTAGTTGATGAACCCCTACACACAACCCTCATTATCCCCTCCAAATGTGATTCTACCAATGAACAATGAAATCAATTTAAGGCTCATTTAGATAACTTTGAGGAGATCTGTGATGCTGAAATTGAGGACCTTCAGATGATTTCCACCATAGAAGAAAAACCTGAACCGTAAAAGGCCCCAAAAATGAAGACTCTTCCCATAGGGTTGAAATGTGTCTTTCTTAGTGATTGTAGTGCACTTTGACGCATTAACAATTTGGCACCATTGCCGGGGACAACAGATTGTTTTCTCGAACCCCAACAACTTTTGCAAAACCTTTTTTTTCATTTTTTCTATGCCTTCCGAATAACATTCTGGAATTGCCACTCCGCCTTCTTCCGAGTTTCCATTCTAGAAGTCCATTTTTTTTCACACGGTTAACTGTTTATTTTGTGCATGTGACGCCCGAATGTTGATTTTCAATCGTTTGATTCAGAGATAGATAAACTTTCCACCACCTAAATTGGAGGAAGAAGTATCTCATAGGATCAATCAGGCTTTAGCAGCTCAAAGTGAGAACATCTTAGCCGACCAAGCAGATAGAGAAGCCGCTCTATGAGCAGCCTACACGGCTGAACAAGAAACCCTCAAAGCCAATAGGAGGGAAGTGGAAAGGCAAAAATAATTGAAAGATTTTTCTGTTCCCAAATTTTCCTATACCCAACACCCAGTCGTTCCTCCCGACACCGTTGCCCCCCAATTCGAGATCCAAACTCAATGGATCACCATGATCCAAGAAAATCCTTTCTCAAGAAATAATGGGAAAAGTTGTGAAGATCACCTCCAAAGATTCATTGACCTTTACTCTTTGAACAAACTCCTAGGCATCTCTGAAGATGCCATCTTCCATTGATTGTTCAAGTACTCCCTCTTCGACCAAGCCAGTAGTTGGTACAACATCATGGAGAGTGAAGAACATGTCAGAACTTGGAAAGTTTAACAAAATAAGTTTCTTGAGAAATTGTACCCCCCTTCTCTCACCTATGAACTCAGGGGACAAATCACTCACTTTTCTATGTCCCCACGAGAATATCTAGGAGAAGCTTGGAAAAGGTTCAAAGACTTACTTAGGAAGTGCCCTCACCATGATATCTCTCAAGCCCAACTCATAGAGATTTTCTATTTTCGTGTTGATGATGATACCAAATTCTTTCTAGATTCCTCATATAGAGGAAATTTTATGCACCAAAGTCTGACTAGTGCATGGGAGGTGGTCAAACAAGCTTCTGAAACAAGGACTAGAAGGGGAATTGCTAGAATCCTTAAGGTAGCCATGGCTAAAGTTAATCCTGATATCCAAAGCATAGCAAAAAGCTTCAAATTAATTTCCCTAAAAGAAGATCGGTTAGAGTCATCCCTAGGAACCCTTAGGGAATTACCCCAACAAATAAAAGTCATGGACTCCCTATGTGGCATTTACCAAGGATACGATCACACAACCCTGCACTGTCAATACCTCTACAACACCCCCGTGCAACCAGAAATGGGACACCAACTAGAAGACCTCAACTCAATCCATACAATACCATGCCAAGGTTACTACAATCCCAACCAGACTAGAAACCATCCTATCTTCCAATATTAGAACCTTGCAGGTGCTGAAAACTGTAGCCAATTTTAATCCCAACAAAGGCCTCCCTACCCTCAAGGCAAAAATTGACCACCACCTAGATTCCCATACAACAACCAAAGGAACTTTGGGACCCAAGGAAACTATTGAGGAAATCACCCAAACCGACTACCATGTCAAGGATAAAAATTTCAAAACTTAAAATTTCCCCCTCAAAATCTCAATCAGCCACCTCCTCAACCGCCACCAAGTGTTCCAACTCCCACCCACTTAACTGATGAAAGGATAGCTGCCCTGGAACAAATCATCATTGCCCAACAAGCTCATCAAAAGGTGACTGATGCCCAGCTAGATTGCTTATTCAGCCAAAAGAAACCCCATGTCGGACCTTTTATAGGGCAGCCTGAAAACAAACCCAAACATCTTGAACAACTTAAGGTTGTCTCCACTCGTTCGGGAAAGGTACACTCCCCTCCCCCTCCAGAAAAACCTTTGGCTCCTCCTCTAGAATTTGAGGATGAGGACATGGTGGTCATTGAACCTGAAGCTACACCTAAACCAACCATTTCCGAAACCCCTCAGGAAGAAGCCGAAGATCCAATCTACAAGCCACAACCTCCCTACCAAGCCCCCCTCAAACAAACACAGCTTGAGGTCCTCTTCATGAAATTTAGGGATGCTATGAAAAAATTACATGTAGACATCCCCTTGATTCTTTGGAAGACATGTCCGCCTGGTCTGAGTACATGAAATCTCTTTTGACTAGGAGGTATGATACTAGAGAATACAATATTGTTAAACTTTTTAGGACCACTTCAGACATAATCCTAAGTAAGATGCCTAAAAAATAGAAGGACCCATGTTCTTTTGGAATAGGATGCTACTTGGGTGACAATACTTATAGAAAGGGCCTAGCTGATTTAGGAGCCAGTATATCCATAATGCCCTACAACCTTTGTAAAAGATTAGGATTCAACAACATGTTACCCACAGTGATGACTATCCAACTAGAGGACTCATCCATGACCAAACCCATGGGAATCATAGAAGACATTTCGATTAAGGTTGGAAAAGACGCCTATGTTCCATGTGATTTTTTTATCATGGACATAAAGGAAGATTTAGCTACCCTCTCAATTTTTAGACGTCCCTTCTTAGCCACTGCCTGAGCCCTGATAATGGTTAAGTCCGATACCATTATGTTAAGATTAGGGAAGCAAACCCTAGAGTTTAGGGTGTTTGAGAGCATGAAGGGGCCTAGTCTCGAGGAAGAGGTCAACCTTCTTGATTGCATTGATAAATTGTCCCAACTAAGGCAGGAATGGGAGTTAGTTGATGAACCCCTACACACAACCCTCATTATCCCCTCCAAATGTGATTCTACCAATGAACAATGAAATCAATTTAAGGCTCATTTAGATAACTTTGAGGAGATCTGTGATGCTGAAATTGAGGACCTTCAGATGATTTCCACCATAGAAGAAAAACCTGAACCGTAAAAGGCCCCAAAAATGAAGACTCTTCCCATAGGGTTGAAATGTGTCTTTCATGATGATCTAGAACTGTGCCCCATCATCATAAATTCTAACCTTACCCTCGAACAAGAAAACAAACTTATGGGTGAACTTAGGAAAAAAGGAGTTGCTTTGGGGTACAAAATGACAGATCTAGTAGGAATAAATCAATCCATTTGCATCCACAAAATCCCTATGATAGACGACCGCAAACCTTCTCTAGATCCACAATGAAAACTCAACCCAAACATGAAGGAAGTTGTCCGTATGGAGGTGATTAAACTTTTGACTACAGGAATCATATATCCCATCTCTGACTCCCCATGGGTTAGCCCTATTCAAGTTGTTCCCAAAAAGGGAGGGACTACTGTCATTCGAAATGAGAATAATGAGCTCATTCCCACTCGCATCGTCACAGGGTGGAGAATGTGCATTGACTACAGGAAGCTCAACAAAGCAACTAGGAAAGACCACTTCCCACTTCCCTTCATAGACCAAGTTCGTGAACGCTTAGCCCATCAACAATACTTATATTATCTAGATGGCTACTCAGGATTTTATCAGATTTCTATCAATCCTGAAGATCAAGAGAAAACCACCTTCATATGTCCCTTTGGTACCTATGCTTTTAGATGAATTCCCTTTGGCTTGTGCAATGCACCAACCACCTTCCAACGGTGTATGTCAGCCATTTCTGCAGGATTGACCGAAATCATCATGGAAGTTTCCATGGATAACATATCCGTCTATGGAGAAAGCTTTAAATCATGCCTTAGAAATCTCACCCTTGTTCTTGACAGATGTATTGAGTCACACTTGGTCCTTAATTGGGAAAAGTGTCACTTCATGGTTAAGGAGGGCATCGTTCTTGGCCACAAGGTTAGCAACCAAGGCATAGAGGTCTACAAAGAACAAAAATCAAAGTGATCACCAAGCTTCCACCCCCAACCTTAGTCAAATACATCTGAGCCTTCTTAGGACATGCCAGTTTCTATCGGCGATTCATTCGTGACTTTTCCAAAATCACAAAACCTCTCACCAATCATCTTCAAAAGGAGGTTCCTTTCCTTTTTGATAAGGCATGCATGGATAGCTTTCTATGTTTGAAAAATGCTCTCACAACCACTCCAATCATTCGTGGACCAGATTGGGCCCTACCCATTGAAATCATGTGTGATGCTAGTGACTATGTTGAAGGTTCCATCTTAGAATAGTGCATTGATCAGAAACATCATGTCATATACTATGCATCAAAGACCTTAGATGAAGCTAAGTGAAATTACACTATGACTGAAAAGGAGATGCTATCCATTGTCTATGCATTTGATAATTTTTTCTCATACTTAGTTGGATATAAAGTTATTATCTACACTGACCATGCGGCCATCTGCTATCTCATGACCAAAAAGGATGCCAATCCCAGACTCATAAGATGGATTTTTCTATTGTAGGAGTTTGATCTAGAAATCTTAGACAAAAAGGGGTCTGAAAATGTCGTGGCTGATCACCTAAGTCGACTTAGATATAGCCCAGTCAATGAAATCCCCGTAAATGACTCTTTTCCTGATGACCAATTGCTAAAGTTAGACTCCCAATTTCCTTGGTTAGCAAATTTTGTAAATTATTTAGCTATCTGTGTATTGCATCCTGAGTACAAGGGACATTCTAAAGCTAAATTTTTACATGATGTAAAAAACTATTATTGGGAAAAACCTTACCTATTTAGACTTTGTGCTGACGGTATGTATCAGCGTTGTGTCTCTCAAGAAGAAGGTACTAATATTTTGGAACAATGTCATTCTGGCCCCTATGGTGGACACATGAGTTCCCAAAAAATAGCCAGAAAAGTCCTACAATGTGGTTTCTATTGGCCCACCATCTTCAAAGACTCATATGATTATGTGCTCTCATGTGACCAATGTCAAAGGACATGTAACATTTCCAAGCGTGACCAAATGCCCCTAACCTCTTGGTAGGAATTCAAGATTTTTGATGTCTGGGGGATCGACAACATGGGCCCATTTCCTTCTTCTTATGGGTTTGCTTACATTTTAGTCATAGTATGGGTTGAAGCCATACCCACTAAAACATGTGACTCCAAACCTGTTAAGAAACTCTTTAAAGACATTATCTTCCCTTGATTTGGAGTCCCTCACACCATCATTTCTGTCGGGGGATCCCATTTTTTGGAGAAATGTTTTGAGGCTCTATTGAAAAGATATGGAGTTTACCACAAAGTCTCCACACCTTACCATTCTCAAACTAGTGGGCAGGTTGAAGTATCCAACAGACAGATCAAATCCATTCTACAGAAAATTGTTGGATGCACTAGGAAGGATTGGGTGTTGAAAATCAATGACGCTCTGTGGGCATACCATACTGCCTACAAGACACCCATAGGCACCACCCCTTTCAGGTTGATTTATGGCAAATCATGCCATCTCCCAATAGAGTATGAACACAAGGCCAGCTGGGCCATCAAAACCCTAAATTTTGAACTTTCTAATGCTGGAGAAAATCATCTTCTCCAAATAAATGAACTGGACGAACTTAGAATTAGAGCTTATGAAAATGCGAGAATCTACAAGGATCGAATTAAACTTTGGCATGATGGTCACATAAAGTGCAAGGACATTAGAGAAGGCGACCAAGTTCTAGTATTTAATTCCAGACTAAGGCTTTTTCTTGGAAAGCTCAAATCCATATGGTATGGTCCCTACCTCATCAAGCGTGCCTATCCACATGGATCCTTCCTTCGTTAGGATAAAGTTTTGGGTGAATTTAAGGTTAATGGGCATCAAATTAAAAGATACATCACCACTGAAGACCTCCTCACTTCAAATACCAAAAAACACCCATCCTTGGAAGACCTCAACTTGACAGACTCTCAACCTACCATAGAATCACAATAAAGTGGTCTCTCATTTGTCGAGCCTCCGACGTTAAACAAGGTGCTTGTTGGGAGGCAACCCAACACTATCTTCCTTTTATTGCTTTTCCTTTACGTTGATATTTCATTATGTTCTCTTTTCTCCTTCTCTGACACTCCAACTGATCACCTCAGACAGCCAACCAATTGGTTGGGGATTCCTAAATAGTGGCCCTTCAGCAGCTCAAATGATTGGTTGTTGTATGACCCGATCGGTTGGATCCAATCAACATACCCTGAGCCAACTGTTGGTCGAACGTGAGGCATCCCGACTCCTCAGATCCTTCCCCACGAATGCATAAATCAACACCATGAACCGACTAGCTTGATCACCAGCTGATCGGTTCGGCACCCTTGGATGGCTATATAAACTCCCCCGGGCAAGCATCACCCTCACTCATTCCACTCTAACCAAGCCACCTCACTCAGCTGCCTGAGTTTCTCACCCACCTGAGCTCTTGCCCAACTGAGCGATCTGCTCCCAGCCGATCAAAGGAACTACCAACCGAGCGCTGACCTTCCCCAACAGACCGGTGGAGCTGCCAGTCGAGCACCTCCATAGCTCATTCGATCCATGTTTGCCTGAGAAGGAGACAGGGTAGGTTGGGGAGCTTGGGGGTCTCTAGGTAATAATTGGGCGAAGAGGAAGCTTGGTCGATGGCTGAGGGTGGTTTTGAAGACCTTAAATTGCCGAGAGGAAGGCTATGGTTCCCTCTGCAACAACACCATGGAGACGAAGAGCATGACCCAATCGGGTGTTTTGTCCCTCGTCCATGGAAGGCAATGAGTCATGGGTCAAAAGAACCGACATAAAGAGGCAAAGCCAAAGGAACAAGAATCGTGAGAAACGAAGCTCTGTGGAGGGAAAACAACATCGAGGGAGTGAGGGGTTGGGATAGCCGAACGGCCAAAGGAGTAAGACGACCCCTTGGCCGTCGGATCGAGGTCCAAATAAGTGACAGTCGTCTGATGCAAATAATGAGTGTGTGATAGGGTTAAATGAATAGACTTTAGGTGTTACGCATAACATAAATGAAATCAATGATATTAATTCAATAACTATAGTTACACTATATTAAGGCTTATAAAGTCAATTTGAGGGGCCAAATGAAGTTTAAATGGCACCAAATTTGAACCATTAGCTCACATTAATGTGTAGAGCGATGCTATGCAATTAGATTCTCGTTTCACTTATATTTTGGCCCTTAATTATTATTTGGTTATTAATGTGTATATTAATACATTAAAAGGGTGAAATAAAATGAAGAGGTTCTTTTAATGAAACCTTTGAGTGAAATTCGAGATATCCAACACATATGATTTCAATAATCATTAATCACCATAATACCATCTCTTCATGCATTATTATCCACATTGGAGGAGAGAGAAAGAAAAGAGTGTTATATCCTCTTTAATTAGTTCAATTTCACTTCATTACTCATTTCTTATCCAAAAAGCCATATTAACACTAACTTAACATTTTATCCACTCATTATCTCCCATTAATGAGAATTTTTCATATTTAGACCTCAATTACTACATTACATGGAACATTTGTGCAAAAACCCATTCATTAACATAAATGTGGGTAAATATGAATTTCCCCCTTAAGAAAAGCTCAAAACCCACATTGAGGCCAAAAATGATACAAAAGGTAGGGAAAATTATGAAAAAGGACCAGAAGGATATAAAAGAAAATAAAAGGTTGAGAAATGGGTAAATTGCAAGAAGAACCCTAAAATTGGGTAAATTGCAAATAGGACCTTGAAATTCAGTCTGCTACAACACTCCACCCCTTAAAGAGGATTTTGTCCCCGAAATCACAAGAAGAGCGAAGGGAGGGTGAGTGTGTAACATCCTAACCTTAATAAACTAGGTGGGTACTTCACAAGCTCTACACATGAGCCAAGTCTTACTAAGGTTTCCACCATACATGTACCCTTTTAACTCCATAATGGATTTTCGTCGTATTTATTATTATACCACTTGTGCCATATTATACTCACATTGTTGTAACAAGGATTTACATCTCAACATTATGTACAAAACATATGTATTTCCCTTATTTCTCCCATTAAGGGTTTAAAGTACAATTAGGGTTTACTAAGCAAATCTCAACATTTATTAATGTATTAGGTCAAAAAGATTAATAACATGAATTCATTCTCCATTAAACTCATAAAATCATCATGTAAAATTATCCCATATTATTTTGTAAGAAAAGGATAATATTATCCAACAAATTATTAAGTCTTCAACAATTCCAAATAATGCCACATTAAGTACTTATATCTATATTGCACCTTATCATAATATCTTTCTTTCTCATATTAATGACATCAATAATCATTTTCTCCTATTACACTCCATATTATGAATGATACACATTTAACATCACATTGGGCATTTATGCATATTCATGTGAATCCAATTACTCATTATCACATTTGAGTCATTATATGTATTTTAGTGAATAAGATGGAACACATTAAATATTAATGAATTCATTCATATACCAAGTTATGCTACGGTGATTAATGAGATGTATATTAAGGAACAATGTGATATGTCTTACATATATTTCGATAACATTATCACAAGGAGGTGATTATCATCCATTTATGTGTATCAAAGTATATTATGTGATGATGACACCTAATGTCACTAATGTATCATGAAAGGCATTAAGGGTGTATATATGTACATGTTGTCAAAGCTGGATGATTACATATTAGGGTTTAGGTGAACATGATCATTACATGTTAAAGGCATCCTTAGTGCGCATTAGTTCCGTTATCTTACCAACCATACCATGAGGGTGACTTAGTCAACATTATGTGTATTGACAATTATTGATGGGTAACTCATTATTATGTGCATCAAGAAAATGTTGGGGTTCAAGCATATGAACTACTCCTTAGATGAATTATTATGTATATTCATTTGTATATAAACAAACAAGATGAATTTACAAATATAATTTTTTTGTTCAACACTGAACATATAAGATTACTAATCTCTTACCTATGGAGTTAGGGTTTCCAAATTCTAGAGTAGCTAGATTTCAATGTATTGTCGGACTCCATCCCCCTAAAGAAGATTTCTTCCATGAAATCAGCAATTCTAAAATCCATCAAGGTATTAAAACTACTACTTCATTTAAAAGGGTTGACCTATTTAGTCAAACTAAGCTAGAGGTAAAAGAGAGCAAGTATAAATAAACCATGAATAAGATCCAACACTAAATTGTTTAACTAATCACCATTACTAAACCTCAAAGTCTAACATAGGGTATACTACCCCTAAACATGGAAATATAAACTCATATAAGGATATTATGGAACATAATGTGATCCTTTTTAGGTAAGAAAAGCATCATATATTAGGTTACTATAGATACTCAACAATGAGGTAATATGCCTAAAGGTATGCTATAACGAGCATTCCGTATCAGATCAGGCCAGGCCGGTGTCATATGAACTCAGGAGTCCCCATAAACCAAGCTTGTGGCACAGAGGAAAATTTTCCCAGCCCCCAAGTTCTGACCCTTTCTAGACACCATCACTTTCAACTTCTTTCCCCAGTAGATACTCAATAGACTAATCACCAAAAGTTTTATTAAAGATGTAGCTAATATGAAACTATTGTAGTTCTATATCAACCTTTTGTCATGGTTCAATTCTAGTATGAGCTAAGGAAACTATATGAGATAAGGTTTTCTAACTAAGGAGATAAATTGAATTAGTCAAGACTCTGACTACCATGATGCTCTGATACCATGCTGTAAAGAGTAGGAATCACCCCAACTCTCTACTAAAAATATGGTAAACAAAAACACCAATTGAGTAGCAATGGAGACTATATTCAGAATGTATAAAGAGTACTTTACAAAAATATCTCAAAAGGGGTACACATTTATATAAAATGAGGATCTAGGTAGAGGAAGACTAAACCAAAATAACATTGTCTCCAAATAAAACAACATATCATATGTAGCTAAGTCCAAGATAGTTGGTTGAACTCCACATCCCTAGCCTTAGGTTGGTTCACCAAGCTATAATTTTGAACTCTCATCCTATACCAGGGTGGTTGGGATCACCCAGCAAGAGAGAGAAAAAGTATGCATTATTTAAAAGGAATAAGGACAAATAATGAACAACATTGCATAATAAAAGATTAACTATACTATGAGGGTCAAAAGTATGAGGCAAGTAACACAATAAAGAATTTCTTCCAAGTAAAATAGTAATAAGTTGCATGTATGATTAAATGTGACTATATTTAACTAATATAGGGCTGAGGCACCTACCTAACCTCAACCTCTAGGTGAGGGAGAATTTACACATTCCCAAGCACCCAAAAATATTTATAAAGTGGGGAGAATTTCCACATTCCCCTGGGGAGAATTATCACATTCCCCTAGGGTGAAATTACACATGCCCTCTATGGGTGGTTGTACAGATGTACACTATATTAGTTAATTAGTCAGTTTCATCATCATGCTAAATAATTCATTTGGCAGAGTGAAAATATAAACAATATTGCACCATAGAAAATGGGAATAAATCCCAACAAGTAATCCTATTAAGTAAGTCAAAATTGGCAATTCAAGTAATATCCAAGTATTTCAATAAAGGAGCCAGCATAGGCATTAGAAGAATGAAATAATGAAAAGAGACAAATAAAGGCATTAGAAGGATTCCAAGGCTAACAAATTAGGAATACGGGGTTGGATAAGATCCCAACTGAAGAATAGGTATATTTGCACATTCATACATTCCACACATATATAATAGGGATTACATTCATAAATAGGGTCGACATACCTTATTTGATTCGTTACCATCACATTCACCAATTTATTGTGTCCAATTCCATTTTCCCTAGTTATAAACATATCACATGTATTAGCATGTATAAAGCATAAAGTATAAGAAAACCAATTTTAAACATTTTGAGGAAACCTTCGATTTAGGACTCAAGACCAAGACCAAAAGCTTATTTGACTTTCACTGATTAAGAAAATATATCTAATTTCTTAATTTGAAGTGAAGATGGATTAATTACATATTTTTGAACACTTTATATAATCAAAAGGGTAACCAAGGCAAACTTCAAAATAGGAATCCAAAACATGACTCAAAAACCATACATTTGGATTCTACTCAAAGAATCCTTTCCATAGACTATTTATCTGAATGTTTCTCACCACTGATCAATTTATTATGAATTAAATGAAATAACCCAATCATAATTTGAGAAAATGCCACATAGGCTAAAAAAGAACTTTCAAAGAGCGGGCCATAGAGCCGGACCCATGATGGCATGGGCCAATCAGATATGGCCAAGTCAGCCAGTCCACGCTCGTGTGGACTCAGTCAAAGGGTGATTGAGTAAGGGGTGCTTTTACCAAAATACCCATGCGAGTTAATAGAATCAATCAGAATCGCAAGGACCCTATGGTAATTTATAAATTATCAAGTAACCGTGACAGGAAATCAAAAGAAGAGCTCAAATGCATAAAGTACCCTTATTGGTTTAATCTAATCGATTAGTGGTCATGGATGTCTTTGTCATTTTGCGACCAGGCTTCTTCCATCCCTGCCATGTGACGAACAACTCTCTGGAGCTCGGACTCTAGACTCTAGCTTGCACATGCTTGTGAGATGGCTTGAACAGGGAATGGGACTATGTTCCCTAACGTCTTGTAGTTACGGGGAACCTCCAAAGTGGGTATCTGCGAGCCCCAGGTCACCGGAAGAAGCTCGAAATAGAGGAGGTAATTGGGGACCCAAACCAAGAGCAGAAGCCAAAACATGAGAAATTGAGGGTCGGTACATGTCCATGAATGAAGTGTGATCCCAAAGCACTGGTTTGTGAGGGTGGAGGTGTACTAGGGTAGACAAGAGACAAGCTTCAGCGAGGTCTGAGGTCAAACTACAGGATGGGGCGTTCTAGGCTTTCACGAGGGAAAATGGGACCGGGAAGAGGAAGAACTGGCGTTGAGGGTGCTCACCGAGCTTGCAATTGAACTACATGTGGAGGAGAAGCTGATGCCATGGACGAGTTCACCGGAGTAGGAGATGTGGTAGGTCGAGGAGATTGGGGATCTCTAGGTAACAATTGGACGAAGCGGAAGCTTGGTCGATGGGTGAGGGTGGTTTTGAAGACCTTAAATAGTCGGGAGGAAGGCTATGGTTCCCTCTGCAACAACGTCGTGGAGACGAAGAGCATGACCCAAATGGGTGTTTTGTCCCTCGTCCATGGAAGGAAATGAGTCGTGGTTCAAAAGAACTGGCATGAAGAGGCAAAGCCAAAGGAACAAGAATCGTGAGAAACGAAGCTTTGTGGTGGGAGGGAGTGAGGGGTCGGGATAGCCAAACGGCCAAAGGAGGAAGATGACCCCTTGGCCGTCAGATCAAGGTCCAAAGAAGTGACAACCGTCCGATGCAAATAATGAGCATGTGACAGGGTTAAATGAACATATTGTAGGCGTTACGCATAACATAAATGAAATCAATGATATTAATTCAATAACTATAGTTACACTATATTATGGCAGATAAAGTCAATTTAAGGGGTCAAATGAAGTCCAAATGGCACCAAATTTGAGCCATTATCTCACATTAATGTCAAGAGTGATACTATGCTATGAGATTCTCGTTTCACTTATAGTTTGGCCCTTAAAAACTATTTGTCTATTAATGTGTATATTAATACATTAAAAGGGTGAAATAAAATGAAGAGGTTCTTCTAATGAAACCTTTGCGTGAAATTTGAGATATCCTACACATATGATTTCAATAATCATTAGTCAACATAATACCATCTTTTCATGCATTATTATCCACTTTGGAGGAGAGAGAAAGAAAAGAGTGTTATATCCTCTTTAATTAATTCAATTTCACTTCATTACTCATTTCTTATCCAAAAAGCCATATTAACACTAAGTTTACATTATCCACTCATTATCTCCCACTAATGGGAATTTTTCATATTTAGACCTCAATTATTACATTACTAGGAACATTTGTTTAAAAACCCATTCATTAACATAAATGTGGGTAAATATGAATTTCCCCCTCAAGAAAAGCTCAAAACCCACATTGAGGCCAAAAATAATACAAAAGGTATGAAAAATTATGAAAAAGGTCCAGAAGGACATAAAAGAAAATAAAAGGTCGAGAAATGGGTAAATTGCAAGAAGAACATAGAAATTGGGTAAATTGCAAAAAGGACTTTGAAATTCGGTCTGTTATAACACTCCACCCCTTAAATAGGATTTCGTCCCCGAAATCACAAGAAGAGCAAAGGGAGGGTGAGTGTGTAACATCCCTACCTCAAGCAACTAGGTGGGTACTTCACAAGCTCTACACATGAGCCAAGTCTTACTAAGGTTTCCACCATACGTGTACCCTTTTAAATCCATAATGTATTTGCCTCGTATTTATTATTCTACCACTTGTGCCATATTATACTCACATTGTTGTAACAAGGATTTACATCTCATCATTATGTACAAAACATATGTATTTCCCTTATTTCTCCCATTAAGGGTTTTAAGTACAATTAGGGTTTACTAAGCAAATCCCAACATTTATTAATGTATTAGGTCAAAAACTTTAATAACATGAATTAATTCTCCATTATACTCATAAAACCATCATGTAGAATTATCACATATTATTTTTTAAGAAAAGGATAATATTATTCAATAAATTATTAAGTGTACAACAATTCCAAATAATGCCACATTAATTACTTATATCTATATTGCACCTTATCATATTATCTTTCTTTCTCATATTAATGACATCATTAATCATTTTCTCCTATTACACTCCATATTATGAATTACACACATTTAACATCACATTGGGCATTTATGCATATTCATGTGAATCCAATTACTCATTATCACATTTGAATCATTAAATGTATTTTAGTGAATAAGATGGAACACATTAAATATTAATGAATTGATTCATACACCAAGTTATGCTAAGGTGAATAATGAGATGTATATTAAGGAACAAGGTGATATGCGTTACATATATCTTGATAAGTTTTTCACAAGGAGGTGATTATCATCCATTTATGTGTATCAATGTATATTATGTGATGATGACACCTACTGTCACTAATGTATCATGAAAGGCATTAATGGTATATATATGTATATGTTGTCAAGGATGGATGATTACATATTAGGGTTTAGGTCAACATGATCATTACATGTTAAAGGCATCCTTAGTGTGCATTAGTTCCATTATCTTACCAACCATACCATGAGGGTGACTTAGTCAACATTATGTGTATTCACAATTATTGATGGGTAACTCATTATTATGTGCTTGATGGGTAACTCATTATTATGTGCATCAAGAATATGTTGGGGTTCAAGCATATGAACTACTCCTTAGATGAATTATTATGTATATTCATCTGTATATAAACAAACAAGATGAATTTACAAATATAATTTGTTTGTTCAACACTGACCATATAAGCTTACTAATCTCTTATATATGGAGTTAGGGTTTCCAAATTCCAGAGTAGCTAGATTTCAATGTATTGTGGGACTCCATCCCCCTAAAGAGGATTTTGTCCATGAAATCAGCAATTCTAAAATCCATCAAGGTATTACAACTACTACTTCATTTAAAAGGGTTGACCTGTTAAGTCAAACTAAGCTAGAGGTAAAAGAGAGAAAGTTTAAATAAACCATGTATAATATCCAACACTTAATTGTTTTACTAATCACCATTATTAAACCTCAAAGTCTAACATACGGTATACTACCCCTAAACATGGAAATCTAAACTCATATAAGGATCTTATGGAACATAAGCTGATCCTTTTTCGGTAAGCAAAGCATCATATATTTGGTTACTATAGATACTAAACAATGAGGTAATATGCCTAAAGATATGCTATTCTGAGCATTCTCTATCAGATCAGGCCAGGCCAGTGTCATATGAACTCGGGAGTCCCCGTAAACCAAGCTAGTGGTGCAGAGGAAATTTTTGCCAACCGACAATTTATGACACTTTCTAGACACCATCACTTTCAACTTCTTGCCCTAGTAGCTACTGAATAGACTAATCACCAAAAAGTTGATTAAAGATGTAGCTAATATGAAACTATTATAGTTATAGATCAACCTTTTATCATGGGTCAATTCTAGTATGAGCTAAGGAAACTATATGAGATAAGGTTTTCTGACTAAGGAGACAAATTGAATTAGTCAAGACTCTTACTACCATGATTCTCTAATACCATGCTGTAAAGAGTAGGAATCACCCCAACTCTCTACTAAAAATATGGTAAACAAAAACACCAATTGTGTAGCAGTGGAAGTTAAACTTTGACTATATTCAGAATGTATAAACAGTACTTTACAAAAATATCTCAAAAGGGGTAAAACTTTATACAAAACGAAGATCTAGGTAGAGGATGACTAAACCAAAACAACATTGTCTCCAAATAAAACAACATAACATATGTAGCTGAGTCCAAGCTAGTTGGTTGAACTCCACATCCCTAGCCTTAGGCTGGTTCACCAAGCTTTAGTTGTGAACTCTCATCCTATACCTCGATGGTTGGGATCACCCAGCAAGAGAGAGAAAAAGTATGTGTTATTCAAAATGAATAAGGATAAATAATGAACAACATTGCATAATAAAATATTCACTATAATATGAGGGTCAAAAGTATGAGGCAAGTAACACAATAAAGAATTTCTGACAAGTTAAACAGTAATAAGTTTCGTGAATGATATAATGTGACTATATTAAACTAATATAGGGCTGAAGCACCTACCTAACCTCAACCTCTAGGTGAGGGAGAATTTACACATTCCCAAGCACCTGAAAATATTTATAAAGTGGGGAGAATTTCCACATTCCCCCGGGGAGAATTATCACGTTCTCCTCAGGGTGAAATTACACATGCCCTCTATGGGTGGTTGTACATATGTACACTATATTAGTAAATTAGTCATTTTCATCATCATGCTAAATAATTCATTTGGCATAGTAAAAATATAAACAATATTGCATCGTAGCAAATGGGAATAAACCCAACAAGTAATCCAATTAAGTAAGCCAACATTGGCAATTCAAGGAATATCCAAGTATTTCAATAAAGGAGCCAACATAGGCATTAGAAGAATGAAATAATGAAAAGAGCCAAATAAAGGCAATAGAAGGATTCCAAGGCTACCAAATTAGGAATGTGGGGTTGGATAAAATCCCAACTGAAGAATAGGTATACTTTCACATTCATACATTCCACACATATATAATAGGGATCACATTCATAAATAGGGTCCACATACCTTATTTTGATTCATTACCATGACATTCACCAATTGATTGTGTCCAATTCCATTTTCCCTAGTTATAAATATATCACATCTATTAGCATGTATAAATCATAAATTATAAGAAAACCCATTTTACACTTTTTGAGGAAACCTTCGATTTAGGACTGAAGACCAAGACTAAAAGCTTACTTGAGTTTCACTGATTAAGAAAATATATCTTATTTTGTAATTTGGAGTTAAGATGGATTAAATACATATTTTAGAACACTTTATATAATCAAAAGAGTATACAAGGAAAACTTTAAAAAAGGAATCTGAAACATGGTAAAAAATCATAAATCCGGATTCTACTCGAAAAATCCTTTCCAGAGACTACTTATTCAAATTTTTCTCACCAATGATCGATTTATTATGAATTAAATTAAATCAACCAATCATAATTCGAGAAAATGTCACACAGGCTAAAACGAAACTTTCAAAGTGCACGCCACTGAGCCAGACCCACGTTGGAATGGGCCATCAGATTTGGCGTAGTCAGCTAGTCTGCGCTCGCGTGGACTTAGTCAAAGGGCGATTGAGTAAGGGGTGCTTTTATCAAAATACCCATATGAGTTAATCGAATCAATCAGAATCGCAAGGACCCTATGGTAATCCATTAATTATCTAGTAACTGAAGAAGATCTGAAATGCCTAAAGTACCCTTGCCAATTTAATCAAATCGATTAGCGGGCATGGACTTCTTTGTCATTTTACGACCAGGCTTCTTCCAGCCCTGCCATGTCACGAACAACTCTCTGAAGTTTGGACTCTAGACTCCATATTGCACATGCCTATGATCTGGCTTGAATAGAGAATGGGACTATGTTCCTCAATGACTCGCGGTTATAGGGAACTCCCAAAGTGGGTATTTGCAAGCCCTAGGTCATAGGAAGAAGCTCGAAATAGAGGAGGTAGTTGCGGACCCAAACCAAGAGCACAAGCCAAAACTCAAGAAATTGAGGGTTGATACATGTCCGCGAAAGAAGCGTGAGCCAAAAGCACTAGTTTGTGAGGGAAGAGGTGCAATGGGGCGGAGAAGACACAAGAGCCAACAAGGTCTGAGGTCAAACTACAGGTTGGGGTGTTCGAGGCTTTCATGAGGGAAAATGAGATCGGGAAAAGGAAGAACAGATGCTGAGGGTGCTCACCGAGCTCGCAATTAAATTAGATGTGAAGGAGAAGTAGATGACACGTAGTTCTCCAGAGAAGGATATGGGGTAGGTCAAGGAGCTTGGGGGTTTCTAGGTAACAATTGGGCGAAGAGGAAGCTTGGTCGATGGCTAAGGGTGTTTTGAAGACCCTAAATAGCCGAGAGGAAGGCTATGGTTCCCTCTGCAACAACACCGTGGAGACAAAGAGCACAACCTGATTTGGTGCTTTGTCCCTCATCCACTGAACATGACGAGTCATGGGTTAAAAGAACCGGCACGAAGAGGAAAAGCCAAAGAAACAAGAATTGTGAGAAACAGAGCTCTGTGCAGGGAAAACGACATCGAGGGAGTGAGGGGACGGGATTGCCGAATGGCCAAAGGATAAAGACGACCTCTTGGCCGTCGGATCGGGGCCCAAATAAGAGACAACCATCCAATGTGAATAATGAGCACGTGACAGGGTTAAATGAATAGACTTTAGGCGTTATGCATAACATAAATGAAATCAATGATATCAATTCAATAACTATAATTACACTATATTAAGGCTTATAAAATTAATTTGAGGGGTCAAATGAAGTACAAATGACACCAAATTTGAACCATTAGCTCACATTAATGTCTAGAGTGATGCTATGTAATTAGATTCTTGTTTCACTTTTATTTCGGCCCTTAATTACCATTTGGCTATTAGTGTGTATATTAATACATTAAAAGGGTGAAATAAAATGAAGAGGTTCTTTTAATGAAACATTTGAGTGAAATTTGAGATATCCAACACATATGATTTCAATAATCATTAATCACCATAATACCATCTCTTCATGCATTATTATCCACATTGGAGGAGAGAGAAAGAAAAGAGTGTTATATCCTCTTTAATTAATTCAATTCCACTTCATTACTCCTTTCTTATCCAAAAAGCCATATTAACACTAAGTTAACATTATCCACTCATTATCTCCCATTAATGGCAATTTTGCATATTTAGACCTCAATTATTACATTACTTGGAACATTTGTGCAAAAACCCATTCATTAACATAAATGTGGGTAAATACAAATTTCCCCCTCAAGAAAAGTTCAAAACCCACATTGAGGCCAAAAATGATACAAACGTAGGGAAAATATATCTAATTTCTTAATTTGGAGTTAAGATTGATTAATTACATATTTTTGAACACTTTATATAATCAAAAGGGTAACCAAGGCAAACTTTAAAATACGAATCCAAAACATGACTCAAAAACCATACATTTGGATTCTACTAAAAAAATCCTTTCCATAGACTATTTATCTGAATTTTTCTCACCAATGATCGATTTATTATGAATTAAATGAAATAAACCAATCATAATTTGAGAAAATGCCACATAGGCTAAAAAGGAACTTTCAAAAAGCGGGCCATAGAGCCGGACCCATGCTGACATGGACCAATCAGATTTGGCCCAGTCAGCCAGTCCGCGCTCGCGTGTACTCCGTCAAAGGGTGATTGAGTAAGGGGTGCTTTTACCAAAATACCCATGCGAGATAATCGAATCAATCCGAATCGCAAGGACCCTATGGTAATTTATAAATTATCAAGTAACCGTTCAGGAAATCAAAAGAAGAGTTGAAATGCATAATGTACCCTTATTGGTTTAATCTAATCGATTAGTGGTCATGGACGTCTTTGTTATTTTGTGACCAGGCTTCTTCCATCCCTGCCATGTGACGAACATCTCTCTAGAGCTGGGACTCTAGACTCTAGCTTGCACATGCTTGTGAGATGGCTTGAACAGAGAATGGGACTATGTTCCCTGACATCTCGTAGTTATGGGGAACCTCCAAAGTGGGTATCTGCGAGCCCCAGGTCACTGGAAGAAGCTCGAAATAGAGGAGGTAGCTGGGGACCCAAACCAAGAGCTCAAGGCAAAACTCAATAAATTGAGGGTCGGTACATGTCCATGAATGAAGTGTGATCCCAAAGCATTGGTTTGCGAGGGTGGAGGTGCACTAGGGTAGAGAAGAGACAAGCTTCAGCGAGGTCTGAGGTCGAACTATAGGATGGGGCGTTCAATGCTTTGGCGAGGGAAAATGAGACCGGGAAGAGGAAGAACATGCATTGATGGTGCTCACCGAGCTTGCAATTGAACTGGATGTGGAGGAGAAGATGATGACATGGACGAGTTCACCGAAGTAGGAGACGGGGTATGTCGAGGAGATTGGGGATCTCAAGGTAACAATTGGACGAAGAGGAAGCTTGGTCGATGGGTGAGGGTGGTTTTGAAGACCTTAAATAGCCGAGAGGAAGGCTATGGTTCCCTCTACAACAACACCATGGAGACGAAGAGCACGACCCAATTGGGTGTTTTGTCCCTCGTCCATGGAAGGTGATGAGTCATGGGTCAAAAGAACCGACACGAAGAGGCAAAGCCAAAGGAACAAGAATCGTGAGAAACGAAGCTTTGTGGAGGGAAAACGACATCGAGGGAGTGAGGGGTCGGGATAGCCGAACGACCAAAGGAGGAAGATGACCCCTTGGCCATCGGATCGAGGTCCAAATAAGTGAAAAATGTCTGATGCAAATAATGAGCATGTGATAGGGTTACATGAACCGACTTTAGGCGTTACGCATAACATAAATGAAATCAATGATATTAATTTAATAACTATAGTTACACTATATTAAGGCTGATAAAGTCAATTTAAGGGGTCAAATGAAGTCCAAATGGCACCAAATTTGAACCATTATCTCACATTAATGTCGAGAGTGATACTATGCTATGATATTCTGGTTTCACTTATATTTTGTCCCTTAAATAATATTTGTCTATTAATGTGTATATTAATACATTAAAAGGCTGAAATAAAATGAAGAGGTTCTTTTAATGAAACCTTTGAGTGAAATTTGAGATATCCTACACATATGATTTCAATAATCATTAGTCACCATAATACCATCTTTTCATGCATTATTATCCACTTTGGAGGAGAGAGAAAGAAAAGAATGTTATATCCTCTTTAGTTAATTCAATTCCACTTCATTACTCATTTCTTATCCAAAAAGCCATCTTAACACTAAGTTTACATTATCCACTCATTATCTCCCACTAATGGGAATTTTGCATATTTAGACCTCAATTATTACATTACTTGGAACATTTGTGCAAAAACCCATTCATTAACATAAATGTGGGTAAATATGAATTTCCCCCTCAAGAAAAGCTCAAAACCCACATTGAGGCTAAAAATAATACAAAAGGTACGAAAAATTATGAAAAAGGTCCAGAAGGACATAAAAGCAAATAAAAGGTTGAGAATTAGGTAAATTGTAAGAAGAACAAAGAAATTGGGTAAATTGCAAAAACGACTTTGAAATTCAGTCTGTTATAACACTCCACCCCTTAAATAGGATTTCGTCCCCGAAATCACAAGAAGAGCAAAGGGAGGGTGAGTGTGTAACATCCTAATCTCAAGCAACTAGGTGGGTACTTCACAATCTCTACACATGAGCCAAGTCTTACTAATGTTTCCACCATACATGTACGCTTTTAAGTCCATAATGTATTTGCCTCATATTTATTATTCTACCACTTGTGCCATATTATACTCACATTGTTGTAACAAGGATTTACATCTCAACATTATGTACAAAACATATGTATTTCCCTTATTTCTCCCATTAAGGGTTTTAATTACAATTAGGGTTTACTAAGCAAATCCCAACATTTATTAATGTATTAGGTCAAAAACCTTAATAACATGAATTAATTCTCCATTATACTCATAAAACCATCATGTAGAATTATCACATCTTATTTTTAAGAAAAGGATAATATTATTCAACAAATTATTAAGTCTACAACAATTCCAAATAATGCCACATGAATTACTTATATCTATATTGCACCGTATCATATTATCTTTCTTTCTCATATTAATGACATCATTAATCATTTTCTCCTATTACACTCCATATTATGAATTACACACATTTAACATCACATTGGGTATTTATGCATATTCATGTGAATCCAATTACTCATTATCACATTTGAGTCATTATTTGTATTTTAGTGAATAAGATGGATAACATTAAATATTAATGAACTGATTCATATACCAAGTTATGCTAAGGTGAATAATGAGATGTATATTAAGGAACAAGGTGATATGCCATACATATATTTCGATAAATTTTTCACAAGGAGGTGATTATCATCCATTTATGTGTATCAAAGTATATTATGTGATGATGACACCTAAAGTCACTAATGTATCATGAAATGTATCAAATTTCGATAAATTTCGATAAATTTTTCACAAGGAGGATGATTACATATTAGGGTTTAGGTCAACATGATCATTACATGTTGAAGGCATCCTTAGTGTGCATTAGTTCAATTTCTTACCAACCATACCATGAGGGTGACTTAGTCAACATTATGTGTATTCACAATTATTGATGGGTAACTCATTATTATGTGCATCAAGAATATGTTGGGGTTCAAGCATATGAACTACTCCTTAGATGAATTATTATGTATATTCATTTGTATATAAACAAACAAGATGAATTTACAAATATAATTTGTTTGTTCAACACTGACCATATAATCTTACTAATCTCTTATATATGGCGTTAGGGTTTCCAAATTCCAGAGTAGCTAGATTTCAATGTATTGTGGGACTCCATCCCCCTAAAGAGGATTTTGTCCATGAAATCATTAATTCTAAAAGCCATCAAGGTATTAAAACTACTACCTCATTTAAAAGGGTTGACATGTTAAGTCAAACTAAGCTAGAGGTAAAGGAGAGCAAGTTTAAATAAACCATGTATAAGATCTAACACTTAATTGTTTTACTAATCACTGTTACTAAAACTCAAAGTCTAACATACGGTATACTACCCCTAAACATGGAAATCTAAACTCATATAAGGATCTTATGGAACATAAGGTGATCCTTTTTTGGTAAGCAAAGCATCATATATTTGGTTACTATAGATACTGAACAATGAGGTAATATGCCTAAAGATATACTATTCCCAGCATTCCGTATCAGATCAGGTCAGGCCAGGCCAATATCATATGAACTCGGGAGTCCCCGTAAACCAAGCTAGTGGTGTAGAGGAAATTTTTGCCAGCCCCCAATTTCTGACCCTTTCTAGACATCATCACTTTCAACTTCTTGCCCTAGTATCTACTCAATAGACTAATCACCAAAAAGTTGATTAAATATGTAGCTAATATGAAACTATTATAGTTCTAGATCAACCTTTTGTCATGGGTCAATTCTAGTATGAGCTAAGGAAACTATATGAGATAAGGTTTTATGACTAAGGAGACAAATTGAATTAGTCAAGACACTGACGACCATGATTCTCTGATACCTTGTTGTAAAGAGTAGGAATCACCCCAACTCTCTACTAAAAATATGGTAAACAAAAACACCAATTGTGTAGCAACAGAAGTTAAACTTTGACTATATTCAAAATGTATAAAGAGTACTTTACGAAAATATCTAAAAAGGGGTAAAACTTTATACAAAATGAAGATCTAGGTAGAGGATGACTAAACCAAAACAACATCATCTCCAAATAAAACAACATAACATATGTAGCTGAGTCCAAGCTAGTTGGTTGAACTCCACATCCCTAGCCTTAGGCTGGTTCACCATGCTTCAACTGTGAACTCTCATCCTATACCTCGGTGGTTGGGATCACCCAGCAAGAGAGAGAAAAGGTATGTGTTATTCAAAAGGAATAAGGATAAATAATGAACAACATTGCATAATAAAAGATTCACTATACTATGAGGGTCAAAAGTATGAGGCAAGTAACGCAATAAAGAATTTCTTCCAAGTTAAATAATAATAAGTTCCATGCTTGATATAATGTGACTATATTAAACTAATATAGGGCTGAAGAACCTACCTAACCTCAACCTCTAGGTGAGGGAGAATTTACACATTCCCAAGCACCTAAAAATATTTACAAAGTGTGGAGAATTTCCACATTCCCCTGGGGAGAATTATCACGTTCTCCTCAGGGTGAAATTACACATGCCCTCTACGGGTGGTTGTACATATGTACACTATATTAGTTAATTAGTCATTTTCATCATCATGCTAAATAATTCATTTGGCATAGTGAAAATATAAACAATATTGCATCATAGAAAATGGGAATAAAGCCCAACAAGTAATCCAATTAAGTAAGCCAACATTGGCTATTCAAGAAATATCCAAGTATTTCAATAAAGGAGCCAACATTGGCATTAGAAGAATGAAATAATGAAAAGAGCCAAATAAAGGCAATAGAAGGATTCCAAGGATACCAAATTAGGAATGTGGGGTTGGATAAAATCCCAACTGAAGAATAGGTATATTTGCACATTCATACATTCCACACATATATAATAGGGATCACATTCATAAATAGGGTCCACATACCTTATTTTGATTCATTACCATCACATTCACCAATTGATTGTGTCCAATTCCATTTTCCCTGGTTATAAACATATCACATGTATTAGCATGTATAAATCATAAAGTATAAGAAAACCCATTTTACACCTTTTGAGGAAACATTCGATTTTGGACTCAAGACCAAGACCAAAGCTTACTTGAGTTTCACTGATTAAGAAAATATATCTTATTTCATAATTTCGAGTTAAGATGGATTAAATACATATTTTAGAACACTTTATATAATAAAAAGAGTATACAAGGAAAACTTTAAAAAAGGAATATGAAACATGATAAAAAAATCATAAATCTGGATTCTACTCAAAAAATCCTTTCCGGAGACTATTTATTCAAATTTTTTTGACCAATGATCGATTTATTATGAATTAAATTAAATCAACCAATCATAATTCGATAAAATGTCACACTGGCTAAAAAGAAACTTTCAAAGTGTGGGCCACAGAACCGAACCCACGCTGGAATGGGCCAATCAGATTTGGCCCAGTCAGCTAGTCTGCGCTAGATTGGACTCAGTCAAAGGGCGATTGAGTAAGGGGTGCTTTTATCAAAATACCCATGCGAGTTAATCGAATCAATCAGAATCACAAGGACCCTATGGTAATTCATTAATTATCAAGTAACTGAAGAAGAGTTGAAATGCCTAAAGTACCCTTGCCAGTTCAATCAAATCGATTAGCGGGCATGGACGTCTTTGTCATTTTATGACCAGGCTTCTTCCAGCCCTGTCATGTCGTGAACAACTCTCTGAAGTTGGGACTCTAGACTCCATCTTGCACATCCTTGTGAGTTGGATTGAATAGAGAATGGGACTATGTTCTTCAATGACTGGCGGTTATGGGGAAGTCCCAAAGTGGGTATTTGTGAGCCCGAGGTCACAAGAAGAAGCTCGAAATAGAGGAGGTAGTTGGGGACCCAAACCAAGAGCACAAGACAAAACTCAAGAAACTGAGGGTCGATACATGTCTGCGAATGAAGCGTGAGCCAAAAGCACTAGTTTTTGAGGGCAGAGGTGCACTGGGGCAGAGAAGAGACAAGAGCCAACAAGGTCTGAGGTCAAACTACAGGTCGGGGTGTTCGAGGCTTTCATGAGGGAAAATGAGATCGGGAAAAGGAAGAACAGACGTTGAGGGTGCTCACCGAGCTCACAATTGAATTGGATGTGAAGGAGAAGTAGATGCCACATCATTCTCCAGAGAAGGATATGGGGTAGGTCGGGGAGCTTGGGGGTCTCTAGGTAACAATTGGGCAAAGAGGAAGCTTGGTCGATGGCTGAGGGTGGTTTTGAAGACCCTAAATAGCTGAGAGGAAGGTTATGGTTCGCTCTACAACAACGTCATGGAGACAAAGAGCAAAACCCGATTGGGTGCTTTTTCCCTCATCCACAAAAGGCGACGAGTCATGGGTTAAAAGAACCGACACGAAGAGGAAAAACCAAAGGAACAAGAATTGCGAGAAATAGAGCTCTGTGTAGGGAAAATGACATTGAGGGAGTGAGGGGATGGGATAGTTGAACGGCCAAAGGAGAAAGATGACCTCTTGGCCGTCGGATCGGGGCCCAAATAAGCGACAACCATCCGATGTGAATAATGAGAATGTGACCAGGTTAAATGAATAGACTTTAGGCGTTATGCATAACATAAATGAAATCAATGATATCAATTCAATAACTATAGTTTATACTATATTAAGGCTTATAAAATCAATTTGAGGGGTCAAATGAAGTACAAATGACACCAAATTTGAACCATTATCTCACATTAATGTCTAGAGCGATGCTATGCAATTAGATTCTCATTTCACTTATATTTTGGCCCTTAATTACCATTTGGATATTAATGTGTATATTAATACATTAAAAGGGTGAAATAAAATGAAGAGGTTCTTTTAATGAAACCTTTGAGTGAAATTTGAGATATCCAACACATATGATTTCAATAATCATTAATCACCATAATACTATCTCTTCATGCATTATTATCCACCTTGGAGGAGAGAGAAAGAAAAGAGTGTTATGTCCTCTTTATCTAATTCAATTCCACTTCATTACTCCTTTCTTATCCAAAAAGCCATATTAACACTAAGTTAACATTATCCACTCATTATCTCCCATTAATGGGAATTTTGCATATTTAGACCTCAATTATTACATTATTTGGAACATTTGTGCAAAAACCCATTCATTAACATAAATGTGGGTAAATACGAATTTCCCCCTCAAGAAAAGCTCAAAACCCACATTGAGGCCAAAAATGATACAAACGTAGGGACAATTATGAAAAAGGTCCAAAAGAACATAAAAGAAAGTAAAGCTTGAGAAATGGGTAAATTGCAAGAAGAACCCTAAAATTGGATAAATTGCAAAAAGGACCTTGAAATATGGTCTGTTACAACACTCCAACCCTTAAAGAGGATTTCATCCCTAAAATCACAAGAAGAGCAAAGGGAGGGCGAGTGTGTAACATCCCAACCTTAAGCAACTAGGTGGGCACTTCACAAGCTCTACACATGAGCCAAGTCTTACTAAGGTTTCCACCATACATTTACCCTCTTAGCTCCATAAAGTATTTGCCTCAAATTTATTATACCACCAGTTGTACCATATTATACTCACATCGTTGTAACAAGGTTTTACATTTCAACATTATGTACAAAACATATCTCAACATATTAGGGTTTAGGTCAACATGATCATTACATGTTAAAAGCATCCTTAGTGTGCATTAGTTCCATTATCTTACCAAGTATACCATGAGGGTCACTTTGTCAACTTTATGTGTATTCACAATTATTGATGGGTAACTCATTATTATGTGCATCTAGAATATGTTCGAGTTCAAGCATATGAACTACTCCTTAGATGAATTATTATGTATATTCATTTGTATATAAACAAACAAGATAAATTTACAAATATATTTTGTTTGTTTAAGACTGACCATATAAGCTTACTAATCTCTTATCTATGGAGTTAGGGTTTCCAAATACCAGAGTACCAAGATTTCAATGTATTGTGGGACTCCATCCCCCTAAAGAGGATTTCACCCACGAAATCAGAAATTCCAAAATCCAACAAGGTATTACAACTACTACTTCATTTAAAAGGGTTGACCTGTTAAGTCAAACTAAGCTACAGGTAAAAGAGAGCAAGTCTAAATAAACCATGTATAAGATCCAACACTTAATTGTTTTACTAATCACCATACTAAACCTCAAACTCTAACATTGGGTATACTACCCCTAAACATGGAAATATAAACTCATATAAGGATCTTATGGAACATAAGGTGAACCTTTTTAGGTAAGCAAAGCATCACATATTAGGTTACTAAAGATACTCAAAAATGAGGTAATATGCCTAAAGGTATGCTATTTTGTGTATTTTGTATCAGATCAGGCCACGCCGGTGTCATATGAACTCGGGAGTCCCCGTAAACCAAGCTAGTGGCGCAGAGGAAAATTTTGCCAACCCCCTAATTCTGACCCTTTCTAGACACCATCACTTTCAACTTCCTACCCTAGTATCTACTCAATAGACTAATCACCAAAAAGTTGATTAAAGACGCAGCTAATATGAAACTATTATAGTTCTAGATCAACCTTTTGTCATGGGTCAATTCTAGTATGAGCTAAGGAAACTATATGAGATAAGGTTTTCATACTAAGGAGACAAATTGAATTAGTCAAGACTCCGACTACCATGATTCTATGTAACCATGTTGTAATGAGTAGGAATCACCCCAACTCTCTACTAAAAATATGGTAAACAAAAACACCAATTGTGTAGCAGTGGAAGTTAAACTTTGACTATATTCAGAATGTATAAAGAGTACTTTACAAAAATATCTCAAATGGGATACAACTTTATACAAAATGAAGATCTAGGTAGAGGATGACTAAACCAAAATAATTTTGTCTCCAAATAAAACAACATAACATATTTAGCTAAGTCCAAGCTAGTTGGTTGAACTCCACATCCCTAGCCTTAGGCTGGTTCACCAAGCTTCAACTGTGAACTCTCATCCTATACCTCGATGGTTGGGATCACCCAGCAAGAGAGAGAAAAAGTATGTGTTATTCAAACAAAATAAGGATAAATAATGAACAACATTGCATAATAAAAGATTCACTGTACTATGAGGGTCAAAAGTATGAGGCAACTAACACAATAAAGAATTTCTGCCAAGTTAAATAGTAATAAGTTCCATGCATGATATAATGTGACTATATTAAGCTAATATAGGGCTGAGGCACCTACCTAACCTCAACCTCATGGTGAGCGAGAATTTAAACTTTCCCAATCACCCAAAAATATTTATAAAGTGGGGAGAATTGCCACATTCCCCTGGGGAAAATTATCACATTCTCCTAGGGTGAAATTACACATGCCCTATATGGGTGGTTCTACAGATGTAAACTATATTAGTTAATTAGTCATTTTCATCATCATGCGAAATAATTCATTTGACATAGTGAAAATATAAAAAATATTTCGTCATAGCAAATGGGAATAAAGCCCAACAAGTAATCCAATTACATAAGCCAACATTGGCAATTCAAGGAATATCCAAGTATTTCAATAAAGGAGCCAATATATGCATTAGAAGAATGAAATAATGAAAAGAGCCAAATAAAGGAATGAGAAGGATTCCAAGGCTAGCAAATTAGGAATGTGGGGTTGGATAAAATCCCAATTGAAGAATAGGTATATTTGCACATTCATACATTCCTTACATATATAATAGGGATCACATTCATAAATAGGGTCCACATACCATATTTTGATTCATTACCATCACATTCACCAATTGATTGTGTCCAATTCCATTTTCCCTAGTTATAAACATATCGCATGTATTAGCATGTATAAATCATAAAGTATAAGAAAACCCATTTTACACCTTTTAAGGAAACCTTCAATTTAGGAATCAAGACCAAGACCAAGACCAAGACCAAAAGCTTACTTGAGTTTCACTGATTAAGAAAATATATCTTATTTCTTAATTTGGAGTTAAGGTTGGTTAAATATGCATTTTAGAACACTTTATATAATCAAAAGAGTATACAAGGAAAACTTTAAAAAAGGAATCTGAAACATGACTCAAAAATCATAAATCCATACTCTACTCGAAAAATCCTTTCCAGAGACTATTTATTCAAATTTTTCTGACCAATGAACGATTTATTATGAATTAAATTAAATCAACCAATCATAATTTGAGAAAATGTCACATAGACTAAAAAGAAACTTTCAAAGTGCGGGCCACAGAGCCGGACCCACGCTGGAATGGGCCAATCAAATTTGGCCCAATCAACTAGTCTGCACTCGTGTGGACTCAGTCAAAGGGCAATTGAGTAAGTGGTGCTTTTACCAAAATACCCATGCGAGTTAATCGAATCAATCAGAATCGCAAGGACCCTATGGCAATTCATTAATTATCAAGTAACTGAAGAAGAGCTGAAATGCCTAAAGTACCCTTGCCAATTTAATCAAATCGATTAGCGGGCATGGACGTCTTTATCATTTTACGACCATGCTTCTTCCAACCCTGCCATGTCACGAACAACTCTCTGGAGTTGGGACTCTAGACTCCGTCTTGCACATGCTTGTAAGCTAGCTTGAAAAAAGAATGGGACTATGTTCCTCGATGACTCACAGTTACGGGGAACTCCCAAAGTGGGTATATGCGAGCCCCAGGTCACAGGAAGAAGCTCAAAATATAGGAGGTAGTTGGCGACCCAAACCAAGAGCACAAGCCAAAACTCAAGAAACTGAGGGTTGATACATGTCCGCGAATGAAGCGTGAGACAAAAGCACTAGTTTGCAAGGGAGGAGGTGCACTGGGGTGGAGAAGAGACAAGAGCCGATGAGGTCTGAGGTCAAACTACAGGTCAGGGTGTTCGAGGCTTTCGTGAGGGAAAATGAGATCAGGAAAAGGAAGAACAGATGTTAAGGGTGCTCACCAAGCTCGCAATCGAATTGGATGTGGAGGAGAAGTAGATTCCATGTAGTTCTCCAGAGAAGGATACGGGGTAGGTCGGGGAGTTTGGGGGTCTCTAGGTAACAATTGGGTGAAGAGGAAGCTTGGTCGATGGTTGAGGGTGGTTTTGAAGACCCTAAATAGCCGAGAGGAAGGCTATGGTTCCCTCTGCAACAACGCCGTGGAGACA
Source organism: Alisma plantago-aquatica (assembly GCA_963693085.1). Taxonomy (NCBI): domain Eukaryota; kingdom Viridiplantae; phylum Streptophyta; class Magnoliopsida; order Alismatales; family Alismataceae; genus Alisma; species Alisma plantago-aquatica. The sequence goes on from OY856411.1 coordinate 527,194,890, forward strand.
AAGAGCACAGCCCGATTGGGTGTTTTGTCCCTCGTCCACCGAAGGCGATGAGTCAAGGGTCAAAAGAACCAACACAAAGAGGAAAAGCCAAAGGAACAAGAATCACGAGAAATGAAGCTCTGTGTAGGGAAAACAACATCGAGGGAGTGAGGGGCCATGATAGCTGAACGACCAAAGGAGGAAGATGACCCATTGGCCGTCGGATCGGGCCCCAAATAAGCGACAGCCGTCCGATGTGAATAATGAGCACATGATAGGGTTAAATGAATAGACTTTAGGCGTTACGCATAACATAAATGAAATCAATGATATCAATTCAACAACTATAGTTGCACTATATTAAGGCTTATAAAATCAATTTGAGGGGTAAAATGAAGTACAAATGAAATCAAATTTGAACCATTAGCTCACATTAATGTCTAGAGCGATGCTATGCAATTAGATTCTCAATGTCAATTATATTTTCAGCGTTAATTACCATTTGGCTATTAATGTGTATATTAATACATTAAAAGGGTGAAATAAAATGAAGAGGTTCTTTTAATGAAACCTTTGAGTGAAATTGGAGATATCCAACACATATGATTTCAATAATCCTAAATCACCATAATACCATCTATTCATGCATAATATCCACTTTGGTGGAGAGAGAAAGAAAAGAGTGTTATATCCTCTTTAATTAATTCAATTCCACTTCATTACTCCTTTCTTATCCAAAAAGCCATATTAACACTAAGTTAACATTATCCACTCATTATCTCCCATTAATGTTAATTTTACATATTTAGACCTCAATTATTACATTACTTGGAACATTTGTGCAAAAACCCATTCAGTAACATAAATGTGGGAAAATACGAATTTCCCCCTCAAGAAAAGCTCAAAACCCACATTGAGGCCAAAAATGATACAGACATAGGGAAAATTATGACAAAGGTCCAAAAGGACATAAAAGAAAATAATGCTTGAGAAATGGGTAAATTGCAAGAAGAACCCTAAAATTGGATAAATTGCAAAAAGGTCCTTGAAATTCGGTCTGTTACAACACTCCAACCCTTAAAGAGGATTTCATCCCCGTAATCACAAGAAGAGCAAAGGGAAAGTGAGTGTGTAACATCCCAACCTTAAGCAACTAGGTGGGTACTTCACAAGCTCTACACATGGGCCAAGTCTTACTAAGGTTTCCACCATACATGTACCCTTTTAATTCCATAATGTATTTACCTCATATTTATTATTCGACCACTTATGCCATATTATACTCAAATTGTTGTAACAAGGATTTACATCTCAACACTATGTATAAAGCATATGTATTTCCCTTATTTCTCCCATTAAGGGTTTTAAGCACAATTAGGGTTTACTAACCAAATCCCAAAATTTATTAATGTATTAGGTCAAAAACCTTAATAATATGAATTCATTCTCCATTATACTCATAAAATCATCATGTAGAATTATCACATATTATTTTGTAAAAAAAGGATAATATTATCCAACAAATTATTAAGTCTACAATAATTCCAAATAATGCCACATTAATTACTTATAACTATATTGCACCTTATCATATTATCTTAATTTTTCATATTAATGACATCATTAATCATTTTCTCCTATTGCACTCCATATTATGAATTATACACATTTAACATCACATTGGGCATTTATGCATATTCATGTGAATCCAATTACTTATTATCACATTTGAGTCATTATATGTATTTTAGTGAATAAGATAGAACACATTAAATATTAATGAATTGATTCATATACCAAGTTATGCTAAGGTGATTAATGAGATGTATATTAAGGAACAAGGTGATATGGCTTACATATATTTCGATAACTTTATCACAAGGAGGTGATTATCATCCATTTATGTGTATCAAAGTATATTATGTGATGGTGACACCTAATGTCACTAATGTATCATGAAAGGCATTAAGGGTTTATATATGTCTATGTTGTCTAGGTTGGATGATTACAAATTAGGGTTTAGGTCAACATGATCATTACATGTTAAAAGCATCCTTAGTGTGCATTAGTTCCATTATCTTACTAACCATACCATGAGGGTCACTTAGTCAACTTTATGTATATTCACAATTATTGATGGGTAACTCATTATTATGTGCATCAAGAATATGTTGGGGTTCAAGAACATGAACTACTCCTTAGATGAATTATTATGTATATTCATTTGTATATAAACAAACAAGATCAATTTACAAATATAATTTATTTGTTCAACACTGACCATATAAGCTTACTAATCTCTTATCTATGGAGTTAGGGTTTCCAAAATCCAGAGTACCAAGATTTCAATGTATTGTGGGACTCCATCCCCCTAAAGAGGATTTCACCCACAAAATCAGCAATTCAAAAATCCATCAAGGTATTACAACTACTACTTCATTTAAAAGGGTTGACCTGTTAAGTCAAACTAAGCTAGAGGTAAAAGAGAGCAAGGCTAAATAAACCATGTATAAGATCCAACAGTTAATTATGTTACTAATCACCATTACTAAACCTCAAAGTCTAACATAGGGTATACTACCCCTAAACATGGAAATATAAACTCATATAAGGATCTTATGGAACGTAAGGTGATCCTTTTAGGTAAGCAAAGCATCATATATTAGGCTACTAAAGATACTCAACAATGAGGTAATATGCCTAAATGTATGCTATTTTGAGCATTCCGTATCAGATCAGGCCAGGCCAGTGTCATATGAACTCGGGAGTCCCTGTAAACCAAGCTAGTGGCGTGGAGGAAAATTTTGCCAGCCCTCAAGTTCTGACCCTTTCTAGACAGCATCACTTTCAACTTTTTCCCTAATAGCTACTCAATAGACCAATCACCAAAAAGTCGATTAAATATGTAGATAATATGAAACTATTATAGTTCTAGATCAACCTTTTGTTATGGGTCAATTCTAGTATGAGCTAAGTAAACTATTTGAGATAAGGTTTTCTAACTAAGGAGACAAATTGAATTAGTCAAGACTCTGACTACCTTGATGCTCTAATACCATGTTGTAAAGAGTAGGAATCATCCCAACTCTCTACTAAAAATATGGTAAACAAAAACACTAATTGTGTAGCAGCGGAAGTTAAAATTTGACTATATTCAAAATGTATAAAGACTACTTTACAAAAATTTCTCAAAAGGGATACAACTTTATACAAAATGAGGATCTAGGTAGAGGAAGACTAAACAAAAACGACATTGTCTACAAATAAAACAACTTAAGATATGTAGCTAAGTACAAGAGAGTTGGTTGAACTCCACATCCCTAGCCTTAGGCTGGTTCACCAAGCTTCAACTGTGAACTCTCATCCTATACCTGGGTCGATGGGATCACCGAGCAAGAGAGAGAAAAAGTATGTGTTATTCAAAAGGAATAAGGACAAATAATGAATAACATTGCATAATAAAAGATTCACTATACTATGATGGTCGAAAGTATTAGGCAAGTAACACAATAAAGAATTTCTGCCAAGTTAAACAATAATAAGATGCATGCATGATTAAATGTGACTATATTAAACTAATATAGGGTTGAGGCACCAACCTAATCTCAACGTCTAGGTGTGGGAGAATTTACACATTCCCAAGCACCCGAAAATATTTATAAAGTGGGGAGAATTGCCACATTCCCCTGGGAAGAATTATCACATTCCCCTAGTGATAACACCAAATTTTGTGATGTTTTTGACCCTTATTTTGTTATCAAAATTGCCCTTGTAAACTGTTTTCCTCTCCTTTTATATGAACTTTTGCAATAACCGGCCACGCTACGCTCTTAACTCAATATTTCCATCTTTTGCAGAGTTTTCCTCCATTTTGGACTCATTTATCATCAATAAGGCCGTTCCGGCCCACAAACAAGCTCCACCTGCATCGGCCTTCCAGCCGACCGATGTGCTCATTGCCCGACAGGGTAGCGCGATACATCGACGCGTGACGTGAGGATGCCGCGCAAGAAGGAACTGTCGGACGACACACCTCTTTACCCAACAGGGAGCCGAGCTCGCCACGACAACTCGAACGTGTCGCGCGATACCGGCCACCCACCGGTAGGCGCCACTCGCCGCGATGCCCAACAGCCGACATCCTTGTGCCGAGCGATATTGATATCGGCCGTCCACAAATTCCGCGATGATAAGGAGGACATGTGGTGCCCTGAGCACCATAACTTCCCCCAACCTCTGCCTATAAATAGCAGCTACAGGAAGCTGAAAAGACAGGACAGAAGCCCATGCAAGTCACCTCAGGAAAGCTGCGAAGAGCTAGTGTATCATGCCTCTATGTTCGTTCCGGGAGATTCTAGGTGAGCATTTCCCCATCAAGAGAGGGAGGGAATGGTTCACTTAGGGTCGCCCCAGGCGACACTGTAGGCCGATATCGGCCAAAAAGGATCCCTGACACAAGTGACTGATACTAGGAGCATCGCTCTAGCCCGGCACGATACTGAACCCTGATACGCATCTCCCGTCACGGCATGTCGCCCGAGAGGGTTCCGCCTGACATGATCGTATCGGGCAAGGGTCCTCACACGATGCAATCTCCTCGTCACGGCGTGTCGCCTAAGAGGGTGTGCCGCCCGACACGATTGTATCGGGCTAGGCTGGTCTGCCGTAGTCTGTCGTGCTTCTATATTAAGAAGGCAACATCTATATTTATTTCAGTCATTTATTTCTTTTACTTATGCAATGTAATCAGAACCTTATTTATTTATGGAAATAGAAGAGTTTAATTATCTGTTGCTTTATGTTTGGTACCTTTGTTGGATGATTGCTATGTTTAACATCTGAACTCTAGCTTGTACGCTTGGATCGTGTTTCGATTAGCTACCGAATCGTGTTTTCCCATTGCAACAGCCTCGAGAGAGGTTTTGTGGCTCTAGTGTTTGGTCTGATTCTGGAGTACGAGAGCACCTAGAATCGGAGTTGCTTTAGTAATCTTTCTACTCTAATTTAAGCCCAGCAACCTCGAGAGGGGTGTTGATGCTTGGTTAGAGGTACCCGCTTTGAGAGGAGGGGTACATGATGTTTCTACTGCCGCTTGTTTTACCGAAGTTTTCTCCTTCGTACCTTACTATAGCATTAGTGTTATCTCTCTGTTTCCGTTGCACGAAAACCCCTAAAAACTGATAATTAACTAAAACCTTAATCTTTCTTGTAACTCCAGTTGGAGATAGTTTTCTTTGTCTTTGATGATCTTATCGAGTTGTTCCCTTTGGGGAATTTTTACCATCTCTTTACCTCTCTTTCGGAGTGTAGTGTGTCGATTCCGAGTTCTCAACACTACCACCCTTGTCCCTGTGTTCGACCCCATCTATCTATTTCGACCACGTAAGCAAAGTTGCGGGGGCCTAGAAGGTTTCGGGTTATAAATGTAAAAGCTAGACTACCTCAAATCCGCCTCCAATTTTAGGACGCACAATTTAGGCCGGTCAACTTTTTGGCGCCATTGCTGAGGACAAGGCAAAATGGCACTGTTGACGAATCCAAATCCACTAACTACACTCCCGTGCCTCAAGCTTAGAAATGAGCTTGACAGCACTCTTTTCTTTCTTTCACTATTATTGTCGTTATTCTTTGCCTGAATTGAATCCATCAGATTATCCAATAACACGTTTTCTAACTTGATTCTTTTCACGCTATCTCAGCTACTCGGGAGGAAGGCACCGTGCTCACCTGAGCATCGACATAACCTAACATGCCGCCTCACATTGAACAACCTCTTTTCAGAGGGTGAACGTCAAAGGAGGGCTAGACCTAACTCCCATACACCTGAAGGAAATGACCGCTATGACGGCCATGATCAACATGAAGATCGAGAGGGAGACCAGTCTGAGGATGACCAACACCGAGATAGACATCGTCACCATCGAAGGCACAGAAGGAATCACAATGATCAGAATCAGTGCCGAGAAGGCAGTGACAGCAATGACTCGGAAGAAGAAGAGAAAACTCTGAGGGAGTTAGCCTCCACGAATGCTAACAATTCCTGGTGCTCGGTCATCATGCCACGTTTCAACACCACAAATTTTGAGCTCAAGCCATCTGTGATCTCCATGATCCAAAATAAAAGCTTCAGGGGGAGTTCTAAGAACGACAACCCTTATCATCACCTGGATGCCTTCAAGAATATATGCGACACAATTAAGATGTGAGGTGTACCCCAGGAAGTCATCTACTGCAAGGGATTCATATTCTCCTTAGAAGACAAGGCTCTGTCATGCTACCTTGGGTTGCCCCACCAAGCTCTTAATGGATGGGGAGCACTGGCTGACGCGTTCATGAACAAATTCTATCCCACTGAGAGGATTGTGAGGAACAGACATAGGATAACCTCCTTCATGCAGAACCCCAATGAAAACCTTCACGATGCCTGGGAAAGGTACCAAGAGTACCAGAGGGACTTCCCTCACCATAACTACAAGAAGGGTTTCCTAGTCACCACCTTCTATAACGGTCTGACTCCCGATGAAAGGGTGCCACTAAATGCGGCAGCAGGAAGTGACTTCCTAGGAAAGAAGCCGAGAAAGCCTGAAAGGATCATCAAAAACATGGCCGAGCTGCAAGCTGGCGCTGAGTATGATAGATCTGACAGAGGGCAGGATAAGAAGGTCAGTGAAGGACCCTCTCTTGAATCCAATGCTCTGGAGTCTATAACTTCTCAGATATAGAGGATAGCGACTGATGTCAAGAAGCTAAAAGAATATGGTGGTAAAGGGAAGAATCCAGTTGAAAAAGTAATGAAGTGCGTGACCTGCGGAGAAGGAGGGCATGGGGTAGATAGTTGCATCTACACCCAAACGGATGCGTCAAGCGATTCTGACTCTGAAGCTGAGGGAACGGAAAATGTCTCTTTTGTGAACTTTAAAAGGCCGGACCACCCTGGTTTCAGCTACGGCAACAAGGATGTGGCTGAGAACTCACATCAGCTGTACAACTCTTCTAAGCCGCCCCAACCCTTCGAGAAGAGAGGAGGACTGAGCCAGTACACCAAGAACACCTCCTTCTAGAGGAACAAGGGGAATTTCCAGGGTCAGGCTAAGTATCAAGGATCTACAAAGGAACAGGATAAAGGTTCCAACAAATCGGACGTGGTTGGCCAATTATTTGACTTCGTGAAAAGGCAGGATACTATTAATAATCAGCTAGCACAAAGCGCGCTATCAAATTCGGGCATTTTGAACTCCTTGCAGGTACAGTTGGTGGATATGCAGACGCATCAACGTCAGATTGATCAGCAATTGGCTCAGATGGCCGAGTTTGTAAAGAATCTGTCAGGAAAAATACCATCAAACACAGAGACTGCCAAGAAGGCAGGGCTATGACTGAAAGAGGCAAGGATCGAGATGTAGGGAGACGGGTGATGCTGAAGACCAAGAAGTGAAGGAGCTGAGGGCGTCAAGCTGGAGATAGAAACCACAGCTCTTCTCGGGAGGCATCCCGAGCTTTCTTCTATTTCCTAGAATAGGATGCATTTTATTTTCCTACAAAACAAACATTACAAACATTATGGACTGTAATAAGGCCCGAGTCGGTGCATGCGCCACATGTGCTGACTCTTTTGTTTTATGGGCTACCGCGCTACTTTATGGGCCGAGGTGGGTAATACCATCTGAGGCTGGGATCTTAGTCTTAGGCCAATGATGTTTTACTCACCGGCCACTTTTAACCGCTCTGTTTTCAAATTTTTCTTCTCAGCTTTGCTCTGAAGGGTCGTATCGGGCAGCAACCCAACCGGCATGATGAACGCGCCCATACCGGGCAATGGAATTTCGGGCATCGCAAAGGTCGTGACGAATAGCATGCCTGGGCGGCGTACCCTCGTATCATGCAGGTGGAGTAAATACTTTAGTGCCGACGGATGGACTACCCGAATCAGGAACGAATTACCCCAACAGCCGACACGCGTCCCGAAATTACTAGTTTTACCCCCGGTTGAGATTGCTATATAAAGAGACGAGATTTTATCGTGTCGGGATACTGCCTTACTATTTTCACCTACCCATGTCGTGCTAAGATTTTCCGAGTTAGCTCCCGTGTCGTGTAAGGGTTCCCCTGCTCTCGTGTCGCGTGGAAGTTTAAGAACACAGCAAGGTATAGCCCGACAGACCGTATCGCCCAACACAACCTTCCTTTCACGAGTAACTTATCGAGCTTGCGGTTCCTGAGCTGAGCAGCATTGAATCGACTGATACACCATGTCGCGCATCCTTGCACCGCCTCACCTATTTTGTTGTCGGACGGCACGCCGCGTTCCTTTCAGAGAGCCCTATCGGGTGTCTTATCTTTCTCGACTGTATCGCCCGACACACCTCTATCGAGCGACATACCTGACGCGTATTTACCGCTGTATCGTCTTGTTCTTTATCACATGTATGATCTTCCAATGTGACAGGTGATACCCATATCTCATATCAGGCACGAGACTTTACCTCTGAAAACCTCGTATCGCCTGATGCAGCGTTGTGGGGTCATGCATATCTTATCGGGGCATATCTTATCGTGCATTCGGTTTCCCTTCTTTAAACATCGGCACACTTAATTGACCAAGGAATTTGTTTAATGATTAACAGAAATGGCCCGCATCAAACAGACTGTTGTCTGGGTTGACGAGCACGATCGGAGGATCTACACCGAGCCCGCAGGTGAAGCACCCACTGTCAGGCAGAAGCGCCTGAATCCAAAAGCAGTTGGGCCGTCGACTGTGGAAAAGAAGATGAGGGTAGGAGAAGTGGTGTCTTCAGCACCAACAGCAATGGAAAAACCCCTGGAATACATGCCAGGAAGGTTCGTGCCGAGGGACGATGAGCACGCACGCCGTTATGCTGAGATGGCAACCAAGGTCTACAGACCGAGCAGCTTCTGCCACCAGGCTTCGTTCGCTGAGATGGGCATATTTGAAAGGATGAAGGGCGTCCTTGCTGCGGCGGGGATGAGAAAGATCTACCTCAGCCGATCCTCCTCCTATACTGGACTCACGAGAGAGTCCATGTCATCTCTCCACCGAGTGAAGAACTCTGCTGCAGAAAAAGAATAATACGGCAGAGCAGATAGACTCCAAGCTCAGCTATACAACTCGGAGCACGCCATCTCCGAGAAGCTGCTGAATGAGATCTTCTCTTCAAGCGAGGAGGAGAAGAATATAATGGATAACGGTGAGAGAATAACTGAAGGAGACGGGTTCAATCCCGTGGAGCTATGGAATAAGCTAACCCGAAAATCGTCATTTAAACCGCGAAGCAAGGTGGCAGCCGTGCACTCCTGCTTTTGGAGAATAGTACACAAGCTGGTGGCGTGCTTGCTATTCAGCAAGAACGAGTCCAGCAATATCTACACAGAAGAACTCCATGTCATGTGGCACATGATGGAGGGACGAGTGATCAACCTCGGGAGGTTCTTGCTGAACAGACTGCACCCGATAAAGGATGCCACCAAAGATTATTGTATGGGTGGCATCGTCAACCTGATCACGGCAGGGCTTGGGTACCCAAAGGAGCCGCACATCCTTTCGAGGATGAAGGGAGATGAGTTGATCGACATCAAATACCTGATGAGGGCCAACATCATAAAGAAGGAGGGAAGGGACTACTTTTACAAATTTGCAAGAACGAACATACTCCTCCCGCTCCCTCGCTGCACCACCTACGACGCAGAGAAGCCAGTCTTCACTGTCGCGGAGATTGAAGCTGTGGCGGTAGATGCAGCCTACACCGCCGCCACCAGAGTCCAGGAAAGGGTAATCCCAGAGCTACCGACGACAGTTGTGAATAGAGCTGTCATCACTCCTACTATACCAGCCACAACTACAACAACGACTATAATGGCTGAAGAAGAACTGGTGATCGTTGAGGTCACTGAGACAACAACTGCGGGAGCTTCCGCGGAAGAGACAGCCGCAGCCCCCGACATCCCCGTAAGGCCTGTAGAGGCAGAAGAAGCACATCAGCCGGACGCCATTAATCGGGTGTTCGACGAGATCCTAAGAATGGAGCTCGAAGGTGCACATCTGACGCCGACACCGCCGCCAGTGTCTCCTGTTGCAGCGGCTGAGGGGATCACCGACAGTGTAGAGGTGGAGCAGTGTCCGCCCACACCACGACCTTCTCCACCACGACGAGAAGGCAAGGTGGTGACGGCTGAAAAAGCACCGCCGCCTCACCCTGCGGCATCTGCATCGCGAACAATTGAGATAGACTCTACCTCATTTGGTAGGCCATCACGCGAGCAAGGTGTCGCGAGGACGGAAGGGAGACCCGCAGGAACCCCTCCGTAACTCGGGAAGATGCTAGGGCACGAGCTCGACTACTTGCGGGAGGTAACGGATAACAACTCAGCTACATGTATTTCCTTAACCCACAAGTTTACATCTTTCCAGGACAGGCTGAATAGCCAAGAACGAGAGTTGCTAACTGTAGCTAGCCTTCCCGGCGGACTAGATACTTTGACTGCGATGCTTCAGCAAGTTCTCCAATGCCTCGACAAGATCGAGGAGAGGCTGGACAGGAGGGACGACCATCTGCACCGAAGGCAGCCGAGAAGGTCGCCGTCGCCCCCTAGCCGTGGCTCTCCACCTTCTTCGTCAACGTCCTCCTCAAGATCAACGTCCTCCTCCCCCTCCAGCGGGCAATCCACAACGCCCGAGGAGGGAACGACACAAAGGTCAACCGACGGAGCTCCAGCAGGATAGGAGAGCTCCTTAGGCCTGGCAGAAGAAAATCCCTCTGTCCCCCTGGATGAAATTGAAGAAGATAACGGAGATATCAACATCGGGGTAGACTCTTCCAATGAATCTGAGGGAGAAAAGGGGGATGTTTACGTAGTCAATGAAAGACACCTTCCCCGAGGAAGACGCTCGATGGCGGATAGGTTCCATGAGCCATCTGAGATACCCTCCTTTGAGATGGCCGACTTCGACAGAAGGGCCATCAGATACCTGACGATCAGAGACCAGAATTTGCTGAACAAGGTCTTAAGATCATATGCAGATGAAGACGACATCGTCTGGAGCGACGGCTACTTCTCCGTACGATGGGGAGATCTTCGAAGTATGTTCCGCTCACCTGCCATCGTTGGAAAAAGATGGTTTAGGGTCCTTGAAAGTGCGATAATAGAAAATATCGACAGCATGATAGGTCGGAGGACAATATACAACGCCACCCCGACCTTGGCAACAAGACTGATGAAAGGAGTTTCAGACTCCAATGCGGTGGCCGAAATGTTGCACTACATCAAAAAGCATAGACCAAACATCATGTTGGCCCCGTATAAGCACCACAACGTGTGGTTCCTCTGTGTGGTAGACCACAGGAACCGCGACGTCCAGCTATTGAGCTGCAGCGATGATGAGGTGCCACGCTCCGGGAATGTTTTCAGCCGCCCGTAGGAGAAGAAATTGAGGCTCCTGCCGCTGCGTCTCCTACGAGCTATCAAGCAAGGAAGCCAACGTCACAAAGGCATTTGGCACTTCTTTTCTATCTGAGACCTCCCCGCCCAGGCAGAAGGGGGAAGCAGAAACAACACCTCCACCGCCTTAAGTGCCATAGAGGTGCTTAATACAATTGGAAACTTGGGGGCCCTTAGTGGCACGTGCTTCTATCACCACAGGAGCACATACGCCATTTTGCTGATTAAAGACGGACGCTATTTCTGAGACGCAGGGGCACCAGAACACCTGCTGGATAGCAATCAAGAAGAAGACTCTTCACAACCCAGCAGCCCCTCAGAGAAAGAAGTGGAGATGGCAACTGACACCTACGGGGCAGGCAAGTAGTTGGAGACCCTACAGAAAGTGCACGGGATGGAAGACACTACTTCGCCTGAAACTACAAAAGGACTGATCCAAAATTTCGACCGCTTCTCATGCGCTACTCTCACACAGGAGAAGGTCAACGAAATCCTTCTGAAGTTGGTTGATTCCACCCCATCGGATGTCATCTATCATGCAGGCAATGTCGTAGTCCCATTCGATGACTTAAGGGACATGGTAAAAGAAGGAGGATGGCTGGCTGTATCTGTGGCGGCCGCTTACATGCAAACAATACAACCAAGGCTCAAACACACATACATAGCTCATCCTATGTTGGTCAATGACATTTGCCTCGCCGATGAAATAGGAGCGAAGCAAGTATTTCTGGAAGTGTTGGAGAGTGAGGTTCCACGCACGATCTTCCTACCCGTCCTGCATTATAGCCATTGGACGCTCCTGACAATGTACACTCGGCAATGAGCAGGGATCTTCTACAACAGCTCGGACAGCAACAAAAACCATCTAGTGTCGTGTACATCAGAACCATTGTCATCTGTCGAACACTTCGTTCAAAAATACTACGACGAGGTGTCAAAGATAATCCAACCATTCCTAGACACGCAAGCAAGCAAATGGCACGAACTCCAGTTCTGCCACCGCAGTCCGCAGAAGCTCCCCCTATCTAACGACTGCGGCATCTTTGTCCTGGAATGGATAGCAAATGAAGCAATGCCTGACCAGCTCCACCACATCGATTATCACAGCAAAAGAGAAGAATATGTGTGGGAGCTTCTATCTGACGCAGGTGCGCTCATCAGCTAACCTCACTGGAGTAACATTACCTCACCTTATCTACCTCACAACTCTGAGACATAGTGTGGTGTAAGTTTGGGGGGGTACCATGTACCAGTGAGGGAGGTATAAAATTTCGAAAAATTTTCAGGCCTCACCCTTCTGCTCTTCTGTTCTTCTTCTATAGCATATATGCGAACATACAAAAATTTTGAAAAATTTTGCTTATTTTTGTCTCCCTGCAGTAACTATATAAGTAAAAACCTGATGTGACTTCTTACCAGTTAGTTTTCTATGTACCTAAGGTGATGCAAGTTTTGTTATATCTTCCTGATAATACTGCCTCAAACAACAAAAGACTATGAATCTCCACGCCAAAAATTTTGAAAAAACAATCTCGCTACAGCTAAGAGGAGTGTATGGAGAAGGAAAAAGTTGCCCAAACAGCAAAAATCTCTCTTGTCCCACCTTACCCAACAAATATCCCAAAAAGTGAAAGTAGCCTTATGAGAGTGAATAAAAACACGAGAGTTGTGCCCAATAAAAGAAAAAGAAAAAAAAAAGAGAAAAATTTTTACACACTTGTTTTCCAAAAGTACCCATCTTTAGGCATGGTAGATCTGGGGCAGTGGTACGTAGGATGTGAAATCACTGCTCTAAAGCCAACTGGCTTGGACTGCAGGGACCACTTGCCCGCTAACGGACCCTTACCTGGATGGACTGATGGGAAACAAGAAAAACCCAAAAAAGCCTTAGCCTACCCAACACACAACTCTCTGCCCCAAAAATATAGTTGTTTGGTGTGAAAGCTACCTTCGGAATCATGCACCTAAGTCTCGCTGAAGCTGTGGAGAATTTTTTTTTTTGCTTAAATAAGGCAGGAGAAATAAAGTCTGTTGTTCGGGGTCGAACCATATTCTCAGCAAGACATATCACTGCTCGCTCATCCCCTTGGCCTGAAAGCTACACCGGGCAAGAAGAAGCATCACAAAAAAAATTTTAAATATTGATTGAGGACAATCAAAACGCTAAGTTTGGGGAGCTGATAACACCAAATTTTGTGATGTTTTTGACCCTTATTTTGTTATCAAAACTGCCCTTTTAAATTGTTTTCCTCTCCTTTTATATGAAATTTTGCAATAACCGGCCACGCTACGCTCTTAACTCAATATTTCCATCTTTTGCAGAGTTTTCCTCCATTTTGGACTCATTTATCATCAATAAGGCCATTCCGACCCACAAACAAGCTCCACCTACATCGGCCTTCCAGTCGGCCGATATGCTCACTGCTCGACTGGGTAGCGCGATACATCGACGCGCGACGTGAGGATGTCGCACAAGAAGGAACCATCAGACGACACGCCTCTTTACCCGATAGGGAGTCGAGCTCGCCACGACAACTCGAACGTGTCGCGCGATACCGGCCACCCACCGGCAGGCGCCACTGCCGCGATGCCCAACAGCCGACATCCTTGTGTCGAGCGATACTGATATCGGTCGTTCACAAATTCCACGATGATAAGGAGGACACGTGGCGTCCTGAGCACCATAACTTCCCCCAACCACTGCCTATAAATAGCAGCTACAGGAAGCCGAAATGATAGGTCAGAAGCCCACGCAAGTCACCTCAGGAAAGTTGGGAAGAGCTAGTGTATCGTGCCTCTATGTTCGTGCCGGGAGATTCTAGGTGAGCATTTCCCCATCCCGAGAGGGAGGGAATGGTTCACTTAGGGTCGCCCCGGGCGACACTGCAGGCCGATATCGGCCAGCAAGGATCCCCAACACAAGTGACCGATACTAGGAGCATCGCTCTAGCCCGACACGATACCGAACCCCGATACGCATCGCTCGTCACGGCATGTCGCCCGAGAGGGTGCCACCCGACATGATCGTATCGGGCAAGGGTCCTCGCACGATGCAATCTGCTCATCACGGCGTGTCGCCTGAGAGGGTGTGCCGTCTGACACGATTGTATCGGGCTAGGCTCCTACCCGGTATCGGGCTGGAGGGTCCGCCGTAATCTGTCGTCCTTCTATATCAAGAAGGCGACATCTATCTTTATTTCATTTATTTATTTCTTTTACTTATGCAATGTAATCAGAACCTTATTTGTTTATGGAAATAGAAGAGTTTAATTATCTGCTGCTTTATGTTTGGTACCTTTGTTGGATGATTGCTATGTTTACCATCTGAACTCTAGCTTGTACGCTTGGATCGCGTTTCGATTAGCTACCGAATCATGTTTTCCCGTTGCAACAGCCTCGAGAGAGGTGTTGTGGCTCTAGTGTTTGGTCTGATTCTGGAGTACGAGAGCGCCTGGAATCGGAGTTGCTTTAGTAACCTTTCCACTCTAATTTAAGCCCAACAACCTCAAGATGGGTGTTGATGCTTGGTTAGAGGTACCCACTTCGAGAGGAGAGGTACATGATGTTTCTACTGCCGCTTGTTTTACCGAAGTTTTCTCCTTCGTACCTTACTATAACATTAGTGTTATCTCTCTGTTTCTGTTGCACGAAAACCCCTAAAAACTGATATTTGACTAAAACCTTAATCTTTCTTGTAACTCCAGTTGGAGATAGTTTTCTTTGGCTTTGATGATCTTATCCAGTTGTTCCCTTTGGGGAATTTTTACCATCTCTTTACCTCTCTACCGGAGTGTAGCGTGTCGATTCCGAGTTCTCAACACTACCACCCTTGTAACTGTGTTCGACCCCGTCTATCTACTTCGACCCCGTAAGCAAAGTTGCGGGGGCCTAGAAGGTTTCAGGTTATAAATGTAAAAGCTCGACTACCTCAAATACGCCTCCAATTTTAGGACACGCGATTTAGGCCGGTCACCTAGGGAAAAATTACACATGCCCTCTATGGGTGGTTGTACAGATGTACACTATATTAGTTAATTAGTCATTTTCATCATCATGCTAAATAATTCATTTGGTAAAGTCAAAATATAAACAATATTGCATCATAGCAAATGAGAATAATCCAATTAAGTAAGACAACATTGGCAATTCAAGTAATATCCAAGTATTTCTATAAAGGAGCCAACATAGGCATTAGAAGAATGAAATAATGAAAAGAGCCAAATAAAGTCATTAGAAGGATTCCGAGGCTACCAAATTAGGAATGTGGGGTTGGATAAGATCCCAACTGAAGAATAGGTATATTTGCACATTCATACATTCCACACATATATAATAGGGATCACATTCATAAATAGGGTCCACATACCTTATTTTGATTCATTACCATCACATTCACCAATTGATTGTGTCCAATTCCATTTTCCCTAGTTATAAACATATCACATGTATTAGCATGTATAAAGCATAAAGTATAAGAAAACCCATTTTACACCTTTTGAGGAAACATTTGATTTAGGACTCAAGACCAAGACCAAAACCTTAGTTGAGTTTCACTAATGAAGAAAATATATCTTATTTCTTAATTTGGAGATAAGATGGATTAATTACATATTTTAGAACACTTTATATAATCAAAAGGGTATCCAAGGCAAACTTCAAAAAATGAATCCGAAACAGGACTCGAAAAGCATAAATTCAGATTCTACTCAAAAAAATCCTTTCTAGAGACTATTTATTTGAATGTTTCTGACCAATGATTGATTTATTATGAATTAAATGAAATCAACCAATCATAATTTGAGAAAATGCCACATAGGCTAAAAAGAAACTTTCAAAGTGCGGGCCATAGAGCCGGACCCACGATGGCATGGGCCAATCAGTTTCGGCCTAGTCAGCTAGTCCGCGCTCATGTGGACTTGGTGAAAGGGTGATTGAGTAAGGGGTGCTTTTACCAAAATACCCATGCGAGTTAATTAAATGAATCAAAATCGCAAGGACCCAACGATAATTCATAAACTATCAAGTAACTGCGACTGGAAAACAAAAGAAAAGCTGAAATGCCTAAAGTACCCTTGCCGGTTTAATTGAATCGATCAGCAGGTGTGGACATCTTTGTCATTTTATGACCATGCTTCTTCCATCCTTGCCATGTCGCAAACTCTCTAGAGCTGGGACTCTAGATTCCATCTTACACATGCCTATGAGATAGCTTGAACAGAGAATGGGACTATGTTCCCCGACATCTTGCGCTTACGGGGAACCCCCAAAGTGGGTATCTGTGAGCCCCAGGTCACCGGAAGAAGCTCGTAATAGAGGAGGTAGCTGGGGACCCAAACTAAGAGCATAATCCAAAACTCGAGAAACTGAGGGTCGGTACATGTCTGTGAATGAAGAGAGAGCCTAAAGCACCGGTTTGCGAGGGAGGAGGTGCATTGGGGTAGAGAAGAGACAAGTGCTAGTGAGTTCTAAGGTAGAACTACATGTCGGGGCCTTCGAGGCTTTCGCGAGGGAAAATGAGACCGGGAAGAGGGAGAACAGGCGTTGAGGGTGCTCACCGAGCTCGCAATTGAACTGGATGTGGAGGAGAAGCTGATGCCACGGAAGAGTTCGTCAGAGAAGGAGACGGGGTTGGTCGGGGAGCTTGGGAGTCTCTAGGTAACAATTAGGCGAAGAGGAAGCTTGTTCGATGGCTGAGGGTGGTTATGAAGACCTTAAATAGCCGAGAGGAAGGCTATGGCTCCCTCTGCAACAACATCGTGGAGACGAAGAGTACATCCCAATTGTGTGTTTTGTCCCTCATCCATAGAAGGCGATGAATCATGGGTCAAAAGAACTGACATGAAGAGGCAAAGCCAAAGGAACAAGAATTGCGAGAAACGGAGCTCTGTGGAGGGAAAAAGGCATCGAGGGAGTGAGGGGTCGGGATAGTCGAACGGACAAAGGAGGAAGACGACCCCTTGGCCATCGAATTGGGGTCCAAATAAGTGACAACTGTCTGATGCAAATAATAAGTGTGTGATAGGGTTAACTGAACAGATTTTAGGCGTTACGCATAACATAAATGAAATCAATGATATTAATTCAATAACTATAGTTACACTATATTAAGGCATATAAAGTCAATTTGAGGGGTCAAATGAAGTCCAAATGGCACCAAATTTGAAGCGTTAGCTCACATTAATGTCTAGAGATATTCTATGCAATTAGATTCTCATTTCACTTATCTTTTGTCCCTTAATTACCATGTGTATTTTAATGTGTATATTAATACATTAAAAGGGTGAAATATAATGAAGAGGTTCTTTTAATGAAACCTTTGAGTGAAATTCGTGATATCCAACACGTGATTTCAATAATCCATAATCACCATAATACCATCTCTTCATGCATTATTATCCGCTTTGGAGGAGAGAGAAAGAAAAGTGTGTTATATCCTCTTTAATTAATTCAATTCCACTTCATTACTCATTTCTTATCCTAAAGCCATATTAACACTAAGTTAACATTATCCACTCATTATCTCCCATTAATAGGAATTTTGCATATTTATACCTCGATTATTACATTACTTGGAACATTTGTGCAAAAACCCATTCATTAACATAAATGTGGGTAAATATGAATTTCCCCCTCAAGAAAAGCTCAAAACCCACATTGAGGCCAAAAATGATACAAAAGGTAGGGAAATTTATGAAAAAGGTCCAAAAGGACATAAAAGCAAATAAAATCTTGAGAAACGGGTAGATTGCAAGAAGAACCCTGAAATTGGGTAAATTGCAAAAAGGACCTTGAAATTCAGTCTATTACAACACTCCACCCCTTAAAGAGGATTTCGTCCCCGAAATCACAAGAAGGGCGAAGGGAGGGTGAGTATGTAACATCCCAACCATAAGAAACTAGGTGGGTACTTCACAAGCTCTACACATGAGCCAAGTCTTACTAAGGTTTCCACCATACATGTACCCTTTTAACTCCATAATATATTTGCCTCATATTTATTATTCTACCACTTGTGCCATATTATACTCACATTGCTGTAACAAGGTTTTACATCTCAACATTATGTACAAAACATATGTATTTCCCTTATTTCTCCCATTAAGGGTTTTAAGCACAATTAGGGTTTACTAAGAAAATCACAACATTTATTACTGTGTTTGGGCAAAAACCTTAATAACATGAATTCATTCTCCATTATACTCATAAAACCATCATGTAGAATTATCACATATTATTTTGTAAGAAAAGGATAATATTATCCAACAAATTATTAAGTCTACAACAAGTCCAAATAATACCACATTAATTACTTATATCTATATTGCACCTTATCATATTATCTTTCTTTTTCATATTAATGACATCATTAATCATTTTCCCCTATTACACTCCATATTATAAAATATACACATTTAACATCACATTGGGCATTTATGCATATTCATGTGAATCCAATTACTCATTATCACATTTGAGTCATTATATGTATTTTAGTGAATAAGATGGAACACATTAAATATTAATGAATTGATTCATATACCAAGTTATGCTAAAGTGATTAATGAGATGTATATTAAGGAACAAGGTGATATGCCTTACATATATTTCGATAACTTGATCACAGGGAGGTGATTATCATCCATTTATGTGTATCAAAGTATATTATGTGATGATGACACCTAATGTCACTAATGTATCATGAAAGTCATTAAGGGTATATATATGTATATGTTGTCAAGGCTGGATGATTACATATTAGGATTTAGGTCAACATGATTATTACATGATAAAAGCATCCTTAGTGTGCATTAGTTCCATTATCTTACTAACCATACCACGAGGGTGACTTAGTCAACATTATGTGTATTCACATTTATTGATGGGTAACTCATTATTATGTGCATCAAGAATATGTTGGGGTTCAAGCATATGAACTACTCCTTAGATGAATTATTATGTATATTCATTTGTATATAAATAAACAAGATGAATTTACAAATATTTTTTGTGTGTACAACAGTGACCATATAAGCTTATTAATCTCTTATCTATGGAGTTAGGGTTTCTAAATTCCAGAGTGGCTGGATTTCAATGTATTGTGGGACTCCATCCCCCTAAAGAGGATTTCATCCATGAAATCAACAATTCCAAAATCCATCAAGGTATTACAACTACTACATCATTTAAAAGGGTTGACCTGTTAAGTTAAACTAAGATAGAGGTAAAAGAGAGCAAGTCTAAATAAACCATGTATAATATCTAACACTTAATTGTTTTACTAATCACCATTACTAAACCTCAAAGTCTAACATAGGGTATACTACCCCTAAACATGGAAATCTGAACTCATATAAGGATCTTATGGAACATAAGGTGATTCTTTTTAGGTAAGCAAAGCATCATATATTAGGTTACTAAAGATACTCAACAATGAGTTAATATGCCTAAAGGTATTCTATTTTGAGAATTTTGTATCAGATCAGGCAAGGCCGATGTCATATGAACTCGGGAGTCCCCGTAAACCAAGCGAGTGGCGCAGAGGAAAATTTTGCCAGCCCCCAAGTTCTGACCCTTTCTAGACACCATCACTTTCAACTTCTTGCCCTAGTAATAGCTACTCAATAGACTAATCACCAAAAAGTTGATTAAAGATGTAGCTAATATGAAATTATTATAGTTCTAGATCAACCTTTTGTCATGGGTCAATTCTAGTATGAGCTAAGGAAACTATTTGAGATAAGGTTTTCTATCTAAGGAGATAAATTGAATTAGTCAAGAATCTGACTACCTTGATGCTCTGATACCATGCTATAAAGAGTAGGAATCACCCCAACTCTCTACTAAAAATATGGTAAACAAAAACACCAATTGTGTAGCAGCGGAAGTTAAACTTTGACTATATTCAGAATGTATAAAGAGTACTTTACAAAAATTTCTCAAAAGGGGTACAACTTTATACAAAATGAAGATCTAGGTAGAGGAAGACTAAACCAAAACAACATTATTTCCAAATAAAACAACTGAACATATATACCTAAGTCCAAGCTAGTTGGTTGAACTCCACATCCCTAGCCTTAGGTTGGTTCACCTAGCTTCAACTGTAAACTCTCATCCTATACCTGGGTGGTTGGGATCACCCAACAAGAGAGAGAAAAAGTATGTGTTATTCAAAAGGAATAAGGACAAATAATGAACAACATTGCATAATAAAAGATTCACTATACTATGAGGGTTAAAAGTATGAGGCAAGTAACACAATAAAGAATTTCTGCCAAGTTAAACAGTAATAAGTTGCATGCATGGTTAAATGTGACTGTATTAAACTAATATAGGGCTGAGGCACCTACCTAACCTCAACCTCTAGGTGAGGGAGAATTTACACATTCCCAAGCACCCAAAAAATTTTATAAAGTGGTGATAATTGCCACATTCCCCTGGGGAGAATTATCACATTCCCCTAGGGTGAAATTATGCATGCCCTCTATGGGTGGTTGTACAGATGTACACTATATTAGTTAATTAGTCATTTTCATCATCATGCTAAATAATTCATTTGATAGAGTGAAAATATAAATAGTATTTCAAGTAATCCAATTCAGTACGCCAACATTGGCAATTCAAGTAATACCTAACTATTTCAATAAAGGAGCCAACATAGGCATTAGAAGAATGAAATAATGAAAAGAGCCAAATAAAGGCATTAGAAGGATTCCAAGGCTAGAAAATTAGGAATGTGGGGTTCAATTCCATTTTCCCTAGTTATAAACATATCACATGTATTAGCATGTATAAAGCATAAAGTATAACAAAACCCATTTTACACCTTTTGAGGAAACCTTCGATTTAGGACTCAAGACCAAGACCAAAACCTTAGTTGAGTTTCACTAATTAAGAAAATATATCCTATTTCTTAATTTGGAGTTAAGATGGATGAATTACATATTTTAGAACACTTTATATAATCAAAAGGGTATCCAAGGCAAACTTCAAAAAAGGAATCTGAAACATGACTCAAAAACTATAAATTTGGATTGTACTCAAAAAATCCTTTCCAGAGACTATTTATTTGAGTTTGTCTAACCAATGATCGATTTATTATGAATTAAATGAAATCAACCAATCATAATTTGAGAAAATGCCAAATAGGTTAAAAAGAAACTTTCAAAGTGCAGGCCAGAGAGTCGGACCCACAATGGCATGGGCCAATCATATTTGGCCCAGTCAGCCAGTCACGCGAGGCAATTGAGTAAGGGGTGCTTTTACCAAAATACCCATGTGAGTTAATCGAATCAATCAAAATTGTAAGGACCCTATAGTAATTCATAAATTATCAAGTAACCGCAAAAGGAAATCAAAAGAAGAGCTAAAATGCCTAAAGTACCCTTTTCGGTTTAATCAAATTGATCAACAAGCATGGACGTCTTTGTCATTTTATGACTAGGCTTCTTCCAACCCTGCCATGTCGCGAACAACTCTCTAGAGTTGGGACTCTAGACTCCAGCTTGCACATGCCTGTGAGATGGCTTGAACGGAGAATGGGGCTATGTTCCCTGACGTCTCGCGGTTACGGGGAACCCCAAAAAGTGGGTATCTGTGAGCCCTAGGTCATCGGAAGAAGCTCAAAATAGAGGAAGTAGTTGGGGACCCAAACCAAGAGCACAAGCCAAAACTCAAGAAACTGAGGGTCGGTACATGTCTGCGAATGAAGAGCGAGACCAAAACACTGGTTTTCAAGGGTGGAGGTGCACTAGGGAAGAGAAGAGACAAGCATCGGTGAGGTCTGGCGTCGAACTACAGGCTGGGGCGTTCGAGGCTTTCGTGAGGGAAAATGAGACCAGGACGAGGAAGAACAGGCATTGAGAGTGCTCATCGAGCTTGCAATTGAACTGGATGTGGAGGAGAAGTTGATGCAATGGCAGAGTTCACCAGAGAAGCAGACAGGGTAGGTCGGGGAGCTTGGGGGTCTCTAGGTAACAATTGGGTGAAGAAGAATCTTGGTCGATGGCTGAGGTGGTTTTGAAGACCTTAAATAGCTGAGAGGAAGGGTATGGTTCCCTCTACAACAACGCAATGGAGACGAAGAGCACAACCCAATTGGGTGTTTTGTCCCTCATCCACAAAAGGCGATGAGTCATGGGTCAAAAGAACCAACATGAAGAGGAAAAGCCAAAGGAACAAGAATCGCGAGAAACGAAGCTCTGTGGAGGGAAAATGGCATCGAGGGAGTGAGGGGTCGGGATAGCCGAACGACCAAAAGAGGAAGACAACCCCTTGGCTGTCAGATCAAGTTCCTAATAAGTGGTAGTCGTCCGATGCAAATAATGAGCATGTGACAAGGTTAAATGAACAGACTTCAAGCGTTACGCATAACATAAATGAAATCAATGATATTATTTCAATAACTATATTTACACTATATTAAGGCTTATAAAATCAATTTGACGGGTCAAATGAAGTCCAAATGGCACCAAATTGAACCATTGGCTCACATTAATGTCTAGAGCGATGCTATACAATTAGAGTCTCGTTTCACTTATATTTTGGCCCTTAATTACCATTTGGCTATTAATGTGTATATTAATACATTAAAAGGGTGAAATAAAATGAAGAGGTTCTTTTAATGAAACCTTTGAGTGAAATTTGACATATCCAACACATATGATTTCAATAATCATTAATCACCATAATACCATCTCTTCATCCATTATTATCCACTTTGGAGGAGAGAGAAAGAAAGGAGTGTTATATCCGCTTTAATTTATTCAATTCCACTTCATTACCCATTTCTTATCCAAAAAGCCATATTAACACTAAGTTAACATTATCCACTCATTATCTCCCATTAATGGGAATTTTGCATATTTAGACCTCAATTATTTCATTACTTGGAACATTTGTGCAAAAACCCATTCATTAACATAACTGTGGGTAAATATGAATTTCCCCCTCAAGAAAAGCTCAAACCCCACATTGAGGCCAAAAATGATACAAAAGGTAGGGAAAATTATGAAAAAGGTCCAAAAGGACATAAAAGCAATTAAAAGCTTGAGAAATGGGTAAAGTGCAAGAAGAACCCTGAAATTGGGTAAATTGCAAAAAGGACCTTGAAATTCAGTCTGTTACACACTACCCTCGACTCCCTCAGAATCCGTAAAGCCACCAACAACATCCTCCACAAAAACCACATCCTCCTTTTCCCCTACCATGTCACCTAAGTGTATAGTGATCTCACTCTTGAGTTCCTATCCAACTATCGCCACTATCACTGTTCCTGAGGCAATTTTAGCTACAAGATCCAGATTTTTGGGGAAAATCTGGAGATATCCGCCCGTTAGTTCACTTCCTTATCCTCGACGGTGGTGAAAATTACTGGTTAGATCACTGTATGGAGTGACCCCATGACTCCTACCCCGACTGATATAACAAAAACAAGTTTTGGGATGAGATCACTGGCCTCCTTCCCCGCCTTCCTAATGGGCCCAAGGCTTCCATTATTCACAACCCAGTAATCCGCTACCTCCATCGTATCATTGTTTGCACCATTTTCAGTAGAGAAGGTACCCAGGGAGCCATCACCCATATTGATCTCTAATTCATTTGGTGCCTCTTGAATGAAGAACCCTTCAATTGGGTAAATGTTGTTTTGGAACACTACAACACCCATGCCAACCGTACCACCTCATCATCATTTCTCATTGGACATTTCATAACCCAGCTCGCCACCTTTCTCGGCTACACCCACATCCCTTTCCCACCACTTCCACTTAAATATCACCTGATTGACAGCTATTACCTGAAAACTAGCAAATTCATCTGCATGGGTTCCAATGGTGTCTACTACCTGATTTTCAAGGATTCACCGGAGGTTCTACAGCTTCCTCTTCATGCAAGGTTTGCCACAACAAATCTTATCTATGAGCTCATCGATCTAACATGACACGTCTAAAGGTACAGTCTGGAGCACCCAGACACAGATGATGTCTGCATACCACAGGCCCACAGGAAGAGTGTTTCTTTGGAGGCTCACGATGATGCCTCTAGTCCACCACTACCGTCCCACCGCTGTAGCAGGCGGCGACTAGATGATGATGCAAGAACCTACGGGTTCTACGATGTCTAGCAGCAGCTAGATGAGATCTAGCAAGAGCAGTAGCACTAAGGCCACCATCTCAACCGTATGTATATCATGCAACATTCATAGGAGTCTTGGCATATGGACTGCGGCCACTATGACCCTAGCCACCCATCCTACGAGGAGTATGGAGCCCAGTAGGCCTACCCAGATCACCACTCTCCCTACTGGTGAAACTACTACACCTCCTACCAGCAACATCCACCACTATAGTGATTCTCTTCCCTCCATCTCATTCTAAGGGTTTGCTCGAGACAAGCAGAACTCTAAGTCTAGAGTGGGGGTGGGTGGTACGTTTTCCACCCCTTATCTTCCCTTTTAGCATTTTACTTTTATATTTCAAAATTTATTAAATTTTCCTTTTCAAACCTTGGCCTTTACCTAGATGGCCAAATGATGTATCTTCTTTTTCGAACAGTCCTATGGTCACCCCTCATGGTTCCCATTAGTCATGCAACATAGACCACCTTCTCATTCTCGAGCTTGGTGTCTAGGGTCACCTCTTATGGTGCCCATTTGTCTTCCCTCCTGGGCTTGACCTTTTTTCATCATCCATCAGGGTGGCATGTAGGTGCGAGAATACACACTTATTTTACAATTGTGATAATCATAGTGACTTTATAATTTGCAAGTATGAACATCCAAACTGATAGGTTGCATTCAATGTGATTAACCATCTGGAAAACCTTCGGGAAAACTAATGTGATTAACCATAATTAACCACATACATGTCAGGCTGACTTGAGTGTAGAAACAATTCAACCAAGCCAGAAACCAAGCAAGCACACACAAGTTGATCCTGAAATATGCATCCAATTTTTCTATCATTAATCATGCCATCATGGTCTATTAATCCTAGTTGTTTCCTAGGGTTACTAGTCCTTTGTAGAGTTTTGATTACAATTAGGGGTTCACTTCATTTTTATTATTTTAAACCCTAATTTTATAAAATTACTCACAAACCCTAATTATCTCATCTTTCTTTCATAAAAGATCCTAAGATCATCTTTTGGCAACATGAAACCCTAATTTCGGATCAACCATTCTTTTCTTCCCTTTTTCCTTATTTAGGGTTTCTAAGGATATTAACCACCATATTAGGTTTAAAACCCTAAATCTTGCAATTTCATCTTTAAAATAGGTAAAGATTCATCTTTATCATTAAACAAGTTAACCATGCTCGAATTAACTTATTTGCAATGTTAAATCTATCCTTTATCCTCAATTAGGGTTTCTAACCACAAATTAATACTTTTTCCCATCAAAATTATACACTTTTGCAAAAGATATTTTGATTTGGGCTTCCAAACCATTTTTAACTTATCCCTCATATTTTTTTGTTCAACTTTCATGTATAAACTTTTCTCATTCGAGTTTTCTAGTAAAAGATATGATTTTTGCAAGGAAAATCCTTTTTTCGATTTTCTAACATATTACGAAATTGTTAAGAATCCTTTAGTTGTTCGATCCGTGGTCCACTTGACGATGCGGGATCCAACGAACCACGATCGCATGCCCTAACTCATGATCAAAAGAATCAAAAGGCAACTTTTCCCTTACCTATTTATTGCCCGTACAAGGGAAGAGCATTAATTGTGCGTCGAGGTTGTCTTCAACCTCGCAATCTTTGTCTTCCGCGTGAGCAAAGCCCAGCCTGAAAAACACTAGAAGGGGGGGGGTGAATAGAGTTTTAAACAATTTTAAACAATTATTTAACTCAAACAACCAATCAAAAAAATATTGGACAAGGGGACAAGGATTTAGAGTGGTTCCTACCTTAGCAAATACTAAGGCAGTCAGTCCACTACCCGGTTGCTTACCCAACCGGGATTTGGAAAGAATTTAATTTTATTACCTCGCAAGGACTTTACATAAAATTACAATTCTCTCCCTAAACCCTTCAAGCAGCCTTCACCTCGAAGTAATCGAACCAACCTTGAAGAAGCCTTCACCTAGAAGCAATTGCACCAACCTTGAAGCAGCCTTCCTCCTGAAGTAGCTTCCCGTTGCAATAACCTTCTTGAAGTAGCTTCCCGTTGCGATAGCCTTCTTGAAGTAGCTTGAAGTCCACCTTCTCCTCTGAGAAGAACCTTCTCCAATTCGCAGCCTCCAACCCTAGGAGTAGCAAGGAGAATATAAAAGATACAAAGGAACAAGAAAGAAAACAAAAATTACAATACCACTTGTAGCTCAAGGCTTGATTTCCTATATCAAGCGTTTTGATCTCCTAACCAATGTATGTAGAAGTGTAAGTGTTGTGGATAGGAGATACTAGCCTATAGGACACGAAGTTGGAGCAATGGGAATGAATAGCCAATGTAGGAATTTCTCTATTGCTCGAAACAGATTGCCAATGAGTATTCAATCTCAAGTGTAGCACATGTGTAGCTTGGGTGTGTTTAGGTGTCCTAAGGCATGTCCTATTTATAGGAATGACCTACAAGTACTTAAGGACATTCTAGACACTTTCTAGGGGGTTCTTAGTGCTCAACTAGCCGTTATGTGTCCACTAATTGCATTTGCAATGGCTAATTAATTGACCCTAAAAAGTGCAGACAGAACTTTTCTCGATCGACAATTTGTCGACCGAGAGTCCTTCTCGGTCGAAGATTTGTCGACCGAGGGACCTCCTGGAGCAAGTGTTTACAACGTTCATTTCCAGCTCCCAACCACTTTGTCTGCTGGGTCTAACGGCTACTAGGGTCTATTCTCGATCGAAGATTTTGTCGACCGAGAGTTTCTCGGTCGAAGATTTGTCGACCGATATTTTCTCGATCGACGATTTGTCGACCGAGAATATTACTGACTCAATGTATTCATTTACTAAGTGTGTGTATCAATGTGCAATTGTGATACTATCTTGGGGAATGGCCTATCTAAGTGTTGTGAGTGGATAGGGAAGATCTAAACGCTTGATTTTACATGATATCTAATTACTTGTACATTATATACTTGTACAAGCATTTACATTTGATTACAATCATGAAAATAAAGCGATTTTATCAAATTGTTTCTTCCAAGTCTTTGTTATCCACCACCTTATATGCTTGTTCCTGAAATACTCAAATAGCACGTTAAAACCACAAGAATGAAATGTTTGTCATTATCAAAACAAAAGGGATTATGCGAATGTCAATTTAGCCAACAATCTCCCCCTTTTTGAAGATGACAAACATTTCCTAAATATAAAATAAAGAAATATAAATCATGTGAGTTTCATACCTGAAGATTACCTTTTGTAGCCATTCTTGTTTTGCAAGTGGATGTTGGCCGAGATATTATGAAACTCATATTTTTATTTTATGTTTTTGATTTTATATTATTTCTCCCCTTTTGTCATTTCAAAAAGATATCCAATATAATAGATTTTATTTCTCCCCCTTAATTTTATGCTATGATCCCCCTTAAAGAGATATTCAATTAGAAAACAAGGGATTAAAGCAAAGCAATGATTGTTAAATTTAGCCATAATTTATTTCTCACTCATTTGCAATGTATGTTAAGCCTTGAAATGATATGAGTTCCTTTTAGGTTCACGACATTTGTGTATTGATTTCTCATCCATTTTACAAGGGATGTTAAGCCCTAAAAATGAAATGAGAATTCTTTAATCTTAGAGTACATAAAAATTTCTCTAGCCAAATGCACGGGATGTTAACCCCTAATTTGTCTAGAGAATTCCTTTAAGAACAAGATATATCATTTTATGAAATTTGTTGATTTCTTCATAACCAAGAGTAAAAATACTAAGGTCATAATAGGCTTCAAATGATGTTTACAATATTTTTGTACGCTTCTTAATCAAATAATCAAATTTGTTTTTATGAGCTCCCCCTTAATCTTACAATTTAAGGCTTCTAAGGTCACAAATGATTTTAAATTTTGATTTTGACCTTTATCAAACGTATACTAAGATTAAGTACAATAAAATGATTTTAATATAAGCATTTTGTCAAAGCTTATTTTAGGTCGCCCTTGACTACGACCATAGCGCCCCTTGGTCAATTTTAATTTTAACCAAGAGGCAAATTCTGCAGATTTCCAATTTAAACATTCATATGTGAAGTATAATTTCTGCAGATAGCTTTAAATAAATATCTATTTGAAGCATATTAAGATATACCTATTATGAAGACTTAATATGGGCATCATAGTGAAAAGTCTTTGTCCTTGATTTTTCTAGAACGCATGTTTTACATTCATTGTTTATTATGTCAAGATGCTTTTATGCTAATGGCATTTTCAATTTATCTGAATCTCAATGATCAAGAATAATATCCATTCATGGTTTGTATATATGAATCAAAGATTATTTTAGACAAACCAATATCCATTCATGGTTTGTATATATGAATCAAAGATTATTTTAGACAAACCAATGAAACATAATGATCATATGAAGCATATCCATGGTGTAATGATAGAACAATTAAAGCATATGATCAGCATATAAATGCAATAATTATGATCATTTAAAAAAAAATTCAATACACACATGGTTCATGTATAGATATTCCAAGGGTTACCATGAAAACAGTAATTTTCCCTTAACTTAAATCAAATATGATTCATAGATAAAAATGATCTCATATAAGTGTTCCAAAGATGATTTCCATAATTTGTGCATGTAAAACAATTATTAACAGCAAATAGATAACACATTGATCCTTTGTAGAATTATTCAGCAGACTTATTTCAGACTGACATCAGTAACCTGCTCGGTCGATGATTTCTCGACCGACTGACTGCTCGGTCGAAGATTTCTCGACCGATCAGGTTTCTGTATTGTTTTCAAAACCATTTTCAGTAATTGTTTATAAGTAAATCATGAATGGTTATTTACTCAATTAAACAATTTGAAGACTCAGTTTAGTTGAGATAGACTTTATGAACATCAAAGGAACTTTTAGATCAAATCCCAACTAATTGTATCCAAGTCTTTATTTACAATTTAGCTATGAGTAAGGCAAAATTTTATTTTTGCATTTTGAAAGATTTTGTATATATCCAAGTTAGATTAATTTATTATCCCATTATGTTGAGTTGAGATAGACATAGAAATATGCAACTAAGGTCCTTGGTCATATCTCAACTTAATTCCGTTCATTTAGTTTGGAGGTTTTGGAACCCATACCAACTCAACATCCTTTTTCTTGTATGGGCATGAAAAAGAGTAGTGTCCAAGACGTAAGCAATAATGGCAACATATAGAATCAACCTCAAGTCTTTTTCTATGGTTTTGTTCTAGGTTGTTCTTTGGTACAAATGTATTGGTTCCTTTAGGTACATATAGTGATTGATGTGCTTGTGTCTTTCTCCAACTAAGTTGTTGATAAGATTTCCCCTTAGGCTTGTAACCTAGTCCTCTTCTCCCAATTTGATGATAGGAATCATCCAATATTTTATCAAGGATTCCATTGTTGCTTAACCTACTAACTTCTTGGTGCAACTTAGCAATCTCATCCATTCTTTTCTTAATATCTAGTTTTGCTTGATCTAGATTAGATGATAAAGAATTCCTTTCTTTCACTATATTATCATAATCTAGATGTGTACACAAGACAAGTTGTTTTTGAAGATCATTTAATTTTGCAAGTAATCCAACCTTTTCTTGAGATAGAAGATCATAATTTGTTTCTAGAGTAAAAATCTTCACATTACTACTACTTAGAGATGATTTCAAAGTATGATTTTGAGAAATAATGCTATCTTTTTCAAAACCAAGATCATTTAATTTAGCATATAAATCTTCATTTTCAGATGTGAGAGCAAGAAGTCTAGCATTTAACTCATCATTTTCTTTATTGGATTTCTTTAGTTTCTTCTTGCACTCAACATATTTATTATGTGTCTCTTCAAGACTAGCAACTAGTTCTTCTTTAGATAAATCAAAAAGACTTACCTCTTCTTCTTCTTCACTAGTTGTAGCAATAAGACAATCCTTGTGTTCATCTTCCTTCTTTGATCTCCATGGGCAGCTAGTTGTTGTGTGGCTTGTTCCTAAGCACCAATTGCAACATATTGTAGATTTGTTCAAGCTGCACCTTTTGTTGCGATTGTAATCACCATCACCCTCCATTCTTCAAGACCTGGTTAGGGTTCCTTGAAGCCTGCTCTGATACCAATTGAAAAACACTAGAAGGGGGGGGGTGAATAGAGTTTTAAACAATTTTAAACAATTATTTAACTCAAACAACCAATCAAAAAAATATTGGACAAGGGGACAAGGATTTAGAGTGGTTCCTACCTTAGCAAATACTAAGGCAGTCAGTCCACTACCCGGTTGCTTACCCAACCGGGATTTGGAAAGAATTTAATTTTATTACCTCGCAAGGACTTTACATAAAATTACAATTCTCTCCCTAAACCCTTCAAGCAGCCTTCACCTCGAAGTAATCGCACCAACCTTGAAGCAGCCTTCACCTAGAAGCAATTGCACCAACCTTGAAGCAGCCTTCCTCCTGAAGTAGCTTCCCGTTGCAATAACCTTCTTGAAGTAGCTTCCCGTTGCGATAGCCTTCTTGAAGTAGCTTGAAGTCCACCTTCTCCTCTGAGAAGAACCTTCTCCAATTCGCAGCCTCCAACCCTAGGAGTAGCAAGGAGAATACAAAAGATACAAAGGAACAAGAAAGAAAACAGAAATTACAATACCACTTGTAGCTCAAGGCTTGATTTCCTATATCAAGCGTTTTGATCTCCTAACCAATGTATGTAGAAGTGTAAGTGTTGTGGATAGGAGATACTAGCCTATAGGACACGAAGTTGGAGCAATGGGAATGAATAGCCAATGTAGGAATTGCTCTATTGCTCGAAACAGATTGCCAATGAGTATTCAATCTCAAGTGTAGCACATGTGTAGCTTGGGTGTGTTTAGGTGTCCTAAGGCATGTCCTATTTATAGGAATGACCTACAAGTGCTTAAGGACATTCTAGACACTTTCTAGGGGGTTCTTAGTGCTCAACTAGCCGTTATGTGTCCACTAATTGCATTTGCAATGGCTAATTAATTGACCCTGAAAAGTGCAGACAGAACTTTTCTCGATCGACAATTTGTCAACCGAGAGTCCTTCTCGGTCGAAGATTTGTCGACCGAGGGACCTCTTGGAGCAAGTGTTTACAACGTTCATTTCCAGCTCCCAACCACTTTGTCTGCTGGGTCTAACGGCTACTAGGGTCTATTCTCGATCGAAGATTTTGTCGACCGAGAGTTTCTCGGTCGAAGATTTGTCGACCGATATTTTCTCGATCGACGATTTGTCGACCGAGAATATTACTGACTCAATGTATTCATTTACTAAGTGTGTGTATCAATGTGCAATTGTGATACTATCTTGGGGAATGGCCTATCTAAGTGTTGTGAGTGGATAGGGAAGATCTAAACGCTTGATTTTACATGATATCTAATTACTTGTACATTATATACTTGTACAAGCATTTACATTTGATTACAATCATGAAAATAAAGTGATTTTATCAAATTGTTTCTTCCAAGTCTTTGTTATCCACCACCTTATATGCTTGTTCCTGAAATACTCAAATAGCACGTTAAAACCACAAGAATGAAATGTTTGTCATTATCAAAACAAAAGGGATCATGCTAATGTCAATTTAGCCAACACAGCCTAGTCAACCAGACCGTTGACTTCGGGCTCTCATCCTCCAAACCTCAAGGTGACAGTGCATCCACCTTCTCCAGACACCGTCGGATTATCCCACACTCCCAATTCCTCCGGGGTGCGTCAGAATGTCAGGTCGAGGAAGGTGTTTTTCGGTGAGCTGCTAGGCCAGGGCGGCATTGCAGATCATCGTACGAGGAAAAATTAGTTTGGGGAAAATGATCGCAGGAGTCGGCCAAAGCTTTGGGAGTAATCGGTGGTCTCGAAGGGAGTCTAGGACCCTATATATATACTCTCCCATGGCGGCATGTTTAGAACTTGGCTGGGAACTTGGGTGAATCCTCTAGAGCCCTCGAAACCCTAGAAAACCTAGCATTATCCTACTCAGAAACTTCTCCTGAATCTACCTATTCCCTTTCATTTCTCACTCATGCTCTATATTTTGAGGAATTTGAGATCAAAGATCTCATTTCCTCCTGCCACTTTCCTTTCTGCAACTGCAGCTAAACTACGCACGTGCACCGTTGGATATTAGATCTGATGGTTGCCTTCGCACGTCCTCTCTTTTATTTTTTTGGATAATATATGTGACATTTAATGAAATCCTACTACTTTAAGGATATTTCCAAAAGCTAGAGCCAATAGCCACCGTGCTAGCAGTTCTACTGCCGGAGCCAAAGCCAGTGCCAGTAGCCAGCGCCAACAACAGCAGCCAGAACCAGAGCTTGCCATTATCGTCACCACTGCCACTGCTAGAGGTAAAACCTCCAATTGACTAGGTTTGCATCCTCAATTCATCCTTAACATATGTTAACAAATAATCCCTATAAACATGTAATGTTTATTTAATAGAATTGATGATTGGCTTGGTTATTAATAATATATGACAAAAATAAAATGCTTAATTTTAACATATATCCTGGATAAACCTTGTATATATGTGTCTTCCCTGGAAACCTTATATTGGATCCCACATATATATAATATTGTCCACTACAGCAAAATCGCCCACATATATATATGAATTCTCCTTTGATACTAGCGGATAGGACCCAGGCTCCTGTTCATTTTCTGATTCACTTCAAAATGATTAGAATGTGCCTGGGTCCTTATTATAAGTATGTTCTTTTATCCTTTTAAAAAGTATTTCAAACATAGTGTCATGTACTCATAAAACTAAATATGAGTGTTGATTAAACAAATATATAATAAGTGTCACCTCATTTTATGAAATACCAAGATACATCGTTATATGTACTTACACTTTGTTAATACCAATATTATGCAGTCTCTGTCCACCCACAACAATCACTATGAACTGGGCCTCTATGTCAATGTTAACATTCCCTATTGAAGAACAATTGGAAATCATCCTAGATGATCGTTCCTTAAACCAATTGGCCATACCCAAACATTGGCATTTTCTAAAAGGAAGACACTACATGAATGGTGAAGTGACCCTAAATTTTGGCAATTATTCACATGTTATCGAGGTTGAGTATGATTAGGAAGGAAATCTTGTATCAAAATCCAGTTGGCGTGATTGGATTAGAAAGATGCTAGTGGGCCATAGAGACAGGCTTTTTCTCCATCCAGTTGGCCATAATACCATCAACGTTTGGATAACCAACATCAACTGCGAGACCCCCGATCATCTACGGCGGTATGAGCGCACGACGGAGGATATCAGCTCGAGTTTGGAAGAATCTGATTATGAGGCCCCTGTCAGTTCAGATTTGTCTAAATATAGTGAGGAGCTCTGCAACACAGCACAATCATCAAAAAGGCCACGGTAGGTCCAATTAACAAATATAATTGTCAAGACAAAAAATTTGTGTTTACACTTTTTGTCTGAAAGCAATCAATACTCATAGCTTCTTTCTTTTCTGAACTTCAGGAGAAGATCTCCACAATGATAAGTCCTTGAAATTACTAATGCGGGACCATGTTGGTGTAGTATTTAGTTGTCTATCTATCTAGACTTGTCTGTATTAATAGTTATTTTAATTATGCGCATGTTTAGGGGTACACCAACCCCTTTGTTTAGAACTGTTTAGGGGTACACCCCTGTGTGTGGATGTAAAAAGAGATTAATGAATGGAACTAAAAGTTGCTACATGAATGCTTCTAAATGAA
Source organism: Alisma plantago-aquatica (assembly GCA_963693085.1). Lineage (NCBI taxonomy): Eukaryota > Viridiplantae > Streptophyta > Magnoliopsida > Alismatales > Alismataceae > Alisma > Alisma plantago-aquatica. Next base: position 527,229,207 of record OY856411.1, read on the forward strand.
GTGTGTGTTCCCATGAATGTTCCAAATTCACAAATCCATCCTATCTAACGACACATTCGAAACCAAACAAAAAAAAAGAAATATGCATATCCTATTATGTTACAAATTACTGATAAATTTCATTATAAATGTTTTTTTATCCTTATTATTACTGATAAATTTCATTATAATGTTGATTAATTTAGGAAGCATTGATATGTTGTTATGGTTGTCCACAAATGTTTTTATAAGAAATTGTGTGTTGAATGGGGTTGTGAACAAGGAATTGGTGTTGTATTTGTTGGCCTAGAAACCCCTTCCAAGATTTACTCATTAGGAGTAAATCTTGGATAGTCCCCGGTTTGGGACTGTTCTTGAAAACCTAATCTCACTTAGGATGTAAGTGTATAATGTGTATTGGGTTTTCAAGAAAATTTCAGCAGCATTTCCCCGTTTGTTCTCTAAGTACATATGTACTTGGAGAATAGTGGGGAAATGCTGCTCAAATTTTCTTGAAAACCCAATACACATTATACACTTACTAGTGAGATTAGGTGTTCAAGAATGGGATAGGTGGTACACATTTAAGAATGACATCACATGTATAAAACCTAAAGTTTTAACCATAAACTCTAATCTGTTTACCCTAGACCCTAATCTTGTTGTAATATATACTTATTTTCTCTTTGATCATAGATGGATAGATCATGGATGTCCATTCGCAATGGCTGCACCCCAGAGTTTATTTCTGGTCTTGATCAATTTGTTAGATTTGTCGAGGAATATAGGAAACAACCTGGAGATAGGTTCTACTGTTCATGTAGGCATTGCGGTAACAACTTGAAAGTCAGTACTGGTGACGAAATTAGAAGTCATGTCATGTGCAATGAGATTGTACAAGGCTATACAGAATGACACTGGCATGGAGAGATTTCAAACCTGAAACTAGTGGATGTCGATAACAGTGCTTGTGTGGAAGAAGAAATTGCCTCCGATGACATAGATGTGAATGAACCAGTTCCAGTAGACATCGTTGATGCGATGCTGGATAGTTGTGGGGTAGAGCACACCGATCCACCTCCCATGTTTAGAAACATTTTGCATGATGATGAGATACCATTATACATGGGTTGTAAGTTTACGAAGCTTAGCGCTGTGTTGAGATTGTATAAACTAAAAGCTAACAATCAATGGAGCGACAAAATCTTCACGTCATTGTTGTCTTTATTGAAAGAAATTCTTCCTGAAGGAAACGAGTTGCCGATCTCAACATACCGACTAAAGAAATTGTTGTGCCCAATGGGAATGGACGCCAAGAAGATACATGCATGCCTGAATGATTGTGTATTATTTCAAAAGGACTATGTGAATTTGAAAGATTGTCCGAAATGTGGTGCGTCAAGGTATAAATTGACAACTTCGGGGGAGTCCAAAACTGGTTCTCCCACCAAGGTGATGTGGTATCTACCTATAATACCACAGTTTCAATGCTTGTTTGCCAATCATATAGATGCAAAGAATTTGAGGTGGCATGCAGATGTTAAGAAAAATAATGATGGGATCCTACGACATGCGTCTGATTCCCCACAGTGGAAGAAGATTGATCTATTGTACCCTAAATTCGGTGAAGATGACAGGAATCTAAGACTTGGGCTTTGTACAGATGGGATGAATCAGTACGGGACATTGAGCAGCCAACATAGCACTTGGCCAGTCATGCTTGTTATATACAATCTTCCTCCCTGGTTGTGTATGAAAAATAAGTACGTTATGCTGTCGTTGTTGATATCATGCCCTAAACAACCTGGAAATGATATCAATGTTTATCTTGAACCTCTGATTGATGACTTAAAGAAATTCTGGGGTGAAGGTGTGATGACCTATGATGCTTCACGAAGAGAGACATTTTGTTTGCACGCTATGTTGTTTTGCACTGTGAATGAATTTCCAACATGGGAATTTGTCTGGATATAGTGTCAAAGGATCTAAAGTGTGTCCTATATGTGAAGAGAACACTGATTCAATATGACTAAAACACGGCGACAAGACTGTATATCTTGCTCATCGAAGGTTTCTTCCAAAATTTCATCTGTATCGTAGGTTGCGCAAAGCATTCAATGGACGGAATGAGGAACATAGTGCACCTAAACCTATATCAGGGGAGGATGTTTATGAAAGAGTGAAAGACATCGCCAATGAATTTTGTAAGAGATCACAATGTACGATGGCCACAAGGAGTGAAAAGTCTTTATTCAAGAAGAAGTCGATATTTTGGGATCTTCCTTATTGGAGTTCTTTGACAGTCAGGCATTGTATCGATGTCATGCACGTTGAGAAAAATGTATCTGATAGCGTCATCGGTACTCTATTGAATATACCAGGTAAGACTAAAGATGGGATAAAATCCAGAATGGACCTACGTGAAATGGGAATAAGGTCAGAATTAACATAATTACGTGAAGTGGGTAATAAAAGAACATACTTACCTCCCGCTTGTTACACGTTGTCTAGAAAGGAGAAGAAAGCATTTTGTGAATGCTTGGTAAATGTTAAGGTGCCACATGGTTACTCATCCAACATCCGTACATTGGTATCAATGAAAGATCTGAAGTTGATAGGCCTTAAATCTCATGATTGTCACATTCTAATGCAACAAATATTTCCTGTGGCAATTAGATCTATATTTCCGAAGCATGTAAAGTTTGCAATCACCAGACTTTGTTTCTTTTTCAACAGTCTGTGCAGCAAGGTTATTGACCCTGATACTCTCGATAATTTGCAAAGAGAAGTGGTTGTTACCCTATGTCATCTTCAGATGCATTTTCCTCCATCGTTCTTTGATATCATGGTACATTTTGTTGTCCACTTGACTAGGGAAGTGAAAATGTTGGGACCAATTTTCTTGTATTGGATGTATCCCTTTGAACGATACATGAGCGTTTTTCAAGGTGATGTTTAAAACCGTTATCGGCCTGAAGGGAGTATTATTGAGGGTTATGTGGCGAGAGAGCTTATGGATTTTTGCAATGACTTTCTGAATGGTAATGACGCTCCCATGAATGACAAGAATATTGAGGAGCATTTTGGCAAAGGAGTTTTGGGAGCACGGGTGAAAGTAATCAGCTGTGAGCAGTTGGAGCAAGGTCACTTGTATATTTTACAAAACATCGACGAAGTGAGTGTTTATATCGAGGAACATACCAATTTCATCAAGAGACAAAATCCTCGATCCAATTCAATGTGGCTTGCTAGAGAGCATAACAAGACATTTATTAAGTGGTTTGAAGATAAAGTCTTACATCAACTATCTCAAACACCAGATAATGTTACTAAAACCATCAAATGCCTCGCCTTTAAACCAAAATTGAATGTTATGTCTTATGAAGGGTTTGACATAAATGGTTTCTCATATTACACAAAGTGTCAAGATGATAAGAGTGTCATCCAAAACAGTGAGGTCACCCTTCAAGCGTCTTCATTGTTTTTTGTAAGTGCAAAGGATAAAAGTCCACGTGAAGCGAAAATGTCATATTACGGTGTCATTGAAGACATATGGGAGTTGACTATGTAGATTTTAGAATTCCGCTCTTTAAATGTAATTGGGTTGACAACAACAAAGGAGTTATAGTGGATGAATTGGGTTTCCCGTTAGTGAACTTTGAAAAGATTGGCGAGAAGGGTGAATCATTCATATTGGCATCACAGGCAAAACAAGTATTTTATATCGATGATCCTGCAAATGATAAATGGTCGGTTGTTCTTCATGGTAAAAGATAGTTCATTGAAGATCCTATAGATGATGAAGAGTACTATGATAAGTATGATGACTCCAATCCATTCTCAGTTGAAGCTGGGGATGACAATGACTTGTATGTTCGCGGGGATCATAATGAATGATTGTTAATTGATAAAAGATCACAATATTAGAGGCATGGATATTTATATTTTAATTTATTATGTTCCCATGATGACCGTGCTGATGATCACCGTGAGGGTGAGGACGTGCTTGTACTGCCTGACAATGTAAGTTTTAAAAATATATCCCTGAGGTTTCTATCTATATGTTCATTTATAATTATATTATGTAAGTGTGTTTTTTTTCAAATTTTAGGATACTAGTTAATAGCAATTCTATTTAATTTGCAGGCGTTCACCAAAGACTATAGGCTATGCAGGACGGCCATGAAATAGCTATGCAGGCCATCGACATTGCTTTGTAAATTCAAAGTGCAACAGTCAGAGAGAAAGCAAGCATCCCACACTAAGGTTATATAGATTATATAGTGGGACTAAGGTGATGATCCCACCTGCTAAAATAGGTTACCGACAACTACATGTTATGATTGGGAGGTCATGATTCAGCAACCGTATGTATTAGCAGGAGGACAAATAGATTTCACCACGAGTTAACATTGAAGAAGTTCTACTGACCTTCTTCAATGTTAACTCGTGGTGAAATCTATTTGTCCTCCTTCTAATACATACGGTTGTTGAATCATGACCTCCCAATCATAACATGTAGTTGTCGGTAACCTATTTTAGCAGGTGGGATCGTCACCTTAGTCCCACTATATATATGTATTAAGCTATAGTGTTGTATGTAAATTTGGCACTGTTGTTATTATGCACTATATATGTGTTAGTCTGTCATGTTGTTATATGAATCTGAAACACTTGTGCGTGCTGCACTTTATGTATTGTATTTGTATCATGCTTCCCTTCATTGTGGCTTCTTTTGCTGTTTCATGGCTCTTTGAATATATGATTTTGTTGACAATGATGACAATGATGACATGTGTGAAAATCATCAATACATGAATGTTTCTACATGTGTATGAATATGAAAAGAGATAAAAATAAATGGAACTGCAGGTTGCTACTGGTTTTTACATGCGTGTGATGAAAAAAAGAAATATGAATTAAATGTTCTTATACATGTGTGTGAATCATATATATATAATATTGTACATCATGTTAATTTTGCAGGTTTGTGGCCTGTTGTTGGCTGATATCAATGGATGTCGTAAAACCTGCAGTTTATAACTGAATTGCATGTTTCTCATCCTGCGACCAGCCACAGCAGGTCTGCAGCCTGACAGAAGAAAAAATAACATTGGCGTCGGTTATTTGAACAAAATCGACGATATACGGTTACAATGTCGGTTTCCATAATAGTAACCGACGTTGATTTCCCTAATGAGGCCAGACACCACAGCCGTGCTGGCCAGCACGGCTGTGGCAGCGGACCAGACATACAACAGGCGTCGGATATTTGTATAAAACCGACGACATAGGATAACAGTGTCGGTTGCCCTTCTAGTAACCGACGTCCATTTCCCTAGAGGCCAGACAACACGGGCGTGCTGGTCAGTACGGCCATGGCAGCGGGTGAGATGGCGTCGATTATCACTAAGAAACTGACGTCGATAGTGCCCCAGATGGTGCCCTTTTTGTGGCGCGAAGGTATGTGGCGTCGGTTTCGAACCTAATAACCGACGCCGATACCCCTACTGGCATGTTTTCGGTGGCACGCGAAGGGTTTTGGCGTCGGTTTGAGAACCGACACGTAACGGTTGGGCTTTTAGCGGCGCCCACATAGGTGTCGCTTAAGAACCGACACTAAAGGCCTTAAATAACCGACACTAAAGGCCGATTATGTACTAGTGTCCCAAACGATAATTCCAAATAATCCCAAATTTTGAGGGAGACTTAGTAATGACTTAATCTACTTCTCTGCCAAATTTGGGCTCATTATCTAAAAGAAAATGTGCCTTTTATTTAGGTGCAATATATTTCTCAATTAGACTTATTTCTCACATCTTTTCTCTTTCTTATTTTCTTATTTCCCATTTTTTTATTCTTTGAAATCCAAGAAAGCAAGTGGAGTTCGAAATATCACCCATTATGGCCAAACCCTCACTTTTCTCTTTAAATCTTGCATTATCTTACTTATTTCTTTATTAAAAGATTTCTTTTCAAGGATTGCTCCTTATCTTTTATTTCTTTCATTAGAAATCATACGTAAACGAATTTTACTCAATTGTGGTCATTAATACCAATTTCTAGATATTTCTTAGTATTTCTTATAAATACTTTACTTAATATCCATTATCTTGTATATTTTTCTAATATTTGAGACTTTTTCTTCTTTTCTTCTCTTTTATATCCATAATAGGAACCACGAAATTCCTATCAAAAGGGAGATTTGCAAAGAAATCCATCTTTTGAAGTAAAGCATACACTCTTTTGAATTAAGTCTATATTCACAAAAATCTTTACAATTTAATTATGAAAATATATACAAAATTGAGGTTGTAACAATGGTGGTGGATGGCTTGAATGAATTTTTTTTCGTCTGTTGTTCCAAATAACAAGTTGGTTATCATTTTATTGTATAAAAGAAGTTGTGGGAAGAATTATATGCAATTTTTATCATTACTTTTATGTATAGACCAATTAGGCCTTATGTATCTAAAAAGGTTTCTATACAATTTCACACTGGGAGTTGACTCCTATTAGCCTCCAAACTCACATTATTTTTTGTGGTTAATATGGTGAGCGCAACGCGACCAAAGTTGAAAGAGTTGGAGGAACTAGATCTACAGTTAACATTGTTGACGCCGGTGAAGCAATTATTATTACTTTTATGCTTGCTTCTCTATTTAGTACTTCTTCCTTCGCAATATATCTAGTATGGCACTAGTAGAAGAAAAAAAATTATGTCTTTTCATCTCAGCCTTCAATTCTTTTTTTTTTCTTTCGGCAAACCCTGTAATGCAACAGCATGTTTATAGTCTTCTAAGTAATCTAATATTCTCAAACATTTTGTCTAATTTAAAAAAAAAAGTTGGGAGTTGTTTCTATGTACTTGAAAACCATGATAAACATAATATTTTATCTCACACCCAGAGAGGAAGCTACCTCGTCGTCAGGCAAATTCTGTATTCTGCATATCTCGCAGACGAATCCAGCAATCCGCCGGCCGTACATCCATTTTTGCTGGGTGTGAACTGAAAGAAGCATCGATCCAAGAAGAAGCAATAGAGCAACTTGATGCTACCAGATAACTCCAGACCACCCTCCCTCTGTTACAGGGCCGCCCTTAATGATTCGATTCCTAGGGGATTAATTGTGCTTACAACTAATCAGAAACCACTACGAAGTTGCTTGCATCTAAAGCTCGCGTTATATCACATTTGTGTAGGGTAATGTTCCACATGCATAAAGATAACGGAGAATTTGGCACAGGGATAGGTAGTGGGTAGGAGGAAGGTACTGTGCTTGTACTGTTGTGCGTTTTTGTTAAAGACTGATTTTAGTAAGTGTAACAGGATTACAATAGAATTTGGTAGCCGTTTCGGAATATTCTCCCTCTCATTATCTCCAACCAGGCAAGCACCATATGTTATTACGATCTAATTAGTTAATTAGTTGCATACTTCTGACTTTTGACCGATTCGTGTCGCGAAAACTTACCAAGCAGATAAGGCTGAATAATATATTGAACTTTTAATGACCGTTGATCCACGACACTGATTATACGCTATCCAAATATATTTCCTATTCTGGTTTGATTGGTGTGCCAATGTTTAGATTATCCTCAAGCTTTGATAAGATCGGCGGGATTCCCTTCAGCTTTTGATCTACCAAAGCTTCTGAAGTCTTTTGAAGCGTAATATATGGCAAAATGAAACAAATCGGGACATGAGTAAATCAGCTTCGCTGTACGTCATTCGCCCCCTCTCCCGAGTCCCAATATGGAATCGGTGTTAAGAGAATTTTGATCACAATATGCAGACAAAGAATCTTATGGATTATAAATTTTCAAAATAGACTGTTCAAAATGCCTCGTGTTTTTGGGATCTAGAAAATTTCAACCGAGCTCCCATTAATCTTCGTTCAAAAAAAATTACTATTAGATTTTTACAACGTCGTTACAAATAATAACAGGCAATTGTAATCGAATTAACATGCTTGGAAGTCAAATTTAAGATTCAGATAAGAAACATAACAACGAACAAAATAGGTGGAATAATTAAAATTTAGTTAGAAAAGTTAAATCAGGCTGTTCTCTTAAAAATAGATGAAACAATTAAAATTGAGTTAGAAAATTCAAATCAGACCACTCTCTTAAAAATGGGTGTAACCTATATTTATATCTTGATCTCGATATGCATCAAGGTTTAATGCTAACAACAAAACATAAATTAGGCACTATAGAATCTTGCTTCATAAACTGCCCCGGATATGCATCAAGGTTTAATGCTAACAACAAAACATAAATTAGGCACTATAGAATCTTGCTTCATAAACTGCCCCGTACATGAATGCGTGCATTTTCCAAAACATTGTCCGAATTGTGGTGTTCTCTCCATTTGAATATTTGTTCAAATGATCTTTGAATCATAGTGTATACCGTTGTGATGACCAGAATTTTAATGTTTTTTTAACCAATATAGTATTTGAGGTCCAAGGATAATCTTGGTTGGTTAATCCCAAGTCAACGTGACTCTTATTCAAAGATGGATTCTTTTGGCCCACAAGTATGACTACAATGGCAATAGAGGCTCAATAATAGCTATCCAATGACATTTATGTACATGGCGATGACCCATACTAGTTATTAGTCGATCATGAAGGTGTATGGAGTTAAGTATCTAAATTCAATGTAAAAAGATTCATATGACCAAATTATGAACCATAGGATGCATAATGGTCAAACTAAGTGTATTATACTTGATTCATCAAAAACTTGATGACTAAATGTAGGTATTCAAGGTATTTCCACATTTAATTATGAGAACATTTAAGGAATTAAGTTTACATAACAAATGTTGGAGTTTTGGTATCAAGCATGGCTAAAAGCTAAATTACATGTTGAGGAAATAATGATTAACATTTTATGTCATTCAGATGAGCCAATTGAGAGATATTGATGTTTGAAACTTCTATTTTAATTGAGTTACCTATATAAAGATGTCCATATTTTAAGGTACCAAAATTATCTGATTAAGCTAGATGTAGAAATATAGGCAATGAATTACATCTATATGTCATGTGGGGATTAGAAGGAAGGTTTAAACAGAATCCATCATCACCTAGTTGTTGTGCATAGAATGAGCCATCACTTTCCTTGTATCACGAAGGATGAGCCATCACTTTCGGTTTAAACCTTCCTCATTATCCCCCATCATTTCTTCTCCAAAAAAATATAGGGAAATAGAGGAAGAAGAAGAGGGAGTGGGGAATATACTTCGGGAGTGGCTCTCTCTCTAGGAAAAACCATCCTCTGGACTACCAAAATCCACCTAACTTGTTTAATATGGAAAGATAGTGGTTACCATGGCTTGCCCAACCAGTCATCGAGGGAGGAGAATGACGACCCAGGGAATGAGTCTTTCGACATCGACACCACCTCCATAGACCACCCTGAATATCAAACATGATCTGTAGAACGACTCGAAGCATTAGAGAGACGCTCCAAAAATAGGGGGAAATCCCCAAATGGACTCCACCTACTACGTTGAGGCCTCGACAAGACTGTGCCATGATGGATCTTCAGAGATCCTTCAGCTGTGAATGTATGTCGTGAAGGCCTGAGAACCCCAACAAAATATATTGGGATGATCTTTTCACAAAGAGGATGGAGTCCTATCGATCACTCGCCATGACCCAGCCCAACGGCGAGGCTCATAGCCGAACAAAGGAGCACTTGACCCTAGATCTCAAAGGGACCTCATAGGGCTTCCATGTGATGCTACTTCCACTCATATGGTCTGCAGAAGCCTCATGAGCTCACCGGAGACGAGGATGATGATTTTTGTGCTGTAGACAAACAAAGAGAAGCTTGAATATAGAAGAAGAAGAAGAAGAAGAGAGGAGTCAAAGTGGAGGGTTTCGAGACCTTATGCCCTAGCTTCCTCGACATCATGAGATTAACTAAAAGTTGTGGCTTATTCTATGAGTGAGGAGGTCCCAGCTGTTGTGCATGCCTCAACGTGTCCTTCTTGGTGCCAACACTTTCCTTGTATCATGAAGGATGCACTCAGAGAACGCAAAAGGGAGATAGGAGGAGACATGGCTGGCCCAACACAACCCACTTAGAGTCAGTCGGTTCAAGGCAAGCTACTGAACCCACCACCCCCTAAACCATGTGGCTGCCATCTAGGAATCCTTGAGGGGAGATCGAGCGGACCAGTCTTTTTCCAGTAAGGTATATACCTAAGTTAATGTACATATCTTAGAAATATGATTATAAATAGTTTCCTTGTCCAATAAATGCCCCAAAAATATCTCTAGGCTCATAAAAATGCCTACTTTGTTATAGGATTCTCATATCAGACTTTTAAAACATATTTGTTGGTGATATTTAGTTTAGCTTATAATTTTCCTTTATTGGCTTCATATAATTAGAATAAATCCTATCTAGTTGATATAAATTCTCAGATACTATGTTTAAACCCCATAATCAATTAGAAACTATATATGGGCAAAAATATGACTATAATGCCAAAATTTTAGGTCTTTCATCTTTACTGACTAAAGTAACACTTTTAGCCCCATATTAATTATAGAAAATAGACCAATGATCAGAAAAAATGAAATTTGGACCAGACCCTAAAATTGACAGCCTGATCAGTATAAAAATACTAGAGACATATTTTAGATCGATAACAGCTAGATTTGACCTAAACCCTAAAATGGACCTAAATACCATTTATAATGGCAAACCTTATATTTCTGATGAATATTTGTTATTAATCAGGTGATGACCAGATTATCTAGATACCATGGATGAATAAAGAATCTCTGAACTCATGTTTGTGGATATAATTATATGACTAGTTTTATTGGATGATATAAGTATGAGTACTTACTTGCATTTATTTGCATAAACTTGCTTGGATGTATGTATATTATGGTACTCCTCCACCTTAAACATTAGAACACTAAATAAAGAAAATGAAATTTAGTTACCTATGATGTTCAATAATCGCCCTTTGGAGAGGGAAAGTATTAATGTTGACTAGAACCTCCATAATGGTACATGGTACACATGGAGATCCCTAATGGTACATGGTATGCGGGGAATGGGCCCAATAATATATGTGATTATGTGCTAAGTCTACCATAGTAATACATGTTCATTAAAATATAATTAATAACTTGGGTTTACCTGATTCTCTGCCTTAAATAATGTTTTCCTTTTCTTTCTTATTTCTTCAATTATTTTACGTATGCCAACATAGTGTCGATATCTATTCAACCACGTATCAACTTTATGTTGATTCGTTGTTTCACGTATTTTTCTATGTTCAGATCTAGCATGGGAGGAAAGATGGGAAGTGAGAGTGTTTAGGTTGTACCTATTGTGTCGATCCTGATTAGCATACATTTTCATAGACTTGTAAAACTTCTTTCAATATGTAATTGTAATTCATGCTGTAATAATTCATCTTGTAATTATTTACATGTTAAATGTTGAGAAATGTTTTGGTGTATGTTATGCTTGTATGTTCAAGTATGCGTTTGTCGTTTCCACATCACACTTTGATAGTTTGAGTAACATTTTCAGATTTTTTCCTTTTGGGCCTTCTAAGCCTCAAGACTGCAAAATATGGGGATGTTACAGTTGGTATCAGAGCATGAACAGTAGCTACACCTAACAATTGCTCACCATGAAACATAAAAATAAAGTTTCACTTTTCACTTTAAACCCTAGAAATTGAGTAAGTTGTTTTATATGAACTAAGTTCGACTTAACCTCTAGGTTAGAACCTAGATGTTTGAGAACTAGGGTTAGACAAGTGTGTGAACCCTTTCCATATTGAGCTCATATGTATTGGGTAGCTACACTAGTCTACACCTTGTTCTCACCATTTCACTAGGTAACATGGCACTAGACTATCTACTATTTGTGGGATACTCGATTTTGCTTTTTTTTTCAATCATATCAAGCCTCGACAGTTTTCTCAGACGTCTTCCTTCTTGGAGAAAAACTGTATAATATTTTATTATATATGTAAATATGAAAATGTGTGCCTTACACTAGAGAATAGTTAATATGCATGCAATCTAAGTGAAAGGAAGTTACATTAGACTAGAAGAGATAGTAATCTAGATTAGATGTCTAGAGCCTTATCAAGATATGTGATACATAAAATAGATGATAGAATAATAGTTTATATGAGCATGGATGATCTTATAATTATAATAGTTGATATGTTATACCTCTAATGATATAAGTTTTTATAAAGATTTAAATTGTATATTAGTTAAATCCAATCTTGAAGAATCTAAGCTAAGTCTTGATGATGAAATTACATTCCCTTTTATTACTTAAGATGAGACAAGTTAAGATAAGGTTGAATATGCATGAGCCTTAATCTCTCTTATAAAGGAGGACCTAATATCTTAGGAAAAAATATGTGGTAAACTCCAGAGAGAATGATACCCACAAGGAGAGGGTCATAGGACCTACCCTACAATATATGAAAAATAGGAGATATATGTGAAATGGCGTGTCCTAAGATGGGTTACTCCTCAGTACATGTGTTGAGTCCTTTTGCATGATTCAATCCAATATGTTAGATTTGGGTATAAAAATGATGGGTAGGTGACTCGTAATGAGAAAGTCAATCCTTTTGATCGAGTTAGGTCCTACCTAGAGTGACATATGTTTTAATTCTCATCATTAGATGCAAGTGAGATGATATATGAAGTGCTAGTTCTTGGAGTAAAATGTCTTGTGCATAAGATACCCATTAATGTTGTTCTTTCCACTTCTCTTACTTAATATATGATACTAGAAACCTCACTTGAGCTATATAGATGATTTATATATGAGGATTCACTCATATAAGCTTGACCTATTATATATTTGCTACCTATATCATACATGTAATACCCAAATTTGAAATTGTGATAAGATTGACTTAGTATATTCTCTTTCCCTTCATATCATGCGTGCAAGATATAAGGTTGAAATCATGAGCTAAGAAAAAAAAGCAATATATTTGGATCACATATTACACGATAAAAAATATAATACTTAACCTCAATCCTTCTGAACCTATACTTCTATGTTGAGGATCACTCTCACACAATACGGTGAAACCCTAATTGTAACATCCCTGACCTGGGTTATGAGTTAACCCTAGGTGTTTTGCCTAATTATGTAATTAAGATACTGGTGATTATCTTTTGGCATGTAATTAAACTCTTGAGGAACACATATTTCCATTTATGCCCTAATTGAACAATGTTTTAGTATTGTTTTGTAAAACATGGACCTATGTGCAATTTACCCAGTTAGAAAGGTTAACTTGCAATTTGCACCTGTTGAGATGTTCCTCTGATGTTGAGGCATCATAAGAATGATTATGGTAAAGTTTGAAGGATTTCCCAAGCTTGAGCACCAAGGTGCAGCTGTGGAAGCAATCCCTATGCTTGAAACCATGGTTTTGGGGTAAAATGCAATTTACCCAAAATTTGGAGTGCAACTTGTAAATTTAATCTTCTAAAATATCTTTTATAACTTTTGTCATCATTTAGAGTAGAAATGATGAAGAGGGCACTTGATTTGAATAATCATATAATAAAGCACACCTTTGTGATTAAATAATCAAGGAATAAGTATAATAACTCTTTTCTATGTATACTTTAGTAATGGGTTGATCTTCTTTGCCTTCAATTCTTGACCTTAGAAGGATATTGTCCTTAGAAATAAGGGGTAGGGACGAGCAAAGAAGAAAGGAAGGACTTAGATGAGAAATGGGATAAAGTAGAAGCTTTATGGAGAAATTTCACCCAAAATATATATACCACTTCCTTTGCAAGCAAAAGAACGTTTCTTTCATTCCCTCACTTATTTCCCTTGCTCAAACCAACTAAGGCAGAGCTCTGGAGCATAGGAGAACGACCAGGGGGTTCAAGGTAAGTTTGGATCATCCCTTTTGCTTGAATTCATGGAGGAAACTCGATTTCAAGGTTGAATTCATGGCTAGCTCACCTAGCTTTATCTTTCTAGCCATTCCTTTCCAACTTTTCCTTGGATAATTCACCTTGGCCGACCTGTGGAGCTCAAAGACGCCATTAAAGACCGGAAGCATGGAAGCTTGGAGCTCAAGGAACAACCTTTAGGCGGGTTTTATAACTCTAAACCTTATGCTTTGATTATACATCTTTTTCTATGCATATAGTTGCTAGTTCTTCTTCTTGCCTATCTTCCCTCGCATCCTTGCAAGAAAAATCGTGAAGAACTTCTACTGTTCTTGAGGTAGAAGATAAGGGCGTTAATTCCTATGCTTATCCATGGATTTCCACTTTACCAAACGACCTCCACCAATTCCCCATACGGTTTACACAACCGTTTGGTGGGCAAACGGTTTCAGGGTCGTATGAAGGCAAACGGCCTTCAAGACCGTTTGGTCGCGTTGACCAAGTGACGACCGTATGGGAATATTGTTTATAATTATGTAGGTTAATCACCCACAAAATTTGAGGGGTTAACTCCAAAGGAATCGTGAGAGATAAGCAAATCAATTAGCAAATCCAATTGAATTAAGTTCTGATTTTCAATCTGTTTAATTTGCCCTTTTTGGGAAAACGGTCTCAAGACCGTTTAAGATGGTTAACCAAGCATTGACCGTTTGGGATTACTGTTCATAATGATGTTGATTAATGACTCACCAAATTTGATGGATTAATTCCAAACGAGTTATGAGTTGAAGGTTGATTAATAGGGCAAATCCTAATTGAAATCAGTGCTGAAATTCCAACGAGTAATTAGTGATTTTGGGTTGATTAGCCCAAACGGTCTCAAGACCGTTTGGGGATCACCCAAGACCGTTTAGAGGTCTGGGGTCAAGTATAGTTGACCAATTGAAGGTCCAAAGGTACCAAATCATATTGCAATTAAGTATTGATGTGATGATCAACTCAATAGATCAAACCTTGATGAATTTTCACTAGAGTCCAAAGGATAGATGGGCAAACGGTCTCAAGACCATTTGGAACTCATCCAAACGGTCTCAAGACCATTTTGTGTCAACCCAAGACCGTTTGGAGGTCTAGGGTTAAGGTGATTTGATCAATTGAGGGCCCAATTACAGTGGGTTATTGAAATAATCAAATTGCTGATTTGTGACTTAATTAAGGTTCAACCCCTATCAAATCAACTTAGATTTTGATGAATTCTTGGGGAAACGGTCTCAAGACCGTTTGGAAGTTATCCAAATGATCCCAAGACCGTTTGGGCCAAGTTTGATCCGATTGGAGGTCAATTGATGGGATCAACTTCGATTTGATTCACATTGTTGAGTGTTGATGGTTGAATGTTTATAGACCTTAATTGAACCAACTCCAACCCTAATTGGATATCAATTGAGGATCAATTGAGTGACCAATTGGTTAAGGCTAACCCTAATTGTCTCAATTGATAAGTGGTTAGCAAGCTTGAGAGCAATTGAAGGCTTCAACATAGGAAACCCTAATCGAGTTTACCCTTTGAATCACCTTGGAGGTCCATGCGATCTTGAGCTTTTAGGACCATACGATTTCAGGACCGAATGAGTTCATACGACTTCAGGACCGAATGAGTTCATATGACTTCAGGACCGAATGAGTTCATACGACTTCAGGACCGAATGAGTTCATACGACTTCAGGACCGAATGAGTTCATACGACTTCGGGACCGAATGAGTTCAAACGACTTCAGGTCCGAATGAGCTCAAACGACTTCAGAAGTCAAACTATGACAAAACGGTCTTCACCCCATCTTGGGCAAATGACCTCAAGATCATTTAAGGGTAAACGGTCTTGAGTGTCATGCGGTCTTGAAGTCAACCAAAGCTAAATGGTCTACAACCTTAAACGATCTCAGGATCGTTTGAAGGTTGAAGGTGTGAAACCTATTGGGGACTTTTAAGGATAAGTCTGCCTAATGCCTTGAAGGCTTAGATGGTTTGATGGTTGTTCAACCTAAAACCTAATGATACCTAGGGACATTAAGGGTCAAGTGGTTAGTATATTAACCCCAATGGTTACAATGGTGATGACTTGGCTAGGCTTATCAATGTTGATTAGACCTAACCCAATCTAGAGGGATGTAATCATCACCTATGAGCAAGAGGAGAGAGAAAATCCCAATTATGGTTGAAATCCAAGTAAAATACCTTCAATATATATGAATGTACATGATTAGGGTATGATCCACCTATGTGAGATCATGAAAACCCTATTTATGATAAATGATGAATCTTAATCTTATCTGAGGACTTTAATGATGATGTTTCTCATACATGGTGATGCTATGAGATCAATTCACCAATAGGTGAATAGTAAACCCTAATTCTAGGATGATGACATGTATTGTGAATAGTAAACCCTAATTGATGAAAATCAGGGAAACCTAGCTCTTGTATGAGTAGGGAGATACAACTTCTTTAAATGAGTTATTTATTGTTATCAGTTGATTTAACCATGCAGGTTCCTATATGAGGATGATCATATCCAGGTATGGATGATGATACTATATTCATTGAAAGCATGTTGTTATCTTATGAATAGTGATTTATCCTGATGCCTTGTTAATAGCATCTTATGAGATTGATAGGCTGTGAGAGCCATGAATACCATCAAGGTCATGCTTTAAGAGATGACTTGTGATGAGAGTACTGAGAAATGATGATTATGTGAGTTAGACTTGATACATTTAGTATTCTACTTTCATAACTTCTGTTCTAATGATTAATGTTTGAAAACATGTATGATGTTAAAAGAATACTAAAATGTACCTAACTAATCAAGTATAATCATACCATGTAGAGCCCTGATCATAGATCCATCATTGTCAGGAGTTAAATGATGGTGAAACAGGTTTTCCTAAGGGAACTCCTGGATCACATACTTTTGAGTATGTGGGGAAAATGGATGTGAATGTCCTTACATCCTAGTGTAGGAATTGATGTACATGTATCTTAATCTATCAATCCTTCACTATGGGTTATGCCGGGGTGATGTAACACTAATCTCCCGAGGAAGTCTTTTATACCGCAATCGATGAGAGATAAACAAGAAATCTTTCGATGGCGAAGAGAGTACAGAATGCCACTGTGACTCTAATAGCGAAGTACCAGAATACCCTGGTAAGCTATAGTAGCAGAGACATTAGATGTCATGCATGTTGATCCTGACACTGACTGAGGAAGATGAGGTCATAAGAATCCGGCTCTTTTGATGACCTATGTATGATACCGATGTGACTTAATAGTGATCGGTTGGAGTTTGAGCAGTGTACCTCATCTCCGTAGGGCATAATGATGTTTGTAAAACATAATCAACCGCGTAGCATATCTGCTTAGGTTGATCCACGAGATACATTGATTGAAGATACATTACTTAGTATACATGTTCTTCATATTCCTTAAATGTTGTTGTTCTAATTGATAACAATCTGATGTTGATTACCTTAAAGCTTTTATTGCCTATGTTGTTCTTGAATTGTTATAATAAAGCTTCTGGCAAAGAGTTATAACTCTCGCTGGGACAATTATTTAAAATTGTCTCACCCCGTAGATTTCAACCTTTTTAGGTGGTCGTCGAGGACAAAGGAATCAGTCTGCAGGTGGACAGTATCAGCAGCAGCAGCACCAGGAGCAGCAGTAAATCTCAGGTGGAGATTCAGACTGCTGAGTTGTGTAGTTAGATAGTCAGTCCTATGTGTTCTCTGTACTCTCAGGTCCTTGGAGTCTTTTGGTCTGAGATTTCGATTCTGAGTTCTTGAGATTTTGTATCATGTTGTATATAATTACTTAAGAAGTAATTATCAAAGATGTAAACAGTTTATCTCCTTTTATGAAAGAAGTTTTTATGGATTCAAGCTCTTATCTCAAAAAGTTTTAATTTTCCGTGATTTTTGTGTTCCGCTGTTAATCGAACCGTTTCCGCTACGTTTAAATCGTGTTTATATTGTGGTTTGGAGATCAGAGCCCACAATTAGTGGTATCAGAGCTCTAGGTTCGCTGAGTCTACAGAGACATAAGAATTAGGATGTCGAGTCTATCCTTAGTATTTCTTTCTTATCTAATAGAGTCTTCTGCTCCTCAGGAGAAGAAGATAATTAAGAATGTCTGAACCACACGAGGAGTTTGTGGCAGAAAGTAGTGTTGCTGCACCCCAAGGAGGTGCAAGGAACCTAGAGATAGAACAACCTGTACCTGAGCCACCCAGAGAGCCACCTCAGTTTGACACAGCTGACATGGAAAACCCAACTGTTCAAACTATGTTCGGGCAGTTTATGACTGCCATGACACACATCACCGATAGGATGCCCATCCCTGCACCTAGGGCACCTGCCCAGCCTGAAGGACAAGGTATCGATAAGACGTTCGAGTGACTTCGTCATGTCGGAGCAACCGAATACTTTGGAACAGCTGATCCTGCAGATGCCGATCTGTGGTTGACCAAATTGGAAAAAGCTTTTAGAATCCTCAACATCCCAGAAGCTCAGAAGGTTAGACACGCTGTCTATCTTCTCAAGGGAAGTGCTGGTCACTGGTGGACCATGGAAGAGCAGAAGAGGCCTGGAGTGGAGATCTTGTGGGAAGATTTCCGTCGGGAATTTATCAATAGATATTTTCCAAAGACCTTCCTAGATGAGAAGATCTCTCAGTTTGAGAGACTGAGGCAGGGCATGATGAACATTAGCGAGTATGAAGCTAAGTTCATGGAGTTACTGCGGTTTTGTCTGCACATGGCTGCCACAGAAGAAGAAAGAATCAGAAGGTTTGAGAAGGGTTTAAACACCGACTTGACTACTCCCGTGTCTGCCCTAGAGAATCGGGAGATGTTTGCTACCTTCGTTGAGTCAGTCAGAAGGATAGAGAAATCCGTAGTCGAGAAGAGACAAACCCATAAAAGATATATGCAGTTCCAGAGTTCTTCATCTAGAGACTTTAAGAAGCCTAGATTCTCTGCACCTACACCTCCACCACCCAGAACGAGTGCTCAGACACAGTGGTCACCAAGTAGAGGCAGGGGACGAAGCCTACCTCAACAAGAGACCCGTAGTTCAGCATCGATGTCAGTCACAGGACCACCCAGACCACAACAACTGGAGAGGAGCTGTTACGACTGTGGGAAGATGGGGAATTTAATGAAGGACTACCGATCTAGACCTGTCAGTGTGACACAACCTCAGAGGCAGAGTCAACAGGGATCTCAGAGAAGGCAATCTCAAGGAGCAGCTCGAGGACGTGGACAAGCATCTCAAGCTGGATCATCAGCACCACCTCAACACCAGGCGACAACAAGGTTCTATGCTATGAACCCACCTGATGCAGTGGCCAATCCACGGGTAGTGGTAGGTCAGATGGAACTTTTATATTCTTATATGTCTAAATCCTTTGTGGTATCTGTTTTGATTGACCCGGGTGCTACACACTCCTTTGTCACTCAGAGAGTGATTCGTAACTGCAATATGACAGTCAGTCATAGTGCAGATAGCTTGTTTTTGGAGACTCCGTTGAGTGGGTCTTCCGTGTTGCAAGAGGTATGCTCTCCCTACATTCTCTTCTTTTCTGATCATCACATTCAAGTGGACCTTATACCACTTGATATGCAAAGATTTGATATAATCCTCGGGATGGATACCTTGGAAAAGTATCGAGTTGTCTTGGATTGTGAATCCAAGCTTGCTGTGTTTGCTGATAAAAACAACACGTGGATCTTTCAAGGAGAAAGGAAGATTCTGCCCACCTGTCTTGTGTCAGCTATGGTTGCTGATAAGCTGATGAGGCAAGGATGTTATGCATTCTTGGCCCATGTGGTAGATGTTACCAAAGAAGGTCTCAACCCTGCTGAAGTTCCTATAGTCAGGGAATTCAAGGACGTGTTTCCTGAAGAACTTCCAGGTATACCACCGCCTCGGGAAATTGATTTTGAAATCAATTTGATCCCAGACACGAAACCTATAGCCCAGACACCATATAGGATGGCGCCTGCTGAGATGGCAGAACTCAAGAAACAGCTTCAAGAGTTACTTGAGAAAGGTTTTATCCGACCGAGCACTTCACCTTGGGGTGCTCCGGTTTTGTTTGTTAGAAAGAAAGATGGGTCAATGCGGTTGTGCATTGATTATAGACAACTCAATAAAGTAACGATAAAGAATAAGTACCCTCTGCCGAGGATTGATGATCTCTTTGACCAGTTGCGTGGTGCAACCGTCTTCTCAAAGATAGACCTGAGGTCTGGATATCATCAACTCCGTATTAAGGATAGTGACATATACAAGTCTGCCTTTAGGACAAGATATGGTCACTATGAGTTCACGGTTATGTCGTTTGGACTAACCAATGCACCATCTGCATTCATGGAACTCATGAATAGAGTTTTTCGACCTTTCCTCGATCAGTGTGTTGTCGTCTCCATAGATGACATTCTGATTTTTAGAAAGGATGCTCAGCAGCATGAGCAGCATCTTCGCCAAGCTTTGACCTTGCTAAGAGAACACAAGCTGTATGCTAAGTTTAGCAAGTGTGAGTTCTGGCTGCCGGAGGTATCGTTTCTTGGACATGTGATATCTGCATCGGGAATTCGTGTTGACCCTACAAAGGTAGAATCTGTTCTACAGTGGGAACAACCGAAGACGCCGACGAAGATTCGAAGTTTCCTAGGGTTAGCAGGCTATTATCGAAGGTTCATTCAGAATTTCAGTTCCATAGCCTTACCCTTGACTAAGTTGACCCGGAAAGATGTTCCTTTTGTTTGGAGTGATAAGTGTCAGCAATATTTCCAGCTGTTGAAGGAGAAGTTGACAAGTGCACCCATACTTGTGCTACCTGAGCAAGGCAAAGGATATATAGTTTTCTGTGATGCTTCTAAGAATGGACTAGGGTGTGTGTTGATGCAGGATAAACAAGTAATTTCTTTTGCTTCTCGACAGCTTAAGAAACACGAAGAGAATTATCCGACACATGATCTGGAGTTAGCTGCTGTAGTTCATGCCCTGAAGATCTGGAGACATTATCTTTATGGAGAGACGTTTCATATTTTCACTGACCATAAGAACCTTAGTACATCTTCTCTCAGCATGAGCTTAATATGGGACAACGCCGCTGGATGGAATTAATCAAGGACTACGATTGTACGATTGATTACCATCCGGGGAAGGCTAATGTGGTTGTTGATGCCTTGAGTAGGAAATCAGCAACATCAACCATGGAAAGGGCACAACTAAACTCTTTAGTATGCTCTAGAAGGGATATGCTTATCTCTTTGAGACAAGACAATGTGCAGTTGAAGGTGTCATTGTTAGCCGGGTTGTTAGCTGAGATGCATATTAAACCTACCCTTAGAGAGCAGATTAAGGAAGCACAGCAAGGTGATACTGTAGTTCAGCAGATTAGATCAGAGTATGGTAGTGAGAAACGAGATGGTTTCCATGACTCAGATGATCAAATAGCCTGTTATCATGGGAGGATGATAGTGTCGGATGTGGACAACTTGAGGAAGTTAGTCCTGGAAGAAGCTCATTCTTCGATGTATGCCATGCATCCAGGGAGCACCAAGATGTATCAAAACTTGAAAGATATGTATTGGTGGCCTGGAATGAAGAAGGATGTTGCAGAGTTTGTTCTGAGGTGTCCTGTGTGTCAGCAAGTTAAAGCTGAACACCAGAAGCCTGCAGGAACAATGCAACCTTTACCCATACCAAAGTGGAAGTGGGACCATGTTACCATGGACTTTGTTGTTGGCCTACCCAGGACAAGCAAAGGACATGATTCCATTTGGGTAGTTGTTGATAGGTTGACTAAGACAGCGCATTTCTTACCTGTCAAGACAACCTACACTGCTGAGAGGCTCGCACAGATTTACATAAATGAGATAGTGCGTTTGCACGGGGTTCCAGCTACTATCGTCTCTGATAGAGGTCCCCAGTTCACTAGTCATTTTTGGGAACGACTTCATAATTCTTTAGGCACCTAGTTAAGGTTTAGTATGGCCTTTCATCCACAGACTGATGGACAGTCGGAAAGGACCATATAGACCTTGGAAGACCTGTTGAGAACATGTGTTCTCCAGTTTACCAGAAGTTGGGATCTACACCTAAGCTTGATAGAGTTTGCCTATAACAATAGCTATCAGCATAGTATTGATATGGCACCTTATGAAGCCTTGTATGGTAGACGTTGTAGATCACCCTTGTGTTGGTATGAGACTGGTGAGCATCAGTTGTTAGGACCTGATCTTGTGCAGCAAACTACAGAAAAGATTAAGGTAATACAACAACAGATTAAGACTGCACATGATAGGCAGAAATCTTATGCTGACAAGCGTCGTAGACCCTTAGAGTTCCAGGTCGGAGATAGAGTGTATCTCAAAGTCTCGCCTTGGAAATGAGTTCTTCATTTTGGAAGAAAAGGGAAGTTAGCTCCTAGATTTATGGGGCCTTATCCAATCATTGAACAGATTGGAAAGGTAGCATATAAACTAGAGCTGCCACCAGAGTTACAGAGATTACACCCTGTGTTTCACATTTCTATGCTGAGGAAATGTCACCCAGATACCGAGTCAGTTCTACAACCTATGGAAGTAGAATTGAATGAAGATATAACTTATGAGGAAGGACCTGTGTCAATCCTTGATAGTAGAACTAAAAAGTTAAAGAAGAAAGATATAAGCCTTGTGAAAGTCCTCTGGAACCACCGTGGTGTTGAAGAAACCACTTGGGAACTAGAGGAGGAGATGAGAAGGAAATACCCTGCTCTTTTCTCTTAATACGTTTTATCGATTTCGGGGACGAAATCCTTGTAAGGGGTGGAAAATTTGTAACATCCCTGACCTTGGTTATGAGTTAACCCTAGCTGTTTTGCCTAATTATGTAATTAAGATACTGGTGATTATCTTTTGGCATGTAATTAAACTCTTGAGGAACACATATTTCCATTTCTGCCCTAATTGAACAATGTTTTAGTATTATTTTGTAAAATAGGGACCTATGTGCAATTTACCCAATTAGAAGGGTTAACTTGCAATTTGCACATGTTGAGATGTTCCTCTGATGTTGAGGCATCATAAGAATGATTATGGTAAAGTTTGAAGGATTTCCCAAGCTTGAGCACCAAGGTGCAGCTGTGGAAGCAATCCCTGTGCTTGAAACCCTAGTTTTGGGGTAAAATGCAATTTACCCAAAATTTGGAGTGCAACTTGTAAATTTCATCTTCTAAAATATATTTTATAACTTTTGTCATCATTTAGAGTAGAAATGATGAAGAGGGCACTTCATTTGAATAATCATATAATAAAGAACACCTTTGTGATTAAATAATCAAGGAATAAGTACAATAGCTCTTTTATATGTATACTTTAGTAATGGGTTGATCTTCTTTGCCTTCAATTCTTGACCTTAGAAGGAGATTGTCCTTAGAAATAAGGGGTAGGGACGAGCAAAGAAGAAAGGAAGGACTTAGATGAGAAATGGGATAAAGTAGAAGCTTTATGGAGAAATTTCACCCAAAATATATATACCACTTCCTTTGCAAGCAAAGGAACGTTTCTTTCATTCCCTCACTTATCCCCCTTGCTCAAACCAACTAAGGCAGAGCTCTAGAGCATAGGAGAATGACCAGGGGGTTCAAGGTAAGTTTGGATCATCCCTTTTGCTTGAATTCATGGAGGAAACTCGATTTCAAGGTTGAATTCATGGCTAGCTCACCTAGCTTTATCTTTCTAGCCATTCCTTTCCAACATTTCCTTGGAGAATTCACTGTGGCCGACCTGTGGAGCTCAAAGACGCCATTAAAGACCTGAATCTTGGAATCTTGGAGCTCAAGGAACAACCTTTAGGCGGGTTTTATAACTCTAAACCTTATGCTTTGATTATACATCTTTTTCTATGCATATAGTTGCTAGTTCTTCTTCTTCCCTATCTTCCCTTGCATCCCTGCAAGCAAAATCATGAAGAACTGCTACTGTTCTTGAGGTAGAAGATAAGGGCGTTAATTCCTATGCTTATCCACGGATTTCCACTTTACCAAACGACCTCCACCAATTTCCCATACGGTTTACACAACCGTTTGGTGGGCAAACGGTTTCAGGGTTGTATGAAGGCAAACGGCCTTCAAGACCGTTTGGTCGCATTGACCAAGTGACAAACGTATGGCAATCTTGTTTATAATTATGTAGGTTAATCACCCACAAAATTTGAGGGGTTAACTCCAAAGGAATCGTGAGATATAAGCAAATCAATTAGCAAATCCAATTGAATTAAGTTCTGATTTTCAATCTATTTAATTTGCCCGTTTTGGGCAACGGTCTCAAGACCATTTAATATGGTTGAGCAAGCATTGACCGTTTTGGATTACTGTTCATAATGATCTTGATTAATGACTCACCAAATTTGATGGATTAATTCCAAACGAGTTATGAGTTGAAGGTTGATTAATAGGGCAAATCCTAATTGAAATCAGTGCTGAAATTCCAATGAGTTAATTAGTGATTTTGGGTTGATTAGCTCAAACGGTCTCAATACCGTATGGGGAATCATCCAAACGGTCTCCAGACCGTTTGGGGATCACCCAAGACCGGTTAGAGGTCTGGGGTCAAGTATAGTTGACCAATTGAAGGTCCAAAGGTACCAAATCATATTGCAATTAAGTATTGATGTGATGATCAACTCAATAGATCAAACCTTGATGAATTTTCACTAGAGTCCAAAGGATAGATGGGAAAACGGTCTCAAGACCGTTTGGAACTCATCGAAACGGTCTCAAGACCGTTTGGTGTCAACCCAAGACCATTTGGAGGTCTAGGGTTAAGGTAATTTGATCAATTGAGGGCCCAATTACAGTGGGTTATTGAAATAATCAAATTGCTGATTTGTGACTTAATTAAGGTTCAACCCCTATCAAATCAACTTAGATTTTGATGAATTCTTGGGCAAACGGTCTCAAGACCGTTTGGAGGTTATCCAAATGATCCCAAGACCGTTTGGGCCAAGTTTGAGCCGATTGGAGGTCAATTGATGGGATCAACTTTGATTTGATTCACATTGTTGAGTGTTGATGGTTGAATGTTTGTAGACCTTAATTGAACCAACTCCAACCCTAATTGGATATCAATTGAGGATCAATTGAGTGACCAATTGGTTAAGGCTAACCCTAATTGTCTCAATTGATAAGTGGTTAGCAAGCTTGAGAGCAATTGAAGGCTTCAACATAGGAAACCCTAATCGAGTTTACCCTTTGAATCACCTTGGAGGTCCATGCGATCTTGAGCTTTTAGGACCATACGACTTCAGGACCGAATGAGTTCATACGACTTCAGGACCGAATGAGTTCATACGACTTCAGGACCGAATGAGTTCATACGACTTCAGGACTGAATGAGTTCATACGACTTCAGGACCGAATGAGTTCATACGACTTCAGGACCGAATGAGTTCATACGACTTCAGGACCGAATGAGTTCATACGACTTCGGGACCGAATGAGTTCAAACGACTTCAGGTCCGAATGAGCTCAAACGACTTCAGAAGTCAAACTATGACTAAACGGTCTTCACCCCATCTTGGGCAAACGACCTCAAGATCGTTTAAGGGTAAACGGTCTTGAGTGTCATGCGGTCTTGAAGTCAACCAAAGATAAACGGTCTACAACCTTCAACGATCTCAGGATCGTTTGAAGGTTGAAGGTGTGAAACCTATTGGGGACTTTTAAGGATAAGTCTGCCTAATTCCTTGAAGGCTTAGATGGTTTGATGGTTGTTCAACCTAAACCCTAATGATACCTAGGGACATTAAGGGTCAAGTGGTTAGTATATTAACCCCAATGGTTACAATGGTGATGACTTGGCTAGGCTTATCAATGTTGATTAGACCTAACCCAATATAGAGGGATGTAATCATCACCTATGAGCAAGAGGAGAGAGAAAATCCCAATTATGGTTGAAATCCAAGTAAAATACCTTCAATATATATGAATGTACATGATTAGGGTATGATCCACCTATGTGAGATCATGAAAACCCTATTTATGATAATTGATGAATCTTAATCTTATCTGAGGACTTTAATGATGATGTTTCTCATACATGGTGATGTTATGAGATCAATTCACCAATAGGTGAATAGTAAACCCTAATTCTAGGATGATGACATGTATTGTGAATAGTAAACCCTAATTGATGAAAATCAGGGAAACCTAGTTCTTGTATGAGTAGGGAGATACAACTTCTTTAAATGAGTTATTTATTGTTATCAGTTGATTTAACCATGCAGGTTCCTATATGAGGATGATCATATCCAGGTATGGATGATGATACTATATTCATTGAAAGCATGTTGTTAGCTTATGAATAGTGATTTATCCTGATGCCTTGTTAATAGCATCTTATGAGATTGATAGGCTGTGAGAGCCATGAATACCATCAAGGTCATGCTTTAAGAGATGACTTGTGATGAGAGTACTAAGAAATGATGATTATGTGAGTTAGACTTGATACATTTAGTATTCTACTTTCATAACTGCTGTTCTAATGATTAATGTTTGAAAACATGTATGATGTTAAAAGAATACTAAAATGTACCTAACTAATCAAGTATAATCATGCCATGTAGAGCCCTGATCATAGATCTATCATTGTCAGGAGTTAAATAATGGTGAAATAGGTTTTCCTAAGGGAACTCCTAGATCACATACTTTTGAGTATGTGGGGAAAATGGATGTGAATGTCCTTACATCCTAGTGTAGGAATTGATGTAGATGTATCTTAATCTATCAATCCTTCACTATGGGTTATGCCGGGGTGATGTAACACTAATCTCCCGAGGAAGTCTTTTATACCGCAATCGATGAGAGATAAACAAGAAATCTTTCGATGGCGAAGAGAGTACAGAATGCCACTGTGACTCTAATAGCGAAGTACCAGAATACCCTGGTAAGCTATAGTAGCAGAGACATTAGATGTCCTGCATGTTGATCCTCACACTGACTGAGGAAGATGAGTTCATAAGAATCCGGCTCTTTTGATGACCTATGTATGATACCGATGCGACTTAATAGTGATCGGTTGGAGTATGAGCGGTATACCTCATCTCCGCAGGGCATAATGATGTTTGTAAAACATAATCAACCGCGTATCATATCTGCTTAGGTTGATCCACGAGATACATTGATTGAAGATACATTACTTAGTATACATGTTCTTCATTTTCCTTAAATGTTGTTGTTCTAATTGATAACAATCTGCTGTTGATTACCTTAAAGCTTTTATTGCCTATGTTGTTCTTGAATTGTTATAATAAAGCTTCTGGCAAAGAGTTATAACTCTCGCTGGGACAATTATTTAAAATTGTCTCACCCCGTAGATTTCAACCTTTTTAGGTGGTCGTCGAGGACGAAGGAATCAGTCTGCAGGTGGACAGTATCAGCAGCAGCAGCACCAGGAGCAGCAGTAAATCTCAGGTGCAGATTCAAACTGCTGAGTTGTGTAGTTAGATAGTCAGTCCTATGTGTTCTCTGTACTCTCAGTTCCTTGGAGTCTTTTGGTCTGAGATTTTGATTCTGAGTTCTTGAGATTTTGTATCATGTTGTATATAATTACTCAAGAAGTAATTATCAAAGATGTAAACAGTTTATCTCCTTTTATGAAAGAAGTTTTTATGGATTCAAGCTCTTATCTCGAAAAGTTTTAATTTTCCGTGATTTTTGTCTTCCGCTGTTAATCGAACCGTTTCCGCTACGTTTAAATCATGTTTATATCGTGGTTTGGAGATCAGAGCCCACACTAATATGTAAATATGAAAAATCAAGACCTTCTCTAATGATGAAATCCTAGATTGATGTTGATCATAAATCACAATAATGATGTTGAGTGTGAAATTTTTTTGTTAGTAAATTACATGAAATCCTGATCTCAACTTACCTAGGTGAGTGGAGTGAAGGATGAAACCTTGAAAAATACCTTTTCAACTTCTTATATACGAATAAAACCCTATTTCTTAGGGAGATAGGGTATGTAAACCCTAACATGAAAGGATGTCATATTATGACTGAGACATTAAATGATTTTCTACATATACAAGGTGGTGGGTACACCGTAGATTGTTTTTATCCTCCGATGACAACATAGGGTACATCAAGAACTTTAATACTCTTACCAACTAGGAGTGGTGTCCTATATGAAGTTGGAATGTTTCATATCACCTTAAGTATGATATTAGTTGAATTTTGAGGATGAAATTCCAATAAGGTGGGGTGAATGTGATGCCCTGAATTTTAAGGTTTCTATTACCAATATAGTATTTGAGGTCCAATGATATTATTGGGTGGTTAATCCCAAGTCAACATGACTTTTATTCAATGATGGATTCTTTTGACCCACAAGTATAACTATAATGCCAATAGAGGCCCAATAATTGATATCCAATGACATTTATGTACATGGCGATGATCCATACTAGTTATTAGTCGATTTTGAGGGTGTGTGGAGTTAAGTATCTAAATTCAATGCAAAAAGATTCATATGACCAAATTATGAGCCATGGGATGCATAATGATCAAACTAGGTGTATTATACTTGATTCTTTAAAAACGTGATGACTAAATGCAGGTATTCAAGGTCTTTCCACATTTAATTATGAGAAAATTTAAGGAATTAAGTGTACTGAACAAATGTTGGAGTTTTGGTATCAAGCTTGCCTAAAATATAAATTACATGATGAGGAGGTAATGAATAATATTTTATGTCATTTAGATGAGCCAATTGAGAGATATTGATGCTTGAAACTTCTATTGTAATTGAGTTCTCTAGATAATGATGTCTATGTTTTAAGATACCAGAATTATCTAATGAAGCGAGATGTAGAAATATAGGTAATGAATTACATATATAAATCATGTGGGGGTTAGATGGAAGGTTTGAATAGAATCCATCATCACCTAGCTCTGAAAACTGAGCAGCATGTGGCCTTTTCTTTTTCTATATCTCACAGACGAAGTCATCACATTAAATCTGGGAATATTGTTTAGATTAGTTGCATTCATAGGCATTTTAGGATCCTAATGACCATTTGTGAGTGGGTGTGTGGAGGATAAAATGAAGAGATTATCCCCCATCATTTCTCCACTGATCAAAAAGTGCTAGGAAAGAGAGGAAGAAGAATAAGAGGGAGTGGGGAATATAGTTTGGGAGTGGGATGATAGTAGTTCTTGTGGC
Source organism: Alisma plantago-aquatica (assembly GCA_963693085.1). NCBI lineage: Eukaryota > Viridiplantae > Streptophyta > Magnoliopsida > Alismatales > Alismataceae > Alisma > Alisma plantago-aquatica. Next base: position 527,258,404 of record OY856411.1, read on the forward strand.
TTGCCCAACCACTCATTAAGGGAGGATGATGATGACACAAGGAATGAGTCTTTTAGCATCCATACCATCTCCAGAGACCACCCTCAATATCAGACATGGTATGCAAAACTGCTTGAAGCATCATAGAGACGCTACGAGAATAGGGGGAATCCCGAATTTGACTCCACCTTCTACGTTGAGGCCTCAACAAGACAATGCCATGATGGAGCTTCAGATATCATTCAACTTTGAATGTATGTCATGAAAGCCTTAGAACCCCAAAAAAATATATTGGAATGATCTTTTCACAAAGAGGATGGAGTCATGTCAATCACACGCCATGACCCAGCCCAGCGGTGACGCTCACAGCCGAACAAAGGAGCACCTGACCCCATATCTCAAAGGGACCTCATAGGGCCTCCATGTGATGCTACTTCCACACATATGGTCTGTAGAAGCATCACGATCTCACCGAAGAAGAGCACGATGATTTCTGTGCTGTAGACGAACAAAGAGAAGATTGATGACAGAAGAAGAAGAAGAAGAAGAAGAAGAAGAAGAAGAGAGGAGTCAAAAGGGAGGGGTTTGAGACCTTATGCCCTAGTTGGCTCGACATTGTGAGATTAACCAAAAGTGGTGGGTCATTCTATTGGTGTGGAGATCCCAACTGTTGTGCATGCCTTGACATGTCCTTCCTGGTGGTGACACTTTCCCTGGAGAACAAAGGATGCACTCAAAGAACGCAAAAGGGGGATAGGAGGAAAGAGGGCTGACCCAATACAACACATTCAAAGTTAGTCGGTTCAAGATGAGTCAGACAACCCACCACCCCCTAGACCACATCGCTGCCATCTAGGGTTCCTTGAGGGTACATCCAGTGAACCGATCTTTTTTAGTCTGGTATATACCTATGTTAATGTATAGATATTAGAAATATGATTATAAATAGTTTCCTTGTCCAATAAATGACCAAAAAATGTCCCTAGGCTCAGAAAAATGCCAACTTTGTTATAGGATTCTCATATTAGACTTTTAAGACATATTTGTTGGTGGTATTTAGTTTATCATATAAAGTTCCTTTATGAGCTTCATATAATTAGAATAAATGCTATCCAGTTGATATAAATTAAAAAAAAACTATATTTAAGCCCCATAATCAATTAGAAACTATATGTGGACTCAGATATGATTATAATGCAAAAATTGTAGGTCTTTCTTCTTGAATGACTAAAGTAATACTTTTAGCCCCATATTTATTATAGAAAATAGACCAATCATCAGAAAAATATGAAATTTGGATGAGACCCTAAAAATCACATCATGATCAGTATAAAAATACTAGAAACATATTTCAGATCGGTAACAACTATATTTGACCTAAATGCTAAACTATACCTAAATACCATTAATAATGGTGAACCTTATATTAATGATGAATATTTTTTATTAATCTGGTGATGACCAAATTATCTAGATGACCATGGATGTATAAAGAATCTCTAAACTCAGGTACGTGGATATACTTATATGACTAGTTTTACTGGATGATATGAGTATGAGTACTTTCTTGCATTTATTTGCATAAACTTGCTTGGATGTATGTATATTACAGTACTGGTCATCCTTCAACATTAGAACATTAAAGAAAAAAATGAAATGTAGTTACTGATGGTGTCCATTAATCTCCCTATTAGAGAGGGAATGTATTAATGTTGACTAGCACCTCCCTAATGGTACATGGTACAAAGGGAGATCCCTAATGGTACAAGGTACATGGGGAATGGGACCAATAATATATGTGATTATGTGCTAAGTCCACATTAGTAATACATTGAAATATGATTAATGACTTGGATTTTCCTTATTCTCCACCTTAAATAATGTTTTACTTTTATTTTTTCTTTGTTCAATTATTTGAAGTATTCCAGCATAGTATCTATATCTTTTCAACCACATACCAAATTTATGTTGATTTGTTGTTTCACATATTTTTTTAGGTTCAGAGCTATCAAGGGAGGAAAGACAGGAAGTGAGTAGTGTTTAGGTTTTTCCTATTGTGTAGATCCTAATTAGCATACATGTTCATTGACTTGTAAATATTCTTTCAATATGTAATTGTAATTTAAGTTGTAATAAGTAATCTTGTAATAATTTACATGTTGAATGTTGAGAAATGTTATAGTGTATGTTATGGTTGCATGTTCATGTATGTGTATGTTTCTTCTGCATCGCACTTTGATACTTTGAGTTATGTTTTTGGATTTGTCCTCTCGGGCCTTCTAATCCTTGAGATGGCAGAATCTGAGGATGATATAGTTGGCATTAGAGAATGAACAATAGCTACACCTAACAATTGCTCACCATGAAACATTAAAAAAAAATCACATTTCACTTTAAACCCTAAAAACTTAGTAAGTTGTTTTATATGAACTAGGTTTGACTTAGCCTCTAGGTTAGAACCTACATGTTCAAGAACTAGGGTTAGACAAGTGTGTGAAACCCTTTCCATATAGAGCTCATATGTATTGCGTATCTACACTAATCTACACCTTGTTCTCACCATTTCACTAGGTGACATGGAACTTGACTAGCTATTGGGTGTGGGACACTCAGTTTTGTTGATTTGTTTTTTTTTTCAATCAGATCAAGCCTTGACATATTTCTATGACGTCTTCCTTCTCAGAAAAAAAACTATATGATATTTTATTATATATGTAAATATGAAAATGTGTCCCTTACACTAGATATTAGTTTGTGTTCATGCAACCTAAGTGAAAGGGAGTGACATCAGTGTAGAAGAGATAGTAGTCTAGATTAGATGTCTAGAGCCTTATCAACATATGTACTACATAGAATAGATGATATAATAATAGTTGATATGAGCATGGATGATCTTATCTAAGTTCTACCTCTAATGATATAAGTTTCTTTATAAAGTTTTAAGTTTTATATTAGTTGAATCCAATATTGAAGAATCTAATCTAAGTCTTAATGATAAAAGTACATTCCCTTTTCTTACTTAAGATGAGCCAAGTTAAGATAAGGTTAAATATGCATGAGCCTCAAGCTCTCTTACAAAGGAGGACCTCCAATGTTATGAAAAAATATGTGAACTCCAGAGAGAGTGAGACCCACAAGGAGAGGTCATATGTCGGCTCTGATCTCCAAACCACGATATAAACACGATTTAAACGTAGCGGAAACGGTTCGATTAACAGCGGAAGACAAAAATCACGGAAAATTAAAACTTTTCAAGATAAGAGCTTGAATCCATAAAAACTTCTTTCATAAAAGGAGATAAATTGTTTACATCTTTGATAATTACTTCTTGAGTAATTATATACAACATGATACAAAATCTCAAGAACTCAGAATCAAAATCTCAGACCAAAAGACTCCAAGGACCTGAGAGTACAGAGAACACATATGACTGACTATCTAACTACACAACTCAGCAGTCTGAATCTCCACCTGAGATTTACTGCTGCTCCTGGTGCTGGTGCTGTTGATACTGTCCACCTGCAGACTGATTCCTTCGTCCTCGATGACCACCTAAAAAGGTTGAAATCTACGGGGTGAGACAATTTTAAATAATTGTCCCAGCGAGAGTTATAACTCTTTGCCAGAAGCTTTATTATAACAATTCAAGAACAACATAGGCAATAAAAGCTTTAAGGTAATCAACAGCAGATTGCTATCAATTAGAACAACAACATTTAAGGAATATGAAGAACATGTATACTAAGTAATGTATCTTCAATCAATGTATCTCGTGGATCCACCTAAGCAGATATGCTACGCGGTTGATTATGTTTTACAAACATCATTATGCCCTGCAGAGATGAGGTATACCTCTCATACTCCAACCGATCACTATTAAGTCGCATCGGTATCATACATAGGTCATCAAAAGAGCTGGATTCTTATGACCTCATCTTCCTCAGTCAGTGTGAGGATCAACATGCAGGACATCTAATGTCTCTGCTACTATAGCTTACCAGGGTATTCTGGTACTTTTCTATTAGAGTCACAGTGGCATTCTGTACTCTCTTTGCCATCGAAAGATTTCTTGTTTATCTCTCATCGATTGCGGTATAAAAGACTTCCTCGGGAGATTAGTGTTACATCACCCCGACATAACCCATAGTGAAGGATTGATAGATTAAGATACATCTACATCAATTCCTACACTAGGATGTAAGGACATTCACATCCATTTTCCCCACATACTCAAAAGTATGTGATCCAGGAGTTCCCTTAGGAAAACCTATTTCACCATCATTTAACTCCTAACAATGATGGATCTATGATCAGGGCTCTACATGGTATGATTATACTTGATTATTTAGGTACATTTTAGTATTCTTTTAACATCATACATGTTTTCAAACATTAATCATTACAACAACAGTTATGAAAGTAGAATACTAAATGTATCAAGTCTAACTCACATAATCATCATTTCTCAGTACTCTCATCACAAGTCATCTCTTAAAGCATGACCTTGATGGTATTCATGGATCTCACAACCTATCAATCTCATAAGATGCTATTAACAAGGCATCAGGATAAATCACTATTCATAAGCTAACAACATGCTTTCAATGAATATAGTATCATCATCCATACCTGGATATGATCATCCTCATATAGGAACCTGCATGGTTAAATCAACTGATAACAATAAATAACTCATTTAAAGAAGTTGTATCTCCCTACTCATACAAGAGCTAGGTTTCCCTGATTTTCATCAATTAGGGTTTACTATTCACAATACATGTCATCATCCTAGAATTAGGGTTTACTATTCACCTATTGGTGAATTGATCTCATAACATCACCATGTACGAGAAACATCATAATTAAAGTCCTCATATAAGATTAAGATTCATCAATTATCATAAATAGGGTTTTCATGATCTCACATAGGTGGATCATACCCTAATCATGTACATTCATATATATTGAAGGTATTTTACTTGGATTTCAACCATAATTGGGATTTTCTCTCTCCTCTTGCTCATAGGTGATGATTACATCCCTCTAGATTGGGTTAGGTCTAATCAACATTGATAAGCCTAGCCAAGTCATCACCATTGTAACCATTGGGGTTAATATACTAACCACTTGACCCTTAATGTCCCTAGGTATCATTAGGGTTTAGGTTGAACAACCATCAAACCATCTAAGCCTTCAAGGTATTAGGCAGACTTATCCTTAAAAGTCCCCAATAGGTTTCACACCTTCAACCTTCAAACGATCCTGAGATCGTTTAAGGCTGTAGACTGTTTAGCTTTGGTTGACTTCAAGACCGCATGACACTCAAGACCGTTTACCCTTAAACGATCTTGAGGTCGTTTGCCTAAGATGGGGTGAAGACCGTTTAGTCATAGTTTGACTTCTGAAGTCGTTTGAGCTCATTCGGACCTGAAGTCATTTGAACTCATTCGGTCCCGAAGTCGTATGAACTCATTCGGTCCTAAAGTCGTATGAACTCATTCGGTCCTTAAGTCATATGAACTCATTCGGTCCTGAAGTCGTATGGTCCTAAAAGCTCAAGATCGCATGGACCTCCAAGGTGATTCAAAGGGTAAACTCGATTAGGGTTTCCTATGTTGAAGCCTTCAATTGGTCTCAAGCTTGCTAACCACTTATCAATTGAGACAATTAGGGTTAGCCTTAACCAATTGGTCACTCAATTGATCCTCAATTGATATCCAATTAGGGTTGGAGTTGGTTCAATTAAGGTCTATAAACATTCAACCATCAACACTCAACAATGTGAATCAAATCGAAGTTGATCCCATCAATTGACCTCCAATCGGCTCAAACTTGGCCCAAATGATCTTGGGATCGTTTGGATAACCTCCAAACGTTCTTGAGACCGTTTGCCCAAGAATTCATCAAAATCTAAGTTGATTTGATAGGGGTTGAATCTAAATTAAGTCACAAATCAGCAATTTGATTATTTCAATAACCCACTGTAATTGGGCCCTCAATTGATCAAATTACCTTAAACCTAGACCTCCAAACGGTATTGGGTTGACACCAAATGGTCTTGAGACCGTTTCGATGAGTTCCAAATGGTCTTGAGACCGTTTGCCAATCTATCCTTTGGACTCTAGTGAACATTCATCAAGGTTTGATCTATTGAGTTGATCATCACATCAATACTTAATTGCAATATGATTTGGTACCTATTGACCTTCAATTGGTCAACTATACTTGACCCCAAACTTCTAAACGGTCTTGGGTGATCCCCAAACGGTCTTGAGACCATTTGGATGATTCCCCAAACGGTCTTGAGACCATTTGGGCTAATCAACCCAAAATCACTAATTAACTCATTGGAATTTCAGCACTGATTTCAATTAGGATTTGCCCTATTAATCAACCTTCAACTCATAACTCGTTTGGAAGTAATCCATCAAATTTGGTGAGTCATTAATCAACATAATTATGAACAGTAATCCCAAACGGTCAATGCTTGGTCAACCATCTTAAATGGTCTTGAGACCGTTTGCCCAAAAAGGGCAAATTAAACAGATTGAAAATCAGAACTTAATTCAATTGGATTTGCTAATTGATTTGCTTATATCTCACGATTCCTTTGGAGTTAACCCCTCAACTTTTGCGGGTGATTAACATACATAATTATAAACAAGATTCCCATATGGTCGTCGCTTGGTCAACGCGACCAAACGGTCTTGAAGGCCGTTTGCCTTCATACGACCCTGAAACCGTTTGCCCACCAAACGGTTGTGTAAACCGTATGGGCAATTGGTGGAGGTCGTTTGGTAAAGTGGAAATCCGTGGATAAGAATAGGAATTAACACCCTTATCTTCTACCTCAAGAACAGTAGTAGTTCTTCATGATTTTGCTTGCAAGGATGCAAGGGAAGATAGGGAAGAAGAAGAACTAGCAACTATATGCATAGAAAAAGATGTATAATCAAAGCATAAGGTTTAGAGTTATAAAACCCGCCTAAAGGTTGTTCCTTGAGCTCCAAGCTTACAAGATTCAGGTCTTTAATGGCGTCTTTGAGCTCCACAGGTCGGCTAAGGTGAATTCTCCAAGGAAAAGTTGGAAAGGAATGGCTAGAAAGATAAAGCTAGGTGAGCTAGCCATGAATTCAACCTTGAAATCGAGTTTCCTCCATGAATTCAAGCAAAAGGGATGATCCAAACTTACCTTGAACCCCCTGGTCATTCTCTTATGCTCCAGAGCTCTGCCTTAGTCGGTTTGAGCAAGGGGGATAAGTGAGGGAATGAAAGAAACGTTCCTTTGCTTGCAAAGGAAGTGGTATATATATTTTGGGTGAAATTTCTCCATAAAGCTTCTACTTTATCCCATTTCTCATCTAAGTCCTTCCTTTCTTCTTTGCTCGTCCCTACCCCTTATTTCTAAGGACAATCTCCTTCTAAGGTCAAGAATTGAAGGCAAATAAGATCAACCCATTACTAAAGTATACATATAAAAGAGCTATTATACTTATTCCTTGATTATTTAATCACAAAGGTGTTCTTTATTATATGATTATTCAAATGAAGTGCCCTCTTCATCATTTCTACTCTAAATGATGACAAAAGTTATAAAAGATATTTTAGAAGATGAAATTTACAAGTTGCACTCCAAATTTTGGGTAAATTGCATTTTACCCCAAAACCAGGGTTTCAAGCACAGGGATTGCTTCCACAGCTGTACCTTGGTGCTCAAGCTTGGGAAATCCTTCAAACTTTACCATACTCATTCTTATGATGCCTCAACATCAGAGGAACATCTCAACATGTGCAAATTGCAAGTTAACCCTTCTAACTGGGTAAATTGCACATAAGTCCCTGTATTACAAAACAATACTAAAATATTGTTCAATTAGGGCAGAAATGGAAATATGTGTTCCTCAAGACTTTAATTACATGCCAAAAGATAATCAACAGTATCTTAATTACATAATTAGGCAAAACACCTAGGGTTAACTCATAACCCAGGTCAGGGATGTTACATCGTAGGACCTCTCCTACAATATATGAAAAATATGAGATATATGTGAATTTATCTATACTAAGTTGGGTCACTCCTGAGTAGATGAGTTGCGTCCTTTTGCATGATTCAATCCAATATGTGAGAGTTGGGTAAAAAAATTATGGGTAGGTAACACATAAGAGAATGTCAATCCTTTTGATTGAGTTAGGTCCTAGCTTGAGTGACATATGTTTGAGTCTCATCATTAGATGTAATTGAGGTGATATATGAAATGCCAGTTCTTGGAATAAAATGCCTTGTTCATAAGATACTGATAAATGTTGTTCCCTCCACTTCTATTTATTAACATATGACACTAGAAACCTCACTTAATCTATATAGATTATTTATATATGAGGAGTCATTCGTATAATCTTGACCTATTCTATATTCACTTCTTATATCATACATGTAATATCTAAGTTTGAAATCATGATAAGATTGTCTTAGTATATTCTCTTTCCGTCTATATCATGCATGCAAGATATAAGGTTGAAATCATGATATAAGAAAAAAAGTGATATCTTTGGATCATAGCTTACACGAGCACAAAATATAATGCTTAACCTTAATCCTTCAGAATATGTGCTTCTATGTTGAGGATAACTCTCATAGAATAGGGTGAAACCCTAATACATAAATATAAAAAATCAAGCCCTTCGATAATGGTGAAATCCTATAATGATGTTGATCATAAATCACAATAATGATGTTGAGTGCAAAACTTTATTAGTAAATTACATGAAATCTTGATCTCGACTTACCTGGGTGAGTGGGTTGAAGGATGAAATCTTGAAAAAAAACCTTTTCAACTTCTTATATATGAATAAAACCCTATTTCATAGGGAGATAGGGTATGTAAACCCTAATAGGAAAGGGTGTCAAACTATGACTGAGAAATTAAATAATTTTTAGCCTATACATGGTGGGGTGGGAACATCCTAGATTGTTTTGTATCCTAAGATGATAACTTAGGGTACGCCATGAACTTTAATACTCTTGGCAAATAGGAGTGGTGGCCTATATGAAGTTGGAATGTTTTATATCACCTTGAGTATGATAATAGTTTAATTTTGAGGATGAAATTCCAATAAGGGGGGGGGGGGTGAATGTGATGATCTGTAGTTTAAGGTTTCTATAACCAATATAGTATTTGAGGTCCAATGATAATCTTGATTGGTTAATCCCAAGTCAACGTGACTTTTATTCAACAACAGATTCTTTTGACCCACAAGTATGACTATACTGCAAATAGAGGCTCAATAATAGATATCCAATGACATTTATGTACATGGCGATGACCCATACTAGTTATTAGTCGATTTTGAGGGTGTATGGAGTTAAGTATCTAAATTCAATGTAAAAAGATTCATATGACCAAATTATGAACCATGCGATGCATAATGATCAAACTAAGTGTGTTATACTTGATTCATCAAAAACTTGATGACCAAATGTAGGTATTCAAGGTATTTCCACATTTAATTATGAGAACATTTAAGGAATTAATTTTACTGAATAAATGTTGGTGTTTTGGTATCAAAATTGGATAAAAGCTAAATTACATGTTGAAGAAGTAATGATTAAAATTTTATGTCAATTAGATGATCCAATTGAGAGATATTGATGTTTGAAACTTCTATTGTAATTGAGTTCCCTAGATAAAATGTCCATGTTTTAAGATACTAGAATTATCTAATTAAGCGAGATGTCAAAATATAGGAAATGAATTACATATATATGTCATTTGGGGGTTAGCTGGAAGGTTTGAATAGAATCAATCATCATCGAGATCAAAAAAGTCAAGAGTAGGTGGCCTTTTTCTTTTTCTGGATCTCGTAGATGAAGTCCTCACATTAAATCTGGGAATATTGGTTAGATTAGTTGAATTCACCATGATTTTAGGATTCTAATGACTATTTGCAAGTGGGTGTGTGGAGGATAGAACAAAAATATTATCCCCCATCATTTCTCCACTCAAACAATGTAGGGAAACAGAGGAAGAATATGAAAAGGGAGTGGGGAATATATTTTGGGAGTGGGTCTCTCTCTAGGAAAAACCATCCATTGGACTACCCAAATCCACCTGGCTTATTCAATCTAGGAAGATAGTAGTTCCAATGGCTTTCCCAATAAGTCATTGAGGGAGGATGATGATGACCAAAGGAACGAGTCTTCCAACATCCACACCACTCCACAGACCACCCTCAATATTGGACATGGTCTACAGAACTGCTCAAAACATCAGAAAGACACTATGAGAATAGGAAAAAAATCCCCAATTTGACTCCACCAGCTATGTTGACGCCTCGACAAGCCAGTGCCATGATGAAGCTTTAGAGATCCTTTAGCTGTCAATGCATGTTGTGAAGGCCTAAGAACCCCAACAAAATCTATTGGGATGATCTTTTCACAAAGAGGACGAAGTCCCACTGATCACTTGCCATGACCCATCCCGGCAGCAACGCTCACAACCGAACAAAGGAGCACTTGACTCCAGATCTCGAAGGGACCTCATAGGGCCTCCATGAGATTCTACTTCCACTCATATGATTTAGAGAAGCTTTAGAGCTCACCGAAGATGAGCATGAGGATTTTTGTGCTGCAAATGAATAGAGAGAAGCTTGAAGATAGAAGAAGAAGAAGAAGAAGAAGAGAGGAGTCAAAGGGGAGGGTTTAGGGACCTTATGCCCTAGTTGCCTTGACATCATGAGATTAACTTAAAGTGGTGGCTCATTCTATGGGTTAGGAGGTCCCAACTACTATGCATGCCTCGTCGTGTCCTTCGTGGTGGCGACACTTTCCCTAGAGAACATGAAAGGGGGATAGGAGGAGAGATTGTCGGCCCAACACAACCCACACAGAGTCAGCCAGTTCAAGGCGATTCAATAAACTTACTACCCCATAGACCACATGGCTGCCATCTAGGATGCCTTGACGAGAGATCCAGTGGACATGTCTTTTTTCCAGTCAGGTATATACCTAAGTTAATGTAAAAATCTTAGAAATATGATTATAAATAATTTCCTTGTCCAATAAATGCCCCAAAAATATCCCTAGGCTAAAAAAAATTCCTACATTTCTATAGAATTCTCATATCACACTTGTAATCCAAATTTGTTGGTGATATTTAGTTTAGCTTTTTTCCTTTATGGGCTTCATATAACTAGAATAAATGCTATCCAGTTGATATAAATTCTCAAAAAACTATATTTAAACCCAATAATCAATTAGAAACTATATGTGGAATCATATATGATTATAATGCCAAAACTTTAGGTCCTTTTCTTTAATGACTAAAGCAATGCTTTTAGCCCCATAGAACAATCATAAAAAAAAATGAAATTTGGACCAGATCCTAAAAATGACATCTTGATCAGTATAAAAATACTAGAGAAATATTTCAGATCAATAACAACTAGATTTGACCTAATCCCCAAACTGGACCTAAATACCATCAATAATGGTGAACCTTGTATTAGTGATGAATATTTGTTATTAATAAGGTTATGACCAGATCATCTAGATGACCATGGATGTATAAAGAATCTTTGAACTCAAGTCATGGATATAATTATATGATTAGTTTTGCTGGATGATATATGTATGAGTACTTGCTTGCACTTATTTACATAAACTTGCCTGGATGTATGTATATTATGGTACACGTCCATCTTAAACATTAAAACATTATAAAAAGAAAATGAAATGTAGTTACTATTGGTGTTCATTAATCTCCTTATTAGAGAGGGAAAGTATTAATGTTGACTAGAACCTCCCTAATGGTTCATGGTACACATGGAGATCCCTAATGGCACAAGGTACACACAGAATGGCCCCAATAATATATGTGATTATGTGTTAAGTCCACCATAGTAATACATGTTCATTGAAATATGATTAATAACTTGGATTTACTTGATTCTCCACCTTAAATAATATTTTCTATTTATTTCCTCTTTCTTCAATTATTAGGTATGCCAACATAGTATCTATATCTTTTCAACCACATACCAACTTTATGTTGATTCATTGTTTCACGTATCTTTCTAGGTTTAGAGATAGCATGGGAGAAAAGACAGGAAGTGAGCAGTGTTTAGGTTGTACCTATTGTATAGATCCTGATTAGCATACATATTCATAGACTTATAAATCTTCTTTCAATATGTAATTGTAAATAACATTGTAATAAGTCATCTTGCAATAATTTACATGTTGAATGTTGAGAAATGTTCTAGTGTATGTTATGGTTGTATGTTCATGTATGCGTATGTTGCTTCCACATCACACTTTGATACTTTGAGTAACATTTTCAGATTTTTCCTCTGGGGACTTTTAAGTCTCAAGATGGTAGAATCTAGGGACCTTACAACTGTACTCGCGTCTTGGTTCTACCTTTAGTCCATCATAGTGTATCGTCTCCTTGAAACCGTGTTCAATTACTACTAATATCTAAGTCACTATTATTTTAAGTGATAAACACCATGTAATCAAGTAGGCAATCTGGATAGTCCAATGAAAAATGTGAAACTTATTTACAGTGTCAACTGGAGTATTTTTACCCAAAACATCATAATTACAAGATCAACATGCTTACAATAGTACTATATGTAAAATCATGATGTACTTTGTGAAAAAAAATCACATTTAGGGGCTCCAGTTTTCTGGTGATATCCAACTATTAGACAATGTTGTGTGTTCCAACTATTGGAATTTAGAAAACTACCCTCGTAGAGAATGAAAGATGCAACATACGCTCTTTCTTTGACCAAAATTACATCCCATACATGCTAAGAGAGGCACCACTCTACTCATCAATAGACCTTTTGTACCTAAACCCCCAAAAAAGAAATTTGCTACTAAAAAAATTTGTTTTTATGTTACTATCAGAGTGTAAAAATGTTGGACATGTTAGCCCAAAAATACATATATATCAAGAAACAAAAGAAGAATGCAAACTCGAGTGAATGTGATTAGAATAAGAGAAATAATCTACATGATCAATGAACATGCAATTTATGTGTTTTGGTCTGATGACTTAAAATGGAGATTCTTTAGAAGAAAATATTAGAGAAGACTACACAGAAAGAAGAGAAAAAAATTTTTGTTACAAAGTTTGTGGTCTCTACTTTTAGGTCCTAATGTTGAGCTTGGTTTATTTTCAGCCCAAGTGTTCATAGCCTAATAGGGAACTTGTAAAGGTTCACACTACCATGCCCGTGGGACTATAAATCCCATGCAACACATCTGATGGGAGTGCATTCAACAATTGCAAATTCCAACAACCATCAAGCAGCTGCAAGACAAGAAAAAGACAACGTTTTTTCTACCGTTTGTTGCCTTGGAGACAGGAAAAAGGCAAAGAAGGAAGACGGAAGAAAAAAAAAAGGAAGGAGAAAGGAAGTGGGACAGGACTGCCAAGACATCTGGGTGTTCTTCTTCGGGCCATCTACTAAAATACACTTTGTGAAAGAGTACATCTTTCTGAAAAGTTTTGGAGTAGAAGAATTGTAAGGATCTCTCCCCATGGTTTGCTATCTTCTTATTTCTCATTCTTGATATATTATCTCAGATTTATGTCAAAATCTAAGAGGTAAAAATTATATCTTTGTTTCTTATAGTGGATTTTCCCATGGGTGGTCACATGGTTGTCCCTCACACATTGTGAGAGTTTTCCATGTAAAATATGGTTTTTTTCTATTCTATCTGCCTACAATTACTATCTTGGGTTAGCATGCTCATTGGTAAAGTTTCTACATATATTTCTCTTTCATTGCATATAGTTGCATTACATATGTGCACATATTCCTCATCAAACAAACCTGTAAGTGGTATCAAAGACCAGATTGGGTAGATCTAGATCCATATGGAGAAGGATGATGACACAACAATGGTAAAATTGACTAGCATAAATTGGCAGATTTGAAAACCCAAGATGGAAGATATTCTTTATTGTAAGATTTGTATGATCTGATAGAGGGACAAAAGTCGGTGAATATTTTCTAATGCAGATTAAAAGAAATTAAATAGAAAGACTGGGAATAGTGCACAATTGGTTGGATATTTTTGTGTTTCATCACATCTCGCAATAGACAGTTGCCAAAGATCCATGTAAAAATCTCAAGAAATTATATGAGAGGAAGACTACTAAAAATATAGCTTTCTTGATTAGGAAGTCAGTGAAGATGAATTACCAGGATGGTACAAGCATTGTCGAATGCATGAATGAATTTAAACTCCTTGTAAACCAATTGGGTTCCATTAAGATGATTGTTGATGATGAACTTTAGGCACTACTTCTAGGATCATTATCTGATAGTCGGGAGGTGTTCATAGTGACAATCACCAATTTTGTATAGGAAGATAAGTTGAGTCTTAAGCAGGTGAAGAGTAGTCTACTGAATGAAGAGACTCGATGATGAGCCTTACACTACTAAAGAAACAACATTCAGTGTCGCTTTTCTGGGCGTCGGTTATTTAGGAAAACCGACGCCTATACTATTCAATGTCGGTTATTTAGGAAAACCAACGTCTATGTTCAAAGACCATCCAGACACGGGTACCGCTTTGTATTCAGTGTTGGTTGGGTATAACAAACCGATGCCTAAAATTGCCCGCGAAATCCAATTTTTGAGTGAAAAATTTTGCATCACCTACAGCATCGGTTTTTTAACTATTCACCGACGCCTATTTAAGATGAAAATTTGCGCGAAAAGTCCCACTTTCAGTGTCGGTTATCCTTTGATAACCGATGCTGATAATGGTTCCCGCCAAATAATTTTGCGTAAAGATTATGTAGTTGGACGTCGGGTTTTTACTGTCAACCGATGCTAAATAATAATAGGCGTCGGTTGTGTAGATAACCGACGCCGTTGACCAACTTAATAGACCCGATCACCCGACTCTTCCCCCTTTCTTCCTGTTTCATCGTGATATTTCTCTTATGTGCTGTTGCTCGCCGCCGCTCTCCCAAAATCACCCGTCGTCGGTTGCTTCTGCTCGCCGCCGCTGCTCTGGTGCTCTTCTGCTCGCCGGCACCGCTGCCCACCGCCCGCCGCTGCTGCTTCTTCGCCTACTGCTTCTCCGGCCGGTGCCTGCTGCTTCTCCGGCCGTGGGTTGCTTCTGCCCGCCGCCCGCCCCTCTTCTTCTTTGCCTGCTCACCGCCACTGCTGCCGCCGCTCGCCGCCTCTCTTCTCCACGCTAGCTCCAGCTAGCCTAGCCTCTTTGCTTCCTTCTCCCTAGCTCCTTACCAACAACAAGCATGGCCCTGGTTGTGTTGGCCTACCACGGTCGTGCTGTCCAGCACGGCCGTGGTAGGCCAACACAGCCACGACTGTGCTTGTTGTTGGTAAGGATATGAACAAATATTTATGTAATGCTTTATGTAAATCCTAGGATATGAACAAATCTTTTGCTTGCATATATTTGTCATATATTTGTGCTTCTAATCGTAATGTTTGGCCTAATTCAGTAAATTTTGATGCATGTTGAAATAAGATTTAAACTTGTCAATTGTAGCATCCTAATTTGATTTGATTAAACCTAACATTGATGAAACCCTAACATCAATTGTGATGAAACCCTAACATTAATTCTGATGAAACCCTAACATGTACATATCTATTATGGTGTTTGTTGGCCTAGAAAACCATCCAAGATTTACTCATTAGGAGTAAATCTTGGATAGTTCCCGGTTTGGGACTGCTCTTGAACACCTAATCTCACTTAGGATGTAAGTGTATAATGTGTATTGGGTTTTCGAGAAAATTTCAGTAGCATTTCCCCGTTTGTTCTCTAAGTACATATGTACTTAGAGAACAGCGGGGAAATGCTACCGAAATTTTCTTGAAAACCCAATACACATTATACAATTACTAGTGAGATTAGGTGTTCAAGGATGGGATAGGTGGTACACATTTATTGTATATAAGAATGACATCACATGTGTTTGTTGGCCTAGAAACCCGTCCAAGATTTACTCATTGAAGATCCTATAGATGAAGAAGAGTACTATGATAAGTATGATGACTCCAGTCCATTCTCAGTTGGGTTGCCAACTCCACAAAATATTGAAGCTAATGATGACTTATATGTGCGCGGAGATCACAATGAAGGATTGTTAATTGATAAAAGATCACAATTTTAGAGGCATGTATGTTTATATTTTTTTATTGAAGCTAAATGTTTACTTTTTTAATATCAATATCATTTTCAGATTTGATTTTTCATTATCTTCTAGTTAATACAAATGCTAAATGTTTGCCTTTTTCTAGTTAATACAAATGCTAAATGTTTGCCTTTTTCTAGTTAATACAAATGCTAAGTGTTTGCCTTTTTCTAGTTAATACAAATGCTAAATGTTTGCGTTTTTCTAGTTAATACAAATGCTATATGTTTGCCTTTTTAATGACATTTTCATATGGCTGACGATGATGAGCATGATGTCCATGATGAGCATGAAGTCCATGATGAGCATGTTGTCCATGATGAGCATGGTGAGGATACCAATGTAAGCTCTAAAAACATATCCTGTATTTCTATAAAATGCATTATCTTCTAGTTATGTCATATATGCCATATTTCTATATTGGGCTAATTCAGTGTGTTTATTTTTGTCAAATTTTAGGTTGATGATGCACATGTACCCACTGAAGCACTACAGGAACTTGATGCACATCACCAAAAAGTTAACAAGAAAAGGGGCATCACTCTGTTGAACAAGTTAATAGCACTAAGTGGCAGTGGATCCAAATTGGTTGTGGAGTTTGATAATGGAGGAAATGCAATTGGAGTGAACCACAATAATTTTGTAAACTATCTTGGGGTTGTCACTCGAAGCCATTGTGGTGCTAAGTATGATAATTGGCATAAAGTTCCTCAGGCGAAGAAAGACTTGATATGGAAGGATTTATGCGTGAGTTATTATTATTTGCAATTCTATTTTGTAGATTACAAATTCTATTATTTGCAATTCTAATTTTGGATACTAGTTAATAACAATTCTATTTTACAGAATCTATTTGCATTGGATGAGAAGTTGCATCGTAAAAGCATGATGCAACACGCTGGAAAGATGCTTAGGAACTATAGGACAAATCTCAACAGAGAATACATAAAAGATGGTGATAAGAAGAAGAAGTCAGTCCTTGAACAGTGGAACTTCTTGGACAAAGAAGATTGGGACAATTTTGTTGCTTCAAGAAAATCTGAAGAATTCAAGGTATTAGGCGTCACTCCCAATTTAATTAATATACGTTGTATTCACCTATTCAAGATTAATATTTAGTGCTACTAACCAAATCATTAATGTACATACTAACTAGGCCCTCAGTGAGGTGAAAAAAGCAAGGCGTGCACTGAATGTGCATGACCACAGTATGGGTCCAAAGGGCTATGCAAGTGTTCACCAAAGACTACAGGCGGAGTCTGCTGCTACTCAGGAGTCTGCTGCTACTCAGGAGTCTGCCACACCCATGCCTCGCCATGATATCTGCATAGCTGGGAGGCAAAACAAGAAGGGTGAAATAAAGAAGCCCGTAACTGCTGAGGCTGCTGCGAAAATGGTCAAATACAACGCTTAGAGCAATCGTTTGAATATTTATTATTTGTGGTGTTAACTTACCAATTTTTGTTGATGGTGATTAGTGGGAGCTGCAAGAGTAGAGGAAACAAGGCACGTTCATCCCTTAGGGCACAAGGGATGAATTGACAGTTGCTCTGGGTAACCTAGAGCATCCTGGACGTGTTAGGGGTGCAGGCGCTGGTGTGGGCATCAAAGCATTCTTTGGGCCATCCCAACGCAAACCCAGAGCGGGACTTTCACAAGAAGAGGTAACATATTCTTTTTTTAGAATGTTACTGCAAAAGGGAATTCAATAATAAGAAGCTAATGTTTCTTTTATCCATGTATAGGAGAATAAGAGAGTCGAGGATATAGTTGCCAAGAAGGTCAATGATATAGTTGCTGAGAAGGTCAAGGAAGAATTGCTGCGGTGGTAGGCATCTCAGGCTTCCAATCAGCCTATGGCGACCCACTCTTCTCTTGATGTATAGACTACAAGTAATCCTATAGACCCACCGCCTAACACGTCTGATGTAAGTATTGTTTATGACATTTTAGCTAGTCTTTTCAAGATGATATGTATATATGTATAATATTCTTTACGTAAATTTTTAGGCATTGAATCCATGCCGCTTAAGAATGCAAGACTATGTTATTGCAGAGGCGCAGGCTTACCCATCCCTTCCTGGGGAAATGTTTCATGGGACTCCAATGCCACAGGGCTACGTTCGTGTGAGCCCGATATGTGTATTACCCGATTGGAGGGAAGCTGCATTGCCATATGCCCACCCAGATATTGATACACTTGGTGAGGCAGAAGGCGGGGTGATATTGTGGCCCAAAGAAGATGTCGTCTACACTACTAAAATTGTAAGATAAATTTGCATTACTTTAGATTGTTAATGTATATATACGAGGTCAACTGATCTGAAATTATATATCCAGGTTAAAAAGAAGACACAAGGAGCACCTAGGCCTCTACCTCCACTTCCTACTTTACCAAGTTGGGTTCCAACTGACCTAAAATACCCATTAGGTCTTGCTTGTAGGGGAATGGCATGTTGGCTACGGGCACATAATATACATTGCCCTATAATTGTTTCTTTAGAAGCAGATTATGCAGGTCAATCATACAATTGCTCTTTATTTATACACGATATTATTGAGCTGTTTATGTATGATTGGATGAATACATCAATGATAGAGACATGGATAAGTTGAGATATTGTTTATACATCCATATACCTTGTGTAAGATCCGGCGATCTGGTTTCTTATATATTAATGCATACATAATACATGTTTTGCAGCTACTTAGTCGAATATCAATGCAAACAATTTGCATTTGATCATGTGGGATTTTTGATTCCATCATTGATTAGTATGGTAGCTAAAGACCCTGATAGTGTTCAACAATACTGTATATATGCTTTTACAATTTTCGATCAGTAAAAGAAGACGATAATAATAGCTCCATTCAGTGTCAAGTAAGTTTACTTTATTTATAATTTGGACTTAAGAAAATTCCATTTTTATTGTGCATTTTGAGTTATTAATTTTTAACTTTTTTACCTCTAGCGGTAGACATTGGGAGTTACTAGTTATTGTCCCCGGGACATTCACTGTTTATTATCTAGATCCTGCGGGAAGTACATTGAACACTAAAATTGGACACGTAATGAGAATGCCATTATTCTGGTGAGAAATATTTCATTTTTATATTCGTTAACATCTGTTATTACATTACTATTTAATTATGCAATTTACTGTGTTACATTAACATGTAGGGGTTTAGATGCATTCAAAAATGGTGGAGGAAATGTCCCAAGGAGAAAGAACCAGCCAATAATTTGGGAGAACGTAAAAGTAAGTTCCCGACTCCAATGTATATATTATTTATGTGAATTTTGCTTAGTTGTATTTTTTAATATTTTGTATGTTTCAATTTAATGTGCGCTACACAAGACTACGGCTATGCATGCACATACTATGTGATGCGATTTATGCAGATGATTATCCGATATTCTGCATTGGATATTAATGCCATGCATGAGGTATTATATATAGTCTCATTAGTTAGTATGAAATATATCAATCTTATTTTTATATTATTACTTATATATACGTCATTCTCTTTGTAGGTGTTTAAAACTGACCACACTATAGGTAAACGCTTAAAAAATGTACATGCTCCATATACGATGGAAGCATTAAATGAAGTAAGAGAAGAATGGGCAAAAGCCATACAAGTAGTGGCGATTGTAAGATATAATTGGGATGCTGATAGCGATGCTGAATGATATTTTGTAAATGAATATTTCTGAATGTTTATACATGTCTGAATGTTTCTACATGTATTTGAATGTTTCTACATGTGTGAATGTGAGAATTGAATTGATGTCTGAATGTATCTACTTGTGTGAAAAAATATTTGTTGATTTTGCAGGTTTGTGGCCTGTTTGTAGGCTGATATCAATGGATGTCGTAAACCTGTAGTTCAGAAAACTGAACTGCAGGTTCTCATCCTGCTGACCAGCCACAACAGGCCTGCAAACTGATAAGAAAAAAAAATAAAATATAGGCGTCGGTTATTTATAGAACACCGTCATCAAAGGCCTACAACGTCGGTTCTTGGACAACAACCGACGCCTAATATGACAAACAACCCAACCATGCAGGAAAGCACGGCCGTGGTGGAAAAGGCATCGCTTATTCGTATAAAACCGACACCTATAGTACTAAACACGGCCGTGCAGTGAAGCACGGCCGTGTCGTATGGAAATATGGCGTCGGTTGTTCAGTTGTTAACCGACGCAGAAAGTGTCCTAGGTGGTGCCCTTTTTTGTGGCGCAAACCCTATAGACGTCAGGAAACTATATATAACCAACGCCTATAGATCATATAGGTGTCGGTTATAAAACTGACGCCGAAGAGTTCGACCTTTAGCGGCGCCCACATAGGCGTCGCTTGAAAACCGTCGCTAAAAGGGGTTAAACAACCGACACCAAAGGCGTGTTCTGTAGTAGTGTTAGGTGACAATGCGTCAAAGTTGTACTTCACAAAGAATGGAGGAACTAGTAGAGCAAAAGACCATGGCAGATCATAGAGACGAGGTGAGTCCTAGGACTGTGGGAAGTCATGTGGTAGACCAAAGTCGAAGAGTAGAGGGTGTTACCATTGCGGAAAGTAGGTCATTTTAAAAAAGGATTTCAAGGTTTGAAAAAACAAACATGCGTCCAAAGCCAAAGGCAAAAAGGATTATGACAAGAATATTGCAACAACAATTTGAGATGAAAGGTCAATGATGATGATGTGGTTTTGACAATCTACTGACAGTGTTTGCATGCTAAGGGTGATGATTCTGAGTGGGTGGTAGATACTGCAACTTCTTATCATTCTTCACCTATTAAGGAGTTTTTCACTTCATATAG
Source organism: Alisma plantago-aquatica (assembly GCA_963693085.1). Taxonomy (NCBI): domain Eukaryota; kingdom Viridiplantae; phylum Streptophyta; class Magnoliopsida; order Alismatales; family Alismataceae; genus Alisma; species Alisma plantago-aquatica. The sequence goes on from OY856411.1 coordinate 527,279,398, forward strand.
AAAAAGAGACTTCAGGAGGGTGTATATGGGAACTTCTAGATTCTCTAGAATTATCGGGATTGGAGACATTTGCATTCAAACAAGTGTCAATTGCACACTCACACTGAAGGATGTTCTTCATGTTCTAGATTTGCGTCTTAGTTTGATATATGGTTCATTCTTTGAAAGAGAACGTTGTCATCTAGATTTTGGTGGCGGTGAATGCAAGATCACCAAATGGGCTTTAGTTATTGTATGAGGCAAATTGTATCACACATTGTACGAGGCCCAACTTAAGGTGCTCAAAATCAGTGATATACATGAAGTTGAAGATCACTAGGTAGATCTGTGGCACAGATGGCTAGGAAACATGAGTGAGAAAGGCTTGCAACTGCTAGCAAAGTAGGGGCTGATTTCTGTTGGCAAGGACACTGGTCTCAACTAATGTGATTCATGTTGTACAAGAAATCATCAACGAGTTTCTTTTAAGACAAGATCAAAGGTGAAGCAAGATGTTCTAGAGTTGATTCATTCATATGTTTGTGGTCCATTTGATGTGGCTCCACTAAGTTGAAATAGATATTTTTTCACCTTCATTGATGATGCATCTAGGAAGGTATGGGTTTACTTGCTAAAGACCAAGGATCATGTCTTTCAATGTTTCTAGAAATTTCATGCCATTGTGAAGGAGAAATAGAGAAAAAGTTAAAGTGTCTCCACATGGAGAATGGAGGTAAGTGAAATGAGTTTACTATGCGTTATACGCAAGTGAACATATCAAAGTAATATAGGCCCTTTAGTGGCCCGAGTCGAACACACGGAAACATTTCTCTAGTAGACTACTACTAACTGTAGTCTAATCAGCTAGGCCGGTTGTGAATGGTTGAGTTGGTTTGAGTTACAAAACTAATGTAGAAATAAAAAAAATTAAAGGCTTGAATTGATCAGAGATAGAATGAATTCCTTAGGATAGTGATTTCACCATAGATAATACTAATAATTAACGTCATACACTAATATCATTTATCTCAATCCATAGATAAGGAGCCTATAGCCAGAATTACCTTCACCCGCAGTGTAATTCACTACCTAATCTAATGTCAATCCCACTTCCACAATTATTGGTTGATTAGTTAGATGCTTTATAATTATTCTCTCAGTTTCTCGTCCCGTTTACACTCTGCTTTTCCCAAAGGGCACAGTACACAGGTAAATCTGTACTTTCCAACCCTTAATCTCTCTTTTGAGGTGACTAAGTGCCTATTAATCCACTCATGGTGATCAAGCATAAGTAGAACATGAAGCTTTCATAGACTTATATCTAGTAAAAAGAGATAGAATTGATCGAAATTAATTACAATGTATATCCGGGCTACTCCTGAATCCTAAGGAATAAAGGTTTTTAGCCTTGCATAATTTTCATCGACAAATACATGGAAAGGAGGAAGAAAATGTGGGAAACATTAGGAAACTAAAATAACTCATGAATCTTTGCCCATATGGAAGATCTCCTCCATCGTACGTGCATTCCCCTGTCTTTCGACTATAGAATCGTCCTCCGAAGGTGCTCAAATCTTCTCGGTTGAATCTTTCGGTCCTCAGTTCTTCTCTTCTCTCTCTCTAGTTGTCGTGCAATGAAAAAATGGCTATCCCCTGGTCTAGCTGTTGTCCCCCTATTTCATAGAAAGTATTTTGGGTACGAAATAACATCCACCATTGTATTAGAGTGAAATCTACTGATGGCCTGATCGGGCAGACTCGGTAGTACCAACTAAGTGGGTCGGTATTACCGAGTCACTTAGGTTTAGTCACACGATCTTGATTGTGTCGGTACTATTGAGTAGCTCGATAGCACCAAATTTGTGATTTTCAAACCGCCTCTCTGACATCAACTCGGTAGTACTGAGTCTGTGGAACTTCCTTGTACCTATGGACACACAAAAAGAACATAAGTATTTGGGATGCGTAAAATACTACATAAAATAGTTAAAATCATATAATTTGATGCATTCAATAGAAACATACCAACTATGTCATTCCATGCATAATAAATCAAATAAATGACTAGTCTACACATGAAATCAAGGAAAAATGTGCTTGTAATAATGACTAAAAACACATGCATCCAACACTTGCACAACTAATAATAAAAAAACAACTGGAAAAAAAAAATAGAATGTTGTTCCAACACCCCTCCTGAGCTTGAATATGACTATGTCTACATAATCAATACTCACACCAAATAGTTCGAACAATGGTGCCATGGCTCAGAATGGAAGAGGTGGCATGTTGGGTTCATGTGGAGGGAACATCCCCTAGAATGAGAGCTCCGTAGGTGGCATTAGCAGCGGTTGTGGGTACTCCCTGAAGTATCCACAGTTCTAGTAGTTGTCAAAGAAAGCTCCATCTGCTATAGGTGTATGTGAACATTCTCTTGTTTGGCCAAGAGAAGGCGTTCATTCTCATAAATTTCTTGCTGGTTTTCGTACAACCTTCCTTGAATGCCCTAAACACCGGCCAACGTTGCTTGATGCTGCTGCTTTCCAGTCTGGATCTCTTGCAGCATGATATACATACCGTCCATGTTGTATGTGTCATGCTCGTCCTGGGAACGGGGTGGGGTAGAGGAAGTCGAGGAAGTGTAGGTGCAAGCCTATTTGCACGGGACCGCTCTCCTAGTGATGGGGATGGTGGGCTCCACCACCTCAACATCATCAAAATCATTATCACCTAGCTCCTCATCATCGTCCTAAGCTGCTACCCTGGGTGGATCTTCTACTTACCCCTTGTTTAGTGGCCAGTGGAGATGGTTCACCCCACGCAAGTTGAAGATAGGCTCAGTGAGGCTCCGCTCCTGAAATAGTCCTCAACGCGTGTAATGCGCATAGAGCACATTGTGGTGGAATTGAAGAAGGTGTGCCTTGTGAAAGTGAATGAGGTCCAGCTTTGTTATTGTCACATAACCGTTCTTACCCCAATCCCAATCTCACTGCCTAGACAATGGTAAATGAATTGAAGCACAAGTCTCTGAGTGGCCCGATAGGATCTAACACACTGGCATATACAATAAGAAATAATAACTTGAAAAACTAGATATTTAAAGAACAACTAACCCAATATGGAGATATATCCATTTTATCTTTGTCATCAGAGTATGTAGTGTGCGGAAGCGATCTTATTTAGTATTCCATTTGTATTGCCTAAAATCAAGAAAATTGAGACACAATCTTGCAATTGCATGGTACGCTATCAAAATCAAGTAAAATGGTTTATAACAAAAGAGTATACTTGGAAGGATTTATATTCAAAAGAATAACAAATGATTTCCAAAACCAATATCATTCGGAAAAATGTTTGTTATTCAACGATTCAATTTTTATTACGATTTCCCATTATGATGTAATCAAGTAAGCATGCTTATATATTTTTTGTGACTCTGTTACCCCAACACGATGGGGAAGGTCACTAGGCTCCTTCTCACCATAGGAACATAGGAGACCAATGTACAAGTCCCACCTCCAAATGAGGGGGTTGTTGCACTCAATATCAACATTATCAATATCATCATCATTATCAATATACGGGCAATCAGAATGGGCATGTAATTTATTTTTTCATATTTTTCAAAATATAGTATAGAAAAATAGAAGACTAATCATAGGGAACAGTTTCTCATCCAAGTAAATAGCCAAGTATACAGTTAAGAGATACATGAAAGTATCTTCAATATAATTAAGGAGGAGTTATATAATAGCGTACCTTTCACTCAGGATTTTGAGTATAGATCAACTAGTAATAGGTCGACCCTTCGAGTTAGATCCTAAAACACAATATTTGGATCAAGGGTCAAGATCAAGATATTTGGATATCATGTTTCAATATTCGAGATTAGGGTTACACTTTCTTAGATCAACCTTAGGGTCAGGTCATCCACTTAGGGTTCATACTATATCATTATGTTTAACATTATTCAAGTGTCAAGAATATTTCAAGTGGGGATGACATACTTAGGTTTTATAAGATCATATGTGTAAACCCTAGTTTTATTATCATTATCCAAGTCATCATCAATTTCTAGATTATCATCATCATACTTATTATAATTGAGAATCAAGATCAGATTGATGGGTCAAAACTATATCAAGTGTTTTGCAAGATTAAGATCAATATCAAAATTACTCATATTCATTATGATCAAGATTGAATCAAGTACATAGATTAAGATCACTAATGATTCATTTTCAAGAGTAGATGATTCAAATATATTAGATCTAGGTTACAAGATAATCATCAGAGTAAGATATTAGGTTTTCCAAGGATTAAACACCACTATTGAGCCATTAGATAAACTAAATAAACAAGAGATCGAATATATGGATATCAATAATATCCATAATGAATTGGGCTGCACAAGTATTTTTAGAAGGTTCATTGGATTTTTCTGATCAAGATTGACTATTTTTTTGTCATTTTTGGAGTTACGATGCAATTTCTGTGATTTAATCAAGATCTGAGTATTAATTGCAATTTCGAGTAGAGAGGGAGGTAAAATACCTTATATTGGAAAAAAAAGGATGGCCGTCCGATGCACCAGGAATCACCAAGATGGAGCCACATAGGCGGTGTGGGCTCACTTGGTTTATGATTTGGTTCATGCCTTTGATTGGCCGGTTCGATCTTCAAATTAGCATGTTTTATTAGCGGTTCATTTGGGTCCTTTGACCGGTTTGTTCCCCTTTAGACTGGCGGTTTGGGGATTCCTTTCCCCTTGATCTAGCTTCCTTGCTACCCATAAATGAGGGAGAGGATCCAAACTAGTGTTCGACTGAAAAGGGGCAGGAGGAGCTGGAGTAGGATGGTGAGGAGCTGGTCGGTAACGCCAAGACCTCATGAAACTGATGGTGGTGGTGGATTTGGTAGGCTAGCCGAGGCTGAGAAATGCCCAAAAGGGCTGGATGACAGCGCCACATTGACACCAGGAGAGGGGCAAGCAAAACGAGTGTTAGGAAGGCTGAGGGGGTGTGCGAGGCCATGTTCTCGGCAAGGTGTGCTTGCTGTGGTCTGCGGGGAGGCCTTTTTATAGCACTAGATAGGACCTGGGTCGAGGGCCATGGGCGCTGGCCAGAGAGGGGGGTGTGACAATCTTGTTTTGGTGGCTGAGGAGAGAAATGAAGGTGGTCAAAGTAGAGCTGGATCAATTTGAATTCATGAGAGGAGCAATTTGGCTCGCTTCGAAGCTTGAATGGAGGTCATGGGCGGGAGATCTCGCTCTCAACATTCATTTACTCCTCCCCGCTGATTGTGGGAGGTAGAAGACAGGTCCATGGCTGCTAGATCAGGCCGGAATACACTAGGGATAGATCTAAGGGCTGGTATCACCCCCGGATCCTTGCCTTGGATTGCTAACATGGAAAAAGGTCAAAAAAGACAAAATAATGGTTTTGAACACATTATCTTCAAGAAATCATAGTAAATTGTAGGAATGTCCAATTGTTCTCAAATTTGGACCACAACTTCAAAAAAATGGGGAGAACCTTTATAAAAAGTTTGAGAACAAAAACATGAGGTTTAATGGATAAATTTGCTTCTTTGTACAAAGTGATGAATTAATCAAATATAAGGTGTTATAATGTGTATAAAGTTCACATTGTTCACCATATTTTGTATTTGAGTCTCAACTTTGATTATGTAGACAAGAAAATGAATTTGGACCATAAGTGAGTATAATGAGGGAAAAATTGGAATTAGTTCATATTAATGCTAAATTTCACTTTGCCACAGTTGTATCCTCCAATGGCACAAGGGTGGACAAATCAAGGAACAAATGTAGTGCAATTGGGGAGATGAGACCACCAAATAAAATTGACACATTTCTTGTCACATTGTTTCACACAGAGATAATGTGGAGAAGAAGGAATGCTCCAAAGTTGATAGTCTCCCCTTCCAGAAGCCTGTAGAGAAAGTAGAGATCCACCTTTTGAACCTTCCCTTGATCTTGACCGGAACAAGAAAAAATAGTATTAGTGTAGAGGCGGTGAAGGATACGAGAAATAGGGTGCTCAATATCGGTAAAAGGACAGATATGCCAGTTTATACAAAATCCCACCAGCACCTCAGTCAACTGCTCCCAAGCCTAGTCGTAGTCAAATTTAGAAAGGGTTGAGCATTCTGGACATGAGCCTAGTTGAAGATGTTGTTGAAGACCCTCAGAATGATGGAATAGTTACTATTGAAGAGGAGGAAGTTGACTTTGGCTTCCCACCATTCTCCTCCTATCTTCTACTCAGGGGCGAAGAGAACATCTAGCGATGCCAAGAACTCCAGGATGAGATCCGAGTAGGTTTGTCAGTCTCTAAAAAAATGATTATCCCCCTCTCTGAATTGCTTCTGACATACCCACCACATGTTATTAGTAAAGCCTGCCCTTTTGATCAATGTGTGATTGTCATATCGCATTGGAATGATCTGCCTTGTCTACAACTCTTCATAGAGCTTCTTGCTTTCTAAAGACGGATGTTGGATTCGGGTTGGCCAAGGGACCAACTCTCCCTACTCTTCCAAATTAGAGGCTTCTCTCCTAGGGGCCATAGCATTGATGCAAGAAGGAGGTTAAGAGAATAGAAGCTTAGGGAAGACCGTCAGTGCCTGGTGCAACTTTGCTCTGAAATGTAGGAGGAGTGGATGTTGACGGTGTGAAGAAAATGCTCCACCACCCCTCCTTATATAGTTGAACATAGAAGAGTCGATACTATCGAATTTCAAGTTGGTAGTATCGAGTTGGCTAGCACGAATCCATGGTCGGTACATTGATGGCTTACGATTGGATGACGTTGTTGTTGTGGATTGCTCCAGAGTTGGTGGTACTGACTATGAGTCGGTAGTACCGACTTGTGTCACAAATCGGTACCCCCAATAGCTCGATGAAGCATTTCATAGTTGTTGGATCGTGAGCACATGGATTGCTGATGTGTCGAGTCAGTAGTACTGACTTCAGGTTCGGTAGTATCAAGTTGTTGAAATTGTCAATGCTTTCAAATTTTTGGGCTCAGTGTACTGAACCTAGCGCGTCCAAAAGTCAGTTGTACTGAAAGAAAAGTCAGTAGTACCGAGACCTTACCTGTTAGTGCTCAAAAGATATTCAGAGACTCGATGGTACTGACCAATTGAGTCGGTGGTACCGAGTCTGTGTTGTAGTTGCAGAAAAACCCTGACCTCATTCGGTACTACTGACTGATAGACTCAGTGGTACCAACTTTTATGACATGCACACTACAAAAATGAGTCAAGGTACCATTTTATAGAAATATAAATAGAATAACAACTAAAAATGGAAATTGAACCTAAAAATATTGTATTCGAAGTTGGGTTGCCTGCCAACAAGTGTCATTGTTTAACGTTCTATAATAGACGGTCCTTAGAGCAAGAATCTATGGAATGGTGCAAAGTTGCACCTCCTCTATTTGTGGATCTACCTCCCCTCCAAAATAGTGATTTAATCTTTGGTCGTTAACAAGGAATAACCTACTCCCATCTACAATGTTCACATCACTATGGGGAAAGACTTTTTCAATCACAAACGGTCCACTCCACTTAGACCTTAGCTTACCTGGATGCAGCTTAAGCCTAGAATTGAAAAGGAGGAAGTTTTGACCTAGGAGAAACACCCTATTTAGAATGTGTCTATCATGGATTTTTTTAGTCATTTCCTTATATATCCTAGAGCTTTCATAAGCATCCTTGCTAACATCATCTAATTCATTAATCTCTAAAAGCCTCTTTCTACATGCTTCATCTATGTTGAAATTCATCTTCTTCATGGCCCATTTAGCCTTATGCTCAAGCTCTATGTGTAGATGGCATGCATGGCCATAGATTAGCCTAAAAGGTGTTGTTCCTATTGGGGATTTGTAGGCTGTTCTTTAAGCCCAAAGAGCATCACTTAGCACATAACTCAAGTTCATCTTATTGGTTGAGACCATCCTTTCCAAAATTTTCTTCACTTCTCTGTTGCACACCTCAACCTGTCCTTGAGTCTGTGAGTGATATGGAGTACCCATTCGGTGCTTCACCCCATATTTTCTCAGTAAAGCTCCAAACTACCTATTAGTGAAGTGTGATTAACCATCACTAATAATTAGGTAGGAGACACCAAACCTACAGAAGATGTATTCTTTCACAAACTTGCACACGTCCTGCACATCACTGGTGCAGGTTGGAATTGCTTCCACCCAATTAGACACATAATAAACCATAAGTAATATATAAAGATTGGAATTAGATCACACAAATGGGCCCATAAAATCTATACCCCGAAGTTCAAAAACCTCAACCTCCTGAAACACATTTAAGGGCATCTCATGCCACTTAGATATATTACCTACATGTTGACATGTGTCACAACAACAAACAAAGTTGTGAGTATCTTTAAACAAGGTAGGCCAATAAAACCCACTCTCTAAGACTTTGGCCGTAATACTAGAGCTAGCATGGTGCCCACCCATGGGTAGAGAGTGACAGTGTGACAAGATACTCTCTACCTCACATTTGGGTACACATCTTCTTAAAAGGCCATCCATACATTGTTTAAGAAGAATTGGGTCATCCCAAATATAAAACCTCAATGAGTGGAAAAATCATTTTTTCTCCTCGTATCCCTAATCTGCAAGCAATTCCTTAAAAGCTAGGTAATTAACAATATCTACAAACCAAGGATCTTAAGTTTTGATTTCAAACAATTTCTCATCCGGGAATTCCTCAATAATGGGGATGGCTACATCTTTTTCGTCCACCATTTCTAACCTAGAAAAATGACCATCTACGACATTCTCTACCCCTGCCTTGTCTCTAGTTTCAGTGTCAAATTCCTAAAGCAATAGAATACACCTAATTAATTTGGGTTTGGCATCTTTCTTTTGTAACAAGTATTTAATGGAAGTGAGATGGCGGCGAAACTGGGGAGCGGAGGGGGAAGAGGGGCGACCGATGGCGGCGGCCACAGTGGTGGAAAGACCGGGGGATCTACCGTCAGGGAATCAGAAGGGGTTGATAGGGGACCTCGCGAGGAGGTGGGAGACTCCTTAGAGACAAAAAAGGAAAGGGTGGGGTTGCTATATCAGCATGAACAAGGCTTTAGGGTTACGAACGTGGGCATCGAGTTTTGCTATGGAGGCATGCGTGGAGGAGAAGCAGGAGGGGGAGATCCAAGCGTGGGAGAGATGAGAAACACTGAGGGATGTAAAGAAGCAGCACAAAAGGAAACAAGTAACCCGCCGCCGCAGCCACAACCCCTACCCAAAACCCTAATGAAAAGCGGGGGTGTGGATCCGAGTTCGTCTGTCTCTACGTCTGCATGGAAGAAACCTACAACAGCCGATACGACACAGATAAACGGCACAGCTATGGAAGGAGGCCAAAGCAACGGGGAAGTACCTAGAACAAATCAAGGTGCGGAGAAGGCTGAGATCTTTTTCCTGGAGAAGCTTTTTGAAGACAACCTGGATCACAGAGATGTTACACTAGAGATCATTGATGGAGATCTGGTACTCGAAGTCAACCCGGAAGCCATAGACGAACTGGTTCGACCTTGGCAATATGCCCTCGTGGCGAGATTGATCGGAGCAGATATCGGTTACATGACGTTGAGGGACCGTCTGAAAGCTATGTGGAATATCATTGGGAGATACAACATCTTCGAACTGGAGCTAGGACATTACGTTATTCAAATGTCTTGTAGGAAAGACTATGAGACGGCAATGTTTGGAGGACCCTGGAAGATATTCGGGAAAAATCTTGCGGTGTGGGAATGGAGCGCCAGTTTCATCCCCACCGCCGAATTGCCCACATTCATGGTGACCTGGGTGCGAATTCTAAATCTACCACTACACTTGTATGTACCAACGATGCTGGAATACATAGGTATGGCACTTGGCTGCCTGGTGAAGATAGACAATCACACTCTGAGCAGATCGAGAAGCAAGTTTGCAAGACTTGCGATTGAGGTAGACACCACAAAGAAAATGCAAACGTCCATTTGGATCAATGGTTTAGAATACCAGGTCGAGTATGAAGGATTCACATGGCAATGCACGAGATGTGGAAGGGAGGGACATCGCTCCAATGATTGTGAGGAAAAGGGCGAAGTTGGGGAAGCAAGAAGAAGCACAGGAGAGCAACACCCACAGAACCAGGAGAAATCTAAAATCGCGGATGAGGGGGTTTGGCAAGTTCAGGGTAGAAAGGGCACTCAAAGGAAACAACTGAATGGCAGAGATAACGTGCGGCAGATTGAGAAAACTACAAATCGGTTCGCACAATTTGAGGAAAAAGAAGGTACGGCTGATAGGAACAATGAAGACAATAGAAATGGTAATGGTGAGGTTCAACAGAGAGAAACAAGACCACCGAAGATTTGGAAGAAGAAAAAATCAGCACAGGAAAAAAATAGGAATGGTGAAGAAGAAGATCCTAAGGTGAGTGGCAGGAGTAATAGAGTAGAGAAGAGAGACGAGACACCAAAGGTACGACTGGAAGAGACAGAGAATCATGTTGTTAAAAATCCAGAAATTGACGAAGTGATTATCATAGACAATGAGGATAACACACAGGAGATGGCAGTAGGAAAAGATGAGGCAGAAAATACAGGTCAAGAAGCTACCATTGCAGCAGCTCGGAACTGTGAGAAAAAGGAGAAGAAACGCACAGAACCAAGCGGGATTGACAGAAGCATTAAAGGGAGTGGAACTAAAATGAAGAGACCAGGGAAGAAGCTACCGGTCCCAGAACCATTGGTACCAAGAAGAAGCCTACGCAGTATACCGGCAGAAGTGATCAACTCAAACATGGAGGTTGTGAAGAAAGTTCTTGCTGAAGTTGAGAAAGAGAAAGGGAAGGAGAACGTCCCCCCAAGATTGATATTCTGAGCTGTCACAGACAATTTATCTCGTGCAAAATCAATAATAGTCTGTATGCTACCATAGTATATGCAAGCCCACAGAAACAACTGTGGAATCTTCTTTGGCGACATCTTGTGGAGATGGGGAACAAATACAAGGGACCTTGGGTTGTCTTAGGCGATTTCAATGCCAAGATCCACATCAATGAAAAAATGGGCAGCGAGACTTTCGATCACAGAGAAGCAAGTGTGTTTAGCGAGACACTTCTAGAGGCGGGTTTATCTGACCTGGGGTTTTCTGGAGCTAAATATACATACAATCATGGCACACTCCTGGAAAGGCTAGACAGAGCAGTTGCTAACGAAATATTTATGTTGAATTATGCAGGAGCTATGGTGGAGCATCTTCCAAGATTACAATCCGACCATTGACCGATTCTACTGAAGATGGGCGGGCGACAGGAGAGTTATAAAAACAATAACAACAACTTCAAGATCAAGGCGAGCTGGAATTTGGACATTAACTTCATAAAGGCTGTCCAAGACAAATGGAAAAGGGAGGACGGGGATTTCAACACAATCCTGGAGAAATCAAAGAAAGAGCTCGCAGCTACTGGCAGGGAGGAGTACACAAAATGAAGGAAGAAGAAGGACCGTTTGATGCGCAATATTCTTATTTTATAGGAGCACATGGCGGATCGATATGACCCAATCTCTGACGAGATGTGTATGGGAATGCAAGCGGAACTAGAAGCATTGCTGGAGGAGGAGGAAGAGGACTGGAAGCAAAAAAGTCATATCAATTGGCTTACAAATGCAGATAGAAACACGAGATTCTACCATGCATGGGTAAATCAAAGGAAAAGGGCAAACACAATTACCATGTTAAAGAATCAAGAAGGATTTTGGGTATCAGAAGCTGGAGAATTAAAGAAGTTGGTGATAAGCCACTTTAAGAATGCCTTAACGGAGCCAGTAAAAGATAGGAACCAGGCGTGTGAAGCATGTCCAGGGAATTTTTGTAGCCTAACGGAGAATGAAAGGCAAGCTATAGCTCAGCCACCTACGGCTGCAGAGGTTGAACGGATAGTAAAAAGCCTGAACCCCTACAAGGCTGCAGGGCTAGATGGAGCGGATGCACACTTTCTTCAAAGGAACTGGTCTTCAGTGGGAGAGTCCGTTTGCAGAACTGTGAAAGATGGAATGCTAGGACATGAGCTGTCCGAGGAGCTGTGCAAAGTGACGATGGTGCTTATACCTAAACAAGCAAAGCCGGATAGATGTGAGATGCTGAGGCCAATTGCTCTAAATAACATTGCATTAAAGCTAACTTCGAAGGTAGTGGTTGAAAGACTTAAGTGTCATCTATCTAAATGGGTGTCGAAGGAACAAAGTAGCTTCATACCCGGCAGAAGCATCACCGACAACATAGCCATTGTACAGGAGGTAGTACATTTGATGAAGAGAAAGAAAGGGGCAAAGCTAATGGCAATCAAAATCGATTTAACCAAAGCATATGATCAAATTGCGTGGCAATTTGTAGAGGATACCATAATCCGGACTGGAATACCCCATAATGTAAGGAAATACATCATGAATTCTATTACCGGGGGATCGACTTACATCTACTGGAACGGGGAGTTAACTGAAGCTTTTAAATCAAGTAGAGGCCTGAGATAGGGGGATCCGCTCTCCCCGTATCTTTTCGTTCTGTGTTTAGAGCGATTGAGCCAGTTAATTAACCGAAGCATGAAGAGGGGCAAGTGGAAAGCTGCACGACTACAAAGGAGTGGTGAACCCATTTCACGTCTGCTTCGCAGACGATATCATTTTATTTGCAGAGGCAAGCAGAAAGCAAATGAAGGAAGTTCTAAAGATCTTCAAGGTCTTCGGCGCAGCTTCGGGGCAGACTATCTCAGAATCAAAAACTAGAGTTTTCTTCGCCAACAGTGTGCCTAGACAAAGCAGAAAAGATGTTCTAAATGAGTGTAATTTTCAGGTGACTGAGGATCTGGGACGGTATCTCGGAGTTCCTATCATCCACAGGAAGGTGACGAGGATGACATATGAAATGGTGTTGGACAAGATCGAGAATAAAATAGGAGCATGGTCAGCAAGAACCTTATATCTAGCAGGCCGGGTGTGTCTAGCAAAGTCCTGTTTAGAAACCATACCTACTTACATTATGAAGACGGCAGTGCTTCCTATTAGTTTGTGCAATAGAATTGATCGCACGATCAGAAGCTTCATCTGGGGGGGAGCAAATAAAACGCAACCAACGGCTCTAGTGGCTTGGAACAAGATAGTCTGTGATCAGAAATATGGAGGTTTGGGACTTAAAGAAATGAAAGAATGGAATGAAGCTCTCCTAATGAGGCATTCATGGGACATCGCCACTGGAAAGGAAGGCATCTGGTGCAACAGTCAAAAAGAGAAGTACAATAGATACAAGGAGGATGGAGGAACAAACCTATCCAGACTATGCCGAGCAGCCTGCAAAGGAAAGAAATGCATCTTAGAAAATACAAAAATGGACTTAAGGAGCGGGAAGACAACTAATGTGTGGGAAGACTGCTGGATTAAAGAGCATCTGCAGCTCAGACACCTCACGAGGAAGCCAATACCCAGCTCGTTAGAGGATTTGCAGGTTGCTAGTATGATCAACCTTGAAGGTCAGTGGGATGAGAAGTTTGTGGAGGAGTGGTGTGGTCCGGAGATGGTGACTGAAATTAGGAAATTACCACCATCGGAAATATCTGATAGGAAGGACATCAGGATATGGAACCACACAGTAGATGGAAGATTTAGCACTCGCTCAGCTTACAATCTATTGCGAGAAGGAAAAGACATCAAAACGGAAGGAAAATGGGAGCATATATGGAAGCTGAAAGTTCCTAGTAGACTACGTTTCTTCTTGTGGTTGCTTGAACACAAAGCCCTCATGACTAACATCAGAAGGAAAGAAAGTTCGATGACCGATGATAGCACTTGCAGCAGATGTAAAGAAACCAAAGAATCCATCCTACATGCCCTATGAGATTGCATGTTAGTAAGACCAGTGTGGTCCAAGCTAAAAGAAAGCCAAGAACAGAGTTTCTGGCAGGAAAACAATGCAGGGAAATGGATCCATCAGCATTCAGCAGGCCAGGAAGAAGCTGCGGTTGAATTCATGGTGGCATGCCACTACATCTGGTTATGTAGGAATGAGGCCATCTTCAATAATAGGGAGAAACCAATCAAACATCAGGAGCTTCACATCAAAAGCCAAACTCAGTTAATCTGCAAGTCAAGGAAGACGGTGACTCTTAATGTAGTAACAAAGAAGCAAACAGGAAATTGGCGACCCCCAGCGGTAATCGAGATAAAAATCAAAACTGATGCGGCTACAACAAAAGGTGGTGCCATTATTGCAGGTGTAGCACGGGACTGGAGGGGTTCCTAGAAAGGAGGCTTTGTGATGAAGGTACAAGAGAGAAATGTAACTGTAGCTGAGCTCCTAGGCATCCGGAAAGCAGTAGAACTTGCATGAGGGAAAGACTGGAGCCATGTTACCATTGAATCAGACTGTCTTGCAGCTATCAAGATGATCAATGGAAGATTGGAGGAGGCAGGACCTAGATACATCCGTATTCTGCAATGCATTCAGATGAACGGGGATAGGGGGTATAATTTCTGCTATGCAGAGAGGAGCATGAATCAAGCAGTGGATCAGCTGGCTAAAAAGTTTAAAAATAAAAAATGCCTCGATGGTTGGATCGAGGAGGAACCTCCGGATATTATACATATCTTAAAAAAGGAGGGTTGTAATGGAAATATAGACAATGGGTCCGATGTACAGATTGCAGTAGTTAATCAATAAAGTGGAGAGGGTTACCCCAAAAAAAAGTATTTAATGGAAGCATAATCAGTCCAAACTATCACTTTAGACCCAACTAGGTAGTGGCAGATTTTTTCAAAAGCAAACACTACTCCTAATAGTTCTTTTTTAGTATAGTGTAATTCATTTGTGCATCGTTCAAAGTCTTTGATGCATAATATATGACAGTTGGAGACCTATCTCTACATTGACCCAACACAACTCCTACTGCATAATCTAATGTGTCACACATCAGCTCAAAAGGAAGGATCCAATAAGGAGCCTACACAATAGGCATGAAAATTAGTTTTTCTTTAAGGATTTCAAAAGCTTTTAAACAACGCTCATCAAAGAAAAAATCGGCGTCTTTCTCTAAAAGTTCAGACAATTGTTTGTCAATTTTCAAGAAATCCTTGTTAAAACGGCGGTAAAATCTAGCGTGTCCTAAAAAGCTCCTTACTCCTTTCACCAAAGTTGGTGGAGGTAGTGTGGAGATGAATTCAATCATTATTGGATCTACTTCCATGCCTTTGCTGGAGTCCAAGAATAATCCCTTCACTCACCATCATGTGACACTTCTCCTAGTTTAGAACTAGGTGAGTGTCCTCACATCTCTGTAGCACCCTATCAAGTTTATATAGGCAATCATTGAAAGATTCCCCATATACAAAAAAATCATCCATAAAAACCTCTAAGCAATGCTCTACCATGTTATAAAAAATGGCGAGCACTCAATGTTGAAACGTAGCAGGGGCGTTACAAAGACTAAAAGGCATCGTCGATACACAAACATGCCATAATGGCAGGTGAAAGTGGATTTCTCCTAATCCTTAGGCTCTATGGAGTTTTGATTATAACCAGAATACCCATCAAGAAAACAAATTTGTGAACGACTAGGTAATCGTTCCAAGATTTGATGAATAAAAGGTAAAGGGAAATGATCTATAAGGGTGGCTACATTTAACCAATGATAAACTTGCCACCCCGTCACTAACCTAGTGGAAATTAATTCATTAGCTACATTAGTAGTGATCATAATCCCCCTTTCTTAGGAACTACCTGGGTAGGACTAACCCACATTGAATCAAAAAATTTATAGATTATACCTACCGATAGAAGCTGGATGACTTCCTTATTCACCACCTCAATCATAATAAGATTGAGACATCTCTGAGGTTGGACAATTTCCTATGCTCCTTCTTCAAGATGAATCTTGTGTTGGCACAAGTTTTGAGAGTTCCCTTTTATGTCATCTATGGACTACCCAAATGTAGCTCAATGGTTTTTCAGCACAGTGAGTAACTTTCCTTCTTCTTCATCACTCAAAGAAGATGATATGATCACTGGGAGCATTTCCTCTACATCTAAGAAGACATACTTCAGGTGCAAAGGTAATGGCTTCAGCTCCAAGTCTGGAGGGATCATATAGATGGGACCAATGGTGGGGGTGGTGGTCCAATATCTTCAAAGTGTCTTGCATAGTAGCAAGGTATTGCCTTCAACATCAAAACACACTCCTGTAGATAGTTTTTGTAGATCTTGTCCTCTATTATGTTTATCAATCATTCTTCTAAGCGTACCTTGGGCAATGACTGTATCATAGAATCATATATGGCTTCTTCTACAACAACATGGTCATACTCCTCTCCCACATCGTCCGGGTAGCGCATTGCTTGAGTTAGCGAGATCACCTTTGTATTTTCTAAGATGTCCACCTCTAGAGTATATCTCTCTACTTTAGTCATAACATGGGCCATATCTAGGAACGAATTACCTAGAAAGAGAGAAAACTTGCTATCCACTTGCTGAAGCATGTTGCATTGCACCTTATCTCACATGGCTTGAGAGTGCTCTGGCATCTTGATCTCAAACCTATCATCTTGGATTCCTATAGTTAGACGTCCTCTACCCATCTCAAGTATCATGTATGTAGTGTCTTGAAATGGTCTTCCAAGTAGAAGCCCATTACCATGGTCATCCTACATTTCCATCACTAAAAAATCTATAGGAAAGATGAACCTATCCACTTTCACTAGAACATCCTTGCATATACCATATGACTTAACTGCTATGTTGTCTGCCAACTAGATTGTCATGCTTCTCTTCCTAGATTCCTTAAGTTTGAGCTTCTTGAAGGTAGATAGGGGCATCAAATTTATACTCACCCATGAATCACATAAAGCTTCTCCAAATTATGTCTTTCCTATGAAGCATGTGATATTGAATTATCCTAGATCCTGTCTTATAGGAGGTACTATCCCCAAAATAAAAAGCATCAATCTACACTTTCAAAACCATGACATCAGACTCTGGTATCCTTCTCTTATTTGTAATTATATCCTTTGAAAACTTCCCATAAGATGGTATCTTCTCAATAGCGTCTGTCAAGGGACTGTTCACAAATTACTTCCAAAAAATATCTAGAAATTTCATGAACTATCGATCCATATTAGTCACCTTCAAACTGTTTAGAAAGGGCACATGGACCACATGTACCCTCTGGTGAGGCGGGGTATAAGCCTGAGTTTTATTTCCCCCAACCTCATCAACTTGCTCCTCTACAGTCTTCTCCTGTGCTGACATGTCTAGTTCTTCTGCATCCATTGGTATAGTTTGATTCGTAGATCCTTCTGCACCTACACTATGTGATGCATCATTCAGTAGCTTCTTGCCACTGTGTATTAGAACAACTTTCACATGCTGATTTATGAAAGGTACATTGGTGTTTGTCAGAAATCCTTGTTGGGTTGGTTGCTTTAGTGCACTCACATCTGCCACTATCTAAGAGATATGTGTCTCTATGCTGTGAATATGTGCCCCTTGATTCTAAAGACCCCTTTGAGTTTGTCCAATCTGCAGCTCATTCTGAGTCAGCAGCGTATCCAACATTTCTTCAATCTTGCCAATTTTATGTGGCTCTGGTTGATATTGTGCTTAGCCACCATACTAATGTGGCTTAGGATGTTGCTATTGCGCCTGTGATGGATCCTGTTGAAAGTTGTTAGGATCCTTCTAAGAGAATTTGAGATCCTTCCTCCAAGAATCGTCATTGTTCCTGTATTGCCCCAGGAACACGTACTTGAACTCTTCTTCTTCTTCCTCAGTGGGAAATATGTCTGTAGCACATAGCTTGTTAGCAATCAGATCTAACTTCTCACTTAAAGAAGATATCACTTTGGATTCCCCTATGCTCTTTATGGTTGTTAGTATCTCTCTTTCTTCTCCCCATGATTGATTTTTAGACATGTTCTTGAGGATTTCATGGAAATGAGCGGGATTGTTGTTGAGAAAGAAACATGCTCCTGTACTGTCAAGAATTGTTCTCTCCCCTTTGTGTAGGCCATAATATAAGATCTTAGCCTACCCCAGTAGATTAATGCCATGATGAGGCACTTTTCTTAGTATATTCTGAAACCTCTCCCATGCCTCTGAATACGACTCATCATCTTACTATCTGAAGTTTTGATTCTTCTTCACCAGTTCATTCGTCTTTTGTGGAGGGAAATAATGCTCGAAGAATGGGTCTATCATTTGATCCCATGTCTTGATGATCTCATCATCAAGATTGTTGAACCATGTCTTTGCACTATCTTCTAGTGAAGATGAAAATATCTTAAGATATATTGTTGTAGCTGGGACCCTACCTATCTTGACCATATCATAGTTCTCCATGAAATTGTTGATATGCATCATTGGATAATCAGAAGGATGGACATGGAACACTTGATATTTGACTAAGGCAATAAGTCCAAGATCTATCTTGTTGCTGCCCACATTGATTGCTTGCCTTTTGATGCACCCTTTCTGGGCCATAGATGATGAAGCCATTATCCTTTCATACAGTTCTTCTTCTCCCTTAATTTCTACTGTCTCTGGTTCTACTGGTGCTTCTAGTTCTTCAAGCAAAGGAGGAGTTAGTCGAGGGGTTCGGTTGAATCTATCCATTGAATGTAAAGCTTCTCTCTCTCTCTATGAAGGATTTTTTCTTGCCCAAACCCTGACAAAGATGGCTATCCATATTCGTGGGCTCGATTCTGTACCATACACCAATACCTAAAAGTGAAAAACTAATTGTCAGCATGTAGAAGTAGAAATAGCAATAATAATAATTTTATAATTCATCTCTAAATGAAAATAAAAAAATAAAATAAAAAATGGTTTGGCCTAGAGTGGTCGACCACAACACTCGTAGTGTTGGATGTTGTTGTTTCCCAAGAAACAATGCCAAAAACATGACACGAGTTTACCGTGAGTTATACACAAGTGAACACATCATAATATAGGCCCTTTTGAGGCCCAAGTTGAACACAGGGAAATGTTTCTCCAGTAGACTACTACTAACTATAGTCTAATCAGCTAGGCCAGTTGTGAAAGGTTGAGTTGGTTTGAGTTACAAAACTAATGCAGAGACAAAATGAATTAAAGGTTTGCATTGATCAAAGATAGAATGAATTCCTTAGGACAGTGGTTTCACCACAGATAATACTAATATATTAACCTCAACACTAATATTTATTATCTCAATCCCTGGATACGGAGATTATAGCCAGAATTACCTACTCCCACTGTGTAAATCACTACCTAATCTAATGCCAATCACACTTCACAGTACATGGGTAAATCTATGCTTTCCAACCCTTAATCTCTCTCGCGAGGTGACTAAGCGTCCATTAATCCACTCATGGTGATCAAGCACAAGTAGAACATAAAGCTTTCACAGACTTATATCCAGTGAAAAGAGATAAACTTGATATTACTGCATAGAAATTAATTACAGTGTATATCTAGGATACTCCCAGATCCTAAGGAAGAAAGGTTTTTAGCCTTGCATAATTTTCATTGACGAATACATGGAAAGGAGGAAGAAAAACGTGGGAAACATTAGGAAACTAAAGTAACCCCTAAATCTCTGCCCTTCTGGAAGATCTCCTCCGTCGTACATGTGTTCCACTGTCTTCTGATTGTAGAATTGTCCTCCGGAGGTGCTCGAATCTTCCCAGTTGAAGCTTTTAGTCCTTGGTTCTTCTCTTCTCTCTCTTTGGTTATCGTGCAATGGAAAAACAACTGTCCCCTGGTCTGGTCATCATCCCCCTAAGTCATAGAATACACTTTGGGTATGAAATAATGTCCACCATTGGATTAGAGTGAAATTTATAGATGGCCTGATCGGGCAGACTCGATAGTACCGATTAGGTGAGTCGGTAGTACCGAGTCACTTTGGTTTAGTCGCACAATCCCGATCGTGTCAGTGCAATCGACTAGACTTGATAGCACTGATCTTTGTGATTTTTTAACTGCCTCCCTGATGTCAAATCGATACCACCAAGTTGGAAACTCAGTAACACTGAGTTTTCTCAAATCATGTTGGGATTTAGTATGATGTTTAGGTACCACCACCTTCGGTTGTTGATAGCATTGACTCTAGGTGAGTTTTGGGCCCATCACTGATGTCATGTCGGTTCCACTGACTGTTACCAGGATGGTAGCATCGAGTCTGTGGAACTTCTTTGTACCTGAAAATGCACAAAAACAACATAAGTACTTGGGATGCGTAAATACTACATAAAAGAGTTAAAATCATATAATTTGATGCACTCAATATAAATAGGCTATATATGTCATTCCATCTATAATAACAAGGAAAAATGTGTCTATAAATAACAATTAAAAACACATGAAATCAAGGAAAAATGTGTCTGTAATAACAATTAAAAACACATGCATCAAAGAGTACACCTCCAGGGAGTTCCACGACTACTATGCACAAAACGGGATACATGCATGATAGGATAAAACCTGACACGCTTCAACACAATGGTACAAATGAGAGGATGAACCATTCCATAGTGGAGAAAGTCAGATGCATGTTGAAGACTACAAAGTTGCCAAAGACATTTTGAGGCAAGGTAGTGAGTATTGTATGCTATTTTGTTAATCAATCTCCATCAGTTTCTTTGGGGTTTGATATACCTGAGAATGTATGGAAAGTAAAGGATTCTTCTTATTCTCATTTGCGAGTATTTGGGTGTAAGGCTTATGCACATATTCTAAACGAAAAGAGGCAAAAGCTAGATGATAAAGTGCTGCCATGTATCTTTCCTGGATAATGAGATCAACAGTTTTACTACAAGTTATGGCATCCTCTTAAAAGGACCATGAGTAGACATAGAGATGTGACTTTATGTGATAGTTCCACAGTGATAGAACCTGATAGTGATGATGCATATGCTATAGTATCAGGTGACAATTCTTCAAATGATGTGTATGAGGATTCTTCAACTTCTTCACCGATGTAGTCTTCGGATGACAAAGAAGAAGCGCATGATCACCCTAAGAAGTAGAGTGAGAACTTGTCGAGTGATCCTATTTCAGATGCATAGATGAGTGGTTCAGACTCATAGTTAGAGACATGTAGATAGAGAGAGCAAGATCATCACCAAATAGAGTCCTCAAAGCAGTATGTGAGGAGATCTGATAGAGTTCGTCATCCTTGTAGATATATGATGTCTCAATATATTCTCCTTACTGATCAGGGGAGGCCAGAGACAGTCTAGGAGGCACAGGCTCATAGAGATAGAGCACAATGGCATCAGGCGATGCAGTAGGAGATGTCTTCTTTGTAGAAGACTAATACATATGAGCTTGTGGCACTTCCCAGGGACGAAGAGAATTAAAGAACAAGTGGGTCTACAAGATGAAGAGAGACGACAAAACAAGGATATTGGATACAAATTCATACTAGTGGTCAAGGGCTTTGGTCAAAGACCAGGGTTGGATTTTGATGTGATATGTTCTCCTATTGTGAAGATGACTTATATTAGATTAGTTCTAGGCTTGGCTTCTAGCCTAGATCTAGAGATAGAATAGATGGATGTGAAGACGACGTTTCTTCATGATGACCTTACTGAGGAGATCTATATTGAGAAGCCAGATGTTTTTTAGGTCAAGGGGATGGTTCACATAGTCTATATATTAAAGAAAAGTTTGTATGGTTTGAATCAATCTCATAGGCATGGTACACGAAGTTAGATTCTTTCATACAGAGTCATGAGTAGTTTAATTCTTTCATGCAATTTCATGAGTACTAGAAGAAAAGTGTAGATCCATGTGTTTACATTAAGAGGTTTCCTAATGGCAAGTTCATTATTCTTCTACTGTATGTGGATGACATGTTGATAGTGGGGTAGGATGTCAGTTTGATCAAAAATCGGAAGATAGAGATTTCCAAAGAATTTGAGATGAAGGATTTGGGACCAGCGAGGTAGATTTTAGGGATGCAAATCACATGTGATAAGGAGTAGCACAAGTTGTGGTTATTACAAGAGAGATATGTTGAACAAATTCTAGAGAGGTTAAATATGAGCAAGTCTAAAGCCGTGAGTACTCCACTATCAGGTCCTGTCAAGCAAAGTAAGAAGTCATGCCCATCTACTAATAATGAGAAGAAGGAGATGGCTAGGATTCCCTATTCTTATGATGTGGGGAGTTTGATGTACATGATGGTGTGTACTCGTCCTGATATTTCTCATGCAGTTGTCGTTGTGAGTAATTTTCTCTCAAACCCTAGGAAAGATCACTGGGAGGCAGTCAAGTGGATCTCCAGATACTTACGAGGCATGAGTAGAACGTTTTTCATATTTGTGATTATGAACCAATTCTAAAGGGATTTGTTGCTGTTGACATGGAAGGTGATATTGATCACATGAATTCTACTTCTTGGTATGTTTTCACCTTTTTAGGGGGAGCCATATCTTGGCAGTCCAAATTGCAAAAGTTTGTTTCTCTTTCTATGACAGAGGCAGATTACATTACAATAGTGGAACCTGGAAAAGAAATACTATGAATTGTGAGATTTTTGGGTGAGCTGGCATGAATCAGGTGACCTGACTATTTTTTAGTGATAGTTAGCACTATTGACTTGAGCAAGAGCACAATGCATCATGCATAGAGAAAGCACATTGATGTAAGATATCATTGGCTTTGTGATGTGATACTCTAAAGAAGATCCATACTAAGAAGAGTGCTTCTGACATGATGACTAAGGCAATGACACAAGACAAGCTGGAGCTCTACAAAGAGCTCAGTGGCATACGTTCTTAGTGATAAATCTATGATGACAATTTCCTCCTTGGGCTGGAGGGGGAGATTGTTGGGCCTAGTTTATTTCCAACCCAAGTGTCTTAGGACTAATAGGGAACTTCTAAAGGCTCACACTACTATGCCCATGGGACTATAAATCCCATGCAACACATCCTCTAGGGGTGCATCCAACAATTGCAAAAGTTAGCAACTGTCAAGCAGCAACAAGACAAGAAAAAGGCAGCATTTTCACTACCATTCTCTATGTTGGAGATGGGAAAGTAGGCAAAAAAGAAAGAAGGAATAAAAAGAAAGGATAGAAGAAAGGAAGTAGAATAGGATTTCCAAGGCATTTAGGTGTTCCTCTTAGAGCCATGTACTATAGTGCACTTTGTGAAAGAGTACGTCTTTTTGGGAAGTTCTGGAGTACTAGCATTATAAGGTCTCTCCCTACAGTGTGGTATCTTCTTATTTCTCCTTCTTGATATATTATCTTGGATTTGGGTTAAAATAAGAGAGATAAAATTGTATCTTTGATATTGTTGTTTTTCAGTTGCATTTACATTTGACTAGACTGTATACAATCCCTAAGATGGATTGTATTTTTATCTAGCAACATTTTTGGTCCAATGTTGGACCTAAATACAAATACAATCTATATAGACCATACATGGTTTAATGTATGTCTGTAAATGAAAATGTAGGTGCCTAGGATACATCTGAATGACATCAAGGCTTGGTGTTAACCTTTAGTTCATCAAAGAAGATTTTCTAAATAGTTTAAGACACTCTCTCAACAAAGGTTTTTTGAAAAAAAATTGCAATTGTAGTGTGGACATGCCATGGAAGGATTCCCACATTGACCACAGTCTCATAAATTCAAAACATGGTTAATTTAATAGTTTTTATGGATCAGTGCAAGGTGAGTACTATTTAGAGAGATTCCCACTTGAGATCTATTTCTTTTAGGTATGATTGGGGTAGGTTGTTTGAATATTTAGGGTTTGTTTGGTGGATTTTTTTGGGAATATATGTGAAGTTCATTTCATCTCTGATGGTGATATTTGAGCAAGGTCTTCAATGATAGAGTATCTATAGTTAGATATTCACTATGAAGAAAAGATTTCCATAATATGAATAACTACTTGAGTTTGTGAGAATGGATCTATCTACCCGTGGTTGGCCCCGTAGTTTTTCCTCACACATTGTGAAGGTTTTCCACATAAAAATCTAATATTTTTCTCTTCTATCTGCTTGCAATTATTATATTGGATTTATAAGCTTGTCGATATTGCTTCTGTATATATTTCACTTTCATTACATCATGGTTTGCATTGCATACATGCACATATTCCCCATGTAACAAACTTATCACCTAACACTATGTTGTTTTCACTAGGAGTCAACATATCTAATAGGAGTCAAGCATAAAACAAGATTCCATATTTCAAATTATATTCAAATAAATTTGACTAAAATTTAAAGATGACTAGAAATCCTTATCTTATTGGAGGCT
This sequence comes from Alisma plantago-aquatica, assembly GCA_963693085.1. NCBI lineage: Eukaryota > Viridiplantae > Streptophyta > Magnoliopsida > Alismatales > Alismataceae > Alisma > Alisma plantago-aquatica. Next base: position 527,303,719 of record OY856411.1, read on the forward strand.
TATCACAAGTATGACCTAATTGATAGAAAACTATAGTTTAACTAGGATTATTGCATGACATCCATGTATTTAGATTCTAATTCTAACATCTAAGAAAGATGTATTGATATGAAGGTATGTCTGAGTTTCTAGAGGAGGCTCCCTTGGAAAAGTTGTTCACCTCCTTAAACAAGTTACCCCTCCTGAAAGACAAGGTCATTATATAAGATTCCCAGGAGTATCCAACTAAGATATTTATGGCTACTACTACCTATAGATATGCTATTTCAGACTGTCAGTGTCAGCTCAGGCCAGGCTTGTATTATGCAGATCTGGGAGTCCTCATAAATAAAGCTAGTGGTGTAGGGGAAAATCTTGCCATTCCTCCAACCCTGATCCTTTCTAGACACCCTAGCTTTCAACTTATGCCATGAAGGATACCTATCAGGATCTTATACCATGCTATAAAGAGGCGAGATCACCCCTTACTAAAATTTAATGGAAAATACACAACATCCATCTCATTTCCAAAGAATTTTGATCATAAGAGATGCATGCATTATAATCACAATTAAATAAGTATGATTTAGATACAAAATGTAAATAGTAATAGGGAAAGAAAAGACTATGATATTACATGGATTTGATCCAAGTTCATTGCATGAGTTCATGAAAATAAGCTAGAAAAGAAACTTTAGGATCTAGCAACAACAACCTAGACATCTCAGCAAAGATTTCTTTGGATATACTCCTGGATTGTTCCTCCTTGATCTTGTTCCACTCCTTGTACTAAGCCTGGGTGGTTGGGGTCACCCAACAAGAGGAGAAAAAAAGGTATGTGTCAAATAAGGAACCAGAATAAAGAAGTGGAAAAGAAAGAAAATAAAGGTTATAGATTAACCAAGAATATGGAGGGTCAATAGTATGAGGCATATAAAAAAATAAGATTGTTTCCATAATAGTCAAACAATAAGTAAATTTGCATGGGTGAGAACCCATCATGATAAATGAGCTTACTCAAAACACAAAACATGATCGATCGCTAATTAATCACATACTTAGAAAAGAGGGTAGATTAGAATTGATTTCAACAGCATCACATGCTCAGGAACATCTGCATTGAAGCCCAACATCTTGCTTGTATTCACACTATACCAAGAATCTATTACAATTTGTTCTGTGGCCTTAGACACAACATATATATACACAGAAGATTATCATCCATATATGTCGTATAAAAAAGCGTCAACATGCCAAAAAAAGACCAATTTGATTGAAACATAGGTTACAAACTTTCTGGCCCGACCTGAGAGTACTGGGATGACTCTAGGACATACTAGACATCTAAACAACCTTATCTAAGGTCCATCACCATGGCTCCTCCTCTCTACTATAGGTCTATTTTCACTATTGCCAATCACCTAAAAAGATGTGGTGCCCCACGAGTGAGACCCATGTCCAAACGAGAGATGTAACTCTTAACAACACTTATTGATTATAGTAGGTTAAGCAATAAAATAGTTTCAGTAAATCATGTAGATTAATCAGATATGAATAATTACATGCATGATTAGCAAGATACATAAAGGAAGATATAATATCTATCATCATTATCCCAATTGTGAACATATTATTTGGTAACATTATAAGCAGTCTAATGGTGTAAGCATGTCTATAAATATTAGTGCCATGGAACTAGAATCCCAGTCCCATGAACCAAACAAATACCAAAGACAACATGCAAAAGCATGCAATTCTTAGCATACATGAATAGATAACAAGATAAGGTCACCAATCATGATCTCAACACTCAAAAAGATATATTAAGAAACATTGTTTTACCTCAAGATTCAATTACATATTGAACATTATATCTTTATTAGTCTTCTCAATGTATACCAGGGATCTTACAACAATTACACCTAACATAGCTCACCAAGCCCATCAACTTCTATCCAAATCTAAACCTATAAAATACACGAAAGAAGGTAGGTCAAGCACACACGATGCCGAGTATAGGGCTAAAAGATACATATACATAAGCTTTGCATAATTTGAAAAGAGTTGCAGAAGTAAACGAGCAAGAATAAAAAAGATAAGTGTTTTGCAAAATGAGAGCCTATGTTTTATGTCATTTGACTCCAATTACACCATCATTTCATGCATTCATCAATATCATGTATTTGTAAGGCCTTTTAAGGACATCTTCTCAGTGGAAGAGTCTATGAGAGTGCTCAAGATTAGCCAACCCTTTTATCAAAGATCTGCCCTATCTTGATAACTCAAGTAGGACGCCCATCCTCATGTCCTTACCCCAAAAATTTAGGCAGGTGCATGAGGTTTGTATAATGGAAATTCTATATTATGTTAGCAAGTTGTAAAACACATGCTAGACAAACATCAAGTACAATATTAGAGTACTACAGGATTATATTTGAGCAAGTAAACAAGCATACATATGTATCACATTTCAAACAAGAAAGACATAGCCATATAATTATTAAATCCCATACCTAAGTCAGGCTTTCTTAACTTACTTATCCTTGACCATTTAGCCACAAGAAACATTAAGCAAAAGATTTTATATATGCATTTTATTCTCATCATTAACCCTATCTAGATCCATTTTAGGGTACTGACAAAGTTAGGTTCAACATTGCTTATTAGTTCATTGGATATTCTTTTATTTATTTAGTGTCCATCATGGATGTTGGTTCAATTTTCAAGTCACTCCGAGGTTCCATATGGACATTACAAGATTGTGTCACTTACTTGCATATTAGGGTCAAGAGACTCACAAAATGGAAATCAAGGCCAAGTGCCATCAAGATAAGAGAGACAAGCATAAAATATGGATTAGATCAACAAATTTAGGGCATACTAAGAATAAGTTAAGTTGGGTGGGTGTTCCCTAGAGTTTAGGCATCACAAACTAACATTGGATATCAATATTTCTGACAACATACATAAACCAACATGGTTCCTTATATCATCGACATATGAACTATGTGGGACATCCGCATGAAATATATCATAAGGGATAGGGTATTCCCTAATTTGAGAGAGAGAGAGAGAGAGATAAGAGAAAGGGACCAATATAAGCATTAAGGAACAAGAGCCACAATTCAAGTCACATAGGTCACATTAGGCATATATTGGGTTACAAACACCACCATAGAGAGGGGCATGATGATAGGCATTAAGTTTCTTACAATTAATTTCACAACTTAGATATCTTTTAGGTCCCTACTCCACTTACCACACTGGCTCACCCAGCATTACAAACTTACTGATTTTAGTTATCTAAAATAGTTTTTTTCATAGGAAGACCAAGATTCCACCATTGATTAGAGTATACTCATGCATTACCACAAAGGGATCACTTTCATGCATTAGGTGACATATGAGGTGAACAAGAAAGAAATATTGTGATCTTGGGCGTACATAATACATAGAATCAAAAGGTTACTAATATTTGAGATTATAATGAGTTTCATATATAAAAGGATCAATATTAGAAAATGATCAAAGTTCTAGGATTAAAGTTCACATAAATGTCACATTAGTGCAATTAGGGTCAAATATTAGCAAAGAGGGGTGATTAGGACCCTAAAGTAGTTAAAATGTGTACAAAAGTTACTGATTAGATGGGAATGAGAGTAGAAATGCACTAAGGATTCAAGTTGTATCATAAGGATGCATTAAATGTGGTCAACATAGTCAATGAAAAAGAGAAAATAGAATAAGATTCAGGATCTACAAATATCTCCATGTTGTAGGTCTCATCAAGAGGATCAGTTTGGTATATTGGTTTGTATGTTTTGGGCAAAGGAGTTAGTAGATATGATTTTTCAAAGAATCTAATAAAAACAAGAGTGATATAATGTCATAGTACCTTGGTATTAAAATGCAATGGCAAGGTGGGGTGATGCGCTCTCCAGGTGGCTGTGCGCCATAGGCTGACACTTTCAACTTCGGACCCACTTGTCTAGGGACTCAGCCCACGTGGACCCAAGTGAGAAGGGGGGTTCGCGCATTGTGCACTATTAGATGGTGATCCGATGAGTATTACGCAAGCCTACTCTGAGTGAAGGTGCCAGCTCTTGGCTAGCTCCCGCACGGTGGTGTTGTGATTCCTGTCTGTTCGAGCTTAGCTCGCTGAGGCTCGAGAAGGCTGTAGGAGCACTAGAAGAGATGCCTATCAGACTCCCAAGGACCCCACAAAACTTTCAATCCTCATTGTTAACACTAGGGAGGCCTGAAGGGCTGGTACCCGAGTTGCAACTTGGTGGCAGCACCACCTAGACATGGAAGTCTGGGGAAGGAGAAGAGGGGGGTGTGTTGGAGGCTCCCTACAACACAAACCTAATAGAAAAGAGAGGGGAAAGAGAAAGGAAAGAAAAAGGATGTGAAATGAGCATTCATTTGAGCCAAATGGGAGAGAGGGGGGTGTATTAGCTGGTCGTCTAGGAAATAGGTGGTTGCAGCAGCCATTGCGCCGGTGTGCAGTACGGAGGAAGGGGAAGGGTTGATGTCTGTTGGATCTTCCATGTTGTCCGATCCAAGGATCAATATCATCCCAACTAGGCTCACACTGATTGGGTAGGCGAGGGTCATGCAGATGGATGACATGGTGCGTGCCCCACCTATGTTGGGCTAAATCCAAGATTTGGCCCATTAAGGATAAAATTCCTATTAAATCACGTATAAAATCAACCAACATTGAGAGGGAATAACTTTGGATTTATAACTCTGATTGGTACGAATCTTGTGGCGTTGGAAAGATAACTGAGTCCTCTACAACATATAATATAATAGAGAGAAATAAAATCATGTTTAAAGGCTTAAATTAATCTTTCAAGATGGTGATATGTCACATAGTTTAGAGATACAAGTTCGTGTCACTCATTGTAAAAATGAACATTGATGTGAATAAATTGGTGCCCCCCAACCAGAAAACCATAGAATTGACATGAATTTGAGTAAGAGGCCAATTGATGAGATAATGGGTACACAATAGGAAAGACAAAAGTCAACATGTTACATCATTCCCTCCTCAAAAGAAATTTTGACCTCGAAATTCATCATAGATCATAATCAATGGTCAAGATTCATATTCATCATGTTCCCTTAACCATACCATGGTTCCAATTCATCCCCCATCATGTTATGCACACATATATTATCATCATTAAGGTGGGTACTTATCCCAATCATACATGTTACTTGGTGTTTTATGTTCTATCATGTTACAACATCATTTAGACATTAGGGTTGCATATATAACCCTTTTCCCAATTATATTAGGGTTTTTACCTCAAAATTCTACCCATTGTCTCCAATTATGTTCATTATTTTTCAATTTCTATATGAAATTAAGCAATTTATTCATGTTTTGAGTTATGACCCCAAGAGCATTGCCATATTGAGTTATTGATTCTTCATTTGGGTACGAGTTCGGGCATGTTACCCCCAATTATTCAAGATAAGATCCCTAGGCATCATCATATCAAGTTCCTGATTTCAAACTACATCTTTCATGTGTGGTATGGTTGTCATCTTAGGTCTAGATTGAGGGAGTGAATCATCATACATGTATCAAGTTTCAACTTAAGTGAGGTATTTCATGCATCAAGCATCATTTTAGGAACAACATTGACATCAATGTTAGGGTTTTGTAGTCATCCCACTTGTATTTCAAAGGAGCTCCATAAGCTCATGCCACTCAAGATAAAACCTAACTATGTCAAGGAAAAACATGCTAACCACCAACATCTACCCAAACCAAACTTTTACCCAACATACCAAACAAGAGCAACCCCTATATTCCTTTACATCAAACCACTAACCCGAGTATGAGGCTCATCATGCAGATCACGTGTCATGTATACCATCTTAGAGTCTTGGGACATCTCCCTCACATATACAGAAAAAATCATATATTCAAATGTCTCCATATCTATGGCTAGATCTACTCATAGGAAATCTAGGGTTCAACATTTCCAAGGGAACCACACACTAGGTCACTCAACACATATACTTAGAACTAGTCTATCTAGGGACCCACATCATGTATTTCATCGTACGTATTTCTCGACATTTCACATATTTTGGAGTTTTAGGTACTCTGACCTAATCCCATGGTGGGTCGACTCATATCAAGAGGTCACCCTTTTTCATAAGTCCCATTCTAGAGGTGCTCCTTTATAAAAAAATTGAGGCATGTGTTGATCTCAAAACATATATCACATATCGTATCTCACCACATACAAGACTAGGTACAAGTAAGCATGACAACCCACTAGATATGTTTAGCACATCAACCAAGTCATATGCCATACAGGGTGCAAGGTTTATCTAGGGTTGCATGGTCAAACTCATCTCATGTCATAAAAAAAAGCTTGAAACTTCCAAAATCAAATGTAGGTCATCAAGAAGAAAGTTCATTTTCTCAACATCAATATTGGTATCAAGATCAAGATCAACATCATCATCACCATCATCATCATCATCATTCTCACCATCATGATGATGATGATGATGATGATGTCATCGTCATCATTGTTGTCATCATCATCTTAGATTTTCTAGAATACTCACTAGCCTAACCTTTATCATGGATCTAGACAACTCTAGAGACTACATCTATCATCTTAACTCTCTCAGCTAGACTTGATGTTACATATCATTCTCTTAGATTACATGGACACTCACTGCCTTTCTGTGAGTAGTAACATTTTTCATATGTACATATACTAATACTTGCAATCCATTTCCCTACAATGTTGAAATAGGTGATGAAAACCACCGTGCTCCATTTGAATGAAACCAAAACCAAAAGCAAGTTACCACACTCATTAGTTAGTGTAGTACCTTGACATCTAGAGAACTAAAAAGAACATGGAGCACACTTGTGTAGCTACCTTAAGAACATGCCACAAACCTATGTCTAGGGTTGTAATAAGATCTCACTTTTCCCACCCTCTTAAACCTACATCCCATACTACAAGATAGAAGGAGGAGAAAAGAAAGGGTTCTAGAGATTATACAAGTCTACACCTAGTTCTAGAACATCTAGGTTATGCGGTCTGCCCCTAGGGTTAGCGCCTCCTGACTGTGACAGACGGGAAATCTCGAGGAGTGCATCCCCCATCCCCCCAGAGGGAGGCGTTCCTCCCCTCTCTCCGGCACCATGGATGTGGAGGAGCCATCTGGTGAGGGGGCTCCTACTGTGATGATCGAGTGCCCCAACTCGATCCCTTGGAGGGCCTAGAACCAGGTCCTGGCCGGTGGCGACATAGGGGTCAAGAAGCACTTGTTTAGCCCTCCTAAGAATATTGATGGTAAACACTTTGTTACCATTGATGATCCTACCTATGAAGCTATGGAGAAGTGTTGGGAACACACACCAATCTTGTATGTGATGGGAAAGTGACCATACAAGTTCCATCTCCTTGCTTGGATACGTCGAGTTTGGAAACCTAAGGGAGGCTTCGATCTATTTTCTAAACAGGACAAGTTCTTTCTTCTTTGTTTCAACATGTCTGAGGACAAGAAGAGCATCATCAATAGTGGTCCACATTGGTTTGATAATCATTTGGTGGTTGTCAAAGATTACAAGACAGGGGATGACTTGAAGAAAGATTTCTTCAGCACCATACTGGTCTGGATTTGTATCCCTAGTATGGGACACAATTGGTCCCCTAGGGCTGTTGGCATTGTGGCAAGTGGAGTAGGGAAGCTACTCAGAATTGACTACAAGTTGTTAGGTTAGGAATCTCAAGGAGAGGCGCATGCTTTAGTGGAAATTGAAGCTGATGAAGAGCCTCCTCAGGAGGTATGGGTCAATATGCCTAGGCGTGACCCTATGTCGGTGAAGATTCAATATGAATATATCCTGAAGAGATGCGTCGAGTGCAAGGTTTTTTGGTCATGATGGTTCCAATTGCCTAATCAATTTGATTGTCAATGTGGTGGCCCTTGCCCCAAGATCAATGCAAACCTGGATGGTCATGGGAAGGAAGGGCAAAGCAGTGGTTTTTGGTGATGCAACTACGTATGAATAGGGTGTCAATGATCATGTTGAGGTCGTACACTCTAGCAATAGCTTGAGTGGTGGTGCATCCTCCTCGGGTGGTGGAGATGATACTGGTGATGGCACTTGTTATCGCGGTGGTCTTACCAGTGTTGGAGATCTTGTTCTTGGCATCACAGACACGAGTGTTGTGGCCCCTTCCTCTAGTGGAGGTGCTGAGACACAGGCAGATGGTGGTGAAGCTTCCTCTTTAGGTGGAAGCACTACTCCTAGGACAGATGGTGGTGATGGCTCGATGTAGCATCATGACGCTGTGTCCCCAGGCGTTACTGACGCTACGTCCCCTAGCGTTACCGACGCTACGTCTCCGAACATTGTGTCTCTGGGCATCACCAATGTGGCACCATAAGGTGTTATCGATGTTGCGTCACGGGCTGATGGTGTGACACTGCATCGCGATGCAGATGCCTCTATGGGCGATGGTGTTGCACCCAGTTCTGTTGGCATTATCGACGATGGCTCGAGTGTTGCTGGAGTTAATGGAGCTCTTGGTGGGTCAGGTGCCGGTGTTAATGGTGCCTTTGATGGGTCAAGTGTCGGTTCTGCGACCCATGCACATGATGGCACAATGGTGGGTGCTAACATCGCTGGCTCGGGTGAGGCTTTTGATTCAGTAGCTAAACGCTCCACTAATGCTTCTTCTTCTTCTTCATCCAATGTTCCAAAGACGTCCAAGGGTGATGGGTCTCATATGACCCATTCTACGTCTAGAGGTCATTAATGACCTTTCTCATGACCAATGTTCGTGGCTCGGGCAATCCACGTAAAAAGAAAGAAGTGACGAGAGCCATCCTTGATAACAAAGATACTATGGCCATTCTTGTTGAGTCTAAAATCAAGTCCCATATGACTCACACGTCTGATCGTATGTTCACTAAAGGCTGGCTATGTGTTTCTAATCATCTGCATGATCTGAATGGTCGTATCTATATTGGGTGGGATCCTAACTACTGGATTACTACTGTGACTGAGATGGATGATCAACAAGTCACTATGAAATTCATTAACAAAGGTGGCCTCACAATCTATACTACGGATATCTACACTAGGAACTCTGTGGCTGATCGTTCTATTATGTGGAATACCTTAGAGAGGATTGCTGCTAACATAGATGATGATTGGCTTATCATTGGCAATTTCAATAACATCAGAAAGCAAGAGAAGAAGGGGGGGGGTCGTGAGGTTCCCTCTACCATCCTTATCTCTTTTAATGCTTCCCTAGATAATGTTGGTCTTACTAAACTACCTATCATTGGTAAAGAGGTTTATACTTTGCATAACAAACAAGGTGTTGCTAAAACGGTTGCTTACAATCTTGATGGAGCCTTTATCAATGATGCTTGGCTGTCTAAATTTCCTGGTTCCGAAACAAAGTTCATCACTTGAAACTATTCGTATCACTGTGCTTTAAACATCAATATGAGCCCTATTTCTTTCAAGAAGAAACCTTTTGGATTTCTGAATTTCTGGTTGGAATGGGAAGGTTGTCGGGGCATTATTAAAAATTCTTAGGCTACTAATATTAAAGGCAACCCGCTCTTTTAGTTTTGTCATAAACTCAAGACTGTCAAGGATAATTTGAAGACTTGGTCCAAACACTATGTCAATCTCAAGAACCTTAATGCAAGAGAAAGAATGGATCTTGATGACATCTCAATTGTGGTTCATAGATGCCCACTAGATCTTGATCTCATCCATGCTGAAAAACAAACCCTTGAGAGATTGGACATGCTTCTTAAGGCGGAGGATGTTTATTTCTGGCAACATAGTAGGATGGATTGGCTTTCCAATGGAGATAGGAACACTAAAGTCTATCATACCATTGTTAAGAGAGGGGATGCTATTAAATCTATAACTGAGCTTTTTGACTCGCATGGAGATCTTTTGTAGGTTAATGATGTCATTGCGGATAACACTGTACAGTTTTTTGAGCAGCTATATAATCAACCTCATGTTGCATCCAACTCTTGTATTCCAGATTGGACCCCTCTAGTCTCTGTGAATGATATTGTCATGCTGTGTTCTACACCGGGTTTGAATGAGGTTCGTGATGCTGTGTGGAGCATAGGGCCTAATAAAAGCCCGGGCCCAGATGGCTTTAATGGTTATTTCTATAGGAAAAATTGGAACGTCATTTGTGATGGTCTTCTTAAGGCTGTCCAGTGGATTTTTGAAGGTGGAAGCATGGTTATATAGGTCAATCATGTTTTCCTTGCTCTTATTCCTAAGAAGGACATTGTTTCATCTCCAGCTGATTTTAGGCCTATTTCTTTCTAGTCGATGCTATTTAAAATTATTGCCAAAGTCATCTTAAGGAGGTTAGCCACTCTTTTGCCAAATATTATCTCTCCTTACCAAGGTGATTTTGTTAAAGGTAGGAGTATTGAGGATTGTTCTCTTCTTGCAGTTGAGTTTACTCTTAAATTCAACTAGAAATCCAGTCCCCCTGCTGCTTGCATTAAGTTGGATATCATCAAGGCCTTTGATTCCGTTTGTTGGTCCTACTTATGGGATTGTCTTACTGGCCTTGGGTTCAATTAGAAATTTATCTCCATCCTAAAGCAATGTGTGGAGACTCCATCCTTTTCTCTCTTACTGAATGGCTCTTCGGTTGGCTTCTTCAAAAGTTCCAATGGTCTTAGGAAAGGCGATCCCTTATCACCCTTGTTATTCACCCTTGCTATGGAAGGTTTCAGCAGATGTCTTGAGGCAACGTATGATAGCAAACTCATTAGAAGCTACCCTATCAACAGGACCAAGGCTCTTAGCCACCTTCTTTTTGCGGATGATATTCTTATTTTCTCCAAGGGGCACTTGCATAGTCTTACAAATCTCAAACATATTTTGCTTGAGTTTGGTTATGTCTCTGGTATGAAGTGCAATCCTAATAAAACCCATATATTTTTGTCTTCTTCTTGTCTCAACAAGGATGCCTTGATCAATTGCATGGGTATTCAGCAAGGCACATGGCCCATGAAGTATCTTGGGTTTCCTATGGCTGGTGGAGGTTCCACTTTCATGAATGCTTGGATAAGCTAAGAGACATGATACAAAGATGGCCGAGGTCTAAAATCTCTATGGTTGGTCGTCTTGTTCTTATTAAGCATTGTGCCATGGGTTTGATTAGCAACTATTTATGTATGGGTGACATTCCTCTAGCTATTCTACATAGGATGGAGTTTCTGCTTTCTGATTTCTTATGGGGCAGTTTGGTGCATCCCTGTTGTTGGTCACGGCTGTCCTATCTGCTTTGTGAAGGCAGTCTTGGTCTAAAGAGACTTGATGAACTTGCAGATTACCATACTTTACGTCGTATTAAGAGGTTCACTCAAGTTCAATGCAAATGGAGCTCATGGCTTTCTTGTAGGTATAGTGATTCCTTGGTTACTTTTTCCAAGAGTGGCTCTACTTGCTATAGGTGTATGATATCTCTATGGCCTTCCTTCTCAATGTGGGTGGGAAGGGATCTTTGGGAAATTTCCAGGCAAAAATGTCCATCAGATAAGGCTTATGAAAGTCTTTGGTTCTCTAAGCACTATCCTAGGTGGAGTCTCACTACCTTTAGAGCTCTCACTAATGTCCTTCCTACATTGGAAAAGATTAGCTCCTGGTCAGGGGCTCCTGTCCCATCATGCTTACTGTGTGGCCAACACAACGACTCGATAGCCCATTTGTTTGAGGGCTGCAAGTACTAGAAATATATTTGGGTTCGAGCTCAACTTAAACTCAACATCAAGTCCTCTTATTCTCTATATGGCTGCCTTATTGACCTTGATAAGAGGTCGAAACAGTCTAGAATCATTGAACTTTGGTCCATTACTGGTGTTGTCCACTTCATTTGGGAGGAACATAATAAATGACTGCATAATGGTGGTGCTTCAGACTTTGTTTTCATCTTCAACCATCTAGCTCTAGAGATCAAGAGAATGTATTTTACTTTTAAGTCATGTCTTGATATTTCTCCTATTATTGCTAGGAATTGGGATCTACTGTAACCAATTCTTAGGAGCGTGTAGTCACATGTGTGGGTGTGGCTTGTAACTTTGTCCCCTTTCTGGGGGTTTTTGGAATATACTTAACCAATTTTCCAAAAAAAAAAATATAAAGATAAGGGCACCAATAATGATCTCAACAATCAACAAGATTTATTAAGAAACATTGTTTTATCACAAGATTCAATTTCATATTGAAGAGTACATCTTTACAAATCTACTCACTGTATACCTAGGGATCTTACAATAAGTACACCTAAAATAGCTCACCAAGCCCATCAACTTCTAGCCAGCTCTAAACCTATATCATATGTGAGACAAGGCGGGTCAAGCACACGAGGTTCCAATCTAGGGCTAAAAGATACATATACATAAGCTTTGCACAATTTGAAAAGAGTTAGAGAAGTAAACAAGAAAGAATAAACTAGTTTAGTATTTTGCAAAATGAAAGCCCGTGTTTTATGTCATTTCACTCCAATTATACCATCATTCCATGCATTCACCAATATCATGTATTTGTAAGGCCTTTTATGGACATCTTCTCACTAGTAGAGTCTATAAGGGTGCTCAATATTAGGTGACCCTTTTATCAACGATCCTCCCTATCTTGATAACTCAAGTAGGACGCCCATGCTCATGTCCATACCCCAAAACTTCAGGTAGGTGTAGGTGCTAGGTTTTTATAATAGAGTTTCTATATTATGCTTGCAAATTATAAAACACGTGCAAGACAAACATCGAGTACAATACTAGAGTACTACAGGGCAATATTGGAGCTAGTAAACAAGCATGCATATGTGTCACATTTCAAACAAGAAATCCATAGTCATATAATTATTAAATCACATACTTTATTTAGAGATTTTAAACTTACTTATCCTTGACCATCTAGCTAGAAGTAACACCTGATTAAGAACAAGATTGTATATGCATTAGATTCTCATCATTAACCCCAACTAGATCCATTTTAGGGTATTATCCAAGTGAGGGTCAACATTTCTTATTAGTTCATTAGATATTCTCTTATTTATTTAGGGTCCATCATGGATGTGTGGTTCATGTTTCAAGTCATTCCAAGGTTCCATATGGATATTACAACATTGTGTCACTTGCATATCAGCGTCAAAAGACTCACAAAATGGAAATCAAGGCCAAGTGTCATCATGATAATAGAAACAAGCATGAAATATGGATTGGATCATCAAAGTTAGGATACACTAAGAATAACTAAAGTTGGGTGGATTTCCCCTAGAGTCTAGGTATCACAAACCAATTTTGGATATGAATATTTCCTACAAAATACTTTAACCAACATGGTTCCTTATATCATCAACATATGAACTATGTGGGACATCCACATCATATATATATAAATGTATAGGGTATTCCTTGATTTGAGAGAAAGAGAGAGAGAGAGAGAGACAAGAGAAAAGGATCCCCATAATCATTGAGGCACAAGAGCCACAATTCAAGTCACATAGGTAACATTAGGCATATATTGGGTTACAAACACCACCATGGAGAGGGGGATGATGATAGGCATTAATATCACTAAGTATTACAAACTTACTAATTTTAGATATCTAAAATAGTTTTGTTCATAGGAAGACCAAGATTCTACCATTGATTAGAGTATACTTATGCATTACCACAAAGGGATCAATTTCATGAATTAGGTTTCATAAGAGGTGAACAATCAATAACTATTGTGATCTTGGTCATACATAATAGATAGCATCTAAAGGTTACTGATCTTTGAGATTACAATGAGTCATATATAAAAGGGTAAAGATTAGCAGATGATAAATTTTCTAGGGTTAAAGTTCATATAAATGTCACATCAGTGCAATTGGGTCATATATGAGTAAAGGGGGGTGATTAGGACCCTCAAGTAGTTCAAATGTGTTCAGCAGTTACTGATTAGATGGGAATGAGAGTAGAAATGCACTAATGATTAAAGTTGTATCATAAGGATGCATTAAATGTGGTCAACATAGTCAAAGACATCATTTTAGAAAAAAGAAAAAGAAAATTTAAGAAGATCAACAATCTAGAAATATGCCCATGTTGTAGGTCTCATCGAGTTGATCAATTTGGTATATTGGTTTGTATATTTTGTCCAAAGGAGTCAGAAGTATGATTTTTCTAAGAATCTAATGAAAACTATAATGATATAGTGCCACAATACCTTGGTATTAAAATGCAATGGCAAGGTGGGGTGACGTTCCCTCCAAGTGGTCGCATGCTATAGGCTGACGCGGTAAACTTTGGACCCACTTGACTAGGGACTCGGCCCACGTATACATGAGTTAGAAGGGGGTCTACGCATTGTCCCCCATCAGATGGAGATTTGATGAGTATTTTGCAAGCCCGCTCCAAGTGATGGAGCTAGCTCTCATCCAGCTCCCACACAGTGGTGTTGTGATGCCCTTTTGTCATAGCTCGACTCGTTGGGGCTCGAGAAGGTTGTAGGAGCACCAAAAGAGATACCAATCAGACTCCCGAGGACCTCATGAAGGTTTCGGTGCTCATTGGTTGTGATGAGGTGGCTTGAAGGACTGGAACTCAAGTTGCAGCTTGATGGTGGCATCTCATGTCCTTGATAGTCCTGGGAAGGAGAAGAGGGGTTGCGTTGGAGGTGCCCTAAGAAAAAATTAGATAGAAAAGAAAGGGGAAAGAGAAAGGAAAGCAAAGGGATGCGGAATGAGCATTCAACCGAGCCAAAGGGGTGAGAGGGTGTGTATTGGCTGGTCGTCGAGGGAGTAGGTGGCTGCAGTGGCCATTACGCCGACATGTAGTACGAAGGAATGAGAAGGGTTGATATTCGTTGGTTCTATCATGTTGCCTGATCCAAGGGTCAATAGGGGCCCAACTAGGCTCACACATATTGGGTAGGTGAGGGTCATGCAGATGGCTGACATGGTGCACACCTTACCTAAGTTGGGTTGCATCCAAGATTTGGCCATTTAAGGCTAAAATTCCAATTAAATCAAGTACAAAATTAACCAACTTTGAAAGTGCATAACGTCGGATTTATAACTCTGTTTGGGATGAATCTTGCAGCATTGGAAAGATAATTGATTCCTTTATAACATAAAATATAATTGATAGAAGTAAAATCAAGTTGAAAGGATTCAATTAATCTTTCAAGATGGTGATATGTCACATAGTTTAGATACACAAGTTTGTGTCACACATTGTAAAAGTGAACATCACATGTGAGTAAATTGGAGCCCCACAATCATCAAATTTTAGAAATGTCATGAATTTGAGTAAGAGGCAAATTGATGAGATAAAAGGTACAAAATAGGAAAGAGAAAAGTTAGGATGTCACAATCAACAAGGTAACAGGTTGATTGTGAGTAAGAGCAGATCTACATCATAAGTAGAGCTAACAATAAAAGCACAACTATCTTTAACAACATGACTATCAATATGAGCACCTCTAACATAGAGGCATGGCTAGCAGTATAAGCATAGATAACTAAATGTGATAACTATCATCGTCAACACACTACTACAGATCTGATGTCTAATGTCACTTTGCTAACGTCAGTTGCAAAGAAAAACTGACTACACACTATAAACAACGTCAATTATATAGATAAACTATCACCACAGATCAAGTCCTTCCAAATTAGAAAAGACACGTGTACCACTTAGACTATAATGTCAATTTTCTTAGTAAGAAGCCAAAGTCTTAGATAACCTGTGAAATACAAGTTTTCAAGAAAAAAAAATTCCTATATAATTTTTAGATTGGAGTTGGTTTTTCTAGCAACCAACAACAAAGAGTTCGTGGCATGTCCCCATAGAAAAAAAATTATCCCTCCAAATTGCTTCTTAGTTGTCGGGTCAGTGAAGTAATAGATGACTAAGTTCCCTTGCTGAGACCCACTTTTTTTAATTGGGAGAAGGGTCTCTGTCATCAGTTTTAGGTAAGAAACCGACATCTAAGTGGTTTCACACCATGTCCATGTGAAAATATTTCCCTGCCAATTACTTCAGGGTCATTGATTATTCTTACAAAATTGATGACTAGGCCCTACCCAAGGTCTATTTTTTGTTTGGATAAGGAGTTCGTCGTCGATTTTTACAACCACAACTGATGACTATATTCAAAATGTATCGACAGGCTTTCCTATGAACCGATGACTATGGGTTTGGATATGGAGTTATTCATTAGTTTTCTCTTTCTAACTGATGACTTGGTGCTTAGGCATAAGTTGTGGGTATGTAACTGATGACTAAATTCCACTTAATAGCACCTACAATATTTCTTCGCCCCATTCTCTATTTCATCACCCACAATACCTAGCCCCCACAATTTTTTTAGTGACTCTGCCGCTACCTTCCACCATTCCTCGTGCTCTACTTGCCGCCACTACTGAGGTTGTCACCATCGCCTGCTTGTCAAGCCATCACCGTTGTTTTTGCCTACTGCTCACACCATTGCTTCTGCTCCATCACCGCGGTTTTCGCCACTTCTCCTTCACAGAGCCATCACCTCTACTGTTTTTCCTCCTCCATAGAGCTACCACCACTTCTCCTTCATAGAACCATGACTTTCTCTTTTACATAGTTGCCTCTGTTGTTTTCACAGATCCACCAACAACCACCTTGAGAGGAAACCATCTCCAACAACCACATAGCATCTCTGACAACCACTTCAGAGGCGTCTCACCTTCTAGATTTTTTATTTATTTTTTACATGTAATTGTTGATTTATTATTATACATGTATTAGTTGTTACTAAATTCTACATTGTATTATGACTTTCTATGAAAATGCATTATTATGTATTATTTTAGGTCACTTAAATAATTTAGAATTTGAGAACAATATGGGTGCATTTTTCAATTTGGGTATAAGTGCATCCATTATGTATTACGTTAGATAACTAAGTTCTAGTTGTATATCAAATTTGAATTTACAATTAATATTTAGGAAAAATGAATTATTAATGGTATTTCAAATTTGACTGATGATAAAAATGCCAAATGATAAATCAATTAGTCCTTGATGATACATTGATTCAGAATTCTTCTTAAATTATATGAGATCAAAAGACTTCTCAAATTGAATGATGAAATGTAACTAGGATTTTAATTTGGAATTGGAAAAACTATTTGGGTGCTTTGTTCAATTTGGATATAATTGTTTTTATATCTAGGTGCATTGATCAATTTGAATATTTGATGGTTTTAAGATCTACCATGTCTTGATGAACCTTAAATATGTGATGTTTCTAAGATCTACCATGTCTTGAAGAACCTTAACCTTGCTTTCCCTATTTTTTGTCGGCCTAGAAACCCATCTGTGATTTACTCATTTGGAGTAAATCTTGGATAGTCCTCAATTAGGGATTGTTGTTGAACACTTAATCTCACTTAAGATGTAAGTGTATATTGTATATCAGTTTTTTATATGTTTTACCAGTACTTTCCCGTTTGTTCTCTAAGTACATATGTTGGTGGAAATTTGCCCATCTACATCAGTGTACTTGGAGAACTATGGGGAAATGTTGATATTTTTTTTCTAAAATACGAATATACATTATAAACTTACTAGTGAGATTAGGTGTTCAAGAATGGGATAGGTGGTACACAAACATTCATTAATAAACCTAAACCCTAAACACAAAACCCTTATCCTGAAATCCTAAATGATAAATCCTAATTTGTAATCCTTAAACCCTAATCATGTAAATCCTAAATACTAATACTTATTTTTTCTTTGATCATAGAATGGGTAGATCATGGATGCCCATTCCAAATATCTACACCTCGGAGTTTATTGCTAGTCTTGACCAATTTATAAGATTTGCGGAGGAACATAGAAAACAACCTGGAGATAGGTTCTACTGTCCATGTTGGCTTAGTGGTAACAACTTGAAAGTCAACACTATTGATGAAATCAAAAGTCATGTCATGTGCAACATGATTATACTAGGATATTTAGAATAGTACTGGCATGGAGAGAATTCAATAGTGAGATCATTAGATGTCAATAACAATACTTGTGTTGAAGAAGAAATTGTTATTAATGATGTAGATGTGAATGAACCAATTCCGATAGACATGGTTGATGTGATGCTACATAGTTGTAGGGAAGACCACACCGATCCACCATCCTTATTTAGAAACATTGTGCATGATGCTGAGAGATCGTTATACTTACGTTGTACTAATTTTATGAAGTTGAGCGTTGTGTTGATATTGTATGTATACTCTTAAGGATAACAATGGATGGAATGACAAAAGCTTCACATCATTGTTGTCTTTGTTGAAAGAATTTCTTCCTGAAGGAAACAAGCTTCCAATCTTGACATACGAAATAAAGAAAATGTTGTGCCCAATGGGAATGAAGGCTAAGAAAATACATGCAGGCCTGAATGATTGTGCTTTATTTCAAAAGGACTATGTTTATATGAGATATTGTCTAAAATGTGGGGCGTCAAGGTATAAAATGACGACTTTGGGGAAGTAAAAAATTGGATCTCCTGTCAAGGTGATGTGGTATCTACCTATAATACCACAGTTTCAAACTTCTTTTCCAATTCCATGGATGCAAAAAATTTAAGGTGGCATGCAAAGGTAAAGAAAAATAATAATGGGATCCTACGACATCTGTCTGATTCCCCATAGTGGAAGAAAATTGATTTATTGTACCCTGAATTTGGTGAAGAAGTCAAGAATCTAAAACATAGCTTTGTACCAATAGGATGAATCCATCTGGCACATTGAGAAGCCAACATAGCACTTTGCCTATTGTGATTGTTATATACAATCTTCCTCCCTGGTTGTGTATCAAAAATAAGTACATCATGTTGTCATTATTGATATCAGTCCCTAAACAACCTAGCAATGATATCGATGTTTATCTTGAACCTTTGATTGATGACTTAAAGAAACTTTGGGGAGAAGGTTTGATGAACTATGATGTTTCACATAGGGAGACATTTTTTTTGCATTCTATGTCATTTTGCACTATTAATGACTTTCCAGCATATGGAAATTTGTCAGGATACAATGTAAAAGTATCCAAAGCATGCCCTATATGTGAAATGAACACTAATTCAATACGACTAAAATATGGTGGCAAGACTGCATGTCTTTGTCATTGAAGGTTTCTTCAAAAATTTCATCTTTATTGAAGGTTGCGCAAAGCATTCAATGGATCAAATGAGGAACGAAATGCCCCTAAATGTATATCAGGGGTGGTTGATTATGAAAGAGTAAAATACTTTTTCAATGCATTCGGTAAGATAGCATAATGTGCCATTCCCACACAGAGTGACAAATCATTATACAAGAAGAGGACAATATTCTGGAATCTTCCTTATTGGAATTCTTTGGCAGTTAGGCTTTATCTCGATGTCATACATGTTGAGAAAAATGTTTGTGATAGTGTCATTTGTACTATGTTGAATATAACGGTTAAGACTAAAGATGGCATCAAATCCATAATGGACCTACGTGAAATGAGAATAAGGAAAAAATTAATAGAAGTAGTTAGGAGTGATATGAAAACATATTACCTCCTGCTTGTTACACATTGTCTAGAAAGGAGAAGAAAACTTTTTTTGAGTGATTTCTTAATGTTAAGGTACCACATGGATACTCTTCTAATATCTAGAAATGTCTACCAATGAAAGATCTGAAGCTAATAGGTATTACATCTCATGATTGTCACTCTCTAATTCCATAAATATTGCATGTGGCAATTCAATCTATACTGCCAAAGCATGTAAGGTTTGCAATCACCAGACTTTGTTTCTAAACACTCTATGTAGAAAAGTTATTGATCCTGAGAATCTCGATAAGTTTGAAATAGAAGTTCATATTACCCTATGCCAGCTTGAGATGTATTTTCCTCCTTCATTTTGTTAATATCATGATACATCATGATGTCCATTTGACTAGAGAAGTGAAAATGTTGGGACCAATTTTCTTGGATCGGATGTATCCTTCTGAATAGTACATGAGTGTTTATAAAGGTGATTTTAGAAATTGTTATTGAGGGTTATGTGTCCAGGGAGGTTAAGTACTTTTGTAATGACTTCCTGAGTTGTAATGAAGCTCTAATAAATGACAATAATATTGAAGACTATTCAGTAAAGGGACTCTAGGAGCACGGGTGTAAGTAATCAGTCCTGAGCTATGGGAACAAGTTCACTTGTATATTTTACACAACAGCGATGAAGTGAGTGGTTATATCACTGAACATACCAATTTCATCAAGACAAAGTTTCCTTGAGCCAATTCAATGTGGCTTACTAGAGAGCACAACAAGACATTTATTAGGTGGTTTGAAGATAAAGTCTTACATAAACTATCTCAAGCATCAAATAATGTTGCTAAAATATCAAATGCCTTACATTTAAACCAAAAATGAATGTTATGTATTATGAAGGGTTTGACATAATGGGTTTTCATATTACACAAAGCATCAAGATGATAAGAATGTCATCCAAAACAGTGGGGTCACCCTTCAAGCGTCTTCATTATTTTTTCTAGTGTGAAGGATAAGAGTTCACATGAAGCTAAATATCATATTACAATGTCATTGAAGACATATGGGAGTTTGACTATGTAGATTTTAGAATTCTGGTCTTTAAGAGTAATTGGGTTGATAACACCAAAGGAGTTGTAGTGGAAGATTGGGTTTCACATTAGTGAATTTTGAATTGGCAAGAAGGGTGAACCATTCATAATGGCATCACAGGAGAAGCAAGTATTTTATATCGATGATTCTGCAAATGAAAAATGGTCAGTTGTTCTTCATGGTAAAAGACATTTCATTGAAGATCCTATAGATGAAGAAGAGTACTATGCCAAGTATGATCACTCCTGTCTATTCTCAATTGTCTTGCCAACACCAAATATTGAAATTGATGCTGACTTGTATGTGCATGGATATCTCAATGAGGGAATGTTAATTGATAAAAGATCTCAATATTAGAGGCATGCTTTTATTTTCTTAAATGTTAGATGTGCATTTTACAATGTTATATTTCATTGTTTGAGTATTTTTATATGGTTTTTCTTCAGATGGCATCTCACCATGAGTATGATGACCGTGATGATGATTATCATCAGGATAAACAACATCACGATGTGCACCTTGACACTGGTGTAAGTTGTGTATTGTTTTATTACAAAGATGTGCATTTTACAATATGTCTATCTTGTTGTATTTTTGTATTGTTTTATCTCATTATAAGTTATATCTTTTTATGACCTATATGTGTTGTTTTGTCAATTGTTGGTTGAGCATGTATACCTTGAGGATCTTGTTCAGTGTGATGAGCAACATCGTTAGTGTGACAATATAAGGGCCATCACCATGGTGAACAAGTTAATACAACAAAGGGGTTTCATACCGAAGTTGGTTGTTGAGTTTGATCATGCGGGAAATCCTTTTGGAAAGAACTGCATCTCTTTTGTGGCATATCTAGGTGTTCTTACTTGTAGCCATTGTAGTTTAGTTGTAGAATCTTGGCATAAAATTGATAAAAGCAAGAAAGACTTCATACAGAAATAATAATGTGTGGGATATTGTCATTTGCAATTCTATATTTAAAGCTATTTACAATCCTATTTTCAAGAATATTCCATTAAGTATATGAAATTTTGCTGAGCATATATGACCTGCATCAAAAACTACATCGTAAAAAGGTGTTTGTGGGAAAACTGAGAGGGTATTGAGGAATTATAGGAAAACTCTAACAAGACTATATATACGAGACACTGAGAAGAGGAAGAAGTTAGCCATTGAGCAATGGAGCTATCCTAAACCAAAGACATGGGTGGTGTTTGTTGCTATGAAAAATACCAATAAAATTAAGGTATTAAGTGTCATTCTCCATTTTGAATACATTCTTATGAATTCATTGTTTTACCTTGACTTGATTGTTATGTTTTACATATTAGTTACTATTGATGGTTGTTGCTAGCCAGGTTGCAAGATACGCACAAAGAGAAAGGCATGTAAAGAAAGTACACAACCACAAAATGGTTCTAGGTGGCTATACACACCTTCGCCAAAAGTATTACATGCATCTTCTTCTCAGCAGCCAAATCCTGAGATTGATGATTCCTCTACTACTATTCAACCTCTACTTCTCTGTGATATATTGATAGCTGGGAGGCCAACCAAATCTAGAGATATGCCCAACCCTACAACAACTGAGGCGGCTGCAAAAATGGTAAGATTCAACTCTCAGAGCAATTAGTATTGATGATTGTTATGTTTTACTTACCAATTACTATTGATGATGATTAGCTGGAACTCTACAAGCAAAGGAAACAAGGAAAGTTCATCCTAAGGGCACAAGGAATGAATTGGCAGTTGCTCTAGCTAACCTAGAGCATCCTAGGCATGTTAGGGTTATAGGCACTGTTGTCAGTATAAGAGCGTTCTTTGGGCCATCAGAGCATAAGCACAAATCTATCCATAAAGGGGTATTCTCCAAAGTGGAGGTACAAGAGTTAATTGCAAAGGGAATTCAAGAAGCAATGAACCAGAATCATGCTTCTCAATCATCTTCACAGGTGGAACCTATGCCGCCCCACTCTTCATACAAGGTGGACCCTCCTACGAATGAGGTGGTTGGTAGTAATTCTATGGACCCTCAATGTAGCACGTCCACTGTAAGTAGTTTTATGACATAGTAGTCTTTCAGAATGATTTGTATACTATATATAAAACACTCTATGAAATTTTGTAGGGGTTGAGGCCATGTTGCCTTAAATTACAAAAATATGTCATTGTTGTGGGTGCGGGTTACCCATTCCTTGAAGGTGGCATGATTCATGGAGAACTGTTGCCCACATATGCAGTTTTTGTGATGCAAAACCATGTCTATGCCCCTTAGAAGTAGACTACACTTCCATATGAGAACCTCAAGCATGACAAGATAGGTGATGCAGAAGGTAGTGTGGTCACGTGGCCCAACACTGGAGTTATCTATACTGATGTATGGTAAATTTACATTGTATTTGTATCTTTATATACATGACACCACCAATATTGTAAGTAGTGGGATCCCATAGGGGAACCACTCCCTACTAAAATAAAAGGGCTACATCCCAAAACAAACACCAACATAAATTTTTTGGCAAAGGGATGAAACCAATTTATTCAACATGAATGTATCATAACACCAAAGTATAGTAGGAGAAGAAAATATTTGACTATATTCAATTTATCATAAGATTAAAAAATAACCTCAACATCATCTCCCATAAGGGTTTACATAAAGGGTGCATCATAATGATCTAGTAGAGGGAAGTCTAAACCATAACAACTTTGTCTCCAGTCTTTAACTCGTTAAGCTATGTCCATATCTTCATGCCATGTCATCCAAGTCCATCACCTAGGGTTGGAAGCATACCCCAGCAAGAAGAGAAAAATAGATGACATTAGCAAAGGCTGGTATGTGCATACTAAATAGGAAATTGAGCAATATATAATGAATAAAGGACATCAAGTATAAAAGGCTTCCCATAGAAAAGTAAAGTACTACCCAATTGGGCATAAAAGAATATGAACAACCAAATAATGAAGAAAGAGAATTTACAAAGAAGGCAACCATGTGTTCCACCTGTGACAATACTGGAATAATATATCATGTGGGTATGAAATACACATCTACCAAAAATGTAGAGAGAGCAAGGTCTTGAGAGAAAAAACATATACCCTTTTCTTGGTCGAGTGAATTGGAAAATGTAAAGATTTGTAAAAGTTATATGTTTCATCACCACTTTTTTTATACATCTGCTCTATAATAGGGTGGTGGCAGGGTCTGTCAACATCTACTGAGCAGGAATTTAACATCTTCCCATGTATATAATTATGCAAGAATTTAACATTTGCTTTCACATGTGGGAATTTAACATCCACATAAAAACACATTCAACATTATACTAGTAGTCACCACATGATGCATATCATCGACAGATGAGAACATCCATCCATAGATAAACAATAATATAAGAGAATTGGAAAGATGAGAACATCCATCCACATATATCCATCACATAATGTGCCATGTATACATCCACTACCATGGTGGGAAAAGAAGCACATATCAACATATACACATCCAACTCAAAGTGGGCACATATCATCAAATAAGTTCAACATGCTCAAAGCATAAGAGAGAGTCTAAAAGAATATCCATGATCACAAGATCAATATTAAATAAGGTAGTTCACATGAACCATGATTTTTAAAAGAAAAGACATTGAGTATAGGCTAATGTCCATAGGGACAAGAGAAAGAAGAAACATAGGTTAATTGATCAATTTGAATAATAGGAGATGCAAACATACCTCACATCAGAGTCTATACAAGTCCAAAGCCAAGTCTAGGTCCAAGTCTAGGCCTCCAAAGAACATATTAAGAATATATGTATATTTTAGGTCAACTTCACATTGATTAATCAAACCCTAAAATAGCCTTTTTCCTTTTATATGAATTAGGTTGTAAAAACTATTTCACACTCTATTTTATTTTATTAGGAGTCTAAAACATATTTTATTATATTTTTATGACTTATAGATATTTAGTTATGAATTTTACACATTATTATATATTTAGGTAAATTCATTAAAATCACCTATTTTTAAGATTGGATTTAGGCGAAA
The DNA here is from genome assembly GCA_963693085.1 of Alisma plantago-aquatica. NCBI lineage: Eukaryota > Viridiplantae > Streptophyta > Magnoliopsida > Alismatales > Alismataceae > Alisma > Alisma plantago-aquatica. The sequence goes on from OY856411.1 coordinate 527,328,438, forward strand.
AAACCAACACCAAAAGATAGCTCTTATTTCTCTGAATCCAATGACTAATTATTTGTAATTTTTGGCCCAACAGATAACTAATTATGCAATTTAGAATTTCAACCAATCAAATAATTAGAAAATGCCACATAAACTAAAAAGTTACAAAAGAGAGGGAGAAAGAGAATGGGCCCAGCTGTCTTGGCCCAATCAGGGCCGAACAAGTCACCACATCAACCCTCAGCCTTAACTCATCCAAACCAAAGAAAATAAAGGACAAAAGACCAAAGTACCCTTGGAGAAAAAATAATGAAATAGATGAGAAATGAAGGGCATGCATGTAATTTCCCTTGGGTTCATCTTCCCCAGAGCATGGTGTGACCTGGCCGCAAGCAGCTCGGTTATTGCTTAGCATGATTTTGGGTGAATTGAAAACATGGCGTGATTTGAGAAAATAAGAGTTGAGAAGGAAAGGAGAAGATCCCATGAACTTACAACCATGGTCTATTGAATCAAGGGGGTGCATAGATAATGCACTATCCACCGCAAGCTACGAACCAAAACGTGGTCGTTGGATGAGATAAACACAAGAAAGAGGGAAATTAATATGAGAGGATAATTATACAAGGTTGGGTGGAGGCAAGTGCATCGTTATTTATAAGGGAGGCTCGGATTCAAGGTTCTTTGTAGAGGGTCGTGGAAGTCCAGTTCCATGATGATTGGGTATTTCCTAAATCCTTCACGAAAGGACATGAATCAACCATCTTCTTGTGTGGAAACTTCTCTCGATTGTGACCGAAGAAAAATCATGTGGAAAGATAGAGTAGGGAGGGAGATATGGAAAATTGAGATATTGTTCATTGTACACAGTCGAGTTGGACTCCTACTGGGGGTAGGAGATGACTCCAACTTAGATTCTACTTTTGGGATTCCTTTTAATGAGTTATGACACAATTAATATTTCTGGCCATTATTATCACATGATTTCATTATTATGACTATTGTTTATTCCATTATGTTAATATTATCACAAAAATAATTATATGGGATTATTAGCACAAATTTTATATTACTTCCTGTGACATATTTTATGTGTCCATTATTGGCCAAAGACTAATGTGAAAACATTAGGTTACATTAGGGTGATTTATACATGCATTATCTCTTTAGGGTTGTACTAAACCTCATCTAGATCTATCCTCAACCTTGTTTGGCTAAGCTTAAGAGATCAAACTTCTAGGATAGGGTTTGAGATCTAGTATGTTATAGATATAAGATTATATATGTGAAGGACATAGAGCCTAAGAAACCCCTTATAGCTCGTTCTCCACCTCCACCTTCACCTCCGCCTCATTTACCTAGTTGGCCTGCAAAGGAACTATTCGACCTGATAAGTCATCGATGTAGGGGTATGGCACTATGGATAGGAAAACATCAAGAAGGGTCACCTTTGATGGTTTATATTAAGGAGGACGTTGTAGGTCAACCTCATAATACTAGTATATTTTTTTGCAAGATGTTTTGGAGTTGGTTGGTTATGCTTGGTTGAACACATATGTGATACAACTTGGATATTAAGAGATTTTGTATAGCTATATACCTCATTTCATATATGTTGATCTATTTTCTTATGTATTAATGCATACATGATATATGTTTTGCAGCCACTTACATAGGGTATGTATAGAGTTTTCACTGCCCCATGGGGCATTTTTAGTTCCATCCTTGATTAGCTGTGCAATAAAATACCGTACATATGTTACCCAATACTTCTCTATTGCATTTAAATATTTTAGTAAAAATAAAAAGAGTGTGATGTTAGCTCCATATAATGTTGTGTAACTTTACTTACTCAGCTTATAATTATGACATAATAAGTTACATTTCATTGTGGATTTTTAATTATATTTTGTTTGCCTTCTTATCACTCAGGAATAAACATAGGGTGTTACTGGATGTTGTCTCCACAACGCTAGTTGTGCATTATCTAGATCCTAAGGGTGACAAAATAGATAGTGGGGGCCATGATTTGATAAAGGCATTATTCATGTGAGTAAATTTTTGTATTTATATATGTTAACATATATATATTACATGACTATTTACTAATGCAATTCAATGTGTTACATTAACATATAGGGCTATAAAAGAATTCAAAAAAGTTGGAGGAAAGGTGGACAATAAAAAGAAAGCAATATTTTGGGAGAATGTTTAGGTAGTTTTTTTACTCCAATGCATATTTATGCCAACCATGCTTACTTTTATTTATTAACATTTTGTATGTTGAAGTTTATAGTGTTTTGTACACGAAAACGGTTGGACATGTGGATACTATGTGATGTGGTATATGGACATGAGTTTCAGATATGGGGTACTAGATATCGACAAGTTACAAAATGTAATCTATATATATAATCTTGACCATCATAAGAATATAGTCTCATTAGATAATATGAAAATATCAGACTTATTAATTATATAACTCATTATATTTGTAGGTGTTTAAAATGAATGACTTCAATGCACTAGAAAAGCTAAAAGACATATAAATTTCCCATACGACATAACAATTAGACAAGATATGGGAACAGTGAGCACAAACCTTTGAAAAGGATGTGAACTTTGAATTTGATTGGGATAAGGAATGACTTTTCTAAAGTTTGATGTCATTATTTCTATATACATGTGGTTCCTATGACTTCTTGGAACTTTAAATTTGATGCAAGTAAACTATTGGTGCATATGTGAATGATGATCTATATACATGTGTGTGAATGTGAAGATGAATGAATGAATTGCGTATGAATGATTGAATTGTGTTTCTACATGTCATGAGAATGGAATTGGTGTATATGTAAATGAAGTATCATGTGTCTGAATGAATGTGAAGATTTATGTTTGCACATTTGATGGAATGGAATTAGAGAATGAATAGAATTGTATGCATATTATGTTTGTTATTATAGGTTTGGTGAACTATTGTTAAGATGAACTCACAAGATGTTATTAACCTAAAGTTTAGAACTCCAAATCTGAATTGTAGGTTCTGCATCCTATTGACCAGTCAGGAAGTAGGTATGCAAGCCTTCTTTTTAAAGAAAACAAAACTTATTCATCAACTATAAAAAAAACCGACACTATAGTCCTGAGTTGTCAGTTTCGTTAAAATAACCGACATTAAAGCACAAAACCAAAACGACTGTTATAAGGCCCCTAAATTTGCTTAATGAGTTGAATAAGCTTAATTATCATAATTTATTTCTTATAACCCTTTTATAACCTTGTGATATTCTTTGAAATCATAAGACAAGCTTAATTTTAAAATTTGGTCCAATTTGGACACTGTTTGAGCAAGTTATGCAATTTTATGCACATTTTGGACTTTTCTACACTTTACCCAATTGAGAGGTTTTCTTTGAAATTTATCACTTTCATTATGTTCCTTGGATATTATATCATCATTCTTTATCTTTTTGAGCCATGTGGAGCCTATTTAAACCTTGGTTTGAAGGTGTTTTCCTCAAGGGTATTTTAGCATTTACCCCTTCATAAATTACCTACCTTTAGTAGCTATCAACTAATAAATTATTTGTTTTGCTTGGAAATTCAAGAAATGAGGGATAAGAATTTCTCTATGGATGGTGTGGGATCTTATTGTGTGTTTCCTTGCATATTATTAATAGTTTAAGGCCATGGACACTTGGAAAGATACTCAAACTTCAATTTTTTCTTTTTCTTTATCTTAAAGTTCCATATACTTATCCCTAAGCACCCAAACAAGCCATTTTCTATCCACCACTTCCCTCCTATGAACCTCGTTCTGCCTCTGTGCTTCTGTGAATTTCCTATCCAAGGAAGATGAAAGAGGAGATCTTTTGGGAAAAAGAATCTAGGGTTGCAAATGACTTCCTTTTAGGGTTTGAAAAGCTTCCTTCTAGTGATCTTGACCTAAAAGAGTAAGAATTCCCTTCTTTCCTCTGTTTATTTCTTTGTTATCCTTCATCCTACCTTTCTCTAGGTATGAACCTTTCTATTCCATGTTATAAATTTCTCTAAAGTTCTAAAACCCTACCTTTCTTGCTCCTTATGCTTAGGGTTCACTCATTTGATGAAGAAAGGTGCTAGATGGTTGAGTTCACAACTTATACTTGAATTTTCTACCCTACCTGCTCAATTTTTATTCTGTTTGGGATTTCATCTTCTCATTAGAGGCAAGTTTTATAACTTGCTCCACGTTTATTGCTTACCATAAGCTTGCTAGCTCATGTTCTGGCTTTTAAATGATGATCCATGCGACTTTGGAAGATCGTCTGCCTCAAAAATGGATGGGGGCAGGATGTGCCACCCTCTCTAGAAGAGTTCTTTGAGTGGAAAATTGGTAAAACTAACTGGACCAAGGCGATTAGAAGCTTTTCCAACCTATGTATAATAGGTACCAACTACCTCATGTGGTATGAAAGGAACAATAGGGTTCATGGGCGTAAGGAGAACAAGCCAGAAGATCTGCTTGACTGCTTGGCTAAAGAACTAAAATGATGCATTTTTGTAAACCTGAGATTTTACATAATCTCAAGGTTAACACTCACATCTACTGGGTTTTTTGTAGTTAGTCCCCATGTACATCTCTTAGGGCCCGTTTCAGGGTGCCTTGCTCTGTTGTATAGGTTACTATACACCCCCTTTTGGTTTAATATATTTACCTTACTCCAAAAAAAAAGCTATGCTTGACTTGGATTTCGATTTTTATAATGTTCCCTATTATGATTTCAGTTCTAGATGAACCTATGATCATGTGTACATTATTCCTAAGGTATAATATGACTTGTATCAGGTTGGTTTGACAACCAATGGTGCTAAACACCTATCAACCAATAAACAATTTTTGGGGTTTATAGTTGATTTCTTCTATAAACACATGACTCCATTATGGTACCATTGCAACAACTGATGGTGTTACCTTCATGACAACTGATGGTGGTGACCAAGGGTGTCAACTGATGTTCACCCTTTAGGTCAGGTGTTGGCCTAATTAGAAGCTTAGTGATTAACCACTAAGTACCCTAATGATGCTATCAATCAACAGTGATATTAGTTTAATATTTGAGGGTGATTAATGAATATAGTGATGATCTAACAACCTATGGTGACTTAATGGTCACTAATGATGGTGGATCAGGTCTCCAAAAACTATGGTGAGTTAATCATATAGGTGCAACATCAATTAAGCCTTAGACCAATGGTTTCTTTGGTCACTGGAAGCAATGGTCGGACCTATAATGTAATTGATGGTTTTAACATTTGAACTTGATCCAATGGTCAAGATCTAATGTTTATTCCTCCAATAAAGTGGAATGATGGCTAATGTAATATGTTGGTCCTAATAATGTGATTTAGATGGTTTCCTTTATATGATCAACTTAAGGAGCTTACTTGTTGACAATGGATGGCTTGCTTTAAATGAACAATCGATTGTGGGTTTTACCCTACTCTCAATGGAACTTTTTGTGTTGTTAATCAAGGGATGTTTAGGGTTAGATGGTGTCTCTTTTGGGAGAACAAATCAAGGACTTCATAGGTGGTTTATCCAAGGTTTTTACTTATGTAAACAACCAATGGTCTTACCTTTTAAACATCCAATGGTTCTGGGTGACATTGTGGTATGGTGATATGGGTTGAATGATGATGGAACAAATGGAGGTTTACCCTTAATAAGGTAATCTTACCTATTCACTCATATGAATGGAAGGGATGATAACCATATTGTGTTGATATGTAACACTAATGAGGTATAGCTTGTTATACCTAGCTTTAATATAATTAAATGATGGTAATTGGGTATGAATAGTCCTTCAATGATTAATACAATCATGGAGTACACTCTTATTGTTTTTAAAACCCTAGTATGCTATAAATTGATGGTTACACCTTGATTTATGTGTGGGTTCATACTTGAGAATATGATGGAATGCGATGGTGATGCTTCACCTTATGCATCCATGATCTAATGGGGATTGTGTGAGTTAGGGTTTGGGTATAAGTGCTAATTAGTAGCATTAATATAATTTATCTTGTTGAACCTAACTCTAATGCAAATAGATAAAGTTGAGTATTCATGTTTAACATTCCTATATGATGGAATGATGGTGAAATAACCTCCTTAATATGATCATAACCTTAATATGTTAATTGGTGGTTATCATAGCCACATGGTTGATACTTTCTTAGCTAAACATGTGCATTATGAATACGATGAGGGTTAATCATATCTAGATTCCTTGCATATTGATGTAATAAAGTAATGTTCTTAATGTTAATATAACCCTGTTATTATTGTTTATGAATATCTCCTAGCTCATTAATGCAATATTATGTTGATCTGGTGTATTATATGTAAGTGATGTTGTTGAGCCTTGCTATAAGGCATGGAATGATAATGATGATCTTGCAGGGAATAGTATGATGGTCTTGATGAACTTTGGGCATGGTTGAGCCCTTAATGATGTGTAATCCTTTTGTGTTGATAAGGGTTGATACCCTCTAATATCATGAATATGATTTATATCTTGTGATAGTATGATGACTAGTGTAGCCTCATGAATGGCAAGTGAATAGTATCATGTGATGATGAGATGAAAAATTATGTTTCACATGTTTTATATCTTTTGAAGTTGTGATATTTATATGCTTATTAGAAGTGAATTAGGGTTTGTATGTCCACTTGTTTAATGCTACCTTAATTCATGCAATTGGAATAACTAATCAAGTGAAACTCCAATCATGTAGTGCCATGTGCCATAGATCCATCTTAGTGTCAAGAACTTGCCATATGGTGAAACGGGTATTCCTAAGGGAAAATCGGAGCACATACTGATGAGTATGTAGGGTGCTTGTCATCCTATATTCAAGTGTTTAGGGAGGATGACTGAGGTCATACCTAGCCCTCAGTTTGAGAATGGTTGCGGTCGTGTCTCAGTGATTATATATGTGACAAGATTGGAGGACAACAATGGTTGCACCTCAGATGGTAGGGTATGCATACGCACCTCCTTTCACTAGTGCAGTGACCTGTACCAAGGACGGACTAGGCTATTAGCAGTTTGACCTTATGTGTCACTATGGTGGACCCCTATTGACCGGGGGTGGAGAAGATCTTAGGAGTCTGACTCTTCCTAGATCTTGTATGACATTGATTGCGACCAAGCGGTGGTTAGTTGGAACTTGAGTGTTATCCTCAAATTCCTCAGAGCATAATAAAAGATGTAAGACATCCATGTAGCATATCTGTTTAGGGCTATACACAACACTTCATATTGTATGATAACCCTTGTTTGCTTTCTTTTCATTGAGATCATGTACAGTACAATAAGAGATAATAGATATGCTTATGTTGTAGTTATGCTCATGTTGTAAACATGCTTATGTTGTAAAATATACTAACACTGATGGTTAAGATGATTCTACTAGCTATGTTTAATATTGATAGCCATTCCTATGTAATTATAAATGCTTAAACTTCTAATCATGCCTACAAAATTAATTGTGCTATGATGTTAGTTCTACTTATGATATAGATCTATCACTTTATTTGAGATGCCAATATTGATAGCCATGTTATGTTACTAGATATATTCATGATGTTAGGGATGATTATGCTACTAGATTGCTTGTACTATTAGAAAGGAATAGATGATAGTCAGATTAATGATAATGATTTTTATTAATATGCAATTTGATGATATTTGAGTTGATATCTATCCAGAGAAACATATTTATTTGTTATCTTTATGTGCATTGATGATCATACTTGTTGCTAAGATGATTTGCTTAATCTATTTAGTATACTTGAACTATTCAATCTATTCAATTGATTATTAAATACTCCCACTTCTTAGTTATCTACTATTTAAAATGTTGTAATCAATAAATGTTTTTGGAGGTTATATCTCTTGTTGGGACATGGGTCTCACCCTTGTGGTTCGCCACACATATTTTTAGGTAATAGGAAGTGAAGAAAACAAACATGTGGTAGCAAAGGGGAGTTATAGTAATGAATCTTTGAGAAAGTTGATTAGATGTCTAGTGTTTCCTCGAGTCATCCCTGTACTCTCGGGTCCAGGCAGAAAATGTTTGTATATGGTGTTTCATACGAATCAGAATTTTGTTAGTATATTAATGCTTTTTTGTTTGACATATACAAATATTGTTCTACTTTGTATATATGTTGTGGCTAGGGTGATAGACCAATTTGTATCAAATTCTTGGCATAGTATGGATATAAGAAAGATGTTGGGCTCTTATGCAAATATTTTTGAGCTGGTGTTCATGTTGAAATCGATTTTAATTTACCCATATTTTGGGTATCTGATTAAATAGTGATCTATTGTGCTTTATGTTTTGAGTAATCTCAATTAGTGTAATGAGTTCTCATATCTGTGTTGGGTATCATGTCATATTCGTTGGTTTAATAGATTTAATTGTCACTATACATCATAATTTTCTATTATTTGGGCAGTAACTAACATTGTACATAATAATAGGTGACTATTGTTACCAAACCAAAAATATAGGGTCCTTTACCAGTTAGAAATGTGACCTGGAATGGATCTTGTGATGTTGGTTCTTGTAAGACAACTGATGTCTCAGACTCCTAAATGTGTTAGTTTCTTTTATACACACAACCAAGGTTGGATCTCTGGAGTCGGTATTTCCGTCCCCAAAAAATTGATGTCTTAGACATGTAGCTGTACTGTCACCCACTTAAGAGTCATTTTATAACTGATGTTATAGGGTTGTTTTAGTGGACACTAGAGACAATTTATATACTAGTGAAAATCAACAATATCAGTATATCTATCAACATAAGCATGGATACTGTATGTACACATCTATAACATGAGCCTAACCACAACATAAGCATATCTACTATCTTTTAATGTACTAAACATCATCTCTATGTAAAGAGAGCAAACACGGGTTTTCATTCAATGTGAAGTGTTGTATATAACACTAAACAAATATGCACCATGAGTGTATTACAACTTTTAGTAAGCCCTGAGGAATTTAAGGATACCACTCAAATTCCAATTGACCACTACAAAGTCAAAATTAGTGTTATATAAGATCTTGTAAGTGATGGAATCCTAAGATCTTCTTCTCCCTTGGTCAGTACGCATCTGTCACAATGACACATAAGATCAAGAAGCTAATAGCCTAGTCCATCCTTAGTACATGTCACAACACTAGTGAAAGAAGGTGGGTATGAAAACCCTACCATCTAGGGTCCAACCTCATCTGTCCTCAATCACATCATATACACATATGTGAGACACAAATGCATCCATTCTCCTATTGGCATATGTCCTCAACCATCCTCAAAACCTTGAAGTCAAGATGATAAGGATACACAGTCACTTGCACCTCACATACTCAACAATATGGACTCCATGTTTCCCTTAGGAATACTTGTTTCACCATATCGAAAGTTTTGACACTCGGATGGATCTATGGCACATGGCACTACATGATTAGGGTTTTACTTGATTAGTTGTTGCCAATTGGGTGAATTAAGGCTGCATAAAACAAGTGGAGATACAAACCCTAAATCATCTCTAGAAAATACTGCTATATAATAACTTCAGAAGATATAAAACATGTGAGGCATAATTCATCATCTCAACATCACAAGGTACCATTCACTTAAGATTCATAAGACTACACTTGTCATCACTCTACTACATGATATAAATCCTTATCATATTATTTCAGGGTTCCAACCCTTGTCACATCATAAAGTGGATTACCCCTCATTCAGGGCTCAGCCATGCCCAAAGGTCATTAAGACCATCACATCATTTCCTTCAAGTTCATCATTATCTTTCCATGGCTTATACCAAGCCTCAACAAACATCACCATGCATTTGATACATCAGCTCAACATAATATTGCATCAAAGAGCTAAAAGATGATCACATGATAAAATTGCAGTGTTATTTTAGCATTTAAAAGAAATACTTCATTATATCAATCATACACGAAGAATAGATATGATTAATCACTATCATATATATAGTGCACAAGTTTAGAATAGGAAACCATCAATGATAAGTCTATAATAACCACTAGTTAACACAATACAGTTAAAACAATATTAGGAAGAATATTCCATCATTATTTTAACCATTCAAGGAAGGATAGCACAACTAACAACTATCATCCAATTGAATTGGGGTTACGCTTAACAAGATAGGTTATATTGAAGTTATAGTACAACACTCATATACAAACTCTAACTCATAGAATCCTCATGCAATCATCAATGCATAACATAAAACATCACTGTCACATTCCATACCTTCCTCAAGTATGAATCCATGCATAACTCAAGGGGTAACCGTCAGGTTATAGCATACTAGGGTTTCAACAACAATAAGAGAGCATTTAATAATTTTATTAATCATTCAAGGGGGTGGTGTTCATAATCAATCACCATCACTTGGTTACATTAGGGATAGGTGTAACAATATATACTTCATTAGGGTTACCCATTAGCTCATTATGGTTATTATCAATTATATTCATATGAGGGCATAGGTAAGAGTAAATATTTCAGGCATTGAACCATCAAATTCTCATCATTAGAGCCATAAAATTACACTGTAGGCTTCACCTAAAACCATGGTAATGCTGAAGCAACAAATCCTAATCATTAGATTAGGTTCTTCATTCAAAACCATCAGTTGTTGTATATGTCTGACCCTTGAAACATTTAACCAAGATATCCATCAGATTAGGGCTTACAAGAATCAACACATGAGACCTAGACAAACCGTTAGTTGTGGTATACTTGAGCACCATCCATTGTGGTGTCTAGTTCCACCATCGATTGTGAAACTTTGTGTCACGATCGGTTGATGGGGTCAACACTACCATCGGTTGACACCATTAGGTGTTTGACTACTACTACCTTCAGTTGATGCCATCTTTAGAGCACTAAACCCCCGAGTGTCAAGCTTCCAAAAGAGTCTAAAACTGAATCAAGGGGTGACCATAGGTTGACACCATCATTTGTCAACAAATGTACACTAAAGGGCAACTCCATCAGGCCTAGAAAAGAAGCAACCATCGGTTCATGTATAACGTCTGAAAATAGCCTTAAACCCCAAGTGTAAGCCATCGGTTGAGAAGCGTTATGAACCATCTGTTGTTAAGGGAAAAACATATTTGTTAGGTTTTTTTTAAAGAAAAAGCATCTAAACAATAGTAACAACTTCACCATCAATTGATAAACAAAAGACAAATGACACAACAAGAGAGCTGGACTATAGGATCATGACCTTAGGTGGAGAAATAGCCATAGAAACCCTAAAAGAAGACAATCATTTTCTAGGGCTAGGGTAACCATCGACCATAAATGATCAAATAAACATAACCTTCGTTCTAGGCTGCACTAGAGTAATTAAAATAGTAGAAAACCTAGACCATCGGTGGTTTGCAGGTGCCAACCCATCAACCATCAAGAAAAGGAGGAAAACAATTCATTATCATATAGAAGGAACCATTGTTTGTGACCCCAAGGGTGCCATTGGTTCATGGTTATGCAAGGTATAAGTCTTCCTATACCTTAGGAAGGTCTTGCACCAAATTTCAGATTCATTCATGGTAATAAAATAATCAAGGAACAACTCATAAACTTAAACCCTAGACAAAGTTCACTTCCTTATGCATAGAATTTCGTTTTTGAGGAAGAACATGAATAAGCAAGGTGGTAGTAAGCAATAAACGCGAGGAAAGTTATATAAATCACCTATAGGAAGATGACCAAGATCCAAACAATAAGAAAACTTGTGAAAAGGAGGTAGGAAACCCTATCTTTAGCTCTGAACTTGACCAACTAGCTCTTTCATCATAAGGGAAGCAAACCCTAGGTCAAAAGAGCAAGAAACATAGGTTCTTTAAGCTTTAGAGCAATCTTTACCATGAAAACACATGGTTCCATCCTAAAAGAAGGTAGGAGGAGGTAGGAAAGCAAAAGAAATGAAGGGGATAAGGAAGAACTTACTTGCATAGGTCAAGAACAAGTAATGGGAGCCTGACAAACCCTAAAGGAGTGTAGATCTCAGCTCTATCTACACATCCAATAAGTTCGACCACATTATTCTAACTTGAGCACACTCTTCACCACCAAGAAGGGGAAGATGAAGATGTAGACAGTAGGGAAGTGTTAATGATCCAGTGCTAAAGGAAGGGTATACAAATCTTACAGATAAGAAGGAAGGGAAGCCTGAGGTGTCCTAGTAGGTTTGCCATGTGTCCATGGCCTAAAATACCTTTTCCATGAAAGGTAGAAGATCCATCAATTGTGGGAGTCTTTTAGACCATCGGTTGTCAACCTTCCAGGTCAACCATTGGTTTTTATTGCATGTTAACCATCGTTGGGTGATGCCCTAGGTCACAAGGGTGAAAACCATTAATTAATCACTTCTCAAGGTGAACCACTGACCCAAGGGGCCTCAAGATGGTAAAACATCGACTCTCACACCTCCAAGGACACCATAGGTTTTCCTATCATCGATAGAACCATTAGTTCATAACCAAATAGGAATACCATCGAGTTATGACATCAAAGGTAGCTCGTCCATGAGAGGGTAAACCCTAATTCAAACCTAGTCATCCATCGCCACCAAACCAAGGTGCAACCAACCACCCTAAGGCACAATAAGATCAAGAATGATATAAAAACATGTAAGGAACCAAAAGAAAGTGACAAATTTCAAGGAAAACTGTTACAACCCCAATTTTCAGGTTCTTTTGGTGAGAAATGTAATTTCTCCTATTAAAGATATATGAACAAATACTGATGTGATTTGATGGGATTGTATGAATTTCGTTTGCAATAGCCTTTCTGGTTGCTTTGTGGGCTTTATTATCTATTGGGCCCAATTATAAGAGAAAGAAAAAAAGGAAATTTGGATAATAAATGGATAAATAAGAAATGAGGAAAGGGAGAGGTAGAAACTTCTAGAAGGCAAAAGAATATCCTCCAAAAGGGGATTTCGTGCCTTTAAGGTTCCTTGGGTTCCAAGGAGTCCCAGTTGCAAAGATAATGCAACAAGAAAGAGAAAGGATCAATTAAATGTTGCTTTATTAAGAAGGAAATCTGAGATAATAATAAAATTACAATAAATATGTGGATATACGAATAATGGATCCATCTTGGAAAATATTTCATGTCCACATGGATTCTAATGGAAAAAGGAATCAAAATCAAGAAAATAAAAGAGAGTAAGAAAGAGAAAATATGAGAAATATGCATAATTGAGTAATAACTTGCACCTATGGAAAAGGGACGATTTCTTTGAATATTGAACCCAATTTTAGCATGATGATAGACTAAGTTATTATTAAGTTTCCCTCAAAATTTGGGATTAATTGGATAATAGGTTTAAGAGTTATGATTTTTAGAAGTTTCCCTAAATTAAATATATTTCTGATTAAAAGAAATAGAAAAGGATAAGGAGGGAGCGACGCCAGCCGTTGGATCCCTGTGTTGTCAAGGGGACCACAGATCTGACACTAGTTGGGCATCATCCTTCTCTAGTCGAAGAAGGAAAGCAATTGGATTTTCAAACCAGGAAAGCACACCACGAGCAAACTAGGAAAGCACACAGTTGGGTTAGGGAGAGCATTCCGCACCCAACTAGCCTAACTTTTAGAGGGTTTTGTGTGTTCTAGATGAAATGCCTAATTTGGTTGAGAGCTTGGGTAGTGGTAAGATGGGGATACCCTAGAGCAACCTCCCAAACCTATAAATAGTACCCGCTATCAACTCCTCTCACCCTCGCACACCTAACTGACACCTTCCATGACCTTCTCGTGCTCTGAGGTTGTGTGTTGAGGTTGCTCCGGTGAGCTCCAATTGCGGCACCACCACATGATAGAGTCAGCTAGATCGGGTGGAGACAAGTAGCAGTGGTCATCCGATCGTGATCCACGATAGGCCACGAAGGAGATCAACAACCCTAGTGCCCCGCGTTATTCAATTGCCACGAGCAGACGCATGTGACACGAGCCGTCCGATCCCACTCATTCAACGATTACCAAGGATCCAACGGCCCTCGATTTTCTGCAAAGTCCAGGTAACTCGCCTCTCTGACCAAAATTCAAGAAAAAGGTGGAAACTTGTACACATCATTAAAAATAGATCCTTTGGCCAAAAAATACAAATAAGTAGTGCTTTTTTATTAGAAAAATGTAAGGAATGTAATAAAAATATAATTGAAGTCTAATTATGCTTGAAATTTAAAAAGTATGTAAAGATGCTATCTTTAATGGTTTAACTAATGAAAACCCTAATCTTTGATGATCAATGAATTGTGAAGGGTTATATGGATATTTAAAGTTGATATTAACCTATTGTTAATAAAAAGGACAAATTAGATCCAAAAGGATGATTTTTACACATAGTTGGATTATTTTAGGGTTCAATGTACATGAATATGCATTAATGGGCTTAGAAACCCTAATTTATGTTGATATGAATTTTATTGGTTTTAATTGTGCAAATCCATGAATAAAATAGAGATAAGATGATTCTACGATAATTTGAGTATGAAAGATTCTAATTGTGGATAAATACCGTTAATTTGATAATTAGGGTTTCCTAGTGTATAAAAGTGGAATTAATGTGAATTTAGGGTTTTTTTTTGGAATAAGGTAAATATATAGACCAAAAAGGGGGTATAGTTGAAACTATACAGAACAAGACAAAGCACCCTGAAAAAGGGCCCATAAGAAACTAAAACTCGGGATCACATACAAAAACCCCAGTAAGTATGAGTATTATCATTCAGCCTATACAAAATGTCATTTCTATTCTTCATATGCCACTTGAGTTCGATGCCAAACTTGTTGATGAACATATTCTGGCTGGACTCCTTATTCTCATGCATTCTCTTGTTCCTCTCATTCCATATAAAATAACTCAGCCCTGTTATACATAGGTAGGCGTAGCTTTTCTGGTATTTTTCCTATTTAAACTCATCGTCGGCCCATTTGATAGCTTCTTTAAGATTATTGGGGACGTTATGGCCCCAACCATTTCTGAGGCACATGATACTCCAGACATGTTTAGACCATCTATAGTTGAAAAATAGATGTGTATTCGTCTCGTTTGTATCTTTGCATAAAAGGCAAGTCTCGTCAATCGGAATGCCCCAACAGGCCAATCTATCAAGAGAAGGGAGCCTGTTTTGAATAGCTTTGTAACATAAAACACTCCATTTGGGGTAGTGCGCATGACCCCATCAGTTTGCAGTCAACCCCATAATGGGAAAGCCTGTAGCAGTGTTGATCGGTGGTCACTGATTAGAAGACCAAACACCATTCACATCAATGACTACCACATGGGCAAACATAACACGCCAAATGCGGGAGGGTCTGCTCCTCTCATCACAAACAAGATTAGAACCATATCTTTTCTTCATCCAAGCTGTCTAACAGCACTGCGGTGAGTTGATAAATATTAAGACACGACTGGCGTTACTCTTCTGCATGTTCCTCTGCATCTTTAATCTGCAAGCCTCCTTCCTGGAAAGGTTTAGCAATAGTTTCCCAAGATATGGCGTGATTCAGCCCCACCCAAAGGAAACTGGCTATAAGAGACCTGAGAGAAAGAAATATGGGGTTGGGTATAGCACCCATAGGAGTCCAGATGCGAAGCATACTTTGTAACACATATCTGATCAGTACAAGACGACCTGCCATAGATATAAGGAGCCCGCTCCATTTCTCAATATTAATTATGTACCTATCAAGACATCCACAAACATTCTTGAATTTTATCTGACCTGCAATGAGGGGGAAGCCCAGATATATGGTAGGAAGACTGCCAACTTTCATGCCAATAGCTTTCTTAAGTCTACCCCTTCTATTGTCACAAGATTTGGAGAAGTAGACTTGTGATTTTATGGCACTCACATATAGACTAGTGAGCTTTTCAAACTTAAGAAGAAGGTGTTTGTATTCCTTGAGTCTTCTCATATTGCCTACTATGAAAAGGAGGACATCATCTATGAAGATGATGTGAGTCATCACTTTTGTCCCTTTGACTGTATAAGTTCTAATCAAGCCACTATCTTCTGCCGTATCAACCATCTTGGTCAAACCTTCCATCACCAATGTAAAGAGGAGCGGGGACAACGGGTCTCCTTGGAGAAGGCCATTTGAAGATCTGAACATGCCATTAGGACACCCATTTATGAGGATAGAAAATGAGCACGTCTCCACGCATTGTTTGATAATGTGTGTCCAATTCTGATCAAACCCCATAGAGTACATCACCTGCCAGAGGTACTCCCAGTTTACATGATCGTAAGCCTTTCTGATATCAATCTTCATACAAGCTTTTGCATTAGATCTCTTCATATTGAATTCATTGAGAAATTCTGTAGCCAAGAGAGAGCAGTCCAACATGTTCCTACCTTTGATAAAGGCATTCTGATTTGGTGAGATAATATGGGGTAAAACCTCTTTCAGTCTATTAGCAAGAAGTTTGGAGATAATTTTATATAACACTGAGCAGCACACTATCGATCTGAAGTCTGTCATCGCCTTTGCTTTGTTGTTCTTGGGGATTAGTTTAATAAAAGCATGATTTACAGCTCTAACCATCGGTCCACCTCTAAGAAGCCAATTCACAGCAAGGCATATATCATGTTTGATTAATGACCAAACCTTTTGGAAGAAATGACTATTAAAGCCATCTGGACCTGGGGCTTTGGATTAATGAATGGAAAAAAACACTTTTTTAATTTCCTCCTCAGTAGCTTCCTTTCTTAGAGTAGTGTTCATCTCAGTTGTAACCTTCTTTGTAGGTAGACAGCTATCATCAAAAGAGTATGAATGATTGTTGTTGTATAGGTTGGTGAAGTATTGAGTAGCAGTAACTGCCAGATCTTCACGTTTGTCAACTGTTTCCCCTTTTTCATTGATTAGTTCATAGATAGAGTCCCTCATTTCTTTTTTCCTAATGGCTGCATGGTAGATTTTGGAGTTCCGGTCTCCATCGGATATCCACTTTAGTCTGCTTCTTTTCCATAAGAAAACTTCTTCCTCTTTCTCAAGTTTCCTGATTCTGCCCTCACATTTGGCTTCGTCTTCAACATCCCTAACATCAATAGGATTGAGACGTAGGTTCATGGTAGCTGCCTCATAGTTTATCTTGGCTTCACGTATGTGGTTTGGCAAGTTGACCTTTTCTTTAGATCACTTCTTGAGAGCTTTTTTGGTGTGCTGAAGTATTTTGAGAACTCTGTAGAGCGGGTTGCCTTTTATCTGGATAGCCCAACAATCTTTGATCAAGTCATTGAAGTCATTCCAGTCACTCCACACATTAAGAAATCTGAAAGGGCAGGGAGGTTTAGGGGATTGATTAATATAAACCTTTATCCAGGCGTGATCACTGAAATAATGTGCTCCCAATCTGATGGCAACATTGGGGAGCACATCTAGCTAGGTGTTATTAACGAAGCCTCTATCAAGGCAGCTAGAGATGCGTCTAGTCTGTCGTTGTTTATTAGAATAGGTGGTGATGCTTCCCATCATGTTAACTTGATGTAGACTTGCAATGTCCATGGTTGTATTGACTTTTTTGAGGATTCTATCTGGCACCCTCTTGCCTCCATACTTCTCGCTATTCTGTCTAGTGTTGTTGAAATCACCCAACACCAGCCAAAGGATTTCTTCTTGAGTTGTGGCTTCCAAAACTGGCCATAACCTATCATGATCATACTCGAGATTTTCACCATATATAGCTGAAAGGATATGAGAAGCCTCCATGGTTGAAGCAACTAACTATTACTATTTGATCAGTAGAGCTGATGAGATCGATGTGCCATATAAGGGGGGTCCACCCTATGACAATCCTTCCACCATCTACTTTGTCAAGATTGGATATACAACTCCACTGTGCTGGGAACAGAGAGTTCACCCGATCTACTGTGGTTCTTTTGATTTTTGTGTCTAAACAACATACAACCTCTGCTTGGATCTCATTCAGAATCTTCCTTAATTTCCTTTGTGTCTCCGGTATAGAAGCCCCCCAGACATTCCACACCATTATTGACATTTAATTAACTGGTGTTTGATAGCCCTCCTCCATTCTTGGATTTGGGACGGCCCTTGCGTTTGTTAGCAGCACTTCTAGTATGTCTTGGGCTCCAGCTACGGATATCCCCTTCATCAACTGGGGTATCTCCTTCATCTTCATGTTCCAGGGAAGCGAACTGGTTCACCACAGGGATAACCTGTGTTTCAGCTACCTTGTGAATTTAGGGTTTGCTAACCTAGAAGATGTGAAACATAGTAATTAGGGTTCCTTTGAGTTTTGGACTATAATTCTTTTTTGAGTTGTCTATTCAAAAGAACTCGAACATAATAATTGGCCTTAATGATATTGACATAACCTAAAAGGATAAAGATGGTAGTTTTAATGTAAAAGAGATGCATTAGACTTAATTGACATTCAATTATGCCTATGATGTTGAAATTAGGGTTTGTGGACCAAAAGAGAATTAAAAGTGATACTTGAATTATGGAGGCTAAAACCCTAATAAAACCCTAAAGTTGGCCTAGAAATCCTAAGGTGGAATCCAAGTCAATATTGAAAATGTTTTGGATAAAACAATGACACATGGGTATTATGCATTAATTTCAGGATATTATTGATTGCTTGATTTATTGTTCTTGCTTGGACCTCGAGTTACTCTGGATCATGTATGTGGTTATTTATGAGTAATCGAACTAGTTTCACAGAGTTTTCTCGAACGATTAATCGAATTGGATGCAACCTAACCTATTGAATGTTCATTCGTGCAATCCTTTAAAGTCACTATGATTATCACAATTTAATAGATATGTGCATTCTCAAACCTACATGCCACCGTGATGTATGATGCATGACCAAGCCCTGGAGGGAAGGTCAATTAGGTCAAGCCCCAGAGGGAAGACCATTGGGCACCATGAGAGGTGACCCTAGGCACCAAGCTCAGGATGGAGAAGGTGGCCTTATGTTCCTTGCATGACCATTGGGCACCATGAGAGGCGACCCCAGGCACCAAGCTCAGGATGGAGAAGGTGGCCTTATGTCCCTTGCAAAGACAAAACCCTAAGAGAGGGTAATCCATGGTTTAGGGCAAAAGCGACTGAGAATGTCACATTGAAAATGTAAATTTGGATTGTTAAATAACTTAATTGTGATATTTAGGTTGTTAGCAATATTTGTGAAACTTTTTTTGTCCCCACATACTGACATATTCATTTATGTTGACCGAAATTTTGTTTGTCAGTGTTTTAGGTACAAATATGAAAAGGACAAACAGTAAAGTGATACATTGTGAAGGTATGAATTAAAGCATAAGGAGGATTAGTTAGAATAGACTCCATCTGTGGATAGACGTCTAGAAATCCGATATTTTAAAGAGGTATGCAAAGTTTAATTTTATTCTAGATTTTCAGTATAGTTTTGGTAGAATTTGATAATTATCATTGATTAATTGTCGAACCACTGATCTAGAATATTAGGATAACGACTCTAACCTTCTGGTCTGCCTTAATTGGGGGTTACTGGGAGGCAGGGTCGTTACATTTGGTATCAGAACCTTGGTTCCTCATTTAATCCTTAGTAATTATTAAATTCTACAAACTCTATAGAACCCGAGGGAGATATTAGAGGATTTTCCAAAGATTGAGGTGTCTAGAAAAGGATCACAGTCTGGGGGCTGGCAAGATTTTCCTCCGCCCAGCTAGTCGGTCATGAGGACTCCCGGATGTAGTGTGACTGCCTAGCCAAAGTCTGAGGTTTTGACTCGAAATAAGATACCTTTAGGACTCTCTCATATATTTCATACCTTATCAACCCTAATTCAATTAAGAAGTCTATGATTTAGGGTTTTTCTCTCTCCTTCCCCCTCTTGAGGTCAGGGTATGTGTGATAAGATTAAGGAATCCTCCATCAAATTAATAAAAAGAATGTAAATAAGATGTCATGGACATAAGTTTCATAGTTTATGCATAAACTAGAGGTTAGTTGCATGCTTAGGTTGCATGGCATGTGTTGTTGTGCCCTCAGGAGAGACCTAAGGTTAGACCTTCTTGTCAAGAGGATGAGTAGAGAGTTGGTCTTGGAGGCAAAGACTTCCACTAAAGGTAGAGACCTGGCACATCCTCTAAGGAAGATGCTAAACCTAACCCTAAGTGGTGGTTAGAGAGAGATGACATGATGAGTTAGATGTCATGGTCGACCATGTGCGTGGGTTGACATGGTTTTGGTTTTGAATACCTATGAGAAGTGTGAGCTATGCGAGGTTGGTTGACCTAGTGCCTTTTGGGTGACCCAACATGGGAAGGGTGGTGCATGTTAGGGTGAAGGATAACTCCTTCATTAATGAGGTTAGAGATGACCCTATAGAAACCCTATGGGCTTATATGAGCATTGCAGAGCATGCACATAGGTAGGAGAGTACGTCAGTAATGCTGGTAGTAGGTGGAAACCTAGTCCAGAAGGGCATGTTGGATAGCTTATGAGATAAGGATGAAGAGCTATGGATAATCTTGAGCGAACATAAGTTTGATCATAGGCTTCACCTAGGTAGGTATTTGCATAAGAGCTTGATCCACCTTTTAGAGAGAGAACCTCCAATGGTAAGGTTGATAGTAGGGTTAGCCCTAGAGGGAGAGCAAGACCCGAGAAAGAAGGATAGATGCTTGGACATCGAGACATGAGGAACCATTAGAAGTTGGATATGTTTTGACTTGGATGGTTGTGGTTGCCTTTAGAGGAACCAAACCCTAGAAAAGGAAGCATACTTCTTGAACCGATCTATGGAAGTTGTTGGTGCCTACCTTATCTTCTAGGGATAGGAAGAGGAGTTCCTTAGACCCTGAGGAGGTATAGTGTCAAGTTGTGAGGCCGCATACCTAGATGTTTGTCCTTGAGGAGGGCTCGACTGTGAGGTGTTGTTCATGTGGAAGGATAGTAGGAAGTGAATGCCATACCTCATACATGTTTGGTTCATTATTAAAAAGTGGAGCATGTAGTTGGACTGATGTTGCATAAGAAGTGAACCTAGGGTTCCTAGACCTAAGAGGGAAAGTAGTAGTACCTGGTACACCTGATGCTCACACGGATGCTTGAGTTCCTACACATGGGAGCATGGAACCCCTCATGTTTAGAGGAAAGGGAAACCCCTTGGATTAAGGTGTATGTTTGATGAACCCCTTACTTATAGGTTGGTGACATATGTATGTATGATCTTGGTCCATGTTTGGGAATAGGAACATGAATGACCTACCAAGGAGACCTAGCATGGTTTGTTGAGTTGTTTTCTTGCTAGATACATTCCTAAGTAGCATGCTCATGTAGATGTAAACCCTAGACTAAGGACGTTTGTGACCTTTTTTGCTATCAAGAGATAGTTTCCTCCCATCCTCGGAGAGGGACCCATTTGTAGGGTATGTACTAGCTTTTGTTGGGTTTGAGGTAACCTAAAGAGGTCTCATAAGATCTTGAGAATCTAAGTAGAGAGTACATAGTACGAGAACGAACCTATAGACCCATAGATAACCATCTCTAAGGGCATGTGGATGTGTTACCGTAGAGGTAACCTTTGGCCTGACTGAGGTAGGTAGGTCGCCATGATCCCTATTAGAGGATGTAAGTCTGACAACATGTTCCTAGAGAGATGATGGAGTTTTGGGTTAGGTTTCAAGTTTGGTATGTATCATGTTAGAATCCTAAGTCTATTTTAGGGTCAGGTAGGGATAAGACCGATGGGAGTAGGAGTTGCCTACTTCCCTAGTTGCACAAGACCATAGGGTTGGGAGGTAACAACTATCATTGTCTGAGGAGAATGTGTTAGGAGATTGATTACCTTCATGAACTCATGGGACCCAAAGGGGATATGAGGAGGGCACTCTATGGTTGCATAAGGGAAGAGGGATGACCCCAAAAGTATCGGCACCCTACAGACCTAGGGGAAATGACTAAGGAATGTGTGGTAAGCCAAGTGTGTTTGGGACCAATTTTCCATGGAAGTAAACCTGGTATCGAGATGTTCATGATGTGGAGACATGTGTTTCATGTTTCGACTTAGATTGGAAGTGTACTGGCGATGTGGGATGCACCATCTCTGCTCTTGAAACAGGAAGAACTTTATGTTTGGACAACCGCCAAATGCTTATTTCCTCTCATTATGGGGGTGAGAGATAGGACAGTACGCATGTCATACATTAAGGATAAAGATGATGCAAGTTGAGACATTGCTATGATGTTTTAGTATAAAGATAGTAGCGTACCTTTTGAAAAGTAAGTTGTATGAATGATTTTCAAATTTGAAGAGAACTAAGGTAGTAATCTTATAAGGATGTTCTTATCATGAGCTGTATGGAATTTATGAATTTTCTGATAAAGATAGACCTAAAATCCAAGATGAGATAATAAGTGGAATACATGAAGGTTTCTGTCTTCACCGTTACCTAACATATGAGTACGTAAGATAGTAATGGACTGTCTTATTTAGCCAGTAGAGAGGCTGGAAGAGATGGTGAGACTTTTATATATAACACCCATACACAACCAGAACTGTTGGTTGAGTAAGTGGTTGCTTGGTTAGATAGCCTAGATCTTAATGAGATACAGGGATGGTTGTAGAACCTCATATGCACATCTCTGGAAGAGAAAGTGTTGAAAACCACGACTAGAGTGTTTTAGGGTTTCTAAGGAATCAACCTTGAGGAATCATGACATGCAGGATATCATGATTGTAAGTTCACCATACACCATGGTACTACTAAGATAGTAGGTGGTAGTAGTAATTTGGATGCCTAAGATGAAGAAGTGTACAGAGTTGCATGTGGCTTGTCACCATGCATGCCAGGAGGTGATGGATGAACACTAATAACCCCGTGAGTTGATATAAAGGATAAAAAGTCCCGAGTGGGAATGGGAGTTGATCACCATAGACGTTGTGGTGAGTCTCCCTAGACCGAGGAAGGCCAGGATGCAATATGGGTTATGGTAGATCACCTTACCTAGTTGGAATAATCTAAGAGAAAGAGAGAATACTGTCAGGAGACAGATCTAATTGAACTACATATAAGAGAGAGAGAGAGAGATGGTTCAACTACACCATGATGCAAGTTCAATGGTTCTTGAGTGTGACCTAAAGATTCACTTCCATGCGGTGGAAGTAGGTACCTGAAGAACTCGATGCTAGTACAACTTATCACCCCTAACTGATGGTTTGTATGATGCAGACTAGAGGGTCTGATGAGAGCATGTGTGCTCATTCAGGGTGATACATGGAGACAGTTCTTGTCCTATGAGAGTTGTGATGATAGCCACCATAGCCACTATCAGGATGTAAGAAGCTCTATAAGGGAGGTTGTGTCGGTCACTGCTTCATTAAGATGATGTTCGTGAGGGGACCTCGCAAAGGTCAGAAAGAGACCACAGTGTGTGTAGATGAACTCAATTTTATCATGTGATGGCTGAGAGAGCCCTGGGGCGACATGAGTCGTAAGCTGATGTGAAGCAGACTGACATGCAATTCACTATGGGAGAATATGTGACATGAAAATCCAACCCCTCCAAGTTATAGCTGAGAAAGTTGAGTCCCCGATACATAGATCCATTTGAGATGGATTGGTGGAGATTCTTAAGTTTAGCCTTACCCTTAGGATAACATGATGTATGATGTGTTCCACGAGTCTGATCTAGAGTACTATGTGAGGTACCCAAGCCATGTGCTGAGCCATGAACCTATTAAGCTTCGAGAGAGAGGTTGAAATGTCTTGAGTCACCCACGAGGGTACGAGATACCAAGGTGATACAGAACTCATATGTAAGAATATAAGATGATGAAGGTTATTTGGAAGCACCATGGAGAGGGTGAAGCCATATGGGAGCCATGAGGGACAAAAGAATGTCTTATCATGTTTGTTTGTATGCTTGATGGAATTTTGAAGGAAAAATTCTTATAAGAGGGGAAGGATGTTACAACCCTAATTTTCAGATTCTTTTAGTGAGAAATGTAATTTCTCCTATTAAAGATATATGAAAAAATAATGATGTGATTTGATGGGATTGTATGAATTTCGTTTACAATAGCCTTGTTGGTTGCATTGTGGGATTTACTGGATATTGGGCCCAATTATAAGAGAAACAAAAAAAGAAATTCATATAATAAATGGATAAATAAGAAAAGAGGAAAGGGAGAGGTAGAAACCTCTAGAAGGCAAAGGAATATCCTCCAAAAGGGGATTTCGTGCCTTTAGGGTTCCTTGGGTTCCAAGTAGTCCCAGTTGCAAAGATAATGCAACAAGAAAGAGAAAGGATCAATTAAATGTTTCTTTATTAAGAAGGAAGTATGAGATAATAATAAAATTACAATAAATATGTGGATATATAGATAATGGATCCATCTTGTAAAATATTTCATGTCCACATGGATTCTAATGGAAAAAGGAATGAAAATCAAGAAAATAAAAGTGAGTAACAAAGAGAAAATGTGAGAAATATGCATAATTGAGTAATAACTTGCACCTAAGGAAAAGGACACGATTTCTTTGAATATTGAACCCAAATTTGTCATGATGATAGATTAAGTTATTATTAAGTTTCCCTCAAAATTTGTGAGTAATTGGATAAGAGGTTTAAGAGTTATGATTTTTAGAAGTTTCCCTAAATTAAATATATTTCTAATGAAAAGAAATAGAAAAAAAGGAGGGAGTGACGCCAGCCGTCAGATCACTGCGTGGTCCAGGGGACCAGGGTTCTAATGCTAGCTGGGCATCATCCTCCTCTAGTCGAAGAAGGAAAGGAATTGGATTTTCAAATCCAACTTTCTCGCAAATCACACCACGAGCAAACTAGGAAAGTACACATTTGGGTTCGGGAGAGCATTCCGCACCCAACTGGCCTAACATTTAGAGGGTTTTGTGTTTTCTAGATGAAACACCTAATTTGGCCGAGGGCTTGGGCAGCAACAAGATGGGGAAACCCTACAGCAGCCTCCCAAACCTATAAATAGTACCCCCTCTCAACTCCTCTCACCCTTGCTCACCTAACCAACACCTTTCGTGACGTTCTCGTGCTCCAAGCTTGTGTGTTGAGGTTGCTCCAGTGAGATCCAATTGCGGCGCTACTGCGGGACAGAGTTGGCTGGATCGGGAGGAGATGATTAGCAGCGGTCATCCGATCGCGATCCACGATAGGCCACGAAGGAGATCAACGACCCTAGTACCCTGCGTTCTTCAATTGCCGCGAGTGGGTGTGTGTGACATGAGCCGTCCGTTCCTTCTCGGTCAATGAAAACTGAGGATCCAATGGCCCTTGATTTTATTCAAAGTCCAGGTAACTCACCTCTCAGACCAAAATTCAAGAAAAAGGTGGAAAACTATTACAACCCCAATTTTCAGGTTCTTTTGGTGAGAAATGTAATTTATTCTATTAAAGATATATGAACAAATACTGATGTGATTTGATGGGATTGTATGAATTTCATTTACAATAGCCTTGCTGGTTGCTTTGTGGTCTTTATTGTCTATTGGGCCCAATTATAAGAGAAAGAAAAAAAGGAAATTTGGATAATAAATGGATAAATAAGAAAAGAGGAAAGGGAGAGGTAGAAACTTCTAGAAGGCAAAGGAATATCCTCCAAATAGGGATTTCGTGCCTTTAAGGTTCCTTGGGTTCCAAGGAGTCCCAGTTGCAAAGATAATGCAACAAGAAAGAGAAAGGATCAATTAAATGTTGCTTTATTAAGAAGGATATATGAGATAATAATAAAATTACAATAAATATGTGGATATACGGATAATGGATCCATCTTGGAAAAGATTTCATGTCCACATGGATTCTAATGGAAAAAGGAATCAACATCAAGAAAATAAAAGAGAGTAAGAAAGAGAAAATATGAGAAATATGCATAATTGAGTAATAACTTGCACCTATGGAAAAGGGACGATTTCTTTGAATATTGAACCCAAATTTGGCATGATGATAGACTAAGTTATTATTAAGTTTCCCTAAAAATTTGGGATTAATTGGATAAGAAGTTTAAGAGTTATGATTTTTATAAGTTTCCATAAATTAAATATATTTCTGATTAAAAGAAATAGAAAAGGAAAAGGAGGGAGCGACACCAGCCGTCAGATCCCTGTGTGGTCCAGGGGACCACGGATATGACTCTAGCTGGGCATCATCCTCCTCTAGTCGAAGAAGGAAAGCAATTGGATTTTCAAACTAGGAAAGCACACCGCGAGCAAACTAGGAAAGCTCACGGTTGGGTTCAAGAGAGCATTCTGCACCCAACTAGCCTAACTTTTAGAGGTTTTTGTGTGTTCTAGATGAAATGCCTAATTCGGTTGAGAGCTTGGTAGCGGTAAGATGGGGATACCCTAGAGCAGCCTCCCAAACCTATAAATAGTACCCCCTCTCAACTCCTCTCACACTCACACACCAAACTGACACCTTCCATGACCTTCTCGTGCTCCGAGGTTGTGTGTTGAGGTTGCTCTGGTGAGATCCAATTGTGGCACCACCACATGATGGAGTTGGCTAGATCGGGTGGAGACAAGTAGTAGCAACCATTTGATCGTGATCCACGATAGGCCATGAAGGAGATCAACGACCCTAGTGCCCCGCGTTCTTCAATTGCCACGAGTGGGCGTGTGTGACGTGAGTCGTCCGATCCCGCTCAGTCAACGATTACCAAGGATCCAACGGCCCTCGATTTTTTGCAAAGTCCAGGTAACTCGCCTCTTTGACCAAAATTGAAGAAAAAGGTGGAAACTTGTACAAATCATTAAGAATAGATCCTTTGGACGAAAAATACAAATAAGTAGTGCTTTTTGATAAAAAATGCAAGGAATGCAATAAAAATATAATTGAAGCCTAATTCTGCTTGCAAGTCAAAAAGTATGTAAATATGTTATCTTTAATGGTTTAACTAATGAAAAACCCTAATCTTTGATGATCAATGAATTGGGAAGGGTTATATGGATGTTTAAAGTTGATATTAACCCGTTGTTAATAAAAAGGACAAATTAGATTCAAAAGGATGATCTTTATGCATAGTTCGATTAATTTAGGGTTCCATGTACATGAATATGCATTAATAGGCTTAGAAACCCTAATTTATGTTGATATGAATTTTAATGGTTTTAATTGTGCACATTCATGAATAAAACAGAGATAAGATGATTCTAATATAATTTGAGTATGAAAGATTCTAATTGTGGATAAATACCTTTAATTTAGTAATTAGGGTTTACTAGTGTATATATGTAGAATTAATGTGAATTTAGGGTTTGCTAACCTAGAAGATGTGAAACATAGTAATTAGGGTTCCTTTGAGTATTGAACTATAATTCTTTATTAAGTTGTCTATTCAAAAGAACTCAAACATAATATTGGCCTTAATGATCTTGACATAACCTAAAAGGATAAAGATGGTAGTTTTAGTGCAAAAGAGACACATTAGACTTAATTTACATTCAATTATGCCTATGATGTTAAAATTAGGGTTTGTGGACCAAAAGAGCATTAAAAGTGATACTTGAATTATGGAGGCTAAAACCCTAATAAAACCCTAAAGTTGGCCTAGAAATCTTAAGGTGGAATCCAAGTCAATATTGAGAATGTTTTGGATAAAATAATGACACATGGGTGTTATGCATTAATTTCAGGATATTGTTGATTGCTTGATTTATTATTCTTGCTTGGACCTCGAGTTACTCTGGATTAGGTATGTGGTTATTTAGGAGTAATCGATCTAGTTTCATGGAGTTTTCTCAAACGATTGATCAAATTGGATGCAACCAAACCTATTGAATGTCCATTCGTATGTGGTTATTTAGGAGTATTCGATCTAGTTTCATGGAGTTTTCTCGAATGATTGATCGAATTGGATGCAACCTAACCTATTGAATGTCCATTCGTGCAATCCTTTAAAGTCACTATGATTATCACAATTTAATAGATATGTGCATTTTCGAACCTACATGCCACCCTGATGTATGATGCATGACCAAGCCCTGGAGGGAAGGTCAATTAGGTCAAGCCCCAGAGGGAAGACCAGTGGGCACCATGAGAGGTGACCCCAAGAACTAAGATTAGGATGGAGAAGGGGGCCTTATGTTCCTTGCATGACCATTGGGAACCATGAGAGGTGACCCTAGTCACCAAGCTCAGGATGGAGAAGGTAGCCTTATGTCCCTTGCAAGGACAAAACCCTAAGAGAGGGTATTCCAGGGATTAGGGTAAAAGTGGTTGAGAATGTCACATTGAAAACATAAATTTGGATTGTTAAATAACTAAATTGTGATATTTAGGTTGTTAGTAATATTTGTGAAACTTTGGTTGTCCCCACATACTGGCATATTCATTTATGCTGACCGACATTTTGTTTGTCCGCATTTTAGGTACAAATATGAAAAGGACAAATAATAAAATGATACATTGTGAAGGTATGAATTAAATTATAAGGAGGATTAGTTAGAATAGACTCCATCTATGGATAGAAGTCTAGAAATCCGATATTTAAAGTGGTATGAAAAGTTTTATTTTATTCCAGCTTTTCAGTATAGTTTTGGTAGAATTTGATAATTATTATTGATTAGTTGTCAAACCACTAATCTGAAATATTGGGATAATGGCTCTGACCTTCTGGTCTCCCTTAATTGGGGGTTACCAGGAGGCGAGGTCGTTACAAAAACCTTTGTGGGTGAATTGTAGAAAAGTCCAAAACATGCACAAAATTGCATATCTTGCACAAACAATGTCCAAACTGGACCAAACTTGAAACTTAAGCTTGTAAAATGATTTCAAAACACCTCATATGATTTGGTTAAGGTTGTAAGAACACAATTATTTTAATTAAGCATGTTCAACCATTTAAGCAAGGTCAGGGGTCTCACAACCATAAACCCCTAATATGGATTTCACCCCCAAAATCCAAGGCAAGCAAAGATGGGTACCTCCTATGAACCTCATACATAAACCTCCACTTGCTTGTACCACTTGTCATGTACCAGGGTGCCATTCCTTAAACAATGGAACATAGAAACTTGTTGTGCCACCTGTAAAACCCTAGTACTTCAACTTGTAATTCTAGTTGTCATCCTAAACTATCTTATATGATGTATCAACACATCACTTAGAAACCACACTTCCTTGTTGACATTTGTACAATTGACCATACCCATGCCATACTATGTTCCATACTTGGCTTCCATTGCATGTTCTTCACCTTATTTGGATTTACACAACATACTTAGGAAGTGTGTCATAACTCCAGGAGGATACTTTGGCAAACCTCAAACTCATTCTTGTGGATCTTGACACATAATAATTATTGTTCTGACAATCCTTAAGCTTTGCAAACATAATGAACAACTTTAAAGTACATTGACATTTTACTATTCAAAACTTGCCATAACTCATAAAGACACAACTTGAGCACTTTGTTCCTCAAGTTCATAAACATTGTTGATGCATTGGTTAGTCTAAATGGAACAACCATGAACTCATAATGTCCATGAAACTTATGTCATCCACTCTAATTCTTATCAACTAATATCCCAACCTCAAGTCTATATGAATAAATAATGAATCCCCTATTGACTAGTCCACCAACCATCTATCCCTAGAAGTGGTCTTGCCCATCAGTCAGCAACCAATATACAACATCAAGGAATCACTCTCTTTCTTTCAAACAACACTTGGAGGATCAACATCAACTCTCTCTCTAAAGGAGAGGAACATTATAAATCCATTGGATAGACACCTTCAAACTCATGTACCATAGGTACACCCCGGATACTAGGTCTCGTCACCTTGGTATCCACTTGATGTGCCAAGAGGAACTCACACCTTTATCTCATTGACTTCTACACCATCATAACTAACTCACAACATATAGGAGGAGTCTCCCTAACTATTAGAAGGCTCAAAAAAATACACATCATAAGCATCCCAATAGTGGTAGAAAGGAGTGGGAACTTATTCAAGATATTGGAACCATAGTCCAAACAACCACATGTCACACCAAGGTATCCACCCCCATAATTATAGTGAATCCCCACCCACCCACTGGCATAAGATCTAATTAAAAGTTGTGCCCCCAAAAAGGAGGAACACAAAGCGAAACACACTTCCAAAGACCCAACAACATTGTCTAGGGGTTTCTAGAAAAGGGCTATGGATTCTATCTTCATCATGTTGATTACAAATTTTTATGTAGCATTTTACCTTTTTCAGCTCAGTTTCCTTGACATCAACATAGGAATTATCATGATTATCATATCTCATTGCTCTTTCCTCATTCATTGTTCATCATTCTTATGTATTTCCTCTCATGTTATATGTTTTTCAACCACTTATCAAGAGGTAGATCGTAATATTCTGCATTTTCTTCATTAACCAGGGATCACCTCCCTTTAATTTCTTTCACATGTCATGAATATTTTACATTAACACTTTCTTACACACATAGGTTGGTCTGATATCAACTCAGGTTCCACTTTATCCATTTTTCCTTGTTCTTAATTATTTTCATACCATACTTATCACAAGAGTTCTCTCCATCTTATGTGGATTTTATACCTTCAATCACTTTATTAGCACAGATTTATCTCTCTTTAACTTCATTATCTTCTTGAATTACAACTTCAACAACTGCTCATTAGCTTATTTTTATTCAGATTCAGGTTTCGTGGTGTCATATTTTTGTCTTATAGTCACCAAACATAAGTTTTGATAAATTACAATGTAATTCTCATCTTCCACAGGGTACAGTTGAGGTTTTAGCACCATGATTTTGGATTTTTTATTCTCTTTAGATTGTTTCAAAATGACTACTTGATCAAAGTAATTAGAAAGATAACAATCTAAGAGTTCCATACTTGCCTTTTCTTCAATAATTGAATACCTGGCTAGGGCACCCATGTGCTGAGATTAGGCAGTATGCATCATGTTGACATGCCATGTTCCTAACATAGTTGTCATCCTAGTCCTAAGTCCTAGTGTCCATGTAGACTCAGTGAACCCAGAGCTCTGCTACCAACTTGTGAGAACCTTTCACACTAAATGAGTTTACTCAAAACACAAAACACAATCGATCACTAATTAATCACATACCCAAAAAGAGGCTAAATTAAAATTGATTTCAACATCGTCACATGCTTAGAAACATTTGCATTGAATCCCAACATCTTTCTAGTATTCATACTATACCAAGAATCTTCTACAATTTGTTTTGTTGCCTTATCCACAACATATACATAAATATGAGAACACTATCCATATTTGTCATATAAATAACCATCAACATGCTCACAAAAGACCGGTTCGATTGAAACATCATGTACAAACTTTCTCACCCGAACCCGAGAATACATGGATGAATCTAGGACGTACTAGACATCTAAACAACCATCTCTAAGGTCCATAACCATGGCTCCTCCTCACTGCCACAAGTCTTCTGCCACTGTTGCCGATCACCTAAAAAGATGTGGTGCCCCATGAGTGAGACTCGTGTCCTAACGAGAGATATAACTCTCAAAACTGCTTATTGATTACAACAGGTTGATCTATTAAACAATTTAAGCAGATCATGCAGATTAATCAAATAGGAATAACTAAATGCATGATTAACATGATATATATAAAAATAGATAATAATTATCATCATTAGCCTGATTATCAACATATACCTTGGTAAAAGTATAAGCAGTCTAATGGAATCAATATTAGCATGTCTAACTGGTTGAGTAGAGCTGCATCATAAGTAGACCGAACAACAAAAGCACCACTATCTTCATCAGCATGACTATCAATATGGTCACCTCCAACATAGAGGCATGACAAGTAGTATAAGAATAACTAGCTACATGAGATAACTATCATCATCAACATACTTGGTAGTGCAATATATCTATCAACATAACCATGGCTATTGTATGTACACATCCATAACATGAGGATATCCACAACATAAGCATATCTGTTATCTTTTAATATACTAAACATCATCTCTATGTAAAGAGAGAAAATAAGGGTTATCATACAATGTGAAGCATTGTGTATAACCCTAAACAAGTATGCTACACGGTTGTATTATGTCTTTTATTAGGCCTTGAGGAATTTAAGGATACCACTCAAATTACAAATGACCATTACTAAGTTGAAATTAGTTCCATACAAGACTAGGAAGAGCTAGACTCCTAAGATCTTCTCTTCCCACGGTGAGTATGGGTCTGCCACAACAACAAATAAGGTCAAGGTACTAACAGCCTAGTCCATCCTTGGTACAAGTCATGACACTAGTGAAAGGAGGTGGGTATGCAAACTCTACCATTCGAGATACAACCAAATATGTACTCAATCACATCATATACACATATCTGAGACACGACCACAATTTTCCTTCTGAGATGTGAACACAACCATCCTTAAAAATTTGAAGTCAAGATGATAAGGACACACAGTCACTTGCACATACTCAAAAACATGTGCTCTGAGTTACCCTTAGGAATACTCATTTCACCATCTAACAATTTTTGACACTCAGATGGATCTATAGAATAGGGAACTAGATGATTAGGGTTTCTCTTGATTAGTTATTACCAATTGGGTGAATTAAAGGTGCATCAAACAAGTAGACATACAAAACATAATTAATCTTTGGAAAATATTGCTATATAAAAACTTTACAAGATATAAAATGTGTGAGGCATAATTCATCATCTCAACATCATAAGGTACCATTCACTTGCCTTTCGTGATACTACACTTTTCATCACTCTATCATATGATAAAAATCCTTATCATATTATTTTAGGGTTCCAACCCTGGTCACATCATAAAGAGGATTACACCTCATTCATGACTCAACCATGCCCAAAGGTCTTTAAGACCATCACATCATTCCATGTAAGTTCATCATTATCTTTTCATGCCTAGGCCCAACACAATATTGCATCAAAGATCTAAAATATGTTCATAGGATAAAATTGTAGGGTTATTTTTGTATTTAAGAGCAATCCTTCATTATATCAATCATACACGAAGGTTAGATATGATTAATCACACAATTTTATCATAGGAAAGCATCAATCATAAGAGTATATAACCACTAGTTAACACATTAGGTTTACAACCATATTAGGAAGAATTTACATCATTATTTTAACCATTTAAGGAACCATACCATAACTAACCACTATAATCCATTTGCATTAGTGTTATGTTTAACAAGATAGGTAATATTGAAATTATAGGTCAACATTCATACAAAAACCCTAACTCATGTCATTCTCATAAAATCATGGATGCATAAGATAAATCATCACTATCAAATTCCATACCTTCCTCAAGTATGAATCCATGCATAACTCAAGGGGTAACCGTCAGATTCTAGCATACTAGGGTTTCTGTAACAATAAGAGATCACTCTATGATTCTATTAATCATTCAGGGGGAGTTGTTAATGATCAATCGCCATCACTTGGTTAAATTACGGTAAGGTGTAACAAGCTATACTTCATTAGGGTTACCCATTAACTCATTATGGTGATTATCAATTATATTCATACGAGGGGAAAGGTAAGAATACAAGATTATGGCATTGAACCATCCAATTCTCATCATTAGAGCCATTATTCTACACTATAGGCTTCATCCAAACCCATGGAAATGTTGAAGCATCAAATCCTAATCATTAGATCAGATTCTTCATTCAAAACAATCAGTTAATGTATATGTCTAACCCTTGAATCATTTCACCAAGATAACCATAAAATATGTCTTAGATGAATAAATAGATGAGACCTAAACATACCATCGGTTATGGTATCCTGGACCACCATCAGTTGTACTATCTAGGTCTACCATTGATTGTGACACTGTGTCACCATCTGTTGATGGGGTCAGCACTACCATTAGTTGTCGCCATCAAGTGTTTGACTACTACTACCATCAGTTGATGCCATCTTTAGTACACTAAACTATCGGGTGACGAGCTTCCAAAAGTTCCAAAACTGAACCAAGGGGTGACCATCAGTTGACATCATCAGTTGTCATAAAAACAGAACTAACAGGAAACTCTTTCGGGCTTAGCCAAGAAACAACCATCGATTCTTTAATAAGGTCTGAAAATAGCCTAAAACCCTATGTGTAAGCCACTAGTTGAGAGGCACTAGGCACCATTGGTTGTTAAGGGGAAAGAATATACATCATTTGTATTCAATAAAAACATCTAAACAGCAGTAACAAGTCCACCATCGGTTGGCATAGAAAAGCCAAATGACACAACAAGAGAGTTGGACCATCAAATCACGACCTTAGGTGGAAAAACATCCATAGAAACCCTAAAAGAAGATAATTGTTTGCTGGGGCTAGGGTAACCATTGACATCAATGAACAAAGAAACATAAACTTCAATTCTAGGGTGCAATAGAGTCATTAAAAAAGCAACAAAGCAAGACCATCAGTTGTTTGTAGAAGCCAAACCATTGGCCATCAAGAAAAGGAGGAAAACAATTCATTATCATATAGAAGGAACCATCGTTTCTGACCCCAAGTGTGCCATTGGTTCATGGTTATGCAAGGTATAAGTCTTCCTCTACCTCAGGAAAGATGTGCACTAAATTTATAGATTCATTCATGGTTATAAACTAATCAAAGAACAACTCATAAACTTAAACCCTAGGCAAAGATAACTTTTGTATGCATATAATTTCATTTTAAGCATGAATGTGATTAAGAAAGGTGTTAGTACACAATACATGTGATAGAAGTTACATAAATAACCTATAGGAATATGAATAAGCTCCAAAAAGCAAGAAAACTCTAGAAAGGGAGGTAGGAAACCCTAGATTTATCTCTAAACTCGACCAACTAGCTCTTTCCCACAAGGGAAGCAAACCCTAGGTCAAGAGAGCACGAAAGATAGGTTCTTTAATCTTTAGAGAAAGTTCTACCATGATAAAAAATGGTTCCATCATAAAAAAAGGTAGGAGGAGGTAGTAAAGAAAAGTAAACAAAGGGAAGAAGGAACAACTTACTTGCTTAGGTCAAGAACAAGTAAAGCGAGTTTCACAAACCTTAAAGGATGGTAGGTCCAATCTCTAGCACACATGCAAGAAGTTCGACCACCTTCTTCTACCTTGAGCACCCTCTTCATCAACAAGAAGAGGAATCAGAAGCTATAAACATCAGGGAAGTGTTAAGGATCCAAAGGGGTCATTTTTGTTCTACAAGAAGGGTATATAAAACTTATGGACAAGAAGGAAGGGAAGCTTGAGGTGTCCTAGTAGGTTTGCCATGTGTCCATGGCCTAAAACATCTTGTCCATGCAAAGAAGAAGCTCCATCAATTTTGGGATTCTTCTAGGTCATTGTTTGTTGACCTACCAGGCCAACCATCAGTTTTAAACACATGGTAACCATCATTTGATGAAGCCCTAGGTCACATGGGTGGAAATCGTTGATTGATCACTTCTCAAGGTGAACCACCAACCCAATGGGACTCAAGAGGGGAAACCATCAAAACTCATGCCTCCAAGGACACCATTGGTTGTCATCTCACTAGTAGAACCATCAGATCCTGACAAAAGAGGAATACCATCGAGTTATGACCTCAAAGGTAGCTCATCCACGAGGGGGTAAGCCCTAATTCAACCCTAGAGAGCCATCACCACCAAACCAAGGTGCAATCAAGCACCCTAAGGCACAAAAAGCTCAAGAACGCTATAAAAACATGTAAGGCACCACAAGTATGTGAAAAATTGCAAGGAAAACCTCATATGTGAGCAAATTGTAGAAAAGTCAAAAATGTGCACAAAATTGCATATCTTGCACAAATAGTATCCAAACTGGACCAAACATGAAACTTAAGCTTGTCACATGATTGAAAAGCACCTTATATAATTTTTTTATGGTTTTAAGAACCCAATTATGATAAATAAGAATGTTCAACCATTTAAGCAACATGCATGATTATAGTTAGACTACATTCACTAAGTAGGGTTGAGGCACCTACCAAACCTCAACTAATAGGTGAGGGGAGAGTAACACATTCCCCGTCACCTAAAAATATTTTTAAATATATGGGGAGAGTAACACATTCCCCTGGGTAAAATAATACATTTTGAACTATGGGTGGTTGTAAAAAAGTACCACTACACTAGCTAAATAGTCGACAAATCATCTTGCTGAAAAGAAGTTATATGGCAAGTTTAAGCATCAAATAATAGAAACATGGAAAGTGGGGTCCAAGAGATAATCAATGATAGATTTAGCAAGAATTGAGGCAATTATATTAAAACAAGCTATAATAGGAAATTTAGGGTTTGATTCAAGCCTCATTAGGGAAATTAGGTTTGGATCACAAATATGCCCATCTATAGGGGTAACATACACATACCTCAATTCAGAATCCTAGTACTCACATTTCACCAACTAAGTCATTTCCAAGATCAATTTTTCTTGAGTTCAAGTCATACACATGTATTAGGGATTATAATCAACATATTTATAAACAAAAACCTAATTTTAGACCTTTTTAGAAAACCTAAAATTTTGGTCATGAAACCCTAACCAAACGATTCCTTATCTTCTCATGATCAAGCAAACATATTTATTTTCCTTATTTGGGTTTACAGGAATTAGCTACAATTAATTTTTAGGGTTTTTAGTTATTTTATGAGATTCCCAAAAATCATCAATCAGAAAAGTAGAATTAGACTCTGGAAATGTTTTTATTAGATAGATCTCATTCTTTTATTTCAAACATATTTTTATGTAATTTTTTGGAAAAATAGAGAAAAAATATGATTTTTACAAGTCCTAACCAATCACAAATCACCAAAATGCCAAATAAGTGAAAAAGAAATTTGTGAGAGAGTCGTGGGCCACTGACTTGGCACAATCAGGAGCTACCAAATTGCCTGGTCAACGGCCAATGTGGCTCTCTCAAAGAAAATAAAAACAAGGCGAAAAGATAGATTTACCCCTAGGGAAAAAAAGCAACGAAAGAATAAAGAAGGAGGGTAATAGCGGGATTTTACCCATGGGATTGATTCCCTCGACTCATGCAAGTCATGGATATGTGAAGCATCCCACTACTTTGGCCAAAGTTGGGAAAATATCAATGTGGTGATATTACGATGATTTGAGGAAATAGAAACGATGAGCAAGATCACACAAACTTACCTCTAGATGCAATTGAAGGTTGGTGATGCTGAGAGTTGTGGAGAGGAGCCACAAGGAAAGGAGGGAAAGAAGCTCGGTGGTGAACTAAAACATAACCAAGGAAGAAATTGTCTCAAGAGGATAATCGAGCAAGGTCATCTGAAGGTCTGGGTATAGCTATTTATAGGTAGGGGTTTAGATCGAGGGTTTTGGAAGAAGAGGGTTCGAGAAGCAAGAGAACCAATTTGTGTGTTTCCCAAAAACTCAATGATAAGTCTTAAGTAAGGGATCATCGCTTGTGAAATTGTACAAGGAAATGGTAGGAGGAAAAATCTCACAAAAAGATTGAGAGTGGAAAGAGAAATCACAAATTGAAAATCCATAAAAATGGCGACCGACTTTCCTTATTTGAGAGAACTAGACGACAACTCATGAGATGTCAGATCCCAATGTGATTTCTTCTATTGAAGTGTGTATCTGCTAAATAAAATAAACCGCATGAATTTATTTGATTTCCAATCCGATTTGGAATAAAGTGTTTATTAAATTATTTCTTTGTCACTCTCTTCAATTGAGGGTGCAAACAAGGTTCAAATAAGGTGAAATTTGACACCTAACCTAATTAGGAAATGTAGAATTTGATTTTGGAAATATTTTTAAGTTTTGGAGACTCCACATATTTTATTTAATTCTTTTCAATGAAATCATATATTCTCTTTCCTCATAATTTAGAGATATCTAGAAATCATCAATTAATGTGAAACTTAACCCTCATGAAAAGTTAAACTCGTGTAACATGAATTTTCCATTAATTTTCTCTTTTGAGATAATTTTACACATTATTTAATATTTTGGGATTTTACATACTTCTCTCTCCTTACTTCACTAGAACATTCAAGATTATCCAAATTAGATGAAAATTCACACATAGGCAACTTTTAACATGTAGATTTCGAATATGAGACTCTTTTCCACTTTTGAAGTCATTTAATGACTTATTTCATATTTTTCAATTTATGCCAATTTTCTTTTCAAAATTTAATTAAGATATTTATTATTATGCAAATAAAGTGAAACTTGCCACTAAAGTGAATTGAGACCCAAGAAATTAGAATCTAAAGTTATTTTTATCCAATGAGTCTTATTTTTGTGATTTTTATACCCTTTACACATCATAATCACTATTTGTCACATTAAATTATCTAATGCCACATTATCATGTATCAAGCTTTATTATTTGTCCTTTTTTCTCTCTCTTGATCCATAAGGCTAAGAGAAGTTCTAGAACGAAATTATTTTACAAATGTCCCACTCAAGTGGTAACTTTGCATCTTAGACCCTTATTGAAACACTAACTATGGTATTTTTGCACAAATACATACATTGGCATGAATAGTGATCAAATATTCTCCAAACCACTAATCATTCCTACGACTTCAACATCAAGGCCAAAAATGATAGAAAGGAAAGGGAAAACTTATGAAAAGGTCCAAATTCAGAATGTACCTAGATTTCAGTATGTTACAAACCTCCTCGGGAACCACATCCTCTCTCAAATGGATCCTTTCAAAACTTCTTTTGAACACCATTCATCTTATGAAATGGAGGGTTCTCTCATCAATATAAAGTCATCGATTCTTGAGGAACAAGTCATGTCCTACCTCATCAATTTTGTTAACATAATTCTTCCACATGGAATCATTGAAGAACACACCCCCTCCATATGGCTTAGTCTTGAGATTCGATTCACCCTATCAAACAAAACTCATAAATTTCAACTTTCTATAGAGACAACATGAGAAATACAAGGTGATATTTCCTTCTCTAAATTCTATGACCACTTGTGTAGCCTTTTGTATGTTGGCAATGTTAAAAGGCATGCATGCTCTACTTGCACACCACATAATAAGGAGTTTTAGATATGTCAATTTCTTATGGCACTTCATCTATAATTTTAGTTATATGTGACCAACATTATACAATGGCTGATGATTCCTTCTCTAGAACCCATCATTCTTGAACTTGTAGCAGAAGAAATATGTCTTCGACTCATGAAGACTACAACACCAATGCACAATCTTCCTCCTATAAAATCTGACACAGACATGTCTCCTACAACAACTACTACAAGGAAAAAATCTTGTGATCATATAATGTGTACACATTGTCACAAAAGGGGTCATATGGTCACATGATGCTTTGAGCTTCACCCAAATCACTATCAGGAATACAATCAAAGAACCAAGCATGCTACTAACCCGACTATAGCAAACACTGCTATTGTAGCAAGTGGGACTGAAAAAGCAACTCTCTCTCCCACAAAGAAAGCAGTAATACTTCACCAAAACATAAAGATGGGTAGTTATGGAACATCCACATCTTCAAGAGTTGGAGGCACGACTTCACCTTCATCTTCCTTAACTATGAGTACAAATTATGACACCCAGATGATGGATATAGGTACCACACATCATATGACTCCAAATTCTTCTATTTTAAGGAATTGTTATTCTCTACAAAATCCACCACTATAAATAATATACAGTTCATATATTGATATATCTTAGATTGCATATATCAAACATCAATCTTCAATTCATGAAATTCTTACATTGCCCAAAGTTTTACATGCTCCTAACTTGCATATGAATCTCGTATTTATTGCAAAAATTTGTGATTCTAGCTTCCAAGTGACTTTTGATAAGGCTGTGTGTTCTATGTAGGATCCACATTCAAGCCAGGAGATTGGAACTACAGTCAGAGTTGGTGATCTATATCATGTGTTTAGTATTCAAATTCCAAACAACACCCACATTGCCTCCACTAGAGTAATGCTCTCACCAAATTTATGGCATTATAGGTTAGGACATATATCTACAAGTCATCTTAGTAGTCTTGTGAAGTCTAGCATTCTTGGTTTCATATGTAGTTCCACTCATTTACAAGATTGAACTACTTGTAAACTTGAGATGAAACTTTTCCCTTTTCAAACTCAACCAATAAAAGAATTAATCATTTATATCTTATCCATTCTTATATTTGGTGGCGTGCACCTATCACATTTGGAAGTGGATTCCAATATTATGTATTTATTGATGATTTCACAAGATATACATAGATTTACCTCATACGCAATAGGTTTGAAATTCCACCCATATACCAGTCTTTTACCAATTGAATTAAGACCCAACACGATAAATTCATTTGTGTGTTACGTGCAAATGGTGTGAAGGAGTACACATTTACTATCATATGTGAGATCCTCAATTACCCAGAAACCATTTTTCAACAATGTTTTCCTTACAACCATGACCAAAATGGTATTGTAGAGAGGATGCAAAGACACATTTTTGAAACCACTCATGCTTTTCTCACTATCTCTGGCGTTCCACAATGCTTCTGAGTTGAAGTTGTCCTCACATCCACTTATCTCTTTAATCACATTCCCATAAAAATCATACAGTGGGTCTCATCACATAAAAAGCTCTACAATCAACCACCATACTACACCCACCTACACATTTTTTCTTGTACTTGTTTTGTCTTTCTTCCCCAACTTGAGTAAAACAAACTTGAGGCGCAATCTTCATGTTGTGTCCTTCTAGGATATAGTGAAGAGCACAAATGATATTTTTTTTTACCTTGTTGCACACTGTCTAAGCATTAGAAGTCATATTACGTTCCTTGAGGATACACCTTACTAAACTTCCACCAACACAGATCACTCATGCTTCATGAATTCATCACCACCCTTCATGAGGAACCTTCTACCACAACAAGTTCCACCACAAAACCTAAGATTGAAGCTACCCATGTTGAGCTTCCCATTGAGATTGAGTCTATCCTTATTGAACCTTCCACTTGGATTGAAGCTACCATGTTGAGCCTCCTGTCTACCCATATTGATCCTCATACATCATCCCATCACACGACACATGTCTATGATCCTAATGCTACTCAAAACCTTTCTTATAGTGACATTAATATGGGACCAATAAGATCTCAACATGGAGACCAACCAAATTTGTACTATGCTCATTCAATAGTCACATGTTACTCTTCAAAATATGGAAGTTTCCAAAGTGTTCTTCATACAAATCATGTTCCATCATCATATCAGGAATCTTCTAGTTATATATACTAGAAGAAGGCTATACAAGAAGATATCCATACCTTTGAAACCACCCACACTTGGGATCTTGTTCCTTTACCTATAGTTACTTCACCTTTCAGTTGTTGGTGGCTTTACAAAATCAAGCACAAGGTTATGACATGATTGACAGATATAATGCATGTCTAGTTGCTAGAGGCTTCACTTAGGAGTATGCCATAGACTATGAAGAAACATTTGCTCCAGTTTCTCACTTGGCCACTGATAGAAATCTTCTTGTTGTTGCAATAGTCTGTCACTGGACCTTATACCAAATGGATCTATAGAATGCGTTTCTACGTGGAGAACTCTCAAAAACCATATACATGGATCTTCCACCGGGACTACTAGTAACTGAATCTCAAGTTTTTCTTCTACGTCAAGCCATTTATGGACTCAAACACGCACCCACGGTCTAGTTTGAATGTTTCAGGCAAGCCATTAGATGTACAGGTTATACCCAAAGCTCATATGATTATTCAATGTGTGTGCACCATACACCTCAAGGATGACTCAACCTACTCTTATATGTGGATGACATGATCATCATAAGAGATGATGTAGTAGGAATGAATGAATTACAAAATTATCTTGATAAACAATTTTAGATGAAGGAGCTTGGAAAAATTCACTACTTTCTAGGACTGGAGATTGCTCATGGACAGAAATGAATTCTAGTCTCTTAAGAAAAGTTTGCAAGAAATATCAATGAGTGTGTCAAAATATATTACTTACGAGATGCAGACATACCTCTTGAACTTCATATAAAATTATGCCCAACTGATGGTGAGACATTACTTGATCCCACAAGGCATCATCAG
This sequence comes from Alisma plantago-aquatica, assembly GCA_963693085.1. NCBI lineage: Eukaryota > Viridiplantae > Streptophyta > Magnoliopsida > Alismatales > Alismataceae > Alisma > Alisma plantago-aquatica. The sequence continues at coordinate 527,370,636 of OY856411.1, forward strand.
CTAGTAGGACAACTACTATACTTGTGCATCATGAAAGATCTAGATGAGGATGAATAGAACTTTATAAAATATTTAAACAAATTTAAAGTGCAATGGAAATAAAAGAGGCAATCAAAAGAGAGAGACATGATTTAGAGTGGTTCTATCTATGACATAAGTCCACTACCTAGTTGTTGCCAACTAGGATATGAAAAAAACACTTTTATTAATTTATTCGTGAGGAAAAATTACAAAATGATTGTTGCAACTAAACCCTCTTCTTTACCGAACACAAAAGAGCACCACCAAACCTCTTTTTTTACAGACGCACCAACAGACAAGTAAGAGCACCTCCACACCTCTTCTTTTATGGAAACACCAAGGGTTGTGGAAGAGCACCACCACACCTCTTCTTTTATAGACGCACCAACGGATAAGGAAGATCACTACCACACCTCTTCTTTAACAGACTCACTGGGGGATGAGGAAGATCACCACCACTTACAAATGTAGTCCAACCACAATTAAAGGTAACATAAATAAGACAGGAAATAGAAACACACCAAGTAAGCTATACAATGTCCTTATGAATCAATTTTATGGACCAAACCACTTGAATATGTATCAAGGTTGAATGATGGTAGGATAAGATAAGCTAAGGCAAGGACACAAAAGGATTTTCTGTGAATGATTTGCAAATGGATCCCCACAACTTTTATTACTCAAGATGTAATGTATGCAAGTATGCAAGGGTGTGTTAGGATGTCACTAGACCACTACTATATATAGGAATGAAGTATGTGTGGTTAGGTTGTCTTTGGGTATAGTCTAGAGGGTCCTAAGGAATCAACTAGTTGTTTGAACGAAATTAATTTATGCGCAATGGTTAGTTTGATCGTAGTAAAATCTTATTCCAAAAACTTCTTCAGTCGACAAATTTCTCAACCGATCAGGTCCTCAGTCAACAAGTTTTTTGGCCGAGTCAAGGTGGGATGTGCAATTGCTCCAATGGATATAAGTCGTTCTAACTTCTTAATCAAAGGTTGCAATGGCTTTATCTCATTCGACAATATTTTCAACCCAATATGTGTTGGTGCAAAAATTGTTTGACTCAAAATGTAATGTGAAATTTTAATTTCTTGAGTCCTTGATCAAGAAGTGTCTCAGTCAAAAATAACTTTGAACAAATGAGACTCGGTCCACAAAAACTTTTACCGATGGTATGTAAGAGAAAAATAACTTTGGAGGTACGTATCTTATAAATTATCTAGTGTGACCTACCTATCCAAGAAACTTGGTATTGACATGTGAAAGGTTTTGAGATAGATGGGTTTGGTTCAAAGCTTGATTTTACATGAGAGATAAGAACTAGTACATATGAAAAACATATAAGCACATAATAGTAATTTATTCAAAGAATTTGGGTTCCAATCTTGAGTTTGCTAAGAAGGTTCCAGAAATACTAGAGTAGGATCATATTACCCCAATTAAGAAATGTTTGTCATCATCAAAAGAGAAGATAAGCTAGTGTCCAATTTAGTCAACAATCTCCCCCTCTTTGAAGATGGCAAACATTTCAAACTATAAGCAAAAACTCAAAAAGAAATATTCATACCTAAGTTATGTTTTCCTTGAGTATCTTTAAAATTTGTGCATATTCACATTTGAGAGGTACAGAACATAACTCCCAAAGTGAACTACAACAATTAATGTATGGTAGAGTGTCTTGTAAAGTAAAATGTGAAATCCAGACATGATAAACATTCAAGGAAATAAGTTTTTGCATAGAAAATATTTCTCCCCCCTTTTTCATCTCAAATTGGTAAACCATATGACGAGAAGATGACTCCTCCTGAGTGAGATACTTTCCTTTAATATGATCTGCATAAATAAAATGTCAAATTTAGACATATGATCAGGGAACAATAATAGACTGCCTAATTGTCAATGAAAGGGATGTGAAGTCCTTGGTGACAAAAAAACCCATAAAGCTCAAAATCTTAAAGGATAATCTAAACCAATGGTCAGGAATGTTAAGTCTACCATGATGTAGAGATGCCATAAAGCTTAACAAAATCATTATAATATGTCAAAAACTTTAAAATTCATGAGAAATCATTCATACTAGAGAACATCAATTTGAAAAGAGATCAAAATACACATACTCAAGAGGAACAATGTATAGTTTGTCTCATATAACTCGAAATTGTTCCAAAGCAAGTGGTTTTGTGAAAATATCAGCCAATTGATTTTCAATATTCACATGATGAAGACAAATGTTATTTTAAGTAATGTGATCATGAAGAAAATGATGGTAGATTTTGATGTGTTTTGCTTGAATATGCAAAATAGTTTGATGTGCTAAATTTATGACACTAGTATTATAGAAAAAAAGTGTAGTTGATGATAGATAAAAACCATAGTCATTTAACACTTATTGTGTCCATAATACTTGTGTGCAACAAGAACCGACTGCCATGTATTCAACCTTAGTGGTGGATAAAGCTACTGCATTTTGTTTCTTATTAAACCCAGCAACAAGTGATTTTCTGAGAAAGAAACAACCACCATTTATAATTTTGTGACCAAGACGGCAACTAGCGTAATCAACAGTAGTATAGGCTTTAAGGTCAAAATGTTGATCTCTTGGATACCATAGTCAACTGTACCAACTAAATATCTACAAATTTATTTAACAACAACTATGTGAGAGTTCATAGGATTGGATTCAAAATGAGCACATAAATCAAGAATAAACATAATATCTGGTCTAGAAGCAGTTAGATATAATAAGCTACCAATCATGCCTCTATGTAAAGAATTGTAAGTTGGTTCACCATTTTCACCCTTATCTATTTTGTCTGAAGTACCCATCGTAGTAGATGAATGTTTACAATTTTCCATATTAAAGCATTGTATAAGTTATTTCATATATGTTTCTTTCTTGAGAAAGATACCATAAGGAGTTTGTTTTATTTGAAAACCCAAGAAAAATTTAAGTCACCGAGTTTGTTTTATTTGAAAAATCAAGAAATTTTTTAACTCACCCATTAGACTCATTTCTAATTCTTTTTGTATGATATCAATTAATTGTATGAAAAGGGTTTCATTTGAAGCACAAAAAATGATATCATTGACATATATTTGAACAATAAGAAAATCTGAGTTATACTTTTTGATAAATAATGCAGGATCTGATTTTCCCATAGAAAAATTATTTTCAAATAGATAATTTTTAAGGCATTCATACCAATTTCTAGGGGATTGTTTTAAACCATATAAATCTTTCTTTAACTAATAGACATGATCAATATGTGTTGGATCCTCAAAATCGGGAGGTTGAGCAACATAAACTTCTTGTTGAATTATTCCATTTAAAAATCCACTTTTAACATCCATTTGAAAGAGTTTAATGTTTTTATGTGCATCTAGAGATAAAAGCATTCAAATTGATTGATGTCTAGCTACACGAGCATATTTTTCATCAAAATCAATTCCCACTTGTTGGGTATAACCTTGGGCAACTAATCGAGCTTTGTTCCTTACTACTTCCTATGATTCATTTAGCTTATTATGAAAAACCCATGTAGTTCTAATAATGGATTTACCTTTAGGTCTAGAAACTAAATCCCATCCATCATTCTTAGTTAAATTATTTAATTCTTCTTGCATGGAAATTATCTAATAATCATCTTTCATAGCTTCATAAACCCATTTAGGTTCAATCATGGATACAAAGGCAATGTTATCCATATCTTTAAAAGATGATCTAGTTTTCATTTTATCAAAAGGATTTCCAATAATAAGATCTTGTGTATGGTCTTTAATTATTCTTGGAATAGGTTCATGTAAATCTTCATTGTGGTCTTTACTTGGTTCATCTTCAACCTTTTCAACATTTTTAGGTGATATGATTAAATCTTCAATTACCAAAGGGATATCATTTTCTATTTCATTATTTGTTGGATTTTCATGAAACATTACATGAGTTCACTATTCCAATTTTTTAGAGACTATATTCTAAACTTTATATGCTTTACTCAAGCTTGAGTAACCTAAGAAGAATCCCTTTTGTGATTTAGGATCAAAGTTGTCTTTATCTTCTTTGGTTTTTAAAATATATCAAGGTGTTCCAAAGATATGAAAATAATCCACTCTTGGTTTCTTAGAAGAAAAAATTTCATATGGAGTCTATTTAAACTGAGGATGAATTGATATTCAATTTTGAACATAACACACATAATTTTCAGCTTCACCCCAAAAGGACTTAGGTGTAATATGTTCTGAAATCATGGTTCTAGCCATTTCTTGTAAACAACAATTTTTACTTTCAACATACCATTTTGTTGTAGAGCGCAAGGACCAGAAAAATTATGAGTGCATCCCTTCGATGAGAAAAATTCTTCAAAAACATAATTTTCAAATCCCCCCCTGTGATCACTCCTAATCCTGTAAATTTTATTTTCAAGTTGATTTTCAATTTTTGAGTAAAACCTAATAAATATTTGAATAGTATCATTTTTCTAGAAAGAAAATGTATCCAAACAAATATAATAAAGTCATAAAAAATTACAAAGAAATACTTCTTTCCACCTATATATTGTGTTCTCATAGGTCCAAACAAATCCATATGTATAAGTTCAAGAGGTCTAGAAGTACTAATAAATTGTTTTGCTTTAAAAGAAGTTTTAGCTTGCTTTCCTAAGGTGTATGGTTCACAATTTTTAGGGTTTAAAATGAGATTTTGGGATAACCACAAACAATATCATGTTTAACCAATTTATAAATAACATGAGTGAAAACATGTACTCATCCTCTATGCCATATATTTTCATCATCATTTGCAATAAGACAGTTTCCAATAATCGATTTCAAAGAGTTAGGTCTCAAAATATAAATATTTCCTATCCTCTTTACTTCATATACTACATTATTAGTGTTTTCTTCAAGAATTTTGCAACAAGTTTTGTTAAAGAACACATCATACCCACTATCACATAATTCACTAACACTTAGTAGATTATTGTGCAATCCATCTACAAATAATACATTTTTAATAATGAGATTAGTTCTAATATTACCTATTCTAGGGATGGTTCCTTTCCTATTGTCTCCAAATGTGTTTGATCGTCCCTTTTTGTTTTTGAGTGTTTTGGAAGCATGCTTATTTCCAACAGATGTTTGAATCATCCACTATCAACTACCCAATCCTGCAACAGAAATTTTTTGGTACCCATGTGGAGTTCATGATGGTTATAGAAAATATGCATATAATTTGTATTTATGGAACTAGAGATTTTCTATAGGAAGTATTCAGAAAGATATTCTATTAAATATCAAACTTGTATTGAGATAAGACAAATAAATTTATGAAATTAAGAATAGGTCAAATATCAACATGTACTTTTAATTCTAAGTCGGGTTTTTAGGAACCCAAACCATAACAATTGTTCCTTTCTTCCTATTTTCACATGAAAAATAGTAATGACCAAAGCGTTGGAATTAATTACATGATGCACAAGATATTTCACTTCGCTTTTCCAAAAAATTAATTTTTAGCACATATATAGTTCTAGTCTTTGGAGAATTATACTTTTTGGTTCTACGCATATGTGAGGGTTGATTCTTTGTGACATATCCTAAACCTCTTCTTCCATTTTTTTGAAGTATTTAGTAAGATGTGATTAATATTTTTATTCCCTTACAATAATCTAGAAACTCATTTTTGCAAATCAACATTTTCAACAATCTTCTTATTTAGATCTAAGTTCAATTATAGAAAGATTTGAAAGTAAAACATCTTTTTATTTTACTAAATAATCATAGTTAACATGATTTCACAAAATAGGTTGAGTTTGATAATCATTAAGTTTAGCAAGCATGTCAACCTTTTCTTGACATAAAAGACTATTGTTATTTTTAAGAGCAAGCAATCTAGTCTTACAACTCTCAATAGATTCTTATATAGAATTATTTGAATACATTAGAGTATCGTTCTCAGAACTAAGATTTTCCCAATCCACATCACCAATAATTTTTGAAAATATCTTCTTTTGTTTGTTGCAATCAATACACTTAGAATGAATTTCTTCAAGACTATTTACTAATTCTTCCTTAGATAATTGAAAAATATATACCTCATTAGTTTCTTCTTCATCTTCCTTCACCATGAAGCATTCTATCTCTTATTCTTAACTGTTCCCATTTTCATCACTTGATTGGTCCCAAGAAGGATTGTAGGATTTTTCTCCCTTGTCTTTCTTCTTTGATGATGATTTCTTCTTCTTGAGTTTTGGGCACTCAATTTTTAGGTGGCCCTTATTTCTGCACTCAAAACACCTAGAAGAAAGAATACATTTATATTTCTTATAGTTTATAATTAAAACATTTTCCTCATTAAATCTACTTGTCTCACCGCTTTCTTGAGTAACTTTGATGATGACTTGGAGGCAACTTTGAGAGCAATGCCTTTCTTCTTCTCCTTTTGTTGTTCAACCTTGATCTTTTCTTCTTCTTCTAGAGTCACATCATGTGTTCTACATTTTCAATGAGTTGCTCCATTCTGAGTTGGATTTGTACTTTATTGGAAATGATATTAGTATCTTAGATACTTAATCTTCTTCACTTATGTTCTCTCTAAGGTACTTAGGTTGTTTATAATGTTAGAAAATCTAGCAAACATCTCTGCAATATTTTCATTGGGTAGAACACGAAATAACTCAAATTTTTGTTTTAGAATAACAATCTTAGTATTTTTCACTTGTGTGGTACCCTCATGGGTATGGAGAGATTGTTCCATATTTCATAAGTAGTGTCACAAGTGGATATACGATAAAATTAACTTACAAATAATGAACAATAGAATATGTTTATAGCCTTTGCATTAATGTAGCTTGTTTTACAATTTCCATATCCCATTGTTCTAGTCCAATCATTGGAAGCTTGTAGGATCTTGATATCATTTTTTGTAAATCAAGACTCAATCCTTGAAAATAGATTTGCATCATCCTCTTCTAGTAAGTATAGTCTGTCCCATCACACACGATTTGTTTTTTCACATGTGTGCCTTTCATGTTGAGGTTGCCAAGTATGCCCTCCCTCATTCATCAAGACCTATGACGACTCCTTGAAGACGTACTTAGATACTAAATGAAAGATCTAGAGTGGGGGGTTATTAGAGCTTTATAAAATATTTAAAGAAATTTAAAATGGAATAGAAATAAAAGAGGCAACCATAAGAGAGAGACATGATTTAGAGTGGTTTTGTCTATGATGTCAGTCCACTACCTAGTTGTTGCCAACTAGGATTTACAACAAACACTTATATTAATTTATTAGTGAGGAAAAATTAATAAATGATTGCTTCAACTAGACACTCTTCTTTACCGGCCAGAGAAGAGCACCACCAAACCACTTCTTTTATTGGTGGCCTAACGAATGAGGAAGAACACCTTGACACCTCTTCTTTTACAGAAACACTGAGAGCCTAGGAAGAGCACCACCACACCTCTTCTTTTACAGACGCACTAAGGGCCAAGGAAGAGCACCACTACACCTCTTCTTGTATAGACACATTGATGGCCAAGGAAGAGCACCACCACTTGTGGATGTAGTCCAAGCGCAATCACAAGTAACAAAAATAAGATGGGAAATAGAAATACAGTAAGTAATCTATGTAAGGTCCTTATGAATAGAGCTTATGGATCAAACCACTTGAAGATGTATCAAGGTTGAATGGTGTTTATCTAAGCTAAGGCAAGGACATGAAAGGATTTGTTGTGAATGATTTACAAATAGATTGCTACAACACTTATTGCTCAAGATGTAATGTATGCAAGTATGCAAGTGTGTGTTAGGATTCCCCTAGACCACTACTATTTGTAGGAATGGAGTATGGGTGGCTAGGGCATCTTAGGGGAGAGTCTAGAGGGTTCTAAGGAGTCAACTATCCATTTCAATGAAATTAATTTAGCCGCAATAACTAGTTTGATCATAATAAAATCTTGTTCCCGAAACTTCTGTGGTCGACAATTTTCTCGACCGCTTAGGTCCTTGGTCGACAAGTAGTTTGACTTTGTCAAGGATGGCCACGTAATAGCTCTAATGGATATAAGTCAGTCTAACTTCTTAGTCAAAGGTTGCAACAGTTTTTTCTCAGTCGACAATATTTTTATCCAAACATGTGTTGGTCTACAAATTGTTTGACTCAAAATTTAATTTAAATTTTTGATTTCCTAAGTCCTTGATGGAGTGTTGTATAGATCGATAATAAATTTGACCAAACTGAGTCACAATCCATAAAAAACTTCAACTAACAGGCTGTAGATGATGAAGAAACTTTGGAAATACTTATCTAATTATTTATCTAGTGTGACCTACCTATCTAAGACACTTTGTATTGACATGTGAAAGGTTTTAGGAAAGGTGGGTTTGGTCCAAAACTTGATTTTACATGAGTTCTAAGAACTTGCACATATGATATACAAATAAGCACATATAAACAATTTATTCAAAGAATTTGTGTTCCAATCTTGAGTTTGCCAAGAAGTTTCCTAAAACACTAGAGTAGCATGTTATAACCACAAGTAAGAAATGTTTGTCATCATCAAAAGTGAAGATAAGATAATGTCCAATTTAGTAAAAACATCACTAAGCCAAATATTCAACATGTTGTTAACATTGTGTAACAATTCTTATCTTCTCCCTGAAGTGTCCAGTATGCTATTGTACTATGTATCATACGCTACATATGGGGAACAATCACACACTCTCTAATCATGAGCATGTCTTGTAATTGTACCCTACATGCATACATTGGTTGTGAATGGGCTGGATGCAGAACCACTAGACACTTGACCACTAGTTTTTGTCTTCTTCTTAGTGATTCTTTAGTGTCATGGAGGAGAAAGAAACAAAATGTTGTATCTCTTTCTATCGCTGAGGTAGAGTATAGACCAATGTATGACACTGATCAATAAATAGTGTACATTTGTTGTCTTCTATGTGATATAGGAGTTAATGTTTATGATTCTACACCTATGTTCTATGACAACAAGAGAACCACACAAATTTGGCTAGTGATCTAGTTTTTCATGAGAGGTAAGCACATAGAGATAGACTACCACTTCATGAGAGAAAAGCATCTATGTACATCACACTCCAATTCATAAACTCTACAGATCAGATTACAGACCTCTTCATAAAAACATACAATGTATCAAATCACCACAAGATGATTCACAAACTCTACATCTTGATCTACCTTTAGTTTGAAAGGGGTGTAAATATTAATTCATTATCAATTAATCTATGTATTGATTGTTAATTAATGTTAACATTGACCATTTTTTACAATTGACCATATTTATATTGTTGACTGTCAGTTTCTTTTGCACATTCATTGTACTTATTTTTGTAAAGAGGGTCTCTTCTACTGTATAAAGGGGCATACTTCTTGCAAGAAATATATTGAAACATACTTATATTTTTAAGTTTCAATCCATTCACACCCACATTGCAAATGCATTGCTAGTCAATAATACATGTGTATTTGTCGATATTTATAGAAAAAGTTGTAGTGAATTATATCTTGCCATAGATTAATCTATATTATATTTCATCACTCAAAATATCATATATTTGTAGTTTAGGTACCTCTTATTAAATACCATTTTATTTGTCTTATTTATTACAAAGATGAAGTGTCACAATTCCATGTGATGATAGTTGTGCATCATTAACATATAGATCTACCTTCTTAGTCACATTATAGGAAGGACATGCATTAGAAGAAACAATAACATTCTTTTTTAACAAAATATTAGATTGATTAAAAGTAACATTACTTGAATCATGTTGAAATAGTGTTGCATAAGCTATATTCTTGTATTTAATTCATCTAATTAAAGATGCACTTCTACACCCTACAATCAAGCTTTTAATATTACATTAGATGTAACTTAGACAACCAAGTACATGGAGATTAAAATAGTTTCTAGGATTGTCATACTGAACCTCTTTCGATGTATTGAAACCAAGGGGAGTAGGCATGAACAAGACAAAATACAAAATATTTTGGAAATGATATCTACCTAGAACTCTTACTTAAGATCACCATCAATTTTAGCTTGCTTATGTCCTGTCTTATTCCAAGACTGGAGAGTATTCACCTTACTATCCACTCACCTGCAACCCTCTCCCCTGCTGAGGAAGAGGTAGTTCATGCACCCGATCATTTCATAGCATAGAGCAAATGAGTCTGCCCCCGAATATTTGATGTACTATGAAAGACATACTGAAAGAATTTATGATGATCACTCAAAGAGTGTTGCTTTCATATGCCTTACAATACCATTTTATTTTTGGTGTAAATCCAATAGTGTTTTATCCAATGATTCTTTTATATGGATAAAAATTAATAAATTAAGATGAGAAATACTCTAAATACTTATCTGTCCTTACTTTAATTTATACATCTACCATTTTTTCAATCAATTTTTGCCATATATTATACTACCCCATTTTTTTATGCATATGATTTACGAAGCTGACCTATACATTTCTTGAAAAGTCATTAATAAATGTGAGAGGATATCTAGAGCCACTCTTGAGTGACACCTAAGAAGGACTCCATACCTTATACTAGACATAGTCAAAATACCATTTACTATATGAAGTAATGCAAGAAAAAAATTGGTTTTATTTCATTTTACTTGCACAAAATTTTAACTAAAATATAAACTACTCATATATATTTTTTTTTTTAATTTATACCTTTTCTAGGATTGAGATAAATTTCATTATGACGTGTCATGCTCATCTTAGACAACTTGATTGTCTAAAGATCCAAAGTACATTAAGAAGAAAAAATATTTTTTATTAGTGACAACATCACCAATTTGGATGTACATAGTACCATGTTGTATTTTAATCTTAATCACAATAGGAGCACCTCTAGAAACATACATTATTAAATCTTCCATAATATATAAAAATGTATTTTTTTAAGCATTCTTATAGAGATGAAGTTTTTACCGAGGTGAAGTTTTTAATAGAACCTTAAAGTAATAAGAAATAGTTATAAATCTTTTTCCTTGTAATATACCAAATTTTTGACTTCAAACATATTTTGAACTTTTGCATACTTTTCTCATTACTTGAAAACCTCATTTTATATTTCACCTCAATTTTTGTTCAAATTTATTTTGAATACATCAAATCTCATGCACAAAATCCAATTCTTGATGCAATGGTCTCATACTATGAGCTAGGTTAACCCAATTGAGAGGCATTGTCTTTATAATCAATGAAATAGTTACATATCTACTAGATGGAAATACAAGAATGGTGATTAATTAAATCATTTTATACATGAATATATATTTGAGGAAAAAAGTAAGTAACTTATGGTGATAACGACATTTTTTTGTTAAAATATGGAAAAAGTCAACAATACAATTGTCTCTAATTCTTATCAAGATACTACCTTGTTGTATTAAGTAATGGAACCTTCCCTTTGGTCCAAATATTTTGCATCAAAATTTATAATAGATGTGCAAATCAGAGTACATTATATAACCAACCATGCACCCCCATAACCTCATTGGACTAAATAACATGCACTAAAGCAAGCAGTTGTGACTAGTCTGACATCATTTTAAATCATTGGCTTTGGAATTATATAAAATACATTTGTATTATTTAAAGTTTGACATAGATTAAGTACATATTCATTTAATAGTCTAATGCCAATAGAATATGTAACATATACATATATGCAATAAAAGAATTTAATGGGCATCATCTTGGGGAAGAAAAAAATAGAATTCAATACACCTTGCATATACATGTGTTTGTTTCTCTCCTTTCACTTCATACACATTGTCTCCTCAGAATTCTATATGCTAGTCAACTTTATGATAATTAATATTTTAAAATGTAAACAATCCCTTGAGCCCAATTTACCATCAATTCTAAATCCTAGTTTTGAATGACAATATTGTGATGGAGAAGTCAATTATTACATTCAAGTCTATAGATACAATTCATCAAAATCTAAAAGGGCACCAAGTAAATTCTTGTCAACAACATTTCGTGCATTATATATTACATAGTGGTTGGTAACCAATTTCTGATTTAAGAAATAAATTGCATACATTACAAATTAAAAATACCAACTTATGAATCATAAATAAACTTATTTATAAATGTCTCTTGAATGTCTGCCTTTTATTTCTAAATAAATAATTCATTTGTTTATCATTCTCTTCTATGACACAAATTACTAGCGGGAACTTAATACAAAAGTAAGCCAAATAGCAAAGAACAACTCTCCTTTTCTTCATCATGTAATGCAACATATGAAGATATTTAATTGAGTAGAAGGAAGAACCCAATTTAATATGTTTACTTCTCTCATAGAACAATTAAATATCATGTGTAATGATAAAACAAATTGCTACATGAAGAAGGAAGAATTGCATCTAACATGACTTTTTTGTTCCTATTTTTGCATTCTCTATTGGCATTCACTTCAACCCATCAATATATCACTTCCCTCATTGGTCATCTCTACCCAGTCAAGCCACCATAAACATCCAACTTGATAGGTTCTGGTCATAATTCAGTGTCATGTACATTGTTTTCTTTTATTTTGGATACAATCAAACATCCAATGTTAATACTGTATATAAACAATAATAATAATACTAGTAGCTAATAGACAACTTAGAAGTATAAGAAGTAGCATAGAAACTAATATAATTATACAATGTATACATTATTTTACCTATGTTTTGACTATGTCAATTTATTTAAATACATATGTGTGATGAAAATCAATTAGGAACTTAGGGAAATGTGATTTATTACTTGGTTTGGTAATGAATGGAGTATTATTCTCTAATCTAATATCTTATTGGAAATTAATTAGTAGGAGTAAATATAATGGATCAAATGAATAACTTCCAACTTAGAAAATGAAAAAAATATGACAATCAACATTAATTGTTACAAGTTGTGGTTATTATTTTAATAAATGAATAAAATCTCATTATTATGCAAAGTAACAGGCAAATGAAATAATGTTCATAATTATGAGAAAAATAGTAAACGTATGAAACAACAATTTAATAATATTTTATCTCTCCCGTATCTTGCCTCATTTAACCCTCTTTTCTAATTAGTAACATATTTAAGCTAAATACATAATAGTGTAAAATAAAAAGAATTTTAATGCCTAAATCTATGAATATGGAAAGTGATGTAATTTTGCACATCCTAGTTTCATAAACTCCACCAACAAAAGAATATGACCTTATGAATCTATACCTCAATAATAACACATGGACCTAAGTATCTTAAACATATGTAAATATAAATTTATTTACAATATGTAATGGACTTGGGTAATGACTATTACAACATATATGATTACAAGTACTAAGCTTCTAACTAGATTGATCAAAATGAACCTAATTATATAATGATTGAGAAATTATAACAACCAAAAGTTATTATTTTGTATGTAACTCACTAGGTGGGGAAATGTTAGTTACCTAATAAAAACTTAGGAAGAGATTTTTTAACAAAGTGATATATAATATCCCTAGTATATTCTTTCTTAATGGATTCTTGAGAACTTGAGACCTATTTAGAATTGTGTCCATTTTTATTGTAAATTCTTAATTGGATTAAATTACTAAATTATCTATTTCATATTTGAACTATTGACTCCCCTCTTGAAACTGCATACATGGAATAATGTGTAGTGGTGAACCCAATATTGTTTACTAGACTTATCTTTCTTCTTGAAGGTCAATATAATTCTTTTGAATATTTAACTTTGTTGAATGTTGAATCTTAAATATTGAAATTGGCACTGGAATTGTTCTATATGAGTTTTAACACCCTGTGGATTTGAACCCATTTGGGCTTTGGCCCTTTATAGAGGTTTGGCTCACTTTTGTGGGACAAGTACTCACAACCTACATAGTGGATATGGAATATTTTTCCATTGATAACTAGTAATAGCTAATAAGGAAGTAGTGATATTCTCTCCTAGAGTACAAGGACCGAATAGACTTAGCCCTAGAAAAGATATGATATGAAGGTGTCAAACTTGAAATGTTTGATGTTCTTAAATCTCTTGAAAATATTGATATTAGTGAATAGTATTGCAAATCACAAAATAATTTATATCTTGTGTGTCAAATTTGATTGATAAATCGTACTTAGTTTATAATTTGATCTACCTAATGAATCATTATCTTGAAACTTGAATCTTGGTCATCTAGATTCTTATCATTTTAACCTTGTTTACCTAAGCCCACCAAATAGTCCCTACCTAATTTGTTGACTCATTGAATCTTCTATTGTTGCATAAATCTAAATATCTCAATAATAAGGATTTTCCTACCAGTAATTTGTTACCAATTTTCCTCTTTGGTCCATGTGCGTATTTATTCCCTATGAGAATTTATGGACATGTATTAAAAAGAATACCTAGAGGATATGTGCAGGAGATGTCCTCTATTGGATGAAAAGTAGATATGAATCATGTATACTTTATATTTAGTCATTATGTAAAGGATTCCATGATACTTTATAATACAAGAATATCATATATATATATATTTTATTTAAATCATGTTGCAAAAAGAAACTCCAGCCAAAAGGATTGAGTTTCTACAACATGGTGTTAGAGCTAAAAAAAGTTGACACTCATGCATGTCTCATGAAAAATAGGATGAGTTAGCAAACTCAAATACAATATTCTGAAGTTAGACAAATGAATAAGAATAAACACGTTATCAGTAGGTCAACTACTGGTACCTATCTCGACCACAAGTAGATGACCTGGAAATAATGTGTCATTAATGTACCTTGATCTAGAAAATCATAGATTTTCCATTCCTCATGTACTAGATTTTGGATTCCTCATCTAAGAAATAATTTTCTAAGAGTATTTTTTAGAGAGGTTCTTGAGATATATACATACTTATATATATATATATATTATATATATATATATATATATGTGTGTGTGTGTGTGTGTGTATGTGTGGTATGTGTGTATGTGTGTGTACATATATATATATGTGATATATATATATATATATATATATATATATCACCCTCCCGGGAATCCGGCCTCCGCCACAGGTTATGGGAGAGGGGGAGAGAATTCTTTCTCTCTTAATCCCATATATATATATATATATATATATATATATATATATATATATATATATATATATAGGTTTAGTATAACACATCTTTTACCCCGAGATATACAAATGAGTACAGTGTCATGGATTTTCTCTTTAAATTTGACCACCCACAAATAGTTGCAAATATAGAAATATAGAATAAATAAAAGAATAATCTTTAAAATCATTTAAATTCATGTAAATATTATCTCATTTGATAAATTTCAATCTGAATATTAAATAGATATTGTGAAGATTATGAAGCTTAGGAAAAAAATGTTACCAAAAATCTACATATTGAATAAAATGATGGGGAATAACTATCACAGGGTAAGTGGAACGAGGTGAGGTTTCTAAGGAAGGACATTTAATGAAGGTTCTGGTACTTCAAATCTCTTAGCGGTGGTGGGGGTTCCTCACTTTAGATACCAACCTAGACAAAGAGATTTCTACTACTTCAAAAAATCACAAATCCTAGAAAAAATTCACCAACACAAGCCAATATGTCAAAAAAAGTGTATATATAATCACCATAAACATAAAGAAAAGACATGACAGTATGTTAAGACATGTAGGGTAAACACTAGTCAATTGAAAACTTGTTAAAAAATTGTAGTAATGATATGTGTAAACCATACGTTAAACGCAAGTTTACGTAGCAATGTACTCTAGAGACTACTACGAACTGTGATGCAATCAACTAAGACGATGAAAACTTTGAGTGAAGGTTTAATCATCTAAGGTGTAGAAAATAAATCTAAGATTATTGGTTTTGACCTCAAGTGGAGTGAATTCCTCAGGATTATGGTTTCACCTCAGTTAACATTGCAATTAACATCGTATCATTAATAATTATCTTTCATAACCCTAGACAAAGAGACCTGTAGAAAAAATTACCTGCTCTCATAGTGTAATTCACTACCTATCCTAATACCATTTCTACTCTCATAGCAATTGTGTTATTAGTTAGGTGCTTTATCTAAATCTCTGGGATGTTATCTTCCTATTCATAAGACATTTTTAAGGTGCAATATAAAATATGTAAATCAATGAGTTTTTCAACCTTTAATCCGTCTCTCAAAGCAATTAATGGTCTATTAAACTACCTATGGTAATCAAGCACATGTAATTCATGATGTTCTCATAGATTTATGTCCTTAAATTAAGAGAAAAAGATATATTAATGCATAAAATTCAATTACAATGCTTAACTAGGCTACTCTTGGGTCCTAAGGAATAAGGGGATTATCTGTGCATGATTTCAACTATGAAGTACATAAGAGAGAAGAATAAAATCGTACGGAACATTAGAGAACTAAAAGAACCTCCTGGAGAAGATGGTCTGGATGACTCCCTCATGCGAACGTGCCAATTCGCTAGCCTCAGGCTGCAAATCCATCCATCGCAGGTGCTCAGATCTCCCAAAACGTGGCTTTCTTCTCCTCTTTCTCCTCTCCATTCTCTCGACCATCATAAAATGGAATAGAATGAGATACCTAGGTTCAGCTAAAATCCCCATACGTTATAGAAGTGACTTAGGGCATTACTAATTGGCAACCGTAAGATTAAATAGGATTTTCATATCTGCCTGATCCCATTGTGTCAGTACTGCTGACTTGGTGTCAGTACTATTGACGCCTTTGATAGTTGTGGTCGCATGTGCAATTGTCGGTACTACCAAGTTTATGTCGGTAGTATCGATATTTCTCGAGATTTTATGAATCCTTGTTGTGAGGTTATCGGTAGTATCGACTTCCTTGGTTGGTACTACTGAGTTGTCTCGATTTCACATGTTCCTTCCGAGCAAGTGTCGGTACCACGGACAGGCAGGTCGGTAGTACCGAGTTGAGTAATTTCTTGTAGATTCACATGAAAAATAAATAGAAATAGACATAAGCCCCAAAAATAATAATAAATCTATCAGGAACATTACAAATATATTTTTTTGATGCAATTAAGTGCCACAGGATAATAGAGATAAATAATACACAAATTAATATGAAAATAAACAATAAGTGCAATAAAATCAATAATTATTAGCACGTGAAAATGACAATTATCCAATGCATTGTACTCCCCTAATATTAATTTTGCTCGACCTCGAGCAACACACCCTTGGATATATTTGAGACAAGTCAACAAAAGGACATAAAATATGAATTTCCTTTCTCAACTATACCCTTTTAGCGGTCCCAAATATGCCATTACAGACTGTTAAACAATCAACTACTCTCAAGTGACCAAAAATATCCATAAAACATGTCCACCCTAAGATCAATGAAACATTATCAGTAGAGCAGTTAATGTCATAATCAATCAGGCACACACTTGGTGCATCATGTGATTCCCTGTCTACATTGTTCTTTCATAACTACTAACTACTTCGAAGCAGTTCTCCTTGTAAGAATGAATGAGTAGATCAATCATATATTTGGCCTACCAATAAGAGCAATGGATGGAATGAAATAGGTGGCTTATAAAGAATTACAAGTAACATCAAAATCATTTATGCGAAAATAAAACATGATAAACTAATATGGGAAGATAATAAGAAATGCGTGAATCCTAATACCTAATATTATTGGTGAAATGATGGATGTATTAAAAACCTCATCAAATGGATGAGAATCAAGTAAATAAGAGAACACATAATGTGAATGTTTCCATTTCTTTGTGACGAGATTAGGGCATTCATTCTCCCACTTTATTTCAAAACATTAAATTTTTTTTCTTATCTTTTTCATTGGCCCCTATTTTAGCATGAAGGAAAGTTATGTTTGGGCTTCACTAACATATCTCATTCATTTTTTTTTCTTTTCATCTTTTTTTTTGGGTATGGATGTGTATCCCTGCACACTTATTTTAGAAGAAAACAATATAACCACATGATGTGAAAATGAATGATAATAAATTCATGCAATCACTACTAAAATAATGGTCTATAGAGTCGATTTTTTTAAGACTGTAGCATCACTTTTTTTAAGCATGTAGTGTCACTTTTTAATCGACGCCTAACTGTTCGTCACTATATATTTTGCTCAATACGGTCGGTTTTTTTTACCAATGAAAACCAACCTTATAGAGTAAAAACCTACCCAAGAGGCTATAAAAAACCTGACCCAGGCGAGAAAGAAGAGGCTAGGGTTGGTCATTCCTAAAAAACCGACCCTAAAAATGTCTTTTAAGGTCGGTTATTGCTAGAAAACTGACCCTATAAAGCAACAGAGGTTTAATCTGTCAAGAAATATGTCGACCGTGAAGATTTCGGTCGATAAAATTGTCAACCAAGAAAGTATTGTCTTAATCTTCTTAGAGGTCTTCTAAGGTCGCTTATTTCTAAAAAACTGACCCAATAGAGTACAAAAAATGAGATTTTTGATCCCACTGCCTATAAGGTCGATTATTCCTAAACAATTGACCTAAGAAATCAATAAGGTCGGGTTTTTTTTTAAATAAATGACCCTAGAAGTTTAAAAACCTGCTCGGTTGAGATATTTGTCGACCGAGTTGATTTCGGTCGAGAAAATTGTCAACCAAGAAAGTACTATCTTAAGCTTCCCAGAGGTCTTGTAAGGTCGATTATTTCTAAAAAAAATGACCTTATAAAGCAACAGAGGTTTTCCCAATCGAGAAATACATTGACCGAGAGGATTTCAGTCGAGAAAATTGTCAACCAAGAATGTACTGTCTTATGCTTCACAGAGGTCTTGTAAGGTCGGTTATTGCTAAAAAATCGACCTTATAAAGGAACAGAGGCTTGCTCGGTCGAGAAATACATTGATCGAGAGGATTTCGGTCGAGAAAATTGTCGACCAAGAATGTACTGTCTTAAGCTTCCCAGAGGTTTTGTAAGGTCAGTTATTGCTAAAAAACTGACCCTATAGATCTATATGGTCGGTTTTTTAAAATAACTGACCCTATAGATCTATAAGGTCAGTTTTTTAAAATATCTGACCCTATAGATTCATAAGGTCAATTGTTTAAGATAACCGACTTTAAAGGGTACAATTTTTTTTTAAAAAAAATATGCAGAAACAGAACAAAATAGAAGAACAAGAAGAACCAGGATATGGGAGAGGGGATCATTGATGCTCAACCATCACCATTCCAAACCCCACATTCATTACAAAAATGATTCATATAGTCAGTTGAGTTACACATAATCACATCATAATTTACAAAATGATAGATTGTAAGTCTGAGATAATATTAAATGTCAGATACAAAATTAAATTTAAAAGAGTTCCAAAACCACATACATAATGAAGCTTACATATGCATTCAATCCAATGCTATATTGACTTCATTTAGAAAAGCATCTGACCACTCTTCTCAAAATTCATTTAAGTCCTCAGGTGTGTAAGGCTGAGTTGTAAAGATCTGTAATAGAAAATGCACATGCTAATATTTTATAAAATGATGAAAACTCACTTGTAAATTTATGATGTTATTCTTTATTACCTGATCTATAGTCTGAATGTCATGTGATGCTTGTTTGACAATAGCTTGCATATATTTCATTACATAGTAGCCACAAGCCCGACCATTATTTTGTATAGGACACTACAAATAACGAATTATACTTAATGTTAGTAAACTACTATAAATAGAGTTGATATAAGACTATAAGAGTTCACATATAAGAGTTGAAAATTATTACATATAAGACTAAGCATTTGTCAAAGTAGCTACCTTGACAGTTTTCAAAGTCAATGTCTTTAATTTTGTGGGTATTTGTCTTCCACCTTCACGAAAAGCCTTTAAACCTCTATCAATTAAATGATAGTTGGTAAAATAGAAATTCTAAATAGAAATATCATGTTGAAGCATTGACTAACTTTATGCTTACTCCATAACTGGCAATTTCAGTTTGTGGTCCCTTGTTATTTTTCCCATTGGGTCAAGATAATAAAGAGTCATAAATCTTGGGACAACCACCACTAATTCCCAATGCCTAGATCTGAGTAAGAATAAAACAAACATTAAAATAATAAATTTATTCATTATTAAAATTATATTGAATTATAATACTTATTGGATGTTAAAAGGAATTAGGATAATTTCCTTTCCCACACTAGAAAAATATTTGAATGCAGTAGAGAAGTACTCATTCACATCCTCAATATGTGTCTCCACTTGACTAGTGACTGAAGGAACTAAGAATCCAACATTCCTTATATCAAAGTTTATGGTCTCGATATATAAATGGCTATAAAACATTTGTAATTATTTTCATATATAGAAATAAGCTAAAAATGTGTATTGGAATTTTCTATATTGATAGATCCTTACCTTATCCATACTTCTAATATCAAGGTATTCAACCAATCATACCAGAACAACTCTATAATATCATCAAGAAAAATATAACTGTCAAAGTCCTTCCCAACTGCATCTTCTATTAAATTGACCAACATTTGTAATTCAGAGCTTTGGTTGGCTAAGTATCAACACAAACATTTACATTTACTTCCCAACTCATCGAATGTGGATTCTGGAATAAAAGATGGCTTGGGCATAGGAGGATGACTAGTAGAATTTTTACTTTTTGGTTTGTAAACCTGTAAATTAAATTACATTCTTATATTACACGAGTTCATATTTGCAGTCAAATATGAAAAACATGGTATAATTCAAGTTTACATTGGCATTGATAACCAAGTGTCTAGGGCAACCCACCACAACACCCTCTGCTTCTTCAACTGTACTATATTCAGGATTAGGTATGGGTAGTGGTTTGTCCCCCATTCCGTCATACACAAGATGGATGGACACACGACAAATGTCATCAGTAATTTGTTGGCAATGCAATGTACCACCAAGGTTGTATACCTTGCCCACTGCCACAACATTATATTCTGGAACCTCCACTACAATTTTACAGTTCATACCAACCTAGAATTGAAATAATATAAGTTATATATGAAGCGGTAAACCAGATACCTACAACAACTAATATATATAATCATATATATAACATACTAATAACACTACATATAGAATAAAAACTTACTGCAGATTGTTGTGGTGGGTCATTGGGAGTGCTCCCATGACCTTCTATAGTTGGAGCATGGGCTTGTACCTCATCATCTGAGAGATGCATAGTTTGAATAGGTTGAGAAGGTTGAGTAGGCTGAAATGAAGACATTATTTCTTTTACTTTTTGTGCTACTAATGCTTCAACTTCCTCTTGTGTAAGACCTCCTGCATGACATCTTTTAGATTGCGAAGGGCCAAAATAAAACTTGAATCCTATGCCAGCTCCTAATCCCCTGAAATGACCAGGATGCTCCTTCGTACCAAGAGCAACTGATAGTTCATCCATGCGACCAGTTGGAATGTACTTTCCTTCCTTCCTTTTCTCATGGAGATCAATCTATTCATAGTTAATAAAAATATTAAATCACAATATCAATTAGATATAAATAAATCTAAGTTTGTGGGAGTTACTCTTTACTTAGTTGGGATAAACCTACCATCTTTTATGCCACCTCCTTAGTTGTAGGGTTAACAATTTCACCTGCTCAATTCTTTCTAGCATCAATCCACTACAAGTGTCGGGGTGGATGCTCAGCTTGAGTTGTACTAGACTCTTCTCCAGAAGAGAGTTGCTTCTCTTATAGTTGGCGGAAGAAGGCATAACCACCGGGCCCCAAGTGATGGTCATACACATTTTTGGCCCATCTTTCCTTTTGGGCCTCGTGAATAGCCTGATCGTTTAAAATGAGGTATTGCAATTTAGACTTGGCAAACATATATAAAAAGATTCACCTCCTTAATTATATAAAATTAAAGATTCATACAATACATCACAATCTTTATTACTTGAAACTCATTCATGTTCCTAGCTGCAACAAATCTTTCCCACACCTCAGGATCTATTAAAGATTCATAAAATATATCACAATCTTCTTTTGTTTAGGATTATCTATAAATTCCCTTTTGAGATATGTCTTAAAAGCCCTCCATCATACACCACAACGTTGTAGCACTTTTTTATTGTGATCTTTTTCATTTAGATGAAAAACATTCTATACATGCAAAAGAAGCAATAATGTTGTCTTAAAAAGGATATGTTTTTCCAAGAAAACTAAATTAGAATCAATAAACAAAAACATATTAAAATAATATCACTTCCACTCACATATATATCTTTCCATAGGAGGTCTTTTAAGGCATTAGAAACATCACGCTAATTTTTTATATCTATTGCCACCTTACTGTGCATGGTTGCCCCTACATAATGCTTGAAAGCACTAGCATGTTGCCCAATAGGTGTTCATGTGACATCAAATTGGACTACCAATTTCTCCCCTGTGGCCCTGAGCTCTTGCAGCCTACGCATCAGCGTGGGACCTCTACTTTTCTTAGCATCACCACTACCATCCTCTTGGTGCTCATGCTCAGAATGTTCATCTTCACTTTCCATTTTAGAACCTACAAGTATACATGATAAAAGAAACATAAGTGATAATAAAAGCACAAGTGGTTGAATGATTTATAATGTATATTTAAAAGATTGTGTGCTTGAATGATAATAAAATAAATAATTCAAAGAATACATGCATCTAGTATTGGTTGAGTTGTTAGTCAAGTAAAATTCCTTGACGTTTATAATATTCATTGGTGTTATCTTCAACATTTACACTTGGCAAACCAACTGAGAATGGGCTGGAATCATCATACTTTTCATAGTATTCTTCTTCATTTATAGGATCTATAGTAAACTATCTTTTCCATGAAGAATGACAGACCAATTTTTATTTGCCGGGTCATCAATATAGAATACTTGTTTTTCTTGGTCTGCCATGATGAATGGCTCATCTTTCTCACCAATCTTTTCAAAATTCACCAATTTGAAACCCAACTCATCCACTAAAAATCCTTTGTTGTTGTCAACCCAATTACACCTAAAGATAGGAACTCTGAAATTTGTATAGTCCAATTCACATATGTACTCAATGACGCTGTAATATGACATCTCAGCTTCGCATGGTCTTTTATCTTTGGCACTAGCAAAATACAACGAACAAGCTTGAATAATGACCCCACTATTTTGGACTACAGTACTTTCATCTAGACGCTTTGTGTAGTATGAAAATCCGTTTATGTCATAACCTTCATATGACTAGACATCCATTTTTGGCTTAAAGGCGAGCCATTTTATGTTCTCAAAAACATTATTCGGTGATTCAGATAGTTGATTAAAGACTTTATCTTCAAACCACCTAATAAATGTTTGATTATGCTCTCTTGCAACCCACATTGAACTGGATCACAAATGATTTCTCTTGATAAGATCATTGTGTTATGTGATGTAGCTACTAACTTCATTGATGTTGTGTAAAATATATAATTGTGCTTGTTCGTACAACTCATGACTGATTCCTTTCACTCGTCCTCCTAGAGTTCCTTTGCCACAATAAGATTCAGTGTCATTGGAATTTTTTAGATCGCTAGAAGTTTCATTGCAATTCAAAAAATCATTGCAAAAGTCCATCACCTCCCTAACCACATAACCCTCAATAATACTCCCTTCAGGACGATAATGATTCTGAACATCACCTTTAAAAACGCTCATGTAGAATTCAAATGGATACATCCAATGTAAGAAAATTGGACCCAACATCTTCACCTCCCTTGTAATATGTACTACAAGATGAACCATGATATCAAAAAATGAAGGAGGAAAGTACATTTCAAGATGACACATGGTAACAATTACATCTTTCTATAATTTATTGAGAGTATCAGGATGTATCACTTTGTTGCATATTTCATTGAAGAAGAAACAGAGTCTTGTGATTGCAAACCTTACATGCTTCGACAATATAGATTGAATAGCCACAGGTAAAATTTGTTGCATTAAGGTGTGACAATCGTGAGATTTGAGACCTATCAACTTCATATTCTTCTTTGATACCAATCTACAAATATTAGAAGAGTATCTTTGTGGATCCTTAATATTATACAAGCACTCACAAAAACTCTTTTTCTCATGCTTTGACAAAGTGTAACAAGCTAGTGGTAAATATGTGCGGTGACCCCTGATCTCCACTAATAATTCCTTTCTTATACCCATTAATTCTAAATCTTTTCTAGATTTGATGTCGTCTTTAGTCTTTCCTGGTATGTTCAATAGCATACAAATGATGCTATCACAAACATTTTTTTCAACATGCATGATGTCAATGTAGTGTCTAATTGCCAAAGATCTCCAATAAGGAAGATTCCAGAAAATTGACCTCTTCTTGTATAGAGATTTGTCACATGCGAGAGTATGACTACTTGAACTCTTTCAAAATTCATTAACAATATGTTTCACCTGATCATATACAACATTTCCAAGTATAGGTTTAGGAGCACTTCATTCCTCAGTTGACCCATTAATGGTTTTGCGTTGGCTTTGATAAGGATGCACTGGTGGGAGAAATCTTTGATGACTAAGATATAAGATTTTACCACCATGTTTCAATCGGATTGAATCAATATTTTCCTCACAAATAGGACATGTTTTTTATCCTTTTCTGTTATATCCAGACAAATTCCCATAAGCTAGAAAGTCATTAATCGTGCAAAACAACATAGCACACAAACTAAAGATCTCTTTACGTGAAGCATCATATGTCATAACACCTTCTTCCCATAGTTTCATTAGGTCATCAATTAGAGGTTGAAGGTAAACATCAATATCATTTCTAGGTTGCTTGGACCCTAATATCAATATTGACAACATCACATACTTATTTTTCATACACAACCAAGGAGGAAGATTGTATATAACAATCATAACATGCCACGTGCTATGTTGGCTGCTTAATGTACCATAGGGATTCATTCCATATATACAGAGTCCAAGTCTTAAGTTTCTTGGTTATTTACCAAATTGAGGGTATAATAAATCAATTTTCTTCCATTATGGTGAATCAGATGTATCTCGTAGGACACCATCATCATTGGCCTTTAACTCCCCATGCTAAGACAAATTTTGTGCATTTTCTGTATTAGCAAATAAGTGTTGAAATCGTGATATTATTGGTAGATACCACATCACCTTGGCAGGAGAGCTATTTTTAGCCTTAGCTGAATTTGTGGTCTTATACCATGACGCACCACATTTTAGACAATTTATCAAATTACTATAGTCCTTTTGAAATATCACACAATCATTTGGACATGCATGAATATTCTTAGCCTCCATTCCCATTGGGCACATTATTTTCTTTTCTTGATATGTTGAAATTGGAAGCTCGTTGCCTTCAGGAAGAATTTCGTTTAACAAAGACAACAGTGAAGTGAAAATCTTATCACTCCACCAGTTTTGAGCTTTAAGAGTATATAATCGCATCACAACACTCAACCTCATGAACTTAGTACAACCCTTATATAATGGTTTTTCAGCATCATGGGAAATGTGTGCAAATAAAGAAGGTGGATCAATGACATTGTCCCGACAACTATGTAACATCTCATCAACCATATCATCCTGAATCGGCTCATCCTGAACCGGTTCATCATTGGCATTATCATCATTATCTATATCTTCTTTGCCACAACTATTAGTATCAACATTTTCTGATCCATAATTAAATTTCTCTCCATGCCAATACCATTAATTATAACCTTGTATGATCCCATTGCATATGACATGATTCTTAATTTCCTCAACAATATCAACTTTCAAATTGTTACCACAATTTCTACATGGACAATAGAACCTATCTACAGGTAGTTTCCTATGTTCCTCAGCAAATCTGATAAATTCATCAAGACCTTTGGCAAACTCTGGACTACAACAGTTCTTGATAGACATCCAACTTCAATCCATTTTCTATATCATAGTAAAATTAATTATAAAAATAAGCATTTAATATTGATACTATAAGTTGTAAGTTTTTATTTATAGGAAATTCATTACTTTTATACTAAAGTGTACCACCTATCCCATTTTTGAATATTTAATCTCACTAGTAATTGTATAATGTATGTCTAGTTTTCAAGAAAATTTCAGCAGCATTTCCCCTAAGTTCTCCAAGTACACTGATGTAAATGGCAAATAACCACCCACATATGTACCCAGAGAACAAATGAGGAAATACTACTAACATTTTCTTCAAAACTAAACATACAAATCCACTTACATCCTAAGTGAGATTAAATATCCAAAAATAGTCCCATACTGGGGACTATCCAAAATTTACTCCTAATGAATAAATTTTGAACGGGTTTCTAATTTAATATATAAATGTATTATTGTCATATTTAAGCATCGATGGTCTCATCTATAAACCCTAAAGTGTCAATCTAAAACTACACAATGTCTACCCTCATATTTTTAGAATGTATACAATGCTTACATATGTGATTGATAATAAAATGTAGATATGAAAGGATACATGTTTTTATTATTGGTTGGTTTACTAGTCAAATAAAATGAAAAAAAAAGTAATTGACCTGAGCTGCCGAGATGAAAATGGGAAGACTGTGGGTAGTGGAAGGCGTGCAGGTGGCAAAGTGCAAGAGGATGACCACCAAGCACTGAAGCTACTATGAGGAAGAGGATGATTGTTGTGAATGATATGGGTAAATCAATAGTACTTCCATAGATAAACATTCATTATATGTACTGAATTGAATAATCAATTAGGTGCTCTTGACAAATGTAAACAGAAGGGCGTAATTTAAACAATATGTAGGCTCTTTCATAATAGATAACAGTAAATCAAAAGTTTTACCATTTTAGATTACTTTTGGGTCGTTAGTTAGTCTTTGATCTACAAGGAAAACATTTTATCAAAGTATATATTTATGCAAGAAGAAGTACAATACACACATGGTCAATCACCTTCATGGTTGCACAATACCACGTGCAAGCACTCATTCGGGTCATACAACCACAAATCGCCTGCCTAGTTCAGCAACTGTGCGCCCACCCCTGGCACCTCTATGCCTAGCACCCCTCCCCCCAATCGATGGTCATCACCCCAACCCATCCTAGTGTCATCAAAGACAACGTGTCCAACCCCTATATGACCTCGCCGAGAAAGGCCTTCAGTGGCTCCCGACCCTATGGCGGTGACATCCACTACAACGATTAGGTCAAAAGTAGAGATCTTGAAATGGGAAATTAACTTACCAATGTGTTCGGGGTGGTGGTGGCATCGACGACCACGATGATGACTCTTCGTTTGGCGGCGGTGGTAGCATTGGAGTGGCAGTGACAAGAGCTTGAGTGTGGAGGCGGCAAGAGCTTGGAGAAACCTTGG
This sequence comes from Alisma plantago-aquatica, assembly GCA_963693085.1. Lineage (NCBI taxonomy): Eukaryota > Viridiplantae > Streptophyta > Magnoliopsida > Alismatales > Alismataceae > Alisma > Alisma plantago-aquatica. The sequence goes on from OY856411.1 coordinate 527,398,090, forward strand.
TGGCGGCGGGAGCATCCTCGGAGAGAGTGCTTGGAGAGACCTTGGCGTCGACAGGGGCATCCTCGGAGAGAGTTCTTGGAGAGACCTTGGCGGCGGCGGCTTTGGAGTGGTGGCGACAAGATCTTGGGGGTGCCGATGGAAAAAGCTTGTCGTGGGGGGGGGGTCCTCTCTTTGTTTTGCTTCTCTGCTCACACAAAAATGAACTGGGTTCTCAACAAACAACCATGTCTTTGGTTCCATATAAGTCGCTGACTTATAAGGACGGTTAAGGAGGAAAAGCTGACCCTATAGGCCGACCTACTATGTCAGTTAAAAGAGAAAAACCATCCCTATAGGATGACCTTCTAGGTCGGGTAAGTTAAAAAACCGACCCTATAAAGCAACAGAGGCTTTCTCGGTCAAGAAATATGTCTACCGAGAATATTTCAGTCGAGAAAATTGTCGACAAAGAAAGTACCGTCTTAAGCAAGGTTTGTTGGATCAAGAAATTTGTCGACTTAGTAGATTTCAGTCAAAACAAAATTGTCAACCAAGAAAGTACTATCTTAAGCTTCCCAGAGGTTTTGTTAGGTCAGTTATTTCTAAAAAATTGACCCTATAAAGAAAGGTTTGCTCGGTCATGAAATACGTTGATCGAGAGGATTTAGGTCGAGAAAATTCTCAACAAGGAAGTATTGTCTTAAGCTTCTCAGAGGTATTTTAAGGTTGTTTGTTTAAGAAAACCGATCCAAGAGGTCTTAAATGGTGCTCGTGTTTTTTGTAGACATATAAGGTAGGTTATTTGGAAAAACCGACCCTGTAGATCAAGGCACAAAGCCAAAATTGAGCAAATTTTCACCACAGGAAACTTAATTGGTCGGCTTTCTGACCCCATTGCCTATAAGGTCAGTAATTTTAAGAAAATCGACCCTATAGAGATATACTACAAGGTCAATTATTTTAAGAAAACTGACCTAAGTGGTCTTAAGTGGTGCCCGCATTTTTTGTAGACATATAAGGTCGGTTATTTGGAAAACTGACCGTATAAAGATACACTACAAGGTCGGTTATTTTAAGAAAACTGACCCAAGATATCTTAAGTGGTGCCCGCATTTTTCGTAGACATATAAGGTCGGTTATTTGGAAAACCGACCCTATAGAGGTACACTACAAGGTCAGTTATTTTAAGAAAATCGACCCAACAGGCCTTAAGTGGTGCCCGCGTTTTTTGTAGACATATAAGGTTGGTTATTTGTAAAAATGACACTACAGGGAATGGCGTTATTGGCCAAAAATGTAGTAGTGAATTTACATGTAATTCTTGTGTAAATAGATGATATGCACAAAAATTGTTTATGCATAATAGTTTTTTTGTTTTGTAACTAATGCATCTAAAGATAAACTTACTATCATGTCATATATTATGCCATGCAATGCAATCAAAAGAAAATAATTTGTGTTACTTGATCATATAATAGTGGAGAATCAAAATGAGTGGAAAATGGATGGAATCACATAATTAAGAGACAAAGACTTTCTTAAAATATGATATGCCCCTCTCTAATGACATGTGTATAGGGTAACCTTAGGATTTCTTTTTTAAATTTCAATTTAAGATCTCATTAATTTTTTGATCAATTTAGACTCAAACCCCATCTTCACCCACATTGCATGAATAATTAAGAGTGTGATTCATATTAATTGTTTAAGCTAATTGACCCATACACTTCCACTAGGTCGTTTTACTCAATAAATTGCAAATAAGACCAATTAAAAGAACACATTTTTTAATCTTTCAATTGCAAACACATGATAGCACATGACAATGATAGGAATCATGAATTAAGCTCCACTATTACACTAGATAGACGTGGATCCTACAAATTAAGAAAAAATAAACTAAAAAGAAAATAAAAACTAAACGATAGAGATCTTCCAACATCCCGGCTAAGCTTGAACATGACTATGTCTGCATAGTCTGATTCAACTTAAGAGGTGGACCAATGGTATCAATTAAAAGGGTGGTGGTGGAGGTTGTGGCATGGTAGGATCGTTGGGATAGAAGGTGCTCTGAAATGACGGAGATTGTTGCAACATCTATGTCTTCAGGTGTCAATACTACGGACTTGGTGTCGGTTGTTGTAACATCCCTAACCTGGGTTATGCTTTAACCCTATATGTTTTTCTTAATAAAGTTAATTATATACTTGCTCTTATTTCTTGAAAAGTAATTAAGGTTCAAGAGGAACTTATGTTTCAATTTTAGTCCTTTTCGAATAATGTTGAAACATTATTTTGCTTATTTTGGACTAAAATGCAAATTACCCAAGTTGAGGGGTTACATTGCAAATTTTATATGATAAGATGTTCCTCATGTGTTGAAGCATCATGATAATGAATATGATGCATAGGTATGGCTTGTGGTATCATGAGTACCAAAAAAGAGCTGATAAAGCAATGTTTATGCATTAAAACCTAGTTTTGGTGTAATGTGTAATTTACCCAAAACCTAGGGTTCAATATGAAAAATATCACTTCTAGAGAGTCCCTAATGTTTCTTGGAATCTTTTAGAGAAAATTAAATGAGAGGGGTGTCTCATTTGAATCACTTTGGAGGAGAGAGAATCTTGATATTAAAATAATCAAGATTTAAGCATAATTGGAATTTTACTTTAAGTTAATGCAAAAATAAATATATTAATTGAAGAGCTCTTTAACCAAAAGGTTAGGGATGAATTTTCAAGATAATAGATGATCGTGTGCCTTGAAAAAGCACGAAAATATCTAAAGGAAGTGGATAACTCACTCACATTATTAAAAGAAAAAGAATTATCCACTAACATTAGGATATTATTTTTTGGAGCAGGTAAAATATTACTATCAAAAGGAAGTATAGAGGTCAACCTCATATACTATACATTGGGGACTAACTACAAAACCCCCACTATTTAAGGATCAAAGGACTGATCCCACTCTTCAACTTAGGTTTCGTTATAACAGCCCAGCCAAGTTGGCACCCTATTTTCTCAAACAAAATCAGATTATCAGACTCAACATAGCCATGTATCCTGTCATTTCGTTCTTTCCACAAAAAATGACAAGCAGCAACTAAGCATAACCCATCAAAATTACGCAAGGAGTTGTTGTCCACCTTCTCCAAGATATTGTAAATGATCCCATCCTGCACCTGTGGGGGGTTACCACCCCAGCCGAGCTTCAACCAAATCCTGGTTAAGATATATCTTGAATACGAACAACTAAAAAGCAGATGTTCATGTGTTTCAGGAAACCTTTTACATAGAACACAACAACTGTCCACATTAAAACCCCACTTAATCAGCCGATCATTAGTGGGAAGTCTGCCCAAAATAGTTCTGTAAGACGTGCAGCTCCATTTGGGGACATGGCATTTGCCCCCAATGATAGGAGCCCAGGGAACCTGAGGCAAACAGCAAAAACTCATCTAAGGTCTGAGGTGATCGTGCTTCAGCTGCCAACGGCCATTACAGACCTCATAATCATCCACAACTTCAGGCCACATCAAGCACATGGCTCGCCAAGTTCTTGAAACCTTACCCTTGCCTTCAATCGACAGCTCCCCTCCATATCTGTCCCTGAACCAGCGCGCCCAACCAGATTCAGGTCGCCTGAGAAATTGATCGACTCTCTTGGCAATACTAACATTAGGATATTATTATTATAAGGGTTAAGGTGCTTAATTTGCTTTTCTTTAAATCATGGATAATTCAGAGGAATGAGAGGCAAAGGAGATAGCCTCATAACCAAGAAAGGGAAGGGGGAAAGAGGCAATGAAATGGAGGAGATAATCCCTACTTTCTCTCTCCTAAAATGAATTTTTAATAAAATGCATATATGCTCCTTTATCCATGAGTTGAAAGGGTAATTTCGAAACCCCTTTCACTTCTTGCTTGCACAAACGACCAAGGGAGCTTGGAGCAACAAGAGGACAACCCCCAACCTGTTGGTAAGCTTCTTGACCTTCTTTCACCATGATTTCATGGTGGAAATCGAAAATAAATGATGGATTTCTTCTTTTCTCCATGCAATCTTCTATCCTAGCCATTTCTTTTCACTCAAAAGCTTGAGGACAAGCTTGGGATAGTTGAGAAAGCTTCTTTCACCATTAAAGACGTTGATCTTGGAGCTTTGAAGCTCAATTGGAGGCGGGTTATATAACTTAAACCCTTAAATGTTATTATTGCATTCAATTCTCCATTAATTGTTGATCATTTTGTTCTACTTGAAATTCCCTTGATCCATTGATGTAATTACCATAAAAACGGCAGTAGCTTTTGAATGAATGAAGGTAGATTATGATGACATCATCTTAGGAACACATTCCAACAAGTTTCTATTGCAAACAGTTTCATAATTTTGGTCCAAAAGGTTTCACCAAACCGTTTGGAGACCAAACGGTTTGCAAACCGTTTGGAGGTTTGGATCCCAAACCATTTAGAAGGGTTGACCGTTTGGATGGATTGACCGTTTGAGGTCAGGACCCTAGTACATGTTGGATGATGATCTAATGGATCCAATTGATTAATTCAATATATGGACAATCCTCCAATTAGAAACCCTAATCGGGTTAAGTGCTGGAATTTCAAGTGGTTGAATTAAAACTTTGGGTTGATTAACCCAAACGGTCTCAAGATCGTTTGGAGGTCACCCAAATGGTCTCAAGACCATTTGGAGGTCAACCAAGACCGTTTGGAGGTCATCCAAATGACCTCAAGACCGTTTGAGGTCAGGTCATGTCATGGTTTGATGATGTTCTAATGATTTCAATTGAATCGGTTCCACAATGTTAACCATTGATGGTTCCTCGAATTCAAAACCCTAATTGATGGTTTCTTGATTATAATCCCTAGTTCAATTCGGTTCAAAACCCTAATTGAAGGTCTAATTTAAGGGTGATTCAATGGTTCAATTGAGTAATAAATCAGTGGTTCAATTGATAGACGGTTTAATGATTGAAATCATGAATTGATAAAGTGATGGAAGACCTTTTTGGTCCATTCGATTTTGAGAAAGTTTGGGCCAAACGGTCTTAAGACCGTTTGAGTCCAAACGGTCTCCAGACTGTTTGGGATCAAATGGTCTCAATACCGTTTGAGACCAAATGGTCTCAAACCATTTGGAGACCCAAGTGGTTTCAAGTGTAAATCGTCCATATGGTTTCATTATTATTTTTGTTAAAACGGTTTCAAATCATTTGGAGCATCAATGGTCAAGAACATTTGGATCTTTCAATGTGATTAAATCAATTGGAAACCTAAGGTGATGAAAGATAAAATGACCCTATGGTTGTTACTGATCTATCTCAAAGATAATCACTAGGGTTGTACCTTTAAGAAACTAAGTGGTTGATAATCCTTAGATGAGTTAATCCTTGAAGCTTAAGTTAGCAATAACTCAGTACACTATGTCAATCATAGATGTATGAACTTGATTGAAGGGTTGATGTAATCCTGATCAAGTTGAAAGGATGATAGAAAGGAATGCTTACATGAGTATTAATCATGTGGTGATTAGGTTATGATCCTTAGTAAAGAGATCATGAAACCCTAATCCAGAAGGTTAATGAACCCTAACCCTAATTTAGGGTAGCATAATGTAAAACCCCAATTATGGGAATGGAGTGTGAAACCCTAGTTGGGATGAGTATCTCTAATTAATATGAAATTGAGAAACCCTAATTGAGGGTGATTCCATGAGAAACCCTAGTTAAGGGTGATTCCATGAGAAAACCTAGTTGAGGGTGATTCCATGAGAAACCCTAATTGAGGTTGATTCCATGAGAAACCCTAGTTGAGGTTGATTCCATGAGAAACCCTAGTTGAGGCTGATTCCATGATAAACCCTAGTTGCGGTTGATTCCATAAGAAACCCTAATTGAGGGTGATGCCATGAGAAACCCTAGTTGGGATGAATAGTAAATCCTAATTATGGGCAATGCGATATGAAATCCTAACCCTAATTAAGGGAAATGGTATGTGAAGCCATAAACCCTAATAAAGGGTGATGGTATGGGAAACCCTAATCCTAATAATGGAATGATGACTAATACATTGATAAGGGAAATACCTAAAGTGATTGATTATAGATAACCTTATAGCAAGCAATGCCTTAACATGAAATGAGTCCATATTATTAAAGATAGTTGGACCATTCTGGTGTGTGACCTATGCACTTCATGGTAAGAGTGATAAGTTAGTGGATGAAAGTATTAAGATGGGAAATACCTTAATCCAAGATAATCTAATAACTCAAGAAAGTTGGAAGTTATGAGGGAAGTGATACATCAAGATATGATAGATATCACCTTTAGCACTCCAGGGTTGATATACCTTTATGCACCTCAAATCCAATATACTTGGACAAGAAACACATGGAGTGTGTTATGTAATTGTTACAAAGAAATGTAATGAGTTTGATATACTTTGATAAGTATAGGCTAATATATCTTGAGAATGGGGTTAAGCCAAACTAATGAGTATGATGTAATCATACCATGATAAGGATGAGAAATGAACTTATACCTTGTATTGATAATCATTTAATGATAAATGATAAGAGTAATAAACATGATTGAATACTCAAGATGTTAATGGATGCTCCTAGAGGTGTGGAGCAATATATTAAGGTTGATTTGATGAATATGAAATCCTAATTAATGTGAGATGGGAAACCCTAACCCTAAATCGGGTAATGGGACATAAGAAAACCTAATGCGATGTGAATAGTAAGCCCTAACCCTATTGAGGGAATAGTGGTGTTACTATTGTATGACATGAGGTAATATGTTATTGTAGCCTAGTGAGAGGTGACTAGATGTGTAATGGCCTTGTGAGCCATAAGATAAGATGTTGCCTAGTGATAGGTGACAAGACGATGTTTAATGTTCTATTGAGCCATATGGTTAGATGTTTCCGAGTGAGAGGTGACAAGATGCTTTATGGGCCTTATGAGACATGAGAGCAATTGTGGCATAGTGAGAGATACCAAGATGATTATAAAAGTCTCTTATAAGGGATGATAATGTCCATAATAAACTAAGGAATGGAAACATAGTAACATAATAATAATAACAAAAGGATACAATTATAATAATGGAACCTAGATCATACATGTGTGGAGAAAGGAGGAATACTTGTAATAACATAAAGAATGTGTTGAGCATGATTGGCATGGCCAAAGTTTAATGCTAGTAAAAGAATGAGGTGCCCAGTGTTGTGTAAACAGACAGGGGATGTAATCAGGATTGGTTAAAGTCCAATGCCTAGCTGTGTAATCAGGGTTGGTTAAAGTCCAATACCTGGAAGAGGTATAATGCCTGTAATCAGGGTTGGTTAAAGTCCAATGTCTGGCTGTGAAATCAGGATTGGTAGTGTCCAATGCCTGACGTTGTAATCAGGGTTGGTTAAAGTCCAATGCTTGGCTGTGAAATCAGGATTTCTAGTATCCAATGCTTAGCGGTGAAATCAAGATTGGTAGTGTCCAATGTATGGCGGTGTAATCAGGGTTGGTTAAGGTCCAATGCCTGGCTGTGAAATCAGGATTGGTAGTGTCCAATGTCTGGCAGTGAAATTAGGATTGGTTAGAGTACAATGCCTAGCTGTGTAATCAGGATTAATTAAAGTCCAATGTCTGGTTGTGTACTCAGGATTGGTTAAAGTCCAATACCTGGCTGTGTAATGAGGATTGGTTAAAGTCCAATGCCTGGCTGTGTAATCAAGATTGGTTAAAGTCCAATACCTAGCTGTGTAATTAGGATTGGTTAGAGTCCAATGCCTGGCTGTGTAATTAGGATTGGTTAGAGTCCAATAACTGACTGTGAAATTAGGATTGGTAGTGTCTAATGCCTGACGGTGTAATTAGGTTTGGAACAGTCCAATACCTGGAAAAGGCTTAATTCCTATAATGATGATACAGGATTGGTAATAAACCAATGCCTGTAATGATGACACATGATTGGTAATAATCCAATGCTTGTAATGATGACACATGATTGGTAATAACCCAATGCCTGTAATAATGACATGGGATTGATAATAACCCAATGCCCGTATTAATGATATATGAGTACATAGTAGATATAATCCCATATTTGTTTAGTAGATTGGCTAAAGCCAATAGATCGAAATAAGAATGTCTCATGGGTGACATATCAAGATAATGAGTGTCACAAGAGAAGTTTGACATGATGGTGTAATATGATGGATAAATGATACACATGTTCTTCATATTCCTTATTAAGAGAATAGCTGATCTATCGTTCTATCATAAATAGTTACAATGCTTTAAGATGAGAATGCTTTAAACTACTTATCCTCTACCCAGTTTTATATCTTTAAACTACAATAACAATGTTTCTGGCGGAGAGCTATATCTCTCGCTAGGACAATTTATAATTGTCTCAGCTCTATGGGATCCAACATTTTTAGGTGGACACACACGGAGGAGGCTGAGAATATCTTGCAGAGGAAGAACATCAGCAGTAGCAGTGACAACAATTATAGTTCAGGTTGAGTGTACTATTTGTCGTGTCTTATAGATAGAAGTCCTATGTGTCATCTCTGTACTCTCAGGTCCTCGGAGTTAATAGTTAGTACTTTTAATGAATCATTTCGAGATTTTGGCTTGATGCCTCGAGGTTCTTATGTTGTGTGTGTTTAATTTTTAACAAGGCAGTAGATGTTGTAACCCTCAAGACGAGATGGTACAAGTTATGTACTTATGAACCAGGATGTAAATGTAATACATTGGTTCTTATTGAAAGAGTTTTCCTATGATTGGATCTCTTTGAAAAAGGTTTTAATTTTTAGTGATTTTTCAGTAACTTGCTATTAGTAATTGCTTCTGCTTAATTAATGATGTATGTTTTGAACGGTTCGCCACAGTTGTACCGAGTCTTTGAAATTTCTCTATAATTCTGAGCATTAACTCAGTATTTTGAACCTAGAGAATCTTTGGACGTCTATACTACCAAGTTGGATGTTAGTAGTATTTTGTTCTTATCAGTTAACTCAACCCATTTATGCAAAAAGTCAGTGCTACCAATTTTGTGGTTGGTACCACCAATAAAATATTCAAGCTCCATGTTGATCTGTCGGTACTATCAATATTATTGACGATAGTACTAAGTTTTTTGAAAACGAGACCATCTTCCCTTATGATGTTGTCGATACTATCGACCTCAGTGTCAGTAGTACTGACTTTCCATGTCTCAACACACCAAAGTAGAATGATCAAGGTACCTTTTTTTTTACAAAAACTAATTTAATGAGAACAAGAATGTAAAACATATGAACACCAAGAATAAAAATCCTAAACCAATGAAGATGGTTGGGTTTCCTCACAAGAAGCGCTCTTGTTTAATGTCCTAGGCCCAATAAGATGATTTTCTTCAGTCTGGATTGTCGTGGGATTGTAGTGAAGATTCATGTAGAAGTTTGAACTCCACTCTATCATCATCTATCCCGAGTGTCAAATAACCCCTACAAATGGCACTGATCATGTATGTTGTAGCTTGGAATAACTTTCCTAACAACATCTTAGATCATTTCACCTCATGCAAATCCATGACCACAAAATAAGCAAAAAGATGAAATTGTCAACTTTGACTTAAACATCCTTGCATATCTTGTACACCCTCACAATAGATCGATCCTCCAACTTGATTGTCATGGATGTTTTTGTTGGTTCCTTCAATTCCAACTTCTAGCAAATAGTAAGGGGCATGATATATATGCTTTCCCTAGAGTCACATTGTCCTTGTTGGAAATGTTGACTGCCTATGGAACAAGGAATGTAGAATCATCCTGGATCCTTTCTCTTCATTGATAGTCTTCCCTAGATCATCACACTCATCATTTCATCAACACATATGACATCCATTTGTTTTAACCGCTATTTCTTATTGATGACTTCCTTTAAGAATCTTCCATATGTAGGGATTTTCTCTGTAGCCTCTACAAGTGGGATGTTGATGTGGAGCTTTTATAAATGTCTAGGAACTTCTTAAATTCCCCTTCCTCTTTTCTCAGCTTCAGATTATATGAGAATGGAGCATGTGGTTTCACTATATGCTTGTTCGGTGGAATATATGGCACATTATGGATCTCCTCCCCTAAGCTTGCTTTAGTGCTACCTTATGGATTACAATTAAGCACATATCATGTGGATGGAATGTCATGTGGCTTCTTCTCTTGACTTGTGGATGCCTCCTTATTAACTGTGATTATTCCACTACAGAGTAAAACCTTCACATGTTCTTTCATAAGAACCGTTTTCTGAAATAAGAGATGTGGACACATCAATGGTGGAACTTTGAAGTACCTTGTCTTGCATTTTACATCCTCTTGGTAATCCATATAGACTACGAGAGAATGGGACTTTTGGTACATACACCCAATCTGGCTCTATAATGTGCTGCTCTGGTGATTCCTCAGTGGGATTTTTTGGCTCCTTGACTACAAGATAAATTTCACTTGATGATGTTGATGAGATGTCTCTACATTCCCAGGAAATTCTTGCTGAATGGGCTTCTTTAAGGAGGCCACCTCTACTAGTAGCTGAGCAATTTGATTTTGGATGCTTCAGATATGCGTCTCATGATTTTTCTACACCCATTTTGTATGGTCTTGTAAGGTCTCATTTTGACTCACTATCTTACCTAGCATGTCTTCAATTTTATCTATCTTACTGGGGCCCTTGTCCTGCTGATATTCCTGACGTAGGTACATGCAGTCCTCCTCTTCTCCTCTAGAAGAGCTTCCATCCTTTTGAAATAATTTTGTAATCACCTTGGACTCAAAAACACTTTTAATGGTTGTTGGACGTTCCCTTTTCTCTCCCCATGACTGGTTCTTAGCCATGTTATTTAAAGTTTCTCGAGACATGGATGGCTTCTTGTTGAGGAAGAAGCATGTTCCTACATTTTCAAGTGGGGTCCTTTCTTCATGATGCAACCCATAATTGAAAATATTTTCCTATCCATATAGATCAATCCCATGATGAGGGACCTTCCTCAACATATTTAGGAACCTCTCCCATGCTTCAGAATAGGACTATTCTGCTTTCTTCTAGAAGTTGTAAATCTTCTTGACCAACTCGTTCATCTTCTAGGGCAGAAAGTAATGCTCAAAGAAAGCATTTATCATCTCTTCCCAAGTCTCAATGGATTCAAGTGATAGGTTGTAGAACTAAGACATAGCATTGTATGCTAGATACGATGAGAACATCTTTTGTTAAATCAATATCACTGGTACTTTGTCAATCTTTACCATGTCACAACTTTCAAAAAAAATATTGATGTGCATCTTGGGATTCTCAGTGTTGTGGCCATGGAAAGCATGTGACTTGATCAATGCCACTAACCTAGGATCTATCTTGTATCTTCCCACATGTCTTGTCTTTTGATTGTCCCTAGCTGAGCTGTTGAATAGGATGCCTTGATTTTCTCCCAAATAGTCTATTTATATGTTGCTTCTGCCATTTGAGCTTGTTCTGGTTCCTCTAGTGAAGGTATTGGAGTAGTTGGTGGTGGGGTTTGAATTAGTCCTCCCATTGAGTCATTGTACTCCCACACATTTCATCGAAGATCTTCTACACTAAAGATGGGGCTCTCCGGAGTTGACTCTCTATAATCGGTGTTTCTCATCAGCACCATGCACTAGTACCTAAAATTGTTAAAAACAATGTGAGAACAGATACTAAAGATTGAATAAATGATATTTTAAATTCAACTTAGAAAGAAAAAAAATAAAGGTTGTGGCCTAAAGTGGCCGATCACAATACTTCCAGTGTTGGAGTTGTTGTTTCTCTGATAATGGTGCCAAAAACTTGATAGATGCAAATTACACATAAAATGTAATTATATGTATCAATGTAATATAGGCCCCAAGAGGCCCAAATGTCGAAATTACAGAAACGTTCTCCAAAGATTACCACTAACTATGATTTGATCATCTAAGCCAATGGAAACTTTGAGTGAAGGTTTAATTATCTAAGATGCAGAAGATAAATCTAAGATCACTAGTTTTGATCTCAAGTGGAGTGAATTCCTAAGGATTTTGGTGTCACCTCAGTTAACATTGCAATTAACATCATATCATTAATAATTATCTCTCCTAATCCTGGACAAATTGACCTATAGCAAGAACTACCTGCTCTCACGATGTAATTCAGTACCTATCCTAATACCAACCCCACTTATGTACTAATTGTGTTATTAGTTAGATGCTTTACCTAAATCTCTGGGTTAGTCTTTTCATATCCATAAGTTGTTTTTCATGGTGTTGCATGAGGTAATGTATTCTCAAGAGAAAGAAAAATGTGGTTTTCCAATGATGAGAAAAGTATACAATATCTAAAAATGAGTTCAAAGTATGAAATTCAGTATGTCACAACTCTCCCACACTTCTAAGGGATTTTTTCTCCCAAAGTCAAATACTTTTTCACAACCACATTCCTACTATGGTGTGGTCCATAAATTTTTAGATTGTTGAAGTGTCATCTTCAACTGAAATATGTAAGTCAAGTTCTCCTTCCATTAGATCACGTTCTACCCATGGTGACCAAACCATTCTCTAACTCCATGGACCTACTAAATCCATTTAGGTTCAAATTCCATTTGAAAAGTATATCGTCTACTAGGTTAAGAACTTAGAGTGGTCTAAACATGATTTCTAGTGTAATGTTCGGGATACAAATATGTAGGTTACAAATTATGGGTTGTAAATATTATTATAAAAATTTCAAGTTATCCCACAAAATAATTAGATACACTATGCTTTGAGGTTGAGATTTGAAGTTTATATTTACTTTGTTAACTTAATACATGTTAGAAACCGCTATGTGATGTTTTATTGGGTCGAGAATTATGATATACTTCATATTTTAGATTTCTTGATTTCAAATGGGTAGGATTACACAATATATAATTCTTAGTTCAGCTTCAATTATCCAATATTCTATATATCTCAGAAAGTTGGGAGTTCTAAAATTTAGAGGTCTTAATATTTGTCACATTTTACCATTTAATTTCCTTAATATGGAGTGGTACACAATTTTAAATATAATTTTTTTAATTAAGATTGTATTTATATGGATCTAATGCTAGCCTGATGGTATTCATTTTTTTATTAAATTTATCAAGAGTTAAATTTATATATTTAGAAAGTGACATATTATTTATCTCTTAGATAGAAAAACCTGCTAGTTGGTTATTTTTTTGGTTATTTTTCTCTCAAATTCATTGTGAGGGAGACATAATTAGAATCTAATTGATAAGAGTTAGTTGATGTACTGGAGAATTGTCATTTTCACATGCTATTTGTTATGAATTGTTGCGTACTTATTGTTCATTTTCATATTAATTTGTGCATTATTTATCATTTTTAGCCTGTGATACTTATTACATCAAATAAATGTATTTTAATGTTCTTTATATATTTTTATTATTTGGGAGCTTATGTTTGTTTCTATGAAATTACAAGTGAAACTATAAGAAATTACACAGCTCTATACTACCAACCTACGTTTCAGTTGTACCAACACTAGCTCCAAAAGGAACATGTGAAATCAAAACAACTCGGTAGTACCAACCAAGAAAGTCAATACTACTAAAAACCTCACAGCAAGGATTCGGAAAATCTTGAGAAATCTCAGTACTACCAACATTAACTCAGTATTACAGACAACTGTAGAGGATATCGTAACTATCGAAGGCATTGGTAATACTGACACCAAGTCCGTAGTACCAACATAGTGAGAATAGGAAGATCTAAAAATCATGTTTAATTCGACGGTTGGTAATTAGTGACAGCCTAAATCACTTCTACAACTTAGGGGAATTTCAGCCAAACCTAGGTATCTTGTTCTACTCCATTGTATGACGATCGAGAGAAAGGAGAGGAGAAAGTGAAGAAGAAAGTCATGTTTTAGGAGATTTGGGAACCTCCGACGGATGGATTTGCAGCTCGAGGCTAGAAAATTGGCATGTTGGCATGAGGGAGTCATCTAGACTTTCTTCTCCAGGGGGTTCTTTTAGTTCTCTAATGTTCCCCACATTTTTCTTCTTCTCTCTTATGTACTTGAAAGTGGAAATGATGCACGACTAATCCTCTTGTTCCTTAGGACCTGCGAATAGCCCAATTATGCATTGTAATTGTCTTTTATGGGTTAATATATATTTTTCTCATAATTTCTATATATAAATCTATGAGAACATCATGAGTTATCTATGCTTTATCACCATAGGTAGTTTAAAATACTATTAGTTGCTTCGAGAGAGAGATTAAGGGTAGGAAAAATCATGGATTTACATATTTTATATCAGAATCCAATTCTTCATATTCTAGTCCAATCCAATTAGATCTCCACCCAGAATGAGTTAGCTCAACCCAAATGAGAGGCATTGGCATTGTAATCAATGAAATAATTACATGTGTATTAGAAGGAAATGCATGAATAAGGATTAATTAAATAGTTTTTTATAAAAAATTGTATTTGAAGAAAATCAGTTAATAATGTTCTTAACAATTATAATGGTAAAATATGTTGATAAAATATAGAAAATTTTAACAATACAATTGCTCTTATTAATTCTCCTCTAATACAACCTAATTGTATTAAATATTAAAACTTTCGTATAAGTCCTAACATTTTGCATCACAATTTATAATGGAAGTAAATTTGATGCATTAAATAACAATGCATTAACATTTCTTCACTAGAATGAATAACATGTATTAAAGCAAATAGTTCCCACTTTAGACTATCTTGACATAATTGTGAGTCAGCACACTTAGAATTACATCAAATAGATTGTTATTTAAAAAAATTAAAATAGAGTAAATGTGTTATATATTTGATAGACCCACGTTAATATAATATATAGCAGATGCATATATGCAATAGTAGACTTTAATGGGGTTCATCTTGAATGAAAGGAATTTGGTCGACCAAACTCATAGTGAAAATTTGCATATTTCATCAAGAATAAGATGTTATTTACTAATATAAAGAAGAAAGAAAACAAAAAACATCCATTACACCTTGATTATTCCTCTTTTTTCCCTCCTTTTAACTTAATACAAATTTTCTTCTCACACTTGTTTTGGCTAGTTAACCCAATGATAATTAGTATTTTAAATTTTAAACAATTCCATGAGCCCGGTTGTATTATCAGTTCTAAATACTAGTTTTAAATGGAAATTTAATGATGAAGATGTTCATTCTACAAAATTCATACTAACAATATTTCTTGCATTATCTATTAAATTGCGGTTGTTTAGTATTTCAAATCTTAGAAATAGGTATCATTTGTTACAACTCAAAAATTCAACTTACTAATCATATATAATCCTATTTATATAATGGATCTTGAATACATGTCTTTATTTAAAAATTAGATAATTTATTTATTTATCATTACTCTAAAATGAAACAAATTTTGAGAAAAAAATTAATACAAAGTAAGCCAAATAGCAAGAAACAAACATTCTTTTTCTTCACCATGCAAAACAACACATGAAGGTATTAACATAGCAAAATGAAACACCCAAAATCATATGTTTCCTTCCCTCATAGACCAATCCAATTCCATGTGTAGTGATAAAACAATTTGTTACTTAAAGAAGGTAGAAATGAACCTAGCATGACCTTTGAATTCCCCTGTGTTCACTGAATTCTACTCATTATTATATAGCTTCCCCCACTAGTCATATCTACAACATCCAAGCCACCATCAACTTCCAACTTGACAAATTTCACCCATAGCATAGTCTCCCCTTTACATTCTAGTGATCTAAAACCTTTCCACCTTCATCATAGCATCATCAACTAAGCTCAAAAGACCACAAACACCAGAGCCCATCAAGACTTATCATTGCCAGTTCCACACTGCCTTACAACCTTAGACACTCTTTACCAGTCCTACTTTCTCTGTGATTGGAAACTAACCCTTGTTTCCCACTCTTGTGACCTTGTGACAAGTCGTTGTTGCTACAACATTCTCACGATGTAAATTGTCGTTGGATCCACTTCATATGTCTATAGATAGACCTTGGTGGCTAGTACTTAAGTCCCATGGAGTGGAAAGCCTTGTGCAACTCCTTCTCCAACAAATCTCTTTTCTTACAAAATAGTCCCTCATTGTAATGAATCCATCCTCCTATTATCCCCAATTAAAGTAGACCGAGAAGGCAATGGTTGTTGTTCAGATATAACCAAAGATCCCATTTCAAACAAATAACTTTTAGTAATATTAACTTCAGATCAAAATATTGTTTTAATAAATGAATGATAGACCTTCCCAAGTGAGTTACAAGCTCTTGAAATAAGGGGAAAACTATCATTTGATGAACTAAGAATACATCAATTATTTAAAACCTTACATATTTTCCTTGCTGAAAATTATATTCATTCTTGTAGGATGGTCCTATTTTGCATATCAACGGTTCTAACCTAAAACACAAAGAAACCAAAGCACGGGGTCTACATGATATTATATTGTGTACGTGGGTTCACCCAAAAGTGTGCATGTAAATATAAAAACATAATGCATCAATCAACTACTTTGCATATACATAAAATCTCCTTTCACATTATATTCAACCCATGATCTTGTTTAACTCACTTGTTATACTAAAACTAGATCCTTGATATAATATGTCTTAGTGTTTGTCCTTTGATCAGGATCTTCAATGTGTGTCCCCTCCTTGGACACATCCACCTCACTTCTTATGGTTTCGTGAACCTTTTCATATGAACTACATTCCTTTTTAGGAATTGGGGTTTTCCCAAAACTATCATTGTGAGTTATTAATTACTAAGTTGTACATTATCCATTAGTGATAATAAATACATATGATTTCATAAATCCAACATAAATTGATCAAAATTCAAGACACAAAGCATGTCTCTGGAAATCTTAGCAAAGTCGTGAATCTAAGAGATTGATGGAAGTGGTTATTTGTAATTGGCCATTGTACTTTATCATGAAGTTTATTAAGTCAAACAATTCCAGAAATAACAAGTTCCACTCAAAAAATTTCAAATAAAACATATTATGTTATTACATATTCTAAATAGTTAAAGTTGGACTAATAGATAACTCTTATGGTTATCTCATCTTCAAACCAAGTTTAATCTACTTTCTAACATAATCTTTGATTTAATAATTACTATTTGTATTTACATTAACAATAGTTATACTCTATTCAAGTGTCCAATATTCATCCAATAATTGTTTATATGATGACAATTAATATTTTGCAAAGAGATCACATTTTTACTTTAAACAAATATGCACCAGAAGTTTCTGTTAGATTTTTATTTGTGATAAAAATAGAATCAAATATTGTTTTCATTGTTATTGTATTACTTATACTTTTCTAAAGAAGACTGACTATTTACTTGGACTTTTTTCTCTAGGGCTGAATTTTGCAAGTTAAAGGTATTTAATGGATTTTGATTAGAGAGAGGTGAGAATTACTTATAAGTGGGAAAAGGTGAGCTTCTCAATCCCTTGTTCTTTGTTGATCACGATTAGGATCTTGTATCTATGATTTACCACCCACTAGTAGGTTTGGTACAAGCACTAGCAATCATCATGTGGTTCTTGGTCTTTTGTTAATGGGTGAGTGAGGTCCAACTATCTGTACTAGCCACACCAACAGAACAAGCTACATGCAAGATGTGTCAGTTTGTATTAGAGGAGATCATCGGAAAAGATGAGGCACATGTGTGAAAGGAAAAGACAAGGACTGGGAACTTGTCATAAATGCCTTTGGTTGGGGCTCTAGGGTTTTGGTAAAATCCAAAGGTTGGTTATATATGATGAGGAGGAGTTGGTGGTGTAGGGGATTTCTTGATAGTCAAGGCATGATCTACCTTCCTTCCTCTCATTTTGTAAAACAGTTTGGTGAGAGGAAATCATGGTAAAGATTTTTTTGGTTTGAGGAGAAGCAAGGAGAGAAAGAGATCTCTTGACCATATATTGAACGAAACTCATTACATTCAAATATTGTGTAAAACTGAGGTTTTCCTATTATTTATTCTTCATATTTTGTTTTCTTTTTCTAATTATTAGTTTCGTGAAATAAAAAAAATTTGACTTGAAAAAGTACCCTAGCTTATTATTTTATATTACTACTTTTTTATCTCATCAAATCCATTCAACATGCCCAGAGGCCATACCAATTATGTCTCTCTTGTTAATTTCATAGAATGACCCCAAAATTTTTTTACCAACTTGCACACTAGTATTCTGAATTAAGTCACTATATAAATTAATATATGCTTATAATCTAAAACTCATATTAACCATATATTGGTCTAAAAAAGAAGATTATTTATGTCATAACAAATACTCCTACTTAGGCATTTTTTAACTTATTTTCCAAAAAATGAATATTTATAACTCCTTCCTTTTTTTAATTTTATATATATATATATGTATATATATATATGTATATATATATATACATAGAGAGAGAGAGAGAGTCAGGCTAAAATACACTTGAGTGTACAGATTGCACGAATACACTCAAGTGTGTTTGCATATCAAGACTATTTGTTTTTCAAAATGTAAACCATTGATCTTCACAGTCATCTTATATCTAGGCTACATACAAATTTTGAGCCCATTTGGATGAGTGTATGTCACTCATCCAAGGGTAACAAAATCGACGTGTGAAACTAATTTGAAATGCATAATTTTTGTGGTCTTCATAACATGACCTACAAATGTCCAAATGGGCTCAAATTTTATATATGAGATATTAACATGATGTTTAAGAAGATCAACAGATTAGATTTTAAAACAAAATGTTGCATCATGGAAAACTACTTGAGTGTATTCTGCTCTGAATACACTCGAGTGTATTCTAGCCTGACTCTCTCTCTCCCTCTCTCTCTCTCTCTATATATATATATATGTATATATATATATATGTATGTATATATATATATATATATGTATATATGTATATATATATATATATGTGTGTGTGTGTGTGTGTGTGCGTGTGTGTATGTGTTTGTACCATATACCTATAGGGACTTACATACTTGCATTGATCATCTGTATTTTACGTACTTGTACTACTGCTTGTACTTGATGTACGTGCATGCATGAATCCCAATGCAAAAATAGTGACTAGGCTAGCTAACGCAATCTGTTTTAGTTTTCCCTTTTCCAAGATCCTTCATGTAGTTAATCATGAGCATCAATAAGGATTCATTTAGATAGCTTGAGATGATTAAGTATATACTTGGTTTCTCATCATGAGTCTTTCTAGATCTGTTCCTTGCTCGACGCTCACTCGAATATGGGTATCCATTGCCTATTTTTGATCTATCTAATCCACAACCATTACCAGGTTAATCTTAAAGAAACTTCCATATGTACATCTTTTTTCCCAATTCTCCAAAACTCTACAACGTACATTATTTACATTCAAGGTTGGTACCTTTCCTTTAGGGTACTTTTGAAAACATTGAGTAGCCTATCATGATGTATCCTTCCTTTGGGATTGAAGTGCATTTCCTAGATATATCACCTAGCTCAATCAAGGGATATATGCAAGGTCTAATGTTTTGGTACCCTTTGGTTCTTTTTATCACATACACCCCTAAATAGGGTTCTCATCCTTGACTTACCATGAGTTGTATTGTTGGACTCCTTGAAATTCATCTTCTTTTTTGAGCTCTCAACAAAATCTAGTTAGACAATCTTGTATTTCCTAATGTACACTAGTGCCAGTCCATCAAGCCTATCACCATATATAAAGGGATTCAGGTGACATTTTTGTATCTCTACAAATTTCTAGGGTTTACATGCACATATGTACTACCTTCTCTTTTTCATTTTATTTATCCAAGATTAGGATCTCTAACCAAGGTTCAAAATAACTTACATATTTTGTGTTCCTTCATTTTTTTCATTCCTCACTAATATTTTCCATATATGTATATTTTTCTTTTATCAATCATACTTACCCAAAAATCTTTTCTTTCTTGAATCCTATGTTTTTCTCATATACGTTACATGGGTACTTTTAAAATACCTAGTTTCCACTTGAGTTCCTATAAGTTTATGATTTTTCAACTTATAAGAGAACTGTAGATCGAACATTTCTATCACATATTTAGTTTTAGATTTTGAATTGGCATTTCATATGCCTTAGTTGGTGACAAATTGCCTTAACTCTAATTTGTAACATGAGAGTCTATCGTTTCTTAGTTTTTTAGGAAACCATGGTGTAGAAAAGAAGAATAAAAAGACCTGAAAACTTAGAGGTATGTTACTTATAGAAAGTCCTAATGCTCTACCCAGGAAGAATCACAATAATTGGGGAGTTCTCGTAAACCAACTAGTGGTGCGGAGGAAAGTACTGTTAGACCCCGAGCTGGGAATCTTTCTAGACTCCATCACCCTTCTATCAATACCCCATAAATTCCCTTGGGTTCTATGGAGTTTTTGAAACTAATAGTTATTCAAGTCATATATAATAATTCATGCTCTGACTGAGAAGGCAAGGATCATTTTTCAAATGTAAACACATAATTTGATTCAAACATATAACTTCCAATAATATTAAATTCAAACCAAAGTATTGTTTTGAAAAAAAGAGGATAGATCTCCTCAATGGAGTTACAAAGGTAATGTAATAAGGAAAAAACTAACATTTTATGAACTAATCATGAAGAAAATATCTAGAATCATAAATAGTTTACGTGCTTAGAATTAATTTGATTCTTGTAAAATGGTCCAGTTCTTCATTTCAACAGTTCTAAACTAAAATGTTGAGAAACCAAAACAAAAGGTCAGCATGATATTATATAATGTATGTGGGTGAAGATAAAGGGTTCATGTAAATCTAACAACATAATGTGCTAATCAAATAATTAGGTAATATATAATCTCCTTTTAAACTTTTAAACCCATAATCATGTTTAACTGACTTGGTGTATAACAATTAGTGTAGAAATTTCGAAGTGTGAGCCCGGTCATCAGACTCGTTAGTGTGTATCCCTTCTTGGGACTATTCCACCCACTTTATATGGTTTCTTAAACCTTCTCATATGAGTCTACATTCCTTTATCAAAATTGGGTTTCTCCCAAAACTACCATTGTAAGTTATTGATTATTGGTTTGTATAGTATACATGATTGATAATACATACATCTAATTTCATTATTTTTAAAATAAATTGATCAACATTCAAGGAACATCGTCTACATCTTGAAAATATGACAACTTGTGAATTTGAAAAGCTCAATATAAGTGGTTATTCATAATCAACCCCCATACCTTATCATGAAGTTGATCAAGTCAAACAATTTTAGAAACTCCAAGTTCTACACTTAAAAGATAAAATAACACCCATTGTGTTATTATGAATCCTAAACAATCAAAGATAGAGTATTAGGTAAATACTATGGTTATCATAGGTTCAAACCAATTTTGAGAAAAAATGTAGTTTCCAACATAATCTTTGATTTCACGATCAGGACTTGTATTTACATTAACAATAGTTATACAAATTCAAGTGTCCAATATTTTCCCAATTATGCTTCAAATGATGGGAATTAGTATTTGTCAAAAAGATAAGAAATATGACTTTAAACAAATATGCACACAATGTTTCCTTTAAATTCTAGTAGTGATAACAATAGAATTAGATCACTATTACATTTGTTTTCCATTACTTATACTTTTTTTTAAAGAGATTCACTATTTACTTATATTTTTTAATTATAGGTTGAATTTTGCAAATTGAAGGTATTTATTGGGTTTTGATTAGAGAGAGGTGAGAACAACCTAAAAGAGGGAAAAGTTGAGACACCCAATCCCTTAGTCTTCATTGACTAATATTAGGATTTACTGGATGAGATTTGTCTCGGCCACTGGAGGGGTTGGTGTAGACACTGACAACCAACTTTGTGTTATATGATTAATTTCACACTAAACATTGGATTGTTATTTTTTTTGGAAAGTCTTGTACTTGTTGAACGAGGTATGTGATATTTAAATGGTTACATTCTTTTAAAATTCTTATTTTCAAAGTTTTCTTACTTTTTTCTTATTTTGAAAAAGGAATTTTTTTTCAACAATTACACGAAACTTTTGCTATTGTCTAAGTGTAATATGATAAGTGGACATGAACTGCATCTCATGATGGTGTGTGAGGGAGAGAGTCACTCCCTAACTTAAAAAAGAGATCTGAGGAAAACATATAAGGGGTATTCACTATTTTCATGATGAAGAACCAGTGTGCAACTACAAAATCACTAGGAAAATAGAGTTGTGTCATTTTAAGAAAAATGTTGGTTCCATGTGAGATTCTGAAATTGTGGATTTAAAATTGCAGTTAAATGTTTGTAAATTATTAATTTTTTCTTGCCTATATATTTTATTTCTATGGGTGATGTTGTGGTTGCACTCACATGCACAATATAGAAAAATGATGGTTGTTGGTCTTTGACATTTTAAGTTGAAATTGAAATCTAGTATGAAGGAAAGTTCTTGTATTTAGAGTGTCTTGTTCTTCCCAATTTTGATAAAATAATAGGTTTTCTTCCATGCATTTTATTCTTACCATGCTCCCCTCTTTTGGTAGATGTACTTTCCCTAGTATTGTCAAACTCTATTTCTATATTGTAATATTCATTATTATGAGTTGATTTTGGGAATTTGGTCTAGGAAATATGAGATAACCAGCCTTTCCTCTATACTCCTCATTTATGGGGACCATGGGAGTGGGTTCATTACAATTGGTATGAGAGCCACGTCCACTTGAATAACTTATGATAATTAATAATTTTATAACTATGTATAACCATAAAAATTTATTAAGTTATTTACAAAAGGTGTCTATGCTTGGGTCACAACCCATGCACTGGATAAACATTCATGCATGCCACTAGTTGGTTTACAAGGGCTCTTGATTAATTGTGAACCCTACCTAGAAAAATACTAATAATGTTTTGAAATAAGAAACCTTTGAATTATTTTAATATAAACTGTCTCTTTATTAAATTTTATAATAGTAAACTCTCTCATCTAAAACTAAGAGTATGTCCCTCTTTTGACCAAAATTAGAGTTCCTAGAAGAACTAAAGTTAAGGTATCCTCCATCAACTAAATAACATGTAAATGAAAAATTAAAATCTAAATATAAAAAAAGTTTTATATAATGTATGTTCCTATTACAAGGAGAAACACTACAAACATTTAGGAACCCAGGGATAAGATGAGATAATCCATAATCCTAAGTAGATGGAGGAAAGATAAAATCTCATGATAAGAAAATTGTGATAACCTAGAACTTTACCCCTTTTATGTAACTTCCAATTTGGATCTCACCCTTGTTCTTACCTCCAATTTCATGGTTGAATGAGTTTTGTGCACAATTGGCCCATCTAGTATACATGTATCACTAAGAGAATGCTAAATTTTAATGAAAAATCAATTTACCGTCAAGTATCACATCATCCTCTTCTTCTTGAATTTTGATCATATCATTTAAATTTATAATCTTTTCTTGTATCCATCTTGTATAGGATAATCCCACATTTTAGATGCACCTAATTTTTCTCAATTCTACCCTAGGATGAAGTAGATGAGCTCCATTGAATTCTCCATGATTTTATCATTGTTTTAGCCCTAATTAATTGGTTTTAACCCTTGTTGGGCCCAATGTGAGCATGTGCACCCAAATTATCTTTTTTTTATTTGGAAATCCAAATTCCTTTGTTTAGACCAATCGCCGCCCTTGGATCCAAAGGACATGGAATGGGATCATGATATGATTGTTGTGAGTTTACCACCTTCCTTTGTACTGCTCAAGCAGCACTGACACTACCGAACCCACCTTTGCACCCAACCAATCAGCCCCTCCTCCTTATGATTTTGGTCAATTAACCCTTCCATTTTCTTCATCCATCCATCTATTTGCTTCCCCCCTCTTGATCTCTTTTTTCACAAACCCTGGCTTCCACCTCCTCCATCTTTCCTTGGGAAACAGTGCCACCCTCCTTCCATTGGGCATCCCTACCCTGGTCATAATCAACATGCATTTTATCTAGAGGCGACTATGATGGCTTCCTCAAGCCAGGATAGATGAGTTATGCTAATCTGCAAGGCCCGATCCCCGACCCCGCCTTTCTCCGGCCAAGCAGTGTCGTCACGCGAGTGTATCCCTATCATATCTATGAGTAGAATGAAGGAGATGATGATCACCCATTGAATCGTCCATCAATGACCAGGATGAAGATGGTGGGTCAAGGGCGGGCCATTGACCAAGACATTCATCGTGTGAGGAAACACTAGTTGCAAACTGGGGAATCAACATGAGTGGTTGGCAATGACATCACGAGATCGAGAACGGTGAACGGGTGATGAAAGGTAGTCGCAACCTATTGGCAGCTGTCGTGGGGTAGTGGGTAATGGCTGAGGGCCTCTAGGCCTAAAAAAGATCTCAGTGGTGTGACCCAATATCGGCCCAAGCATGTACTACCCTAAAAAATCCCTCTTTTTATTCCCTAAATCAAATGACCTTAACTTTGTAGTCTCATATCCAAATACCCTATTGTTATATATCATTTTGATCATAAAATCATCATACTTCTAATGAAACTAATATCTATTGCTAATTTTGCATGGTTTGTCTTTGTTTTGGTAAAATGATGCCTTTGTAATATTGTTACTATTAATTAACTTCAACCATGTATTTTATATGCCATTCATGCTCCCTAGATACTCTTATCTTCTAAATCAGTAATATTACTTGTCTTTTACTATGTTTGACATCTTGGGCCTTCTAGATATACCCTATCATTCATCTTGACCTATCATGACTAGCTATGCTCCAAAAATGGCTCTTTATGTGTAAATGAAGCATGTTGATCATATATGGAGTCTTGGACCTAATTGCTTGTTATTTAATGGTTTAACTTCAAACTTAGTAACCTAACGCGGCATTTGCACTCTTTTGAACCAAAAATTTTAGGCAGATAGGGTATAATTGCTTTATAAGGTCTCAAGTACTCACCTTTGTGTTTTAGTATGATCTAGTTGACCTAGTTTGTTCTACTTTATTGAAATGTGACTCTTATGCAAATGACTTGATCTAACTAGTTCACATCAGTAGTCCTATATGATAGTATCACAAGATACCAACTCTATGGATGTTCTTCAATGATCATAAGACTTGGATATATGATTTTAGTGCTTCAAATGGATCTTATGTGACTAATCATGATCTTTCATGTTGAAACATGATAATATCTAAATTGCATGTTTTCCCTGCTTCTAAATTAAACCTTATATACATCTTGTAGTACTGATAATGTGGATGATTTACCTAGGCCTAAGGTTTAGCTTTGATACTTATGCTACATTGAATCAATACAAGCATGTTTGACAAGATGAGTCTATACTTGAACTATATAATACCTAGGCTTGGAAAATCATCCACATGACATACCACATGTTTACCTTAGCAAAACCCTTCTGATACAAGACCTACTATTAGTTTTTTATACATCTTAGGTCCCCTTTGGATTGGACCTACATTAGAATCTACTCAAGAATCATAAATTGCTCATTATTCATAAGTTACGATTAATTTCTTAACCCTACTATGTTATTGGCTTGTTTGTATGTATGCTCATATGAATGATTGGCTAGATAATTACTTGTTTGAGCTACTTGTTCCCTATGATTAGTACGTTCATTTTTCTTGAAATATGGTGAACAAACCTCAAACATAATTGAACTTGTACATTATACACTCCTTGTATACCTGTCTGAAGTTTTGGGGCAAGGACACAAGGTTGGGTGTCTTACCTACGATATCAAGATAAGGAGGACCATGTCGATAAAGGGTTGACTAATGCTGATCACTCTTACGGACTCTTCCTTTGAGGAAGTTGGTTAATGGCCATAAGAACATTGTTAAGTATAATGGATATTTACTTAAAACACACTTTGTATAAAAATGTTGTTAAGTGTTTCTCACCTTGTTTCCACTTCTTACTTATTGTGATGTTTCTAGACAGACAACTTTGATATTACTCTTAACCTTTGGTTACATCTTCTCATAGCATACTTATTTCTTTAGCATTAATATGTTTTGTTTATGGGATTTGTAGTTTGCAAATGAAGATCCACTGCACTCAATACTCTAAGTATGAAATGAAACACTAATGGATACTCTTGATATAGAAATGGGTACATGTCTCTTATATCCATGTTTAGTATCTTGTTATCTCTTAATCTTGTTGTTATTGGTTTTACATATATATTGGTTGGGTGAGATATTTGTGCCATTTTATGGATGGACGCCCAAGTCCACTTGCCTTTGTCTATGTATCCATTAGGACTATGGACTTAGGGTAATAACTGGTTCCATGACAAATGGTATCAAAGACATACACATGCCTATATATGTGTTTGAGGTATAACATCTCTTAAGAACCGATGGAGGACTAAAATCCTTTCCTCATAGTTTAGAGAGTCTTATAGCATCTCATTTCTTCTTTAAGTACCACCTACTCCACCC
The DNA here is from genome assembly GCA_963693085.1 of Alisma plantago-aquatica. Taxonomy (NCBI): domain Eukaryota; kingdom Viridiplantae; phylum Streptophyta; class Magnoliopsida; order Alismatales; family Alismataceae; genus Alisma; species Alisma plantago-aquatica. The sequence continues at coordinate 527,424,666 of OY856411.1, forward strand.
AAGTAGATGATGATTAGTTAGTTTTCTTATCTCCTCATGTGATTATTCTCTCATGACTATTAATCACATAAATTGATAATTTTGGGTAGCATGTGCAAGGGGAAAATAAAATTCACTTGAATTCATGAAAGTTGATCACTATGATAATGCCATGATCTGATCTTAAATTGAAACCATGTTTGATGTAAGAGATTACTCTCGAAGATGATGTACTCATGTGTAAATTTTCTACAAACTCAATGATACCAAATAAGATATAAGTACTTTCTGTGTTTGAGGTAATTTTCTTGATAAGGTGGAATTCATGTTTTACACCTCCTATTTGATGAGGTCTCTATTGATTAAGAATATGTTGCCCTATTGTGGATCTAACATTAAAAACAGTTAAGCAAACTTTTCCCCTTTTGCTATGTGAAATGATCATGCCAAGAAATGACCATATCTTCCTAACCCTAAATCATTACGTGAGGACTCGTTACAAGAGGAAAATCCCCTATGACTATGATTTTACTTTGTAGATTCAATTTGAATAATATGATGGGCCTAGATCTCAATAATTCTAATTATGCTCAAACTCTTGAATTATCAATTTGACTTCTCGATTTCCAAAACTAACCTTACCATGGACATGAAAGGAAGGGAACACAATCATGAGCTTGATCTTATAAATCTTTAACTATGGTTGTTCTATTACAAACTTGATCCTGATATTATGGCGTTATGAAGTACAATTTGCTAATTTATACTCTCCCTATTTGTATATACTTGATGTCTCATGACTAACGTAGACTATTGTGCTAGATTGGGGTGGTGGTTGACTCATGACTACCCTAACCTAGGTCACATCCCTGTTATGATTGCCTCTAAATTTTCTTCTCTTTGATTTCTTAGAGTTTGGAAGGATAACCCCTTCCACCGAATTTTGATTTATTGACCTAAGTCACTGATAGGTGAAATCTATGGAAATATTGATATTGAATGTTGATCTTGCAATATGATGAAGTTGACTATATATAGCGATTAAGTTCCTAGAATGACCTAGGACTTGGTCATTCATCAACCTTGAACACCATGAAAATGAACTTGATATTGACGCCATGAAATGTTTAATAATGCTCAAAATGTCATTTTAATGTTGCTTGATTGATGTATATGGATGAATGATCACCCTAAGTTCTAAATAGGAACCTAAACCCTAGTTTAGAAATGTTTGGACCTATGACTTTGATGTCCAAATTGGACTCTCAATATTTATGTATGAAGTCTTGACTCATGATTATTGATTTTGGTATTGACTTAACTCCTATGATCACCCTATTTGCATCTTAAGATCACCCTCAATATATGACTAATGACTTTCATGTTCCCAAATCTCAAAATTTTGAAATTATGACTATGATGATTCAATAAATTTATGATGTGGAGGTGAGCTCCATGTGGACAAGGATGGAACCTTCCATTGATTTTGAGTACAAAATGACAATGTTGGAATATGATGATGGTCTCAAATTGTTGAAATACAAAATCACAATCATGGAAGTATAACCCCACTTGGGCCAGTGTAGAATCTAGAACACTAAATGATGGGGTGGAAAGTCATGTTGCACTCTTGACTCAATAGCTCTACGAAATTTGAACTAAAATGTGATCTCTCCAAATTGGGACTCATATGAAGATCTCTCAAATTTGATGATCTAGGTGACTATGTGTTGACTACAACTATCAATTACTCGATCTTGGAATAAGATTGATATTGTAAGTGGTGATGATACCTTGTGAAAATGTTGTGACGGTTTTGATGTTGAATATGAAATCTCAAATTTTGATTTTTGGATTGATCTAATTCTAGGGACGAAATTTCTTCTTAGGTGGGGAGGATGTGATAACCTGGAATTTCACCCCTTTTATGTAATTTCTAATTTGGACCTCGCCCTTTTTCTCACATTCAATTTCATGTTTGAATGAGTTTTGTGCACAATTGGTCCATATAGTGCACATGTATCACTAAGACAATGCTCAATTTGAACAAAAAATCAATTTACCTTTAGGTAACACATCATCATAATTTTTCTCTTGAATTTTGATCACATCCTTCAAACAATTTGTGCTCTTTTCTTGTATCCATCTTGTAGAGCCCACGTTTCTCAGGCACCAAATTTTTCTCAATTTTGGGCTATGATGAGGGAGGTGCGCCCCTTTGAATTCTCCTTAGTTTTATCTTTGTTTTAGCTCTAGTTAATCATTTTCTACCCTTGTTGGGCCGAATGTTAGCGTTTGTGGCCCACGAACCTTATCCCTTTACCTTCATCAATCTATATTCCTTTGTTCAGACCAATCGCCGCCCTTGGATCCAAAGGACACATATTGGGACCCTGATCTGAGGGCTATGAGTTTACCCCCTTCCTCCTTACTTCTTAGCCACCTAACCCACCTTTGCACCCAACAAAGCAGCCCCTCCACCTTGTGCCTTTGGCCAATTAGCCCTGCCATTCACTTTGTCCCGCCATACATGTGCTCCCCTCTCTTGAGCTATCCTTTTACAAACCCCGATGCTCAAATTTCGTCTGCCTCCTCCCTCTTTCCTTTAGAATAGTCACATCCCTCCATCTTTTGGTCATCTCTTCCCTAGTCACAATCAACATGTGTTTTGGCCAGAGGCGGCTACATTGGCTTCCCTAAGCCAGGTTGTTCGGGTTATGCTCATCCCTAAGACATGATTCCTAACCCAATCATTCTTCTACCAAGCAGCGCCAACACGCATATGTATATGTGTCCCTTCTATGAGTGGGATGAAGGAGATGATGATCACCTATTGGATCATCCATCAATGACGAGGATCAAGCTAGAGGGTGAACAGTGGACCATTAACCATGCCAGTTCATCACATGAGGGAAACGCTGGTTTGCATATCGAGGAATTAACACGAGCGGTCGATAGGGACATCGAGGGATTGGGAATGGTGAATAGGCTATGGCAGGCGGTCACAAGCCGTTGGCAGCCTCTACGGGGTAGTGGGCAATGACTGAGGGCTGACTGGCCCACAAAAGACCTCAGTGGTGCAGCCCTGTCTCGGACCAAGCATGTAAAACCCTGAAAAAACCCTCTTTTTATGGCCTAAATGTTCAAACCACCAGTCTATCATACAAATACCCTATTGTTATATTTCACTTTTAATAGAAAATTGTCACCCTTCTAATGACACTAATATATATTTCTAATGTTTCATGGTTTCTCTTTGTTAAGGTCAAAATGATGCCTTTGTAATCTTTTGACTAGTAATCAACTTCAACCATGTATTTTATTTTCCATTCATGATCCCTAGCTATCTAATCATCTAAATAAGTAATCTTAGTTGTCTTTTACTATGTTTAACATCTGGGACCTTCTAGATATACCCTATTGGTCATCTTGACCTATCATAACTAACTTTGCGCTAAAAATGGTTCTTTATGTGAAAATGATGCAAGTTGATCATATATGGAGTCTTGGACCTAATTGTTCATCATGTAATGGTTTATCTTCAAAATCAATAACATATCTTGGTATGTGTACTCTTTTGAACTAAGATTTTAGACACATATGATATTATTGACTTATAAGGTCTCAAGCACTCACCTCTGTGCTTTAACATGATCTAGTTGACTTAGTTTGTTCTACTTTGATGAAATGTGATTCTTATGAAATGATTTGATATAACTATTTCACATCAGATAGTCTTATCAAGATAGTAGCACAAGATACCAACTTTATCAATCATATGCTCTTTTATAATCGTAAGACTTGGATATATGATATTAGTGCTTCAAATGGATCTTATGTGACTAATCATGATATTGCTTGTTGAAACATGATAATATCTAAATCACATGTTTCTCCTACTTCTAAATCATACCTTATATACATATTGTAGTACTCATAATGTGGGTGGTTCACCTAGACCTAAAGTTTAGCTTTGATACTAATACTATATTGAATCAATGACTGCATGTTTGACAAGATGAGACCATACTTAAACTATATAATTTCTAGGTTTGTAAAATCATCCACATGACATGATACATGTTTATCTTATCAAAACCCTTTTGATATAAAACCCATTATTATTATTTTTTACATTTTAGGTCCCCTTTGGATTGGACCTACTCTAGAATCTACTCAAGAATTATAACTTGCTCATTACTCATAAGGCACACTTAATCTCTTGACCCTACTATGTTATTGGTTTGTTTGTATGTATGCTAATATGAATGATTGGTTAGATAATTACTTGTTTAATCTAGTTGTTCCCCATTATTAGTATGTTCATTTTTCCTTGTAATATGTTTAACAAATCCCCAACATAATTGAATTTTTCCATTATACACAACTTGTGTACCTACCTAATGTTTTGAGGCAAGGACACAAGGTTGGGTGTCTTACTTGAGATATCAAGATAAGGTGGACAATGTCGATAAAGGGTTGGCTAATTTTGAGAATCTTTAGAGACCCTTCCTTTAAGGAAGTTGGTCAATGTCCATAAGAATATTGTTAAGTATAATGAAAATCCACTTAAAGCATGCTTTGTATAAAACAATATGGTTAAGTGTTTCTTGCCTTGTTTCACTTCTTGCATATTATGATGTTTATAGCCAAGCAACTTTTATATTGCTTTTAACCTGTGGTCACATGTTTTTCATAGTGTACTTAGTGCTTTAAGATTAATACTTTTTGTTTATCGGATTTGTAGTTCTCAAATGAAGATCAACTACACTCAAGACTCTAAGATTTGAAATGAAATACCGATGGGTACTCTTGATATATAAATGGGTACATGTCACTTATCTCCATGTTTAGTATCTTATTATCTCTTAGTCTAGTTGTTACTGCTTTTCCATATATAATGTCTGTGTGAGATATTTGTGCCATTCTATAGATAGATATTTGTGCCATTTTACTGATGGATGCCCAAGTCCACTCGCCTTTAGCTATGTATCCATTAGGAGTGTGCACTTAGGGTAGGAAATGGTTCCGTGACAAATGGTATCAGAGCCATACACATAGGCCTATATATGTTTTCAAGTCTTAACATCTCTTAAGAACCCAGGGGGGACTAAAATCCTTTCCTCAAAGTTTAGATAGTCTTATAACATTCGATCTTTTCTTTAAGGACCACCTAAGCCACCCAAGCAGATGATTATTAGTTAGTCTTCTTATCTTCTCATGTGATTATTCTCTCATGATTATTAATCAAATGAATTATAAAATTTGGGTAGTTTATGCATGGGAAAATTAAAATTCACTTGAAATCATGAAAATTTATCAATATGATAATGCCATGATTTGATCTTAAATTAAAAACCCTATTTTTTGTAAGAAATTACTCTTGAAGGCGATACACTCATGTGTAAAGTTTATGCAAACTCAATGATACCTAATTAGATATAAGCGCTTTCTCTGATTTAGGTAAATTTGTTGATATGATGAAATAAGGTGGAACTCATGTTTTACACCTCATTTTTGATGAGGTCTCTATTGATTAAACATATGTTTCCCTATTGTTGATCAAACCTCAAAAATAGTTAAGAAAACTTTCCCCCCTATTTGATATGTCCAATGATCATGCCACAAAATGATCATGTCTTTGAAACACTAGATCATGATGTGAGGACTCGTGATAAGGGGAAAATCCCCTATTGGCTATGATTCCTCTTTGTAGATTCAATTTGAATAATATGATGGACCAAGATCTCAATATCGAATGATTATACTCAAACCCTTGAGTTCTCAATTTGAATTCTTGATTTCCAAAACTACCCTTACCATGGACATGAAAGGAAGGACTATTTATTTATTGTGAAACCTACCAAGAAAAATACTAATGATGGATTGAAGTATGATACCTTTGAAGTATTCTAGTATAAACTATGTGTCTTTATGATATTTTGTAACAGTAAATTCTCTCATCTAAAACTAAGAGTTCATCCCTCTTCTGACCTAAATTAGAGTTCCTAGAAGAACTAAATTTAAGGCATCCTCCATCAACAAACTCAGATATAAATGAGAAATTAAAATCTAAATATAAAACATGTTTTATATAATGTACATTCTTACTACAAGGAGAAACACTACAAACTTTTAGGAACCTAGGGATAAGATGAGATAACTCATAATCTACAGTAGATGGAGGAAAGATAAAATCTTATGACAAGAATATATAACCATAAACTTGATAAATATCGATGAACATGTTCATACAATATTAATGAAGGGTTGGTTATCGAACATTTACAAATCTTATCACTTAGTGAAATTTGAAGAAAATGAAAACAATGTATATTAGTTGATACAAAAACCTTCATATATTGGAAAATAAAAAGAATAAATGAACCTTGTATGAAAGTATGTTGAGAAGAGAATCCTTATCAAGCCTACCTTGGGTGGAAGCAAGGCATAACCATGCACACATATATGACCTTCTCACATGGTAAAGAAACAAGAGGTCTAGGTATATAAGTGGTCACTTCTCGGCCCCATCAACATGGATAAATATATGAGAGTCTAGGTATATATGTTTTGAATTTATAAGAAGTTATTATACCACAAAAGAAGAAATTAGAATTACTTAGACCATTTTTTTATCGAACTTAAGGTAAGATCCAATTTATGACTACTAGTCGTCACAAATGTGTTAAGGTTGACAATCTGTACTTGATAGTAATATATTTTAATGTTACAAAAAGTAAATTTAGTGGGTTAATTTGGATAATTGGAGGGCTTAGTAATGAAGGGTAAGTCCAAAGGGTCCACAAAGATTTTCCATTAAACAAAGGGTAAGGGAACCCTCTTGAGAAAAGTAAGGATGAAAGGAATAATGAAAGGAAGGATAGAAAATATTAATGTTCGAGGTCTATGAATACCACCCCATTAGATCATGACAATATGAAAAACTAGTATGCTTTCAATTCTGAGGAGAATATATCATGGAAAATTCCTTATGGTTTCAAGAGAGATATGAGTGAAGGTCATTCTCTGGAAATAAATTTACATCTCTTATAGTAGCATGACTCACTAACCTGTAGGATGAGTTTATGGGAGTTTTTGGAATGAACTTATGATATTTGGTAGTGAGGATATAACATGTGTTTCATAAAGGTTATACCTATATGGTGTATTCCAAGAGTCATAATGAATGTCAAGCTATAGAATGTCATTGTAGGATCAATTGTGATAATCTAAGATTTTTTTACCCAATCCTATATGGATGAACCTAGGATAGCATGTCATGATGCTCTTTGATGAGTGTTTTACTTTAGTCGAATATTTTGAAGATCCATATGAGTTGGGGACAACCTAACTTAGTGGCCATTAATACACAATTCTTCATGCATGCAGGTATGAAAAACACAAGTGATTTGTTATGTAAGGAACTGTGTAATACTCAAACTCACTTTGAAAGAGTGGTTTTTAGATATGTTGTGGGCCATCTCATGTTGAGGGGAAAGACTTATAGAGAAAGAATATTATGAAGACTATGGTTCCATAATGCATCGATAAGAGCCAAACTCATCATATTTATGAGAAATTGGAGAGTATCGTAGAATAAATTAAACTAGTCCTGTAAGATTTGTTGATCCAACCTATTTTGGTTGTAATATTTGAGGTAACAATAGATGTCCATGAGGGACATAGACCTAAAATGACGAGTTGTGCTATGATCTAACAATATGGTGGTAGTATATGAGGCATGCAATACCATAAAACTACATAGTCAAAACATGTATACAAAATGATTTGCTTGGTTGTTTTGAAAAATTATTTACCATGTATATGTATGAGAAACTTTATGAGATAAAATTCTGAGAGTAATTTGCATTGTAAATTGTAATATAAATAAAGAAATTTTGCAACTTTACACGTAAGTTGTAGAACTCTGTGTTACGTAGGATGAGTTCATGGGACATAGAAATCATGAAAAGGTGATTGACCCCAAATTAAAGAATAAATCATAAATTATCTAAGATAAAACATGATGTTTATAAATCATTATAACAATATAGTTCATGAATGATGTTTATAAGGAATTATAACAATATAGTTCATGAATGATGTTAGGAAATATTGAAATTAAAAATGTACATGTTCCCACGATTATTATAGAAACATAGTTAATTAAAAGTGACTATATATTTAAAACAATATACATCATGATAACAAAATACATCTCTAATTAAGGTCACTTACATACAATTCAAGGGCCATGAGAAAATCACTTCCTTTGGGTTATTAACATTTAAGGACTCCTGGAAGTTGTAAAATGTTCATGTATGATGAGTCACTCATCAAGCATGACTTAGAATATCTTACAATATGTATTGTGGATTTACTATGTCTACACAAAAATGAGATGACACTATATTGGACTGAAATAAATTATTTATTTCATCTCATTGCTAGTGTCAGAAATTTGTAAGCCATCCTTAACAAACAAAAGTTTTTTATGAGATGAATATCTTTAGATTCAAGTAATAATATCATAAAGATATTTTGAAATACCTACCCAACATCTTATGGATATGGATACATAGTAGTTCACATGGATGAGAGAAGCCAAAGTGAAAATATCATCATGAAGTGGAAATGATACAATCAAAAGGATGTGGGAACATACATAGAAAACTCTTGGCTCCAATCATAGTTTATTACATATCAAGACCTAAATAATGGTCAATGATACTATTAAAAAAAACTTTCTTAATTGTGGTGTTATCTCCAATAGTACATATGAATTCCCTTATAAGGTTGGTGACATTGTATGCCTGATACCATCTTGTGGAAAAGTGTTGTGTTATGATGTTTCTTTTTCCCTTTAATACATGGGTACTTGAACATATATCGATGTTTATGATCTGAAACGATATGTGATGTGATGTGAGGGACATCTTAAATATCATGCTTCCTAGGAATAAGGAGAACTAAGTTTGGGACATATAGATTTCTCTCTAGTTAAATTCTAGAAAAGGAGGATCCAAAGACTAATATGTCTCAAGCCTATGTATTTGGTCTGATAAAAGCATTCCTCCAATACACATGGTTCTAGTATATGCCACTCTTTGGTAGGTGATGAAATCTTGTGAAGTGGTAAGGTCCTTATGAAGACATGAATCATAGATTCTTTGAGAAAGGTTGAATATAAAAATAGAGGTTGTATATGGAATATTTGTATGACCTTTGTAGTGGGTTACAACATAGGCCAAAGACACGATAAAGTAGCAAAGGAGAAACTAATAAATGGAAAAACCTCTTATGTAATACATATTTTTAAATCATCTTTTCCTAAAATTAGCTTGTAATAAAAAAATATCTTATAAAATAGAGAAAGGAATTTTAGAAATTGATTAAAGTACACCTCATCTTAAGTTCTTGGGGCATATGGGGCTCTTCCCTAAATCTCTTGTGGTAGATAATATATTTTGGGGTAATTGGAATGGACTAGTTAGAACCCTACAAAAATGCACTCTCCTCATTTTGAAGGGTGTTTTCTATTGAAGAACTTACTTGAGATAGCAAATTGATGTATAACAAGTCACTCAATGGCATTGACTTAATCCATCTTTATAATCACAACATGATTGGAATCATGTAGGACTTAGCAATTGCAATGAAAATATAACTCTTTATCCACCATCTATTTTGATGAAAAAAATTATATAAGTAGGAAAGGGTATGAGAAACTCAAACTTTTGTATATTTAAATACAAATATCAGAAATTTAAAGATTTATTTTGGGAGTTAATAATGTGATTATTTGATGAATGAAAATAAAGGAATGAACTTAGAAACTTACTTAGAGATTGTAATCATATTGAGTTTCCTAATTTGAAGTAATGAAAGCATCTTGATGCACAAAGTAATGTATGTCATATTAAACTTGGTATTCAATATATCATTATATGAAACAACATATATTGTGAAATACACCTCTAATATGAAAGTTAGAAGAATATGACGCTCTATGATATTTTCTAAGACCTATTCATGAAGTAAGTTCTCTAAAACCCAAGAAAACCTATTTTTCATATTTTGGGTTTTACATATAGGTCTTGAGATGTTTTTGTTGAAATAATTCATTCCTAACTTCTTAATGGCCACATATAATTAAATTTTACTTATTAAGATAGTTAGAGTCATGTAAGGATTTTTTGGTGGCTGACAGGTCTGGCCTCCTTGCTACTATTAATTATCTATCCACCTATCACTTCCCACAATTTGTTTCTTAATGGCAAACATCATTTGCTTGAATATCCAAGGAGCATGTGATAACATCCTATTTTGTGGAAATTTGGGTACCTATTTTATCCTTATATTATCATCTCTACTATGTTTTATCTAGATTGTTTTCATCATTTTGACGAGTTCTGATGTAGCTACCTAAATTCACACTTCTTTCTATTTTGCATAGATATGCCTCTCGATGGTATTTAGAACCAAAAGTCAAGTAGTCACCGAGGTTTGACACTTTGGCGACCAATGAAGATTACACCAAGTCAATGGTCATTAATCACTCTTGGAGAGCATTGGACTCCCACTCTTAGTGATTGATGGATTATATGCCATCTCTACGATCACTATGAATTCGTTGTCCATGTGACTGAAGGACAAGTCAGTCTAGCGATCAATGAAGATCACCTCTTCAATGGTCACCCTCGTCGACCATTTTTAGCAAGAATAAGAGTTGAGCATTCTCTATAGTCATCAAATTTTGGCGATCGTCAAAGCTCACAAATATTTGACTGGTGATGGTTCTCCATCTCAATAGCTGATGAGATTTAAGTCAGTTACCAACACCTATAAATAGAGACCCACTTTGTGCATGAAGGAAGTCACAACATTGAGGAGATGACAAAGTGTTGTTGCATTCTAGAGCCATCCTTCAATGATTCCATCAATCTTTGATCTCTGAATATGAGAGTCTAGAGGAGAGAGAAGATCCATACCATCACCATCATGATCGACCTATTCTTTGAATGAAGTACTAGATGCTTCTCTACACCCGCTCCAGATCCATATCTGAAGGAGACGAGCACCAGTCTTGGTCATTTGTATCATAGTTGGTGTATACCCCTTCTTATCCTCTAGATATGTTCATCTACTTCACCTATTTAATTCCATTTTGTTGTTCTCTCTCATGTCTCACTATACTTGTAAATTCATAATTCTACTCACTACCAGGGCGGCTAAATATCTTGCTTGGGTTGGGAGTAGCTACTAAGTCACTCCCAACATGTAAATACTTATATCTATTGAATATATACTCTTATCAAGGATTATATCCATACTCTTGTTCTCAATGCTTCACTTGTATGACTGCTACCATATTGTGATGTTTTGATTGTTAGTGCCTCGATAGTGTAGTACTAGCTTTGTCTAAGTGATATGGAGTTGCATGAATGAATGAAAATGTAGGAATGCTTAAGCTAATGATCATATGGATATATTTTTGACTATTTTTTGCCATATTGAGAGAGAGAAAACCTTATAATCTAGATCTATCCTAAGTTTGAGAGAGGAAGGAATAAACATATATGATGATTTCTTATAGTCTGGCTAAGGGTATACAATGGGTGTGAGTATAACATGTTGGTGAGAGATCTTAGTTGGTGAAACCCAGTCCAAGTTCCCTTCCCTACTTGTTTTATTACTCTTAATTTCTACTTATCCTTTTGTTTTATTTCTCCTTTTACTTTACTTCATTTGTTTTATTTGTTAGTTGGAGTATCATCATTTAGTAAGGAACACCAACTCAATATCACTCTTTGGTTGGTGTAACAGAGCCAAGGATCTACGTTCTTATCACTTTACACCCTTCTCCCTATGGATCAAACCCAATTTACTACATCAGTCTCAATATAATAGTTGTGGGGGCATAAGTGTCAAATTATAGATTTAAGAGTTTGGCAACTCTAGGTCCGTTTATTTTTGGATGTATGATTTAGGCTGGTCAACTTATTGGCATCGTTGTCAGGGACAAGGCAATTGGTACTGTTAAGAACCCAATTGTACTCAACATACACTAATGCCTCAAGTATAGAAATAGACTTGATTGCACAATCTTTAACCCACTATCGCTAACTATCTCAAATACTTCATTTAACTCGTTCAATTTCTAACTTGGTCGTGCAAACTATTTTAGGTTTTCTAAAGAGAAGCAAATAACGAGTTCGACAACCCTTTTCTGAGAAACAAGCAACATGCTGCCTCATAGGGGAGGATACTAGGGCGGAGGTTGAAACCCCATTGTTGAGCTTGTTGGCTAAATGGACATCTGTAAATCCCTTTGTTTTGATAATGACAAACATTTCATTCTTGTTGATCTAACGTGCTACTTGAGTGTTGCAGGAATAAGGTGAATGACAAAGCACTAGGGAATCTATATGCTTGAATGATTGTAAATGTCATGAAATATAATCAATTGTAAACTTGTACAAATATATAATGTACAAGTACTTAGACTTCATGTAAATCAAGCGTTAGATCTTCCCTAGCTAAACACCACATTTAGATAGGTCATTCCCTTTTTAATAGTGTCACATATGCACACTCATACACACACTTAATGTCTTTATTTGAAACATTGAAACAGGGTCTATCTCGGTCGACAAAATCCTCGACCGAGACACTCTCGGTCGACAAACTTCTCGACCGAGAAAGACCCAAGTAGCCATTAGACACAGATGACAAGGTAGTTGGCAGTTGGAGATAAACGTTGCAAACACTTGATCCAGAGAGCCTGTCGGTCGATAAAACTTCGACCGAGTAGGTGTCTCGGTCGACCATTTCTCGACCGAGATGGACTCTGACAGCAACTGCAGAATTAATTAACTAGTCATTGTTAAAGCAACTAACTTATACCTAACGGCTAGTTAAGCACTTAGAAACCCCTAGAAAGTATCTAGAACGTCCTTAAGCACTTGTAGGACATTCCTATAAATAGGACATTCCTTAGGACACCTAAACTCACTTGTTTTTACACTTGAGCAATCTTTGAGCATACACTTACATTGAGCAACCTGTTTGTGAGCAATTGAGCATATTGACAACTGGCTACTTTTTCTTTCAGCTCAAATTTCGTGTCCTATAGGCTAGCATCTCCTATCCACAACAATCACAATTCCATACACATTGGTTAGGAGATCTACACGCTTGATCTAGGCAAATCAAGCCTTGTGCTTCAAAGGATAAGTTGTAATTTCCTTTTTCCTTTCTTGTTCACTATTATTGTTTGTACTCTCCTTACTACTCCTAGGTTGGAGGTTGCGGATTGGAGAGGTTGGAGATCTTCTTGGTGAAGAAGGGGACCTTGAGCTACTTCAAGAAGGCTGGTGCAACGGGAGGTTACTTCTAAAGAGGAAGGCTACTTCAAGGGGGAGCTTGGAGTTACTTCAAGAAGGTTACCTCAGGTTGGTGCATCTACTTCAAGTGAAGGTTGTTCAAGGGGTGTAAGAAAGTATTGTATTTTGTGTAATTCCTTGTGAAGGTAATAAAATTGATACTTTCAAAATCCCGATTGGGTAAGCAACCGGGTAGTGGACTGACAACCTTAGTATTTGCTAAGGTTGGAACCACTCTAAACCCCTTGTCTCCTTCTTGATTTCTCATTTGTGGTTGTTTGAGTTAAATTATTGTTAAATTAGTTTAAAACCATATTCACCCCCCTCTAGTGGTTTTTCAATTGGTATCAGAGCATGCTTCAAGGAACCTTAACAAGGTCTTGATGAATGGGTGACGGGGTGCTTAACAACCTTAACCTTGAAGGGACACTTGTTGCTAGACCTCTAGTGTTTGATTGAACAAACTACACATATTGGAAGAGAAGGATGCAGTTCTACTTCCAAGGCATCAATTGGGACTTATGGAGGATAGTGTCAACCCCATACGAGCTTCCTCAAACACTATATGCAGAGTGGGATGCAAATACGGTAAAGTTGGCTCAAATGAATGCCAAAGCTGTAAGCATTTTATATTGTTCAATTTCAGTAGGAGAATTTAATAGAATATCAAACTGTGACACAGCCTATGACATTTGGCATAGATTGTCCATAACTTATGAAGGTACGGTTCAAGTCAAGAATTCTAAGATTAGTATGCTTAAACAAAAGTTTGAACACTTCCGTATGGATCCAAATGAATCTATTAGTGAAATGTTTGCAAAATTCTCTTCTATTGTTAATGGTTTAAATGCCCTAGGAAAACCTGTTCTTGAAGAAGATCAAGTATCAAAAATCCTTTGATCACTTCCTCCTAAATACAAGCCTAAGGTGACAGCCATTGAAGAAGCTAATGACCTCACTCGACTGAGAATGGAGCAACTCATTGGCAATCTAGAAGCTCATGAAGCAACCCTAGAAGAGGAAGAAAGAAGAGAACGTGAACTTCAACAAGGAAAGAAGAAGGATGTGGCTCTAAAAGCTTCAAAGATCATCACACCAGAAAGTGAGGAGTCAAGTGAAGAAGAAGGGGAAGAAGCCTTGATCGTCAATGGTAAGAAATATAAAAGATTTAAGTCTAACAAAATTTCTCGTTCTTCTTCCCCTCCTAGGTGCTTTGAGTGTGGAAAGAAAGGACGTCTCAAAAATGAATGTCCTAAAGCAAAGAAAGGAAAGAAAAGCTCACACAAGAAGAAGGGATAAAAAGCCTATAAAGCTGCATGGGATGAGTCAAGTGAAAGTGAAAGAGGAGAAGAAAAGGTGGAATGTCTAATGGCAAGAGAAGATGATGAAGACTCTCAAGAGGTAAGCCTTCTTGATCTTCCTAAAGAAGAGTTAATTACTAGTCTACAAGAAACTCATGATAAGTATGTTGATGTCAATAAGAAACTAAAGAAGGTTATCAAAACAAATGATGAGCTATATGCTAAATTAAATGATCTCTCTTCTGAAAAGAACAACATTGATCTTGAGAATCTGTCTTTAAAAACATCTTTAAATGACTGCACTAGAAAGCTACTCACTCTAGAAACAAATGTTGATCTTCTCTCTCAAGAAAAGACTGAATTGTTAGCTAAACTAAATGATTTTCATACTCAACCAATTATGTGTAACCATCTAGACTATGACAATGTTGTAAAAGAAAGAGACTCCCTATTATCTGATTTAGATCAAGCAAGAAAAGATTTACACAAGAAGATGGATGACATTGGTAAGCTACAAAGAAACCTACATGATTTAAGAAGCAAAGATATCCTTGATAACATTCTGAAAATCTCCTCTAGTTTCAATGGAAGAAAAGGTTTGGGATATGCTCCAAAGAAAAATCAACCCAGAAGAATTACAGCATCTAAGACTCAGATTATGTTTGTACCTAAGAATACAATTCCTAGAAAAAGAAATGAAGTTGATTCTATTACTTGTCATTTTTGTCTACGTCTTGGACATTATTCATTTTCATGTCCTTATAAGACCAAGGATTCAGACTTAGTTTGGGTCCCAAAACCCCAAACTTAGTAGAGTCAAATAAAATACAGTTGAGATATGATCCAATGCTTATTTTTGCAAATTATATTGTCTTATCTCAACTTAATAAAAGGTTTCATGCATTATGGTAATTTTCTGAAATATTGTACTGAAACAGAAACTTGGTCGGTCGAAGTATTGTCGACCGAACATAAATCGGTCAAACTTTTGTCGACCGACCAGATGCCTGTAACAAATTAAATCTACAAAACAGCAACTTTCTCGATTGACGATTAGCCGACCGAGAGAGATGTCGGTCAAACAATTCTCGACCGACTGAAGTTCTGAGTCAGATTTTTTATTCAGTCTGTAATTAAATGCTTCTAACCATACCAGACCATCACATGGGTACCAAAACCTACATTTTAATGCAGGATTGGGTGGTTGACAGTGGATGTTCCAAACATATGACCGGGAACAAGGATGCATTTCAAACTTTTGAAGAAAAGAAAAGTGGAACAGTCACCTTTGGAGACAATGGTAAAGGTAAAATCGTTGGAATAGGTAATATTGGTACAAACCTCGAAATAAAAAATGTTCTACTCGTTGATGGTTTGCACCATAATTTGATAAGTGTTAGTCAATTATGTGACAGTGGATATGATGTTCTATTTAACAAAAACTGCTGCAAATTATTAATAGAAAACACTACAAATGTTGTCTATGAAGGAAAAAGAGTTGGAAATCTTTATATTCTTAGACCTAACTCTATGAAATCTGTAGTAGGAAAATGCTTGCTTGCAAATGAAAATACTTTACAACTATGGCATAAAAAGCTAGGACATGCTATATCACATGTTATCAAAAAACTAGTAAAATATGATCTTGTTCGTGGTTTGCCTACTTTATCCTTTGATCAAGTTGAAAACTGTGAACCATGTACTTTGGGAAAGCAAACAAAAACATCTTTTAAACCTAAACATGTACTTAGCACCAGTAGATCTTTAGAATTAATTCATATGGATTTATTTGGACCCATGAGGACACAATCTATTGGTGGCAAAAGATATTGTTTTGTTATTGTTGATGATTATAGTAGATATACATGGGTACAATTTCTTGCAACCAAAGATGATACTATTCATGTTTTTATACAATTTTGTTCTAAGATTGAAAATCTATTACAAAGCAAAATATGTACCATTAGAAGTGATCATGGTGGAGAATTTGAAAATCATGTATTTGAAGAATTTTGCACATCTCATGGGTACACTCACAATTTTTCTACTCCACGCACTCCACAACAAAATGGCATAGTTGAAAGGAAAAATCGATCATTACAAGAAATGGCTAGAACTATGATGCTCGAACATAACACATCCAAAACCTTTTGGGCTGAAGCTGTAAACACCGCATGCTATGTGTTAAATAGAGTAACTGTTCACTCCCATTTGAAGAAAACTCCATATGAAATAATACATTCTAAGAAACCTAGAGTTGACTATTTTCACACCTTTGGATCCACATGCTATATTTTAAATACCAAAGACGATAGAGATAAGTTTGATTCGAAATCGCATAAAGCATTCTTTTTGGGATATTCTACCTCTAGCAAAGCATTTAGAGTCTACAACACTATCTCTAGAAAAGTTGAGGAATCTATTCATGTCTCTTTTCATGAAGAGTCCAAATCAGAAAATTTTGAAATAATTGATCTCACTAATCAATTCGAAAACTTAAACATACCAAATGATAGTGAGAAAGATACTACCAACAATAACCAAGCTGAAACACAACCTATACCTAGACTTATTAAGGATCATCCTCAAGAATTAATCATTGGAAATCCAAATGATAAAGTAAAAACTTGGTCTTCCTTTAAGGATGTTGCAAACATGGCTTTTGTTTCTATTATTGAACCTAAGAAGATATGTGAAGCTCTTAAAGATGACTATTGGATAATAGCAATGCAAGAAGAATTAAACCAATTTACTAAAAATGATGTATGGGATTTAGTTCCTAAACCACAAGATAAAACCATCATTGAAACTAAATGGGTTTTTAGGAATAAGCTAAATGAGGCAGGAGAAGTAATAAGGAATAAAGCTCGGTTAGTAGCACAAGGATATAATCAACAAGAAGGAATAGATTTTGATGAAACGTATGCACCAGTAGCTAGACTTGAAGCTATTAGAATGTTACTAGCTATTGTTGCACATAAAAACATCAAAATTTACCAAATGGATGTAAAAAGTGCATTTCTAAACGGAATCATTCAAGAAGAAGTATATGTTTCCCAACCACCTAGTTTTGAAATACCAAAAAAAGGTGACTATGTTTATAAACTTAAGAAAGCACTTTATGGTTTAAAACAAGCTCCTAGGAACTGGTATGAAAGGCTCAAGACATATCTTTTTGATAATGGCTTTTCTATTGGAAATTCAGATTCTACATTATTTTTCAAAACATATACATCTGATTTTCTAGTTGTTCAAATATATGTTGATGACATTATTTTTGGAGCTTCTAATGAATCGTTGTGTACACAATTCAGTGACATTATGCAAAAAGAATTTGAAATGAGCCTCATGGGTGAACTAACTTTCTTTCTTGGTTTCCAAATTAAACAAACCCCTGTCGGAATCTTTATAAGCCAAGAAAAGTATACTAAAGAACTCTTAACACATTTTGGGATGGATCAGTGCAAACATGTTTTTGTTGAAATAATTCATTCCTAACTTCTTAATGGCCACATATAATTAAATTTTACTTATTAAGATAGTTAGAGTCATGTAAGGATTTTTTGGTGGCTGACAGGTCTGGCCTCCTTGCTACTATTAATTATCTATCCACCTATCACTTCCCACAATTTGTTTTTTAATGGCAAACATCATTTGCTTGAATATCCAAGGAGCATGTGATAACATCCTATTTTGTGGAAATTTGGGTACCTATTTTATCCTTATATTATCATCTCTACTATGTTTTATCTAGATTGTTTTCATCATTTTGACGAGTTCTGATGTAGCTACCTAAATTCACGCTTCTTTCTATTTTGCATAGATACGCATGTCGATGGTATTTAGAACCAAAAGTCAAGTAGTCACCGAGGTTTGACATTTTGGCGACCAATGAAGATTACACCAAGTCAATGGTCATTAATCACTCTTGGAGAGCATTGGACTCCCACTCTTAGTGATTGATGGATTATATGCCATCTCTACAATCACTATGAATTCGTTGTCCATGTGACCGAAGGACAAGTCAGTCTAGCGATCAATGAAGATCACCTCTTCAATGGTCACCCTCATCGACCATTTTTAGCAAGAACAAGAGTTGAGCATTCTCTATAGTCATCAAATTTTGGCGATCGTCAAAGCTCACAAATATTTGACTGGTGATGGTTCTCCATCTCAATAGCTGATGAGATTTAAGTCAGTTACCAGCACCTATAAATAGAGACCCACTTTGTGCATGAAGGAAGTCACAACATTGAGGAAATGACAAAGTGTTGTTGCATTCTAGAGCCATCCTTCAATGATTCCATCAATCTTTGATCTCTGAATATGAGAGTCTAGAGGAGAGAGAAGATCCATACCATCACCATCATGATCGACCTATTCTTTGAATGAAGTACTAGATGCTTCTCTACACCCACTCCAGATCCATATCTGAAGGAGACGAGCACCAGTCTTGGTCATTTGTATCATAGTTGGTGTATACCCCTTCTTCTCCTCTAGATATGTTCATCTAGTTCACCTATATAATTCCATTTTGTTGTTCTCTCTCATGTCTCACTATACTTGTAAATTCAATATTCTACTCACTACCAGGGTGGCTAAATATCTTGCTTGGGTTGGGAGTAGCTACTAAGTCACTCCCAACATGTAAATACTTATATCTATTGAATATATACTCTTATCAAGGATTATATCCATACTCTTGTTCTCAATGCTTCACTTGTATGACTGCTACCATATTGTGATGTTTTGATTGTTAGTGCCTCGATAGTGTAGTACTAGCTTTGTCTAAGTGATATGGAGTTGCATGAATGAATGAAAATGTAGGAATGCTTAAGCTAATGATCATATGGATATATTTTTGACTATTTTTTGCCATCTTGAGAGAGAGAAAACCTTATAATCTAGATCTATCCTAAGTTTGAGATAGGAAGGAATAAACATATATGATGATTGCTTATAGTCTGGCTAAGGGTATACAATGGGTGTGAGTATTACATGTTGGTGAGAGATCTTAGTTGGTGAAACCCAGTCCAAGTTCCCTTCCCTACTTGTTTTATTACTCTTAATTTCTACTTATCCTTTTGTTTTATTTCTCCTTTTACTTTACTTCATTTGTTTTATTTGTTAGTTGGAGTATCATCATTTCGTAAGGAACACCAACTCAGTATCACTTTTTGGTTGGTGTAACAGAGCCAAGGATCTACGTTCTTATCACTTTCCACCCTTCTCCCTATGGATCAAACCCAATTTACTACATCAGTCTCAGTATAATAGTTGTGGGGGCATAAGTGTCAAATTATAGATTTAAGAGTTTGGCAACTCTAGGTTCATTTATTTTTTGATGTATGATTTAGGCTGGTCAACTTATTGGCATCGTTGTCAGGGACAAGGCAATTGGTACTGTTAAGAACCCAATTGTACTCAACATACACTAATGCCTCAAGTATAGCAATAGACTTGATTGCACAATCTTTAACACACTATCGCTAACTATCTCAAATACTTCATTTAACTCGTTCAATTTCTAACTTGGTCGTGCAAACTATTTTAGGTTGTCTAAAGAGAAGCAAATAACGAGTTCGACAACCCTTTTTTGAGAAACAAGCAACATGCTGCCTCATAGGGGAGGACACTAGGGCGGAGGTTGAAACCCCATTGTTGAGCTTGTTGGCTAAATGGACATCTGTAAATCCCTTTGTTTTGATAATGACAAACATTTCATTCTTGTTGATCTAACGTGCTACTTGAGTGTTGCAGGAATAAGGTGAATGACAAAGCACTAGGGAATCTATATGCTTGAATGATTGTAAATGTCATGAAATGTAATCAATTGTCAACTTGTACAAATATATAATGTACAAGTACTTAGACTTCATGTAAATCAAGTGTTAGATCTTCCCTAGCTAAACACCACATTTAGATAGGTCATTCCCTTTTTAATAGTGTCACATATGCACACTCATACACACACTTAATGTCTTTATTTGAAACATTGAAACAGGGTCTATCTCGGTCGACAAAATCCTCGACCGAGACACTCTCGGTCGACAAACTTCTCGACCGAGAAAGACCCAAGTAGCCGTTAGACACAGCTGACAAGGTAGTTGGCAGTTGGAGATAAACATTGCAAACACTTGATCCAGAGAGCCTGTCGGTCGACAAAACTTCGACTGAGTAGGTGTCTCGGTCGACCATTTCTCGACCGAGATGGACTCTGACAGCAACTGCAGAATTAATTAACTAGCCGTTGTTAAAGCAACTAACTTATACCTAACGTCTAGTTAAGCACTTAGAAACCCCTATAAAGTATCTAGAACGTCCTTAAGCACTTGTAGGACATTCCTATAAATAGGACATGCCTTAGGACACCTAAACTCAATTGTTTTTACGCTTGAGCAATCTTTGAGCATACACTTACATTGAGCAACTTGTTTGTGAGCAATTGAGCATATTGACAACTGGCTACTTCTTCTTTCAGCTCAAATTTTGTGTCCTATAGGCTAGCATCTCCTATCCACAGCAATCACAATTCCATACACATTGGTTAGGAGATCTACACGCTTGATCTTGGCAAATCAATCCTTGTGCTTCAAAGGATAAGTTGTAATTTCCTTTTTCCTTTCTTGTTCACTATTATTGTTTGTACTCTCCTTGCTACTCCTAGGTTGGAGGCTGCGGATTGGAGAGGTTGGAGATCTTCTTGGTGAAGAAGGGGACCTTGAGCTACTTCAAGAAGGCTGGTGCAACGGGAGGTTACTTCTAAAGAGGAAGGCTACTTCAAGGGGGAGCTTGGAGTTACTTCAAGAAGGTTACCTCGGGTTGGTGCATCTACTTCAAGTGAAGGATGTTCAATGGGTGTAAGAAAGTATTGTATTTTGTGTAATTCCTTGTTAAGGTAATAAAATTGATACTTTCAAAATCCCGGTTGGGTAAGCAACCGGGTAGTGGACTGACAACCTTAGTATTTGCTAAGGTTGGAACCACTCTAAACCCCTGGTCTCCTTCTTGATTTCTCATTTGTGGTTGTTTGAGTTAAATTATTGTTAAATTAGTTTAAAACCCTATTCACCCCCCCTCTAGTGGTTTTTCAGAGCTAGCTCAACCTCCACCTAAAACTGAATCCAAACATCAGGAGTACCACTCTGATTATGTAGGACCTGAAAACCCACCCAGAGGCATTCCACCACCACCTCATGACAAAGAGCATGAGGAATGTCACCACAATGAAGAATGTCATCATATAAATAGAGAAATAAGAAATAGGAGAAACAACAACAATGACAATCATGGCAATGATGATGACAATGATGATGGATGCCCTTCTCTTTGCAAACTAGCATCCACTAGAGAAAACAAATTGATGTGCCCAATCGTTATTCTAAGATTCAATGCTCTGAATTTGTAATTGAATCCGATTGTGATTTCCATGATTCAAAACAAATCTTTTGGAGTAAATTCCCATGATGAAAACCCCAATCATCATTTGGACACGTTTAAAAATATCTATGACACAATCAAGATGAAAAGGGTGCCACAACATGTGATCTATTGCAAGGAGTTTCACTTCACTTTTAGGGATAAATCCTTGTCATAGTACTTTACTTAATCTGAAAAGAAAACTAATGAATGGGCACCCCTGGCCAACACTTTTTTCACCAATTTCTACCTGATGGAGAAGACCCTCACAACAGACACAAAATAACTTGATTGATGCGAAAGCCTAGAGAAAACTTGTATGAGATGTGGGAACATTTCTAGGAGTACCGGAGAGATTTCCCTCACCACAATTTTGACAAGGGATTTCTGGTCACTACTTTATATAACGGTCTTACCCTTGCCTAGAGAACTTCATTAAATGAACCAAAAGGGAGTGATTTCTTAGGCAAGAATCTAAAGAAGACAATGGTCAGAATAGACAATATGGATACATTTCAAGGGGGACTAAATTATGATAGAGGACAAGCCAAGAAGGAAACACATGATGGGGCAGCTATAGAATCAAAAGCTTTGGAAGCCATAAATGCATAGATCCAGAAGGTAGCCACATATGTTAAGCAAATAAAAGACTCAGGGAGTAAAGGGAAGAAACCCATAGAAAGGATCATGAAGTATGTCACCTATAGAGAGGAAGTCCATGGTGCCGAAAATTGTATCTATACTCAACTTGAAGAAGATAGCAAAGAAGAAGACACATAAAATGTTTCCTATTTTAACTTCAAGAGACAGGACCAACCTGGTTTCAACTATTGAAACAAAGAATCTATAGAGAATGCTCATTAGTTAAAAAGATCCTCTAAAGCACTGGTTGGATTCAAATGAGGCAGAGAACAGACAATGTACACCTTCACTACAAACTACTAGCAAAATAAAACAATTATCAAGGCCAAGGAAAAGGCCATAATCAAAATAAAAACTTCAATGGGTATTCCCCAGATCAAAATCAAAATAGAAATAATTTCCAAACAAACATGATGTCAAAACTTTTTGAGTTCACTAAAAGACAAGATACTTTGAATGAGAAACTAAGTCAATGTACCATAACAACATAGGGATTCTGAACACCATGCAAACTCGAATGGGGAATGTAACAACTAAGATGTTGGACTTGCAAATCAATCAGAAGCAAATTGATCAACAACTTGCACAACTGTCAGAACTAATAAAAATTCCACAAGGAAGGATCCCTTCAAATAGTGGGAGTGTGAAAATGGCCACTCTTCATTCAAAAAAAACTTTGACAATTTGAATGCAAGAATATCCCTAAAGAAAGAATAAATTCTAAGCAACAACCTAAACCAATCATAATTGAGGAAGTTCCTGATGCGGAAGAGTCTGCTAAGTAGGATAAAGCTAAAGAAAATTGCAAAAGCAAGGAAGTTTGACCCCATCGAGAAATCTTTTGCAAATAGAGACCCATATTGGACAAGAGTTCCCTTTCCCTATAAACTAATTAAGGCTCACTTGAAGAAAAGGTATGAGAATTTCATGGAAGGTGGGAAGAAGCTACACCTTGATGTTCCATTCTGGATGCTATTGGGGAAATGTCCACCTATACGTAGTTCTTCAAGGATGTAATCACAAAACGGAGAAGAGGAAACCATGTGGAGATAGTGCACTAGCTAAAATTTCCAACACTTTTGTACAAGAAAAAATGCCCACAAAGAAGAAAGGTCCTAGAGAATTCACTGTTCCTTTCAATGTCGGTGACAACAAAGTAAGAGAAGGTTTGGTTGACTTGGGTGCAAGCATCAGCCTCATGCCTCTCACTTTATCTCAGGGACTTGGACTAATTGACATGGTATAGACTAGAATGAGAATTCAACTGGTAGACCACACATACACAAAGCCAATAGGATTTGTAGAAGATGCCATGATCTGTGTGGGATGATTCTTTATCCCATGAGACATAGCCAAGAGCGATACAATGGAAGATCCAACATGCTAGGTGATCTTTGGGAGGCCATTCCTCTCAACTAGGAAATAATTAATCTATGTCTAAGTAGGAATCATTACCCTAAGAGTGGGGAACAATCACATTGACTTCCATGTACAAGACTTGATGAGGGGGCCATCCCTCATTGAGTCAGTTTACTTCACAGACAACTGCTATCAATTTTGTGAAGACTTGTAAGAGGAACATGATATTGTTGATCCACTAATGAGAGCCTTGAACAACCCAGATCCTATTTTGGAAGAGCCAGAAGTTGTTGACATTCTTGATTATCTAAACCAACCATAAGAGTATTCCAACAACGACAAAGAAGGGACAATTGAAACTACAAAATAAACATCTTTAGAATAGACAACAGAAGAAAAGGAAGCACATAAGTCTAAGCCAGAGATGAAGCAACTCTTGGAAAGCCTAAAATATGAGCTTTTGGATGACCAAGAAAGAAATCTTGTGATCATAAACTCTTCCCAAGCAGAAGATCAAGAGGAGAAGTTGATATATGAACTTAAACACCACAGGAAAGTAATAGGTTACTCAATTGAGGAAATCAAAGGGTTAAGCCCAACTCTATGTATGCATAACATAAATTTAGAAGAAACAACTAAGCCCCTAGTTCAACCACAAAGGAATCTTAATCAAATTTTTAAAGAGGATAATATACCCAATCAGTGATAGTAACTCGGTTAGCCCGACACATGTTGTGCCCAAGAAAGGAGGAATGATGATCATTAAAGGATAAAATGGAGATGAGGTGACAACTCAAACCATGACATGATGGTGCATATGCATAAACTATAATAAAAAAATGGTGCTATTAAGAAGGATCATTTTCCCCTACAATTCATAGATCATGTATTGTAATGCTTGGCTCACTATGCATATTTCTATTTTTTGGATGTCTACTGGGGATTCTATCGAATCCTTATTCACAAAGATGATCATGAAAATATGACCTTTACCTGTATCTATGGAACCTATGCTTTCTGAAGGATGTCATTTGGGCTATGCAATGCTCCTACAATGTTTCAAAGGAACATGATCTCAATTTTCTCCAACTTCCTAGAGGATGTTATGGATGTATTTATGGATGACCTCTCCATCTTTGGAGATGATTTTGATAGTTTCTTGAAGAATTTTTCCAAGGTAATAGAACGATGTGAAGAGAAGCAACTTGTACTAAATTAAAAAAAATGTCATTTGATGATCCAAGAAGGGATTGTGCTTGGACATAAGGTTTCTGAGAAAGGAATCGAGGTGGATGTGAGCAAATTGAGGCCATATCAAAACATCCACCTCCAAGTACATGACAAGAGTTAGGAGTTGTCTTGGATGCACATGATATTAACGGAGGTTTATAAAAGACTTTTCCAATATTTCTAAACCCTTGTTTAACCTTCTCATGAAGGATGCAATTTTCAAATTTTTTGACAATTTCCTCAAAGCCTTTGAATCCCTACAAAACGATCTCACGACTGCTCCAATCTTGCAAGCCCTAGTTTGGGGGATTCCATTTGAAATGATGTGTCATGCCAATGACTTTACAATCAGATTTTTCTTGGGACAATAGAAAGATAAGAGGCACTATGTGGTGTACTATACCAGCAAGACACTAGATGAAGCACAAGTGAACTATATGACAATAGAAAAGGATATGCTGACTTTATTGTTTGCTTTTGATAAGTTCAAATCCTACCTAATAGGATCAAAGGTCAAGGTGTATGTAAACCATGGAGCTATCAAGTATTTGATGCAAAAGAAAGAAATGAAAACTAGACTATTGCAATGGGCCCTATTAATTCAAAAATTTGATCATGGAATAATAGACAATAAGGGAACTAAAAATGTAGTAGAAGATCATCTATCAAGGATTTTTGTAGATAATGATGACTACCTACTAGTCAATGATAAATACCCCGATGAAGTAGTTATGATGGCAAAGGCTCTTGATCCCAAGGTAATGAGGTTTGTTGACATATGTAACTATCGGGCTTGTCACGAACTGCCACTCGAGATCACATACAATGAAAAGAAAAAGTTATGCTCAGATTTGAAGAATTATTATTGGGATGACGCACTCTTATTCAGGAGATGCACTGATAGTTTGTATTGTCATTGCATACTAGAAGAGGAAGTGCCTTAGATTCTTAAGGAATGTCACTCTTCACAATATGGGGGGACATCTAGTTGAAGACATAACCACAACAAAAATCATGCAATCTGGTTTTTACTGGATTACCCTTTTCAAGGATGCTCAAGCCTTTGTGAAAACTTGTAAGAAGTGCAAACTTACATGGAACATTTCAAGAAGAAACGAGATGTTGATGGATGATTGAATAGAATTAGAAATCTTCAACATTTGGGGGATATATTGCATGGGGTCGTTCCTATCTTCTAGAGGTAACCAATACATTCTATTGGTCGTGCACTATGTATCAAAATGGGTGAAAGTGATTGATACTCCATCCTATGATGCAAACCTTGTCATCCAGATGTTTGAAAATATCATCTTCCTAAGGTTTGAGTCCCACACACCATCATCAATAAAAGGGGAACCCATTTCTCTAAAAGGCATTTTGCATCCCTACTCAAGAAATATGGAGTCATGCATAAGGTCACCACAGACTACCTCCCTCAAACATCTAGTCAAGTCAAGGTTTCCAACAAACAAATCAAGAAAATTTTAGAAAAGATGGTTGGGAGGACTAAAAAGGATTGGTTAATGAAGTTGGGCGATGCCCTATGGTCATATCACACAACTTACAAGACCCCTTTGGAACTACTCCATATACAATGATGTACAAAAACATGCACCTACATGTTGAATTGGAGAACAATGCATTTTTAGACAATCAAGTTTTTAAATATGGATCCAGAGTTAGTAGGGAAGAGAGGGTTTTTGCAACTACAAGACTAGAGGTGTAATGACCCCACCTCTCAGTAACCCCTAATTAAGGGAGACCGAAAGGTCAGAGCAGTTATCCAATAACCTAGATCAAAGGTTCGATAAATAATCAATAATAATTATGAAATTCTACTAACTAAACTAAAATCTGGTAGAAAATTAAAACTTTGCATACCTTTTAAATCTTTGGAAATCTATCTATCCAAGCTTGAATCTACACTATCTAATCCTCCTTGCACTTTATGTTTTATTTTCACAATGCCACTTTACTGTTTGTTCTTTTCATTGTACCTAAAACGCCAACAAACAAAACGCCAGTCAGCAAGAAGCTGGTATGTGGGGGAAACAATAATCGTACAACTATAATAACAAATTAATCAGCCAATTATCATTTAACAGTCAAGATTCCATTTTGAACCATACTACTCAATCCTTTCCTATCCCCTATCTTTGTGTTGTCCCTGCAGTGGACTGAGATACTACCTCTCTCTAGGTAGATCCTTATTAAACCCCACATGATCCTACCTATCAGGTAGATCAATATCTTGGGTTGAGTCGCATGGCACTACCCATAGGTAGTCCAATCCTTGACTCAAAGTGACTTGAAGGACCTACCCCATTGGTAGCCATATACTAAGTCATCCAATGACTTGATGGGCCTACCCCATTGGTAGCCATGTACTAGGTCAACCCATTAAGCTACAGAGGGGACTAGGATCTAAGCTAGTAGGCACATCTCTTATGTGATAGTCATATTCACATTATAATTTGCATGAATTAAATTCATCCAACAATTAATTCAAGCCACGATATAAACATCGATAAAATCCTCGAAAAACTAATGCGGGATAATCATAAGCGTAACTGCATACCTGTCAAGCTGATGTGAGATAGAAATAATCCAATCAATCAATAGGCAAGCAAGCATTCAATAAGATCCTAAAACAATTATACAATTTCCTTTTATTACTCATGTCATTAAGATCTATGAAATCTAGCTCGCTTCCTAGGGTTTCTAGTCCACTTTTAGGGTTTCCGTTGCAATTAGGGTTTCCCTTCATCTTTTACTATTTTAAACCCTAATTTAACGCAATTGATCACAAACCCTAATTATTTCAACATCTAATCCTCAGTTTCAGATTAAAGGCATAATTAACCATTAAATAAGTCCATTAAGCCTCTTTTACATTAAAGCTACTATTTTTATCCTTTTAATATATGACAAGATTATTACGCTCATTTATCATCAATTAGGATCTTTTAAACTCGAAATATCTAAGAATCATCTTATCTCAACTTTAATCATGAAATTGAGCAATTAAGGCCATTAATAGTCACATTTACTAATATTAGGGTTTCAAGGCCCAATAAAGCATATTTATGAACACGGAATCCCTACATTAAACCAACTATGCTTAAAGACCATTCTTTTTTATCTAATTTACCCTTTTATTAACAACAGGTTAATATCAACTTTAAACATCCCTATAACCTTTCCCCAAATCATTAATCAATAAAGATTAGGGTTTTTCATTAGATAAACCATTAAAGATATCATCTTTACATACTTTTTTAATTTCAAATGGAATTAGGCTTAAATTCCATTTTTATTGGATTCCTTGAGTTCTCTTGATCCATTTTCATGTATAACTTTTTATCATCATAGTTATAAATCATTAACTATGATTTTCACAAAGTTAATTACCTTCGGGCCAATCGAAGGCTGCCACCTGGCGGTTTGCTCCTTGCTAGCAACAAGTCAGACCAGGTCTATTGACGCTTTCACCCCTACAGTTCCACTTTAGCACCACGCGCCCCCGGGGCAAGGAGGTCATTCATCCTTTTCTTCTTCAACCTCTGTGCGCTCCCCTGATCTGTGAACCATGTCACTAGCTCAGTCAACTGGGTGGTTGACTTCGAGTTTTGAGCCCTCCCAGAAGCGGGTGAAGGTCTTCATCCCTCCGCCACACCCCACTGAAGTCAATGGTGGCCTTTGATGTGTCAGAGAGGTTGGAGAAGTAGGGAGCATAGAGGATAGTCCCACGGCAGGTACTTGGTTCCGAGGTGGATCACAGGTGGTGAAGGAAGGCATTTTCTTTCGGATTGACTGAAGGAACAAGTTTGGGATGTCTATAGAATCCTTGAGGATGAGTTAATTCCCCCTCTGGGGTTCTTCAATCCTCCTTTTATAGGTCTGGGTCGGGGGGTCGATTGCCATGGAGATAAGAATTGGGGTTTCCGTCAAATACCTTCCAAAGTCACCAAAATACAAGATGATCGGGTTCGTCTGTGCCTTGCCAATCTACTGAAGGGGTTTCCTTCTTTGCACACCCACTGTGTCACAAGAAAAGTGATCGGGAAGTTTCCCAGTAATATTCGTTCTTTCCTTTTTCCTACCCGAGGTAGGTGATGGCACAACCACCATCGATCCCGGATCCAAGGGCTATCATCGCGCGTGCCCAAAATGAATATCAGAAATAAAATGACATTTTAATTGCATTCCTCTTTTTTTAGAAAAATCATATCTCCCAAACCGGTTGTCCAATTAATCCCAAATTTTGAGGAAAACTTAGTAATGACTCAATTTACTTCTCTGCCAAATTTGGGCACAATATCTAAGATAAAACATGTCTTTTCTTTAGGTGTAAGATATTACTCAATTATATATATTTCTCACATATTTTCTCTTTCCTTTGCTATTAAATTATCATTCTAAGTTCCTTGAACCTCAAGGAACCTTAATGGCTCGAAATCTCATCTTGGGAATATACATTAGCCTTTTACTTATCTTTTATCCATTATTTCTCATCTTCCTTTTTATTTCTTTATAAAAAATATCTCTTTTTTTAGGATTTCTCTTTATCTCTCTCTTTATTTTCCTTATTGGCATTCCTTTTAACATTAGGAATCCTTTGGATACGAAAATCCATCAAGGATAACTCAATTATACCTCTTTTCACTTATTTCCCACACTTCATCAATGTTTTCAATTTCTTTATTAACAAGGAAATACTCATTTGATCTTTTCTTTTCTTATTGTATTCTTTATGCACTCTTGGACTCCTTGGAATCCAAGGAACTAAAGAGGCACGAAATTACATTTCTCAGCAAAGGAACCCAAAAATTGGGGTTGTAACATCCTTCCCCTCTTATAGGAATTTTGCCCTCAAAATTCCACCAAACAAACAAACAATTCAGGATAAGCCTTTCATATGTCCATCATGGCTCCCATGTGGCCTTACTCTTTCCATGGTGCTCCCCAAGAACCTTCATCATCTCATATTCTGCCATCTGAGTTCTTTCTTACCTTAGTATATCGTACCCTCATAGGTGACTCAGGACATTTCAGCCTCTCAAAAGTTGAATAGGCTCAGGGCTCAGCACATGGCTTGGGTATCTCACATAGCGCTCTAGATCAGACTCATGTAACACATTATACCTCATGTTATCCTGAGGGGTAAGGTTAAACACAACAATATCCACCAATCCATCTCAAATGGACCCATATATCGGGGACTCAACTTTCTCAAGTGTAGCTTAGAGGGGTCAAATTTTCACATCACATACTCTCCCACAGTGAACTGCATGTCAGTCTGCTTTAATCAGCTCACGACTCATGTCACCTCTAGGCTCTCTCTCAGCCATTGCACGATCAAAGTGACTTCATCTGCACACACTGTGGTTCTTTTCGGACCTTCACGAGGCCTCCTTCACCAACATCATCTTAATGAAGTGGTGACCGACACATCCTCTCTATAAGACTTCTTGCATCCCGATAAAGGCTATGGTGGTTAACATCACATCATAGAAGCTGTTCTCCATGTATCACCCTGAATGAGCACACATGCTCTCATCTGACCCTTTAGTCTGGATCGTACTAACCATTAGTTAGGGGTGATAAACTATTCTAGCATAGAGTTCTCCATGTATCTACTTCCATACCTCATGGAAGTGAATCTTTAGGTTATACTCAAAAACTTTGCACTCGCATCATGGTGTAGTTGAACCATCTTTCTATTATAAGTAGTTCAACCGTATCTGTCCCATGACAGTACTCCTTTCTTTCTCATGTCATACAGGTAAGGTGATCTACCATAACCCATATTGCATCTTAACCTTCTTGGTCAAGGGGAGACTTACCACCATCCATAGTGGATGAACTCCCATTCCCTCTCTGGGATTCTTAACCTCTAAGTCAAAGCATGGGGTTACTGGTGTTCGTCCTTCACCCTTAGCTTGCATGGCCGCATGCTACATGCAACTTCACATCAAGCAACCAAAGTGCTACTATCACTTACTATCTTTGTAGTATCACGGTGTTTGATGATCTTAAAACCATGATCTCTGTTATGTCATGATTCCTCAAGATCGATACCTCAGAAACCCTAAACCACTCTCATTAGGGTTTCATCACTTTCCTTTCTAAAGAAGTACATCTGAGGTTTTATAACCATCCTTTCATTATATCACAGACTAGGATGGCTAACCAAACAATCATTTACTTGATTAACCGCTATTGATACATCTGAGTGTTAGCCAAACTTACCTCTTTTTCTCAACTTAAGGTAATGACCCTGCCTCCCGGTAACCCCCAATTAAGGGAGACCGAAAGGTCAGAGCCGTTATCCAATAACCCAGATCAAAGGTTCGACAAATAATCATTAATAATTATGAAATTCTACTAACTAAACTAAAATCTGGTAGAAAATTAAAACTTTGCATACCTTTTAAAACTTTGGAAATATATCTATCCAAGCTTGAATCTACTCTATCTAATCCTCCTTGCAATTTATGTTTTATTTTCACAATTCCACTTTACTATTTGTTCTTTTCATTGTACCTAAAATGCCGACAAACAAAACATCGGTCAGCAAGAATCTGGTATGTGGGGGAAACAATAATCGTGCAACTATAATAACAAAGTAATCATCCAATTATCATTTAACAGCCAAGATTACGTTTTAAACCATACTACTCAATCCTTTCCTATCCCCTATATCTGCATTGTCCCTACAGTGGACTGAGATACTACCTCTCTCTAGGTAGATCCTTATTAAACCCCACATGATCCTACCTAATAGGTAGATCAATATCTAGGGTTGAGTCGCATGGCAATACCCATAGGTAGTCCAATCCCTGACTCAAAGTGACTTGATGGACCTACCCCTTTGGTAGCCATATACTAAGTCATCCAATGACCTGATGGGCCTACCCCATTGGTAGCCATGTACTAGGTCAACCCATTAAGCTACAGAGGGGACTAGGATCTAAGATAGTAGGAACATATCTTATGTGATAGTCATATTCACACTATAATTTGCATGAATTAAATTCATCCAACAATTAATTCAAGCCACGATATAAACATCGATAAAATCCTCAGAAAACTAATGTGGGATAATCATAAGCGTAACCACATACATGTCAAGCTGATGTGAGACAGAAATAATCCAATCAATCAATAGGCAAGCAAGCATTCAATAAGATCCTGAAATAATTATACAATTTCCTTTTATTACTCATGTCATTAAGATCTATGAAATCTAGCTCGCTTCCTAGGGTTTCTAGTCCACTTTTAGGGTTTCCATTGCAATTAGGGTTTCCCTTCATCTTTTACTATTTTAAACCCTAATTTTACACAATTGATTACAAACCCTAATTATTTCAACATCTAATCCTCAGTTTCGGATTAAAGGCATAATTAACCATTAAATAAGTCCATTAAGCATCTTTTACATTAAAGCTACTATTTTTATCCTTTTAATATATGACAATATTATTACACTCATTTATCATCAATTAGGATCTTTTAAACTCGAAATAGCTTAGAATCATCTTATCTCAACTTTAATCATGAAATTGAGCAATTAAGGCCATTAGGAGTCACATTTACTAATATTAGGGTTTCAAGGCCCATTAAAGCATATTTATGAACATGGAATCCCTACATTAAACCAACTATGCTTAAAGATCATTCTTTTTGATCTAATTTACCCTTTTATTAACAATAGGTTAATATCAACTTTAAACGTCCCTATAACCTTTCCCCAAATCATTAATCAATAAAGATTAGGGTTTTTCATTAGATAAACCATTAAAGATAGCATCTTTACATACTTTTTTAATTTCAAACCGAATTAGGCTTCAATTACATTTTTATTGGATTCCTTGAGTTCTCCTGATCAATTTTCATGATAACCTTTTATCATCAGAGTTATAAATCATCAACTATGATTTTCACAAAGTCAATTACCTTCGGGCCAATCGAAGGCTGCCACCTGGCGGTTTGCTCCTTGCTAGCAACAAGTCAGACCAGGTCTATTGACGCTTTCACCCCTATAGTTCCACTTTAGAGCCACACACCCCTGGGGCAAGGAGGTCATTCCTCCTTTTTTCTTCAACCTCCGCGCGGTCCCCTGATCTACGAACCATGTCACTGGCTCGGTCAACTGGGTGGTTGACTTCGAGTTTCCAACCCTCCCAGAAGCGGGTGAAGGTCTTCATCCCTCTGCCACACCCCACTGAAGTCAATGGTGGCCTTTGATGCGTCAGAGAGGTTGGAGAAGTAGGGAGCACATAGGATAGTCCCACGGTAGGTACTTGGTTCTGAGGTGGATCACAAGTGGTGAAGGAAGGTGTTTTCTTTTGAATTGACTGAAGGAACAAGTTCGGGATGTCTATAGAATCCTTGAGGATGAGTTAATTCCCCCTCTGGGGTTCTTCAGTCCTCCTTTTACAGGTCTAGTTCAGGGGGTCGATTTCCGTGGAGATACGAATTGGGGTTTCCGTCAAATACCTTCCAAAAGCACCAAAATACAGGATGATCGGGTTCATTTGTGCCTTGCCAATCTACTGAAGGGGTTTCCTTCTTTACACACCCACTGTCTCGCGAGAAAAGTGATCGAGAAGTTTCCTAGTAATATTTTTTCTTTCCTTTCTCCTGCCCGAGGTAGGTGATGGCACAGCCACCATCGATCCCGGATCCAAGGGCTATCATCGCGCGTGCCCAAAACGAATATCAGAAATAAAATGACATTTTAATGGCATTCCTCTTTATTTAGAAAAATCATATCTCCCAAACCAGTTGTCCAATTAATCCCAAATTTTGAGGAAAACTTAGTAATGACTCAATTTACTTCTCTACCAAATTTGGGCTCAATATCTAAGTTAAAAAATGTATTTTCTTTAGGTGTAAGATATTACTCAATTATATATATTTCTCACATATTTTCTCTTTCCTTTACTATTAAATGATCATTCTGAGTTCCTTGAACCTCAAGGAACCTTAATGGCTCGAAATCCCATCTTGGGAATATACATTATCCTTTTACTTATCTTTTATCCATTATTTCTCATCTTCCTTTTTATTTCTTTATTAAAATATCTCTTTTTTGAGGATTTCTCTTTATCTCTCTCTTTATTTTACTTATTAGCATTCCTTTTAACATTAGGAATCCTTTGAAATACGAAAATCCATCAAGGATAACTCAATTTTACCTCTTTTCACTTATTTCCCACACTTCATCAATGTTTTCAATTTCTTTATTAACAAGGAAATACTCATTTGATCTTTTCTTTTCTTATTGTATTCTTTATGTACTTTTTGACTCCTTATAATATAAGGAACTAAATAGGCACGAAATCCATCCTTGGATTTCATTCTCTTGCCTTCTAGAGGTTTCTATATCTTTCTTTTCACACTTTCTCAATTATTCATTTACTAATTGAATTTCCTTGTTATTGGGCCCAATAGCCAATCAAGCCCACAAAACAATCAACAAGGACATTGTAAATGAAATTCATCCACTCAAAACAAATTGTATCATTATTTTTCCAAATATCTTTAATATGAGAAATTACATTTTTTAGCAAAGGAACCCAAAAATTGGGGTTGTAACAAGAGGAGCTTCAACTTCATGCATATGAAAATTCATGTAGCTATCAACAAAGAAATAAGGTGTGGCATGATGCCCACCTGAAGAGGGAAGATGTTTCTGAAGGGGATTAGGTTCTCCTTTTTAACTCAATAGTCAGACTCTTCTTAGGGAAGGTTAGATGGAGATGATCTGGTCCCTTTAAAGTATCCAAGGTGTATCCATAGGGAATAATGTAGATAACAATTGGAAAGACAAGAATTTTCAATGTAAATGGACATTGGGTAAAAAGATACTATGAGGATGAAGCTTTAGGAGAAGGTCAGAACTGGAATTGGAAGTTCCCCATCCTGCACCACTAGAACAATCTAAACTGATCAACAAGAAAGTCAAGCTAACGACTATAAATTAGTGCTTCTTGGAAGGCAACCTAAGTAGTTCTTAATTGTTCCTACTTATCTTTAGTTTAGTATTTTTGTTCCAACATTCACCTTAGCTTTTGGCATTTATTTTCTATTTCAAAATTTTATTTTGAAATTAAAGTTTTATCTCCATGTTCCCTTAATCTTTAAAGTGTTATAAATCATGTAAACTTTAATCTCAGGTTTTAGGCATTTCTATTTCTTCATTACATAATCTCTAGTGTATATAGAATAAAGATGAAAAATAAAATGCCCATGCATGCGTCAATTCCAAGTAGTATATTTTAGAATAATCTGTCATTGAGGATTAAGTTTTTAGCTACTACATAGATAGTTAAAATCTTAGCAACCAATGAAATACCTACCACCCGCTAAAAGGTCTTCGACGACCGATGGTGGTTCCATCAGTTATTAGTGACCGCTAGATCCAGAGTATTAGCGATTGTTTGAACACCAAAATCCTAGTAACTGCTGAAAACAAGTTTTAGTGATAGCCAAACCCAAGAATATAAAACTACTAGGCTTAGTTTCTTTTCCAGACCTATGACAATTAGAAATGGTGAAGCCCTGGATGATTCTAGTGAAGACATAAGGAATCTTCCTTCGCCAACAAGCAGTGTGACCATACTACCGGAGAACCTATTGTTGTTTCTGATCCCATTCAAGGAAAGTGCAACACCAACCAACCCTCATCTTCCTCCAACCTTTCTTCAACTAACATATGGTAATTCCTTAACCGTAATCATATAGCATGGCTTCATTCTCCACCTTTAACCACCCCTTGAGCTGACAAGATCTCGCCGATGCTTGTTTCCCCTCCCACCCCTAGCATAAGCATTATAGGGTTTCAAACCCGACATCGCTGATGTAAGAGGCAAAGTCCTATTTTGTGAGTTCTTCATGATCCTCGTTCATCTCGAGTCTCACAAGGGCATTGACCTCCTTTCCTCCAACTTCTCTGTGACCAAAACTAACTTGTATATTTGACTGATATTTTGAGTTCTTAGCGACTGCCATTTTTAGCGACCACTATTCTTAGTGACTTCTCAAAAAGTCTCTTCCTGACCGCTTAAACCCGAAATTTCAAGCGACCGTAGATAATTCTTAGTGATCTCCATGTGTCATTATTTTTAGTGACTATAGAGAATTCTTAAATATTGCATCTACCAAGTTCGTCAACAACCTCCTAGATAGTAGAGGATGATCAACATTCTCAGTGATCGACAAGATTGTTGAAATCTCAATGACTTTCAAGGATTGTTGACTTTACTAAAACTAAAATGTTACCTACTTCACATGACTACGAGTATGCCAAGGCGGTATGGGAAGACCGCTTTCATGGAAGGGACCTAGCCACCTTATTTAATATATCTGATTGCAAGATTTGGTTCTATGAACACATGCGTAATAAGGGTAGCACTGCCACTATCTTCTTAACGGCATGTTGGTACATCTAGACTTGCAGAAATAAACACATATTCAAGAAAGAGATCACGCCCACCCCAATGTAGAGTAGATACATCATCAGAGAAGTAAGGGCTCAATAGTATGCATTTGACGCAGAGACTAGGACCAAGAAGATGGGGAAGTATGCAACTTTGTTAAATTGGGAAAGACTGGCTACTGGAACTCTCAAATTTAACTATGATGCATCTGTTAAGACGAGCCAGGCGGCGTGTGCGTTGGTCATTAGAGACATCCAAGGTTCTTGAAGAAGAGGGGCTGCTATGGGCTTACACACAAATGATGTCCTAGAAACTGAACTCCCGGGCATTCAACTAGCCCTGGAGACTGTGGGAGCACATAATGTAGCCAAAGCCATTATTGAAATAGATTCCAAAGCAGCTGTGCTACTAATCGCTGAGCCAGTCCACAATAATCTGAGATATGCTAAAACTATTTGGTTTATTCAAAATAATATGAAACCGGATTGGCGAATTGTTCACATCAGTAGAGAGAAAAACAAGCTTGCTGATGAGCTAGCGAAGCTTCACTTAAAAAATCAAGCGAGGAGTTGTCAATACAACACTCCTCTAAGGGAGATCAATGATCTCCTAGATAGGGAATCTTGTAAGGGTAGTAGTACTACCTTGTTTAATTCTGACAATTTAATTAGTGAATGTAATTCTCTGTTGTTTTTCTCACAAGGGGAGGGTTGGATGAATAAGACATCCTCCCAACTTATCTAAAAAAATGTTACCTACTTCTGTCTGTTCAATTCTCACCCATTTTTCTATTTTAGTGGGTTGAGATGGGCGGGTTTTCTTCTACTAATATTTTGAATTCTATTCATCCTATAACATGTCTCTAGTATCCTATGACTCCTTGAACAAAAGCGCAACTTCTCTAGCTGGGATGGAGGAGGCAATCAAACTAACTGACAAAGTGTTCAATGATGTGAAGGACATGTCAGATAAGAAGAGACTGAGTCTACAACCAAAAAGGACCAATATGAATCTTGTCCCGAACAATGAGCTCTAACAGCCAGAGGATGAAACTATAGGGTCAAAAATGACATATACATCCAAATATGTCCCATTTTAAAGAAGAAACATAGATAAAGGGAAAGAAAAAGTGATTAGGATGAGGTCTAGATTCGCTGACAATAAAGAAGAAGAACATAGCTATGAAGGTAAGGACATAGTCTAGGGGATCAAGGTCATCGAGCAAGCCAACAAACTTAATGGCAAGTGAAATACCAATGGAAGCTGATGAAGGCAAGGAACAACAACAACCTACCTTCCAACTCAAGACTAGGAGCACCATGAAAATTGTGAGATGTTCATGAGGACAAATATGTTCAAACCGATGTGATATATAAATAAAGAAGTCCTTAAGAAGATAGGACTTTAGAACTGTGTCATGGAATTCTTGAAGGGGGAGAATCTCTATGTCATATGCACTGCAACCCAACACTCTTACATAGACCTTACAACCAAGTTCATGTCTTCCCTCATGAAGGTACATGTTGAAGACAGAGAAAGATGAGGCAAGGGGAGTGTATAAACTGCAATTGTGAATGGGAGGCAAAGACTTCTATATTATAGAGAACTAATTGAATGGGATATTCACTATGTCACAAGAGCAAGCCACAACATATATGGTGACACCATATGATAAGGAAGCAATTGGATTTAGCACTCATAAAACTTGGGAAAATCTGACAGGGGAGATCAAGAACAACCTAGAAAAATCTAAAGTGGCCCAGATACCCTCTTGTTTCATCAGAGTGATGCATAAAATAATTTCTAACATGGTATTTAATCGTGTTGAAACAGAAAATGTGTCTAAAGGGGACCTTTTCCTGATCTAGTCCATGTTAGAGGAGCTACCTATCAACATCGAGAGATTTCTCATTGACAAATTATCCGTAGCCATAGGTTAAAAGGATAAATAGAAGACCAGGGAACTCTGCGTGGGAGGCCAAATAACTCTTATTACATTCCACTTCCTTAACCTAAATGTACTGAGGAAGAATGAGGTGACTAAGGGATACACCCAGATAAACATCAAGAACCTCATAATGGACGGGATACTCACACAGAAAGGGAATAAACTTTACTAAAGGCAGGCTAAGTCTACTAAGCTGCTCCCCCTCCCTGAAATGGCCCAGTTTTGACACTAATATGTTGAGTCCAACCATGGATGATGTAGAAAAAATGATATATGGCACAACTAGAAGAGATATAGACCCCCCTTATCCCTCAGTCATCTCCTAGGGAGAAGAACAAGAGCCAGTAGTTGAACGAACAAGACTAGAGAGGAGAAAGAAGTTGTCAGTCATAATATGCAAGGTGGTGTCCAAAGTACCTACACCAACGACAAAACCAATCTAGATGCAAACAAAGGATTCTTTGAGGAAAGAACAACTAACTTCAACAACACTAGAAGCTCTAGATGCTCAGGAGGAAGGAATTGAGATCTGCACCAACCAATCACCTTCACCGATAGACATCGAATGCTAGAAATGCATGATCAACATGTTGAAGATGATCCAACAACAAGTATGGATGAAAAACAAGGGGCCCCTTAAGATATCCAAGTGAAGGCACCTCTACTGACATCTGAGGGAGGCGAGGGGAATTTAAAGGAAACAAAATGTTAGGTTCAACATCAACATCATGACAAGCCAGCAACACCACCAACAACAACTAAGGACCAGCTTCAACAACTAGAGCCCCACATAATGTACAACATCAACTTACTAGCTTTAGTGAGGCATTAGGTTGTAGATTAGATGCAATCTATCAACAAGTGCACAACTCTTCTTCAAATGCACTACTTATCTCCTACGAGCACCAATAATGCAGGTACAACACACAGACAAGAGGACAATGTTGCTTCCCAAGTTCATGAAGACATCCTCCTCAACCAATGCAAGATGATTCAAACAATGAAAGAGATGACAGAGCTTAGGAAGGAGAAGGACAACATGCGTAGAGACATGGATGCCATGTGTAAAGAAATGGACCTCATGCACATCCATCATGAATAATGTCTAAAAGAGATAGAAGAAGAACGTAAGTACATGGAGGAGTGGTGATCCAAAAGAAGGACAAAGTATATTGCCAATTCTTCACATGGAGAAGAATAAGTTGCAAGTATAACTATAGAGAGAAGATAGGAACTGACTCGAGAAGAAGAACATCCACATCCTGAAGAAGTGCATGTTGCTTGCATAAAAGCCACGGTACAAGAATTTGATCTAAACTCTTCGTCGATAGATGAAAACCCCATCTTAGAAAACTAGCTTGTAGAAGAACAACAAGCTGAGGAGGAAAGTGAAGATTAATCCAAGAAGATAGAAGTTAACATAGGCAAGTCTTTGTGTGATGCGGTGTAAGTCTCAACTAATATTTAGACATCATGAATATTGGTATGGACATTTGTGATGTCTATCTACAAGATCCAGACCATAATGAGTAGAATGACGTAGTGTACGATGAGAATATGGCAGCTACCCTTGCGATGTTAGATGCAATGATGCTTGAGATGACCAAAGGGTCAATTCCACCAACAGAAGCTGCAACTATGACAACACTTCCACCTTCACCATAACTTTCATCATTACATCCATAAGACAAGGTATTCACAGTAGCAACAATGGCAGTAAGAGAAGGGACGTTAGAAGAAGATAATGGTGTCCTTGCCTCTTTCGTTTTAGGCATATCATCAAAAGAATAGAGGCCACTACTAGAGGTAGAATCAAGAGGACCAATTTCCTCCCCCCCACTACCCTAATGTGGTGCCTCATCAACCACATAAAGGCGTACCACTAATAGAGAAGCAATCACGAAGGGTGTAGTTGAGGAACCTGTGAAAAAACCCCTCTGAACCAAAGTGAGCGTCATAGTGGAAGGTTGGATGGCAAGAAGAAGAAAAATCTCAAGACAATGGTGGGCCTAAGGAGCAAGAAGTTGAAAAACAAACAACCCCACCTCAACCAACCTCGATAATTCTAGTCGCAATAGAAAGTCCAAAACCTGATAAACAACCAGAAACAACTATGAATGAGGAAGGTAAGATCCAATAAGATGACACCCAAGAAGTAAGGCCAGAAGAACCAATTGGGACAATAGATGCCATCTTCCCAGATTTTGATAGATGGTCGTGTGAAGACCTATCTATAGAGTCCCTACAAATAATCACAAGGAAATGGAAAGCAAATGAAAAAGTGGGGGAAGTGATCTTTGAACAAGGGATTTGTGTCCTAAAGGGGGATTTGCAGGAAGCACTACGTCCTAATGGCTACATGATTGTGAGTGTGATGACAAACTACCAATTTCTTCTAGGAGACAACATGCTTAACACACATATGTCCTACTTCATGCTAGTAGACGATATCATTCACAACAAAGATTTAGGCGAGATGGAAAACTACAACAATGCCTACAGAGCTTGCTCCCAGAGTTTATTTTCCTACCCATTCTGACAATAAATGAATTCTCCTGGCAATAAATATTAAAGAAAAGACTGTAGTCTTTTATAACAGTTCTGATGTGGAGTTCTCTCTAAGGAAGTTAACCAATGCAACAACATCATAGAGCATCAGTGAACAGAAAGCACAAGCATCACAATAATCACTATGATACAAACTCATGGCAGGGGTTACAACTACAACCCAAAAAAGGACTTCAATAAATCATATTCTACCATAGAAGTCCTCAACATGTTCAACAATCAAACAATTGTGGTTTTCATTACCTCTTATAGATGGCATCCTTAGTAGAGTAGGGAGTAAAGATAGAAAGTATGCAGCAAGATCTTTAGCACATGCCCTGGGGTGTCTACGGTGATATGTTGTTGTGTTCTGTATGGGCAACCAAAAAGCCCAAAAATGAAGAGCAAAACTAGCCCATTTATTTCTAACCTTTATCTTTGACACTCCAGGATGGATTTATGATAAGTTTGGGGGGTCATAAATGGGCGTGAAAGGTACCCCACTCATACCATGTTCTCATTTAATACTTCTACCTTATTTTGTCATCCCCTAACTTCTTAATATCGAGTATTTAGATCTCGAACATACCTCCCCCTTGTGAGGGAAAATTTTAAATGTTTTTGAATTTTCAAGCATCATCTACAAGTATATTTAGAATCAAATACATTAGGCACAATTTTGCAATCCAA
Source organism: Alisma plantago-aquatica (assembly GCA_963693085.1). Classification (NCBI taxonomy): domain Eukaryota; kingdom Viridiplantae; phylum Streptophyta; class Magnoliopsida; order Alismatales; family Alismataceae; genus Alisma; species Alisma plantago-aquatica. Next base: position 527,466,616 of record OY856411.1, read on the forward strand.
TTTTCCTAGACTTATTTATTACTCCCATTCTTATACTTACTTATATTCAGGAAATTTGTAGCGTAATAATTTCAAGAATGACGGATTTGGGATACTTCATTTACTTAAAATTTTGAATGTGATCATGTTTTAACATCAACCTTACCTCAAGATAATGTAAAATGCAAAAAGGTGTTTGTTACCGTAGGATAAACTCTCACGCAAGGAGGAATCATCCTAATACACTCCTACTTGATTACCCTGACTCTAACTAAAGGTAGGAAAGTACACAACACTGGAAAAGATGAAACAACTACCCCTTCTAGTTCAAAATACCCTAACTCTAAGTAAAGGTAGGAAAGTACATAACACTAGAAAAGAGGAAACAACTACCCCTTCTAGTACAAAATAATCCCCACTTTGGGATCTAAAGAGGCTTGGAAGCCCAAAGATTTGTTGAAATCCTATCCTCCCCAAAGCCTATGAGAAAGAATAAAAGTTGAACAAATAAAATCATGAGAGTTGTGCCCAAAAGATGATGAAGGACTTTGTTCGGCCAGTGTAGTATTGCACTCACGAATGCAGCAATGTCATTCCTAGTAGTAGAATCTGGAAGATAAACTTATACACACCTTCCTTTAGAAGGGAATCATACACAGCCACCTAACATTACATCAGGACTATATCGGGTAACATTGTCATTACAACAATAAATAAGGTTGATTGAACCTTAGAATGTTAGGAGACACAAGAACTTCAACCCACACCAACACAATAGATAGAAAATCAAAAAATAAAAGTTGGGTGTGAAAGCTACCTTACCTGGAACCTTGTGGATGTACATCTCAGAAAAGGGTCATCATCATATCAAGATAAAAAAATCCTTTCTTAGAAGGTCGTAGAAGGAAAAATGAGTACAACAACTCTGAGTTTGAGGGAGAGAGTATTGGGATTGAGAACACCTAGTCATGATGCACATGTCTTGATTTAAGGATGATTAAATAATATTCTTTGCATTCCCAAAACTAATAATCTAATAAAGACTTCTGAAGTTACTTGATGCTTTAATTCTACTTTTTATCCATAGGAAAGACCAGACTCTAAGTTTGGGGTAGTTGATAACATCTAATTTTGTGAATATTTGAGTGAGTATTTTATCCTAATTTTATCATCTCTACTTTTTTATCTAGTTAGTTTTATTATTTTAACAAGTTTTCATGTAGATACCTAGACTCACCGCTCTTTTTATTTTGCAAAGAATAAACCTCTTGGTGGTCTCTAGAACCTAAAGTCAAGTGATCGTCGAGTTTTTGACACTTAGGCGACCAATGAAGATTACATCATGTCAACGGTCGATGATCATTGTTGAGGACCACTAGACTTCATCATGCTTAGCGACTGATGGTTTCTACGCCATCTCTACAGTCACTAAGAATTTGATGTCCCTAAAAATGATGGACAAGTCAATGTAGCAATCAATGAAGATCACCCCTTTAGCGGTCACCCTCATCGACTGTTCTCAGCGAGCACAAGAGCTGAGCATTCTCTGTGGTCATCATGCTTTAGCAACCGTTGAAGCTCACAACTTTGGAAACCGATGAAGGATCACCATCTCAGTGACCAATGAGATTTAATTGGTTACCAAAGCCTATAAATAGAGACCCACTTCCTCCAAGAAGGGGGTCGCAACATTGAGGAGTTGATGAAGTGTTGTTGCATTCCAGAGCCATCCATTACTTATTTCATTGATCTTTGATCTCTGAATACAAAAGTCTAGAAGAGAAAGAAGATCCACACCACCACCATCATCATCATCCTATTCTTTAAAAGAAGGATTAGACACCTCTCTACGCCCACTCCAGATCTAGATCTAAAGGAGACGTGCACTGGACTTGGTCATTTGTATCACAATTGGTGTATCCCCCTTCTTATCATCTAGATTTGTTCAGCTTCTTCATTTATTTCATTCCATTTCATCATTATCTCTCATGTCTAATCATAGTTGTAAATCCATAATGCTACTCGCTACCATGAGTGGCTAAACATTGTGTTTGGGTTAGGAGTAGCCATTAAATCTCTCCCAACATGTAAATACTTATATCCACTGAATATATGTTGCTAGCAAGGATAATCTCCATACTCTTGTTCTTAACACTTCACTTGTATGATTAGTTGCCATCTTATGATGCTTGATTTTTGGTGCCCTAAGAGAGTAATATTTGTTGGTATGTATGCCCTGAGAGACAATCATGGGATGATTGGTGGGATACATTAAGATTGATTTGATAAACATCAAAGGCAAGCTTCCAATTCTTTCTGGTTCATTCATTTGAGATAGTGATAGAACATATTGAATGTCTAGAGAATGACAGTACTCAATGACGTATGCCTTCAGGTTCAGGACCTAAACGATGAGATCATACGGATGCTAAGAGTTTGTACATTCTCATTATGTCCCTAGTCAGATGTCATTGTGAAAGGTAGATAAACAGCAATGACACACAAGACTAGATTGTGGTGTTGGTCGATGACAGAATCTCATTAGTCATGATATAAAGATATCAAACCAAACACATAGGTACTTGTTAGAGAACAAGTGTACCAGACAGACCCACCGTGAGTTTGACACATGGAACCATGACATGGTAGTCACAGTCAGTACTCACAGTGATGGTGGTGAGTGTGATTCTTTGACCTGAAATCACTACACTCAACACATGTCGTTGGGCACACTTTGACATCATCAAACGCAGTCCTGAAACATGGGTTGTTATAAAGGTGATGATTGGGTGGCTTTGACACATGGGGCTTTTGAGGGGTGAGTGATAGATATGGGATTTGTCCCTCCTGAGGGAGTTTGATATCCAAGGCCACTTGATGAGTAGGATTGAAATAGGCGTGCGCACGCATGTGTGAATCAATATGTGATATTGATGTCATACATATCTCGTTCAATCTACTCTGAGATCAAGAAAGTGAATGAACATTGACAGGATGACTGTTTCATGCCTCGAGTTCATTAGGGATATCAGTGGCAAAGGAATTATACATTCGTTGTAACACCATTCACAGATTGTAGGATTGAAAGTTGTTCTCCAACTTTCTACTTTCACTTAGGTAGCACAGATGTGTGACTAGGCACCGCTCTTTGCTTGTGAAGTCATAAGTGTTATGGACTTTCACTACCAACGTGAAATGGACCTGTAGGGTCACACACATAGGATTTAACCTGGAAGATGAGTTTTGTCCAAAAACAATGTTTAGATTGATTACTAAAGGAGTTTAGTAGTTCAATTAAACACTCAATCAATTGATAGCTCAATATCATATTGTTCAAGGTGTTGGACACATTGATTGGAGTATTGGATTGATTGAAATTGCAAATGACTGATTCTGCACAATCTGCACTCCCAACCGATCGGCTTATGTGATGAACCGATCGGATGAGCTTGGTGTACCGGTCGGCTCAGTGTTGAATCGATCGGCTCAAGATCAGGGTGAAATGATTGCTTCAGGTGTTGAAACGATCGATTCAACTGGTGCAACCGAGCAAGTTGGGAATGTAAGATTGGTGAGAATTTTCCTTTCGTTTCACTTGCCCAATTTGATTGGGAAATAGGATTGGTATTCGATACCAATTAGAAAACAAAGAAGGAAAGTCAATCGGGAACTGACTAGGACCACGAACTGACCGGTTCAGAAGTGAACCGACCGGTTGAGGTGTCCCAACCGATCGGTTGAGGTGTCAACCGACCAGCTCAGGTCCCTAACTGACTGTTTCAATTGTGAAACGATTGGTTCAGGTTGTGAGTTGGTTGTTTTGTGGAAAATCTTGAACCCTTCTACTCTTGCTTTTAGTCCCGCATTGCCCGGGATGGAGAACCCTGTCCCATGACCCTCCTATATATATAGGGGTATTGGGGGCTTCTCAAAGAACAACTCAGTGCAAGCGGGTTGCTCTGCAAAGTTGTCGTTCTCTCTCTGGTTTTGGTAACCGAGAGAGCCCGAGCAAGTGCTACCCGATAAGGGAGGCACAATAAGGGAAAGACAACTGCATTTGCGACTAGAAGAAGGAGAGTGTGTTGGCGACTAGTACGCTGACAGGAGGGTGCGACTCCTTCCAATTCCTTGTGGGATAAGGAGATTGGAGTTCCAGGTGGTCCATGTTGACTACTACAGAGGTGGGAGATTTCTGCCGCTTGGAGGACATCTGTCAATCTCAACAGTCCTGGTGAGAGGAGGAGTCGTCAGTCCCAGTGCGACCAGGAGCTGTACAGACACCGTCCATGATCATAGGTGAAGACCGCGCAAGGTGCGAGGTACTGTCTCCAAGCAAGCCTCGGGACAAGTTATGATTCCACAAACCATCCTTTCCTATTGTATAGACATTGACGTGTTTCCTTGTTCTGGGTTTTGGGGAGAAAATTTTTGTTTCCGCTGCCTTCTCTGCCTCCCCTAAAACCTGACAGTGGTATCAGAGCCACGTCAACTGCTCTATACTTTAGGGATTATCGATATGATCAATTTTGGTTCGTCACCTTTATTTATTGCATACAATGTGAATAATATTGGCTTTATGCATGTCCAATCCTAAATCCACAAATCCCAATTTACATATATGATATGTATTATTAATGCACTCGATACGCGTCACCCTTAAATGAGTTTTGTGGTGAATGTATAGCGTGGTTATGGCCAATAAACCCTATATGTGTATGGTTATATGTGGTTGCTTGCATCTCGGTCTACGTACCGATCTTCCTTCTCCTATTCCTGATGTAACTCGAAATAATTCAAGATTTCTCTCCTACCTTTTCTCCCCTCGAATGTAACTCGAGGTTTCTCTTTTTATAATGTAAAATAGGATAGAATTGTTTTCCTGTTATGTCAAAGAATAGAGGACATCGAGACAACTGCTGAAACGATCGGTTCAAGGCGTGAACCGATCAATTGACATTTTAGACGATCAGTTCAAGGAGTGAACCGATCGGTTGATGACCGGTTTGAGGAGCGAGACGAGCGGGTGGAGGCCATGGCGAGATGCACGACGACCAGGCAAACTGATCAGTTGGAGGAGCCAACCGATGGGCTTGTGGCACCCAGCCGACCAGTCTGATGGCGAGCCGATCATTCATGTGATGAGTTGATCAAACCCAGAAAGGCAAAGAACATAGTTCATCTTGTACAGGTTGCATATGATGTAGACCTATATGACCGTGATTCCTCTTGGCTCGAGGAATCACATTAGGATGGCCATAATCATCGCTTTTATCGTTTTGCATGTTTTTTGTGGGATATAGCATGTATATGATACGTACTACGCATTGTGGTGCTTGGATATGTATATGTATATAAAAACCAAATCCCTCATTAAAATATTAAGTCTTATATGCCTTCCATTAGCGGCACACATGAAAAACTTGATCGACCAAGCGTAAGTTACGCCAAAGCGTGGTGCGCTATCTATCTTGTGGAAGTGTGAAGGGTAGACATGTAGGTTCTGCCAAAGCAGGGTGCATGCTTACCGTGTCGGCTTTTGGGTTAGACTTAACTGGTGATTCTTAGAGTGTCTAAGCCCAGAGGCAATGAATGTTCATGGCAAGGTGTCGTGCAGGTTCATTCATCAAGAGTTGCATATTATGCAATTGGCATGATGGCCTACCTAAATCATCAAGATTGTGGGCGATCAGCCAAAGCTGACTCATGACTTGATGAAATATGGATCTTTCCCACTAGAAGGTTGTACGCTGCAATCTTCCGAATTGATGGTGAGGGCTATCAATTTGAAGTAAAATAGTGGGAGCGATAATTAATTAAAGGCCTAATTATATCGTCAATTTTTCAAATCAATCAAACAATTCAAAAAGGGTTTTGGACTAAAATTGCATATATTTCCTTTTGTTAAAATAAATGGTTAATCAACAAATCACTTTATTTGCGATCAGTCTTTGAGACTAACAAATTAAATGGGAATAATTCCACGACTGGTTAGGATGATGAGAAGTGTTCTCAAAGAGAGAAAGCTCCAAGTCCTAGTTATACCAAGACCAGATGAACTCAATCCCACCACATCAATGGCTGAAAGTATGCTTATGGAAGCATACCGAGGATGACATTGATGAGGAGTGCTTGATGTTGTGTTCTCTAAACTATGAGTTGTAGAGACAACATGAGACATATGATGTCTCAAGGACACTGTCCTAGTATATCATGACAGAAGCAGATCTAGTAAGGTATTCACACACTCAATGTGATTGGGTATGTGGAAATACCTGACTAAGAAGGATTCCCTCTGAGCCAAGAGTTGGCTATTGGTATGATACTGCAAATGTTGCGAGAATCATACAGTTCGTGATAAACTACAACATGAACAACTTTGACAAGCGTTGACAAAGTTGTTGGACATGTTGAGGACAGTAGAGGAAAAGATGAAGAAAGACAAACCATAATCTTTGATGTGATCAAAGAAAAGGTAATTCTTAAGGGCAAGGAAAAGGGCAAAGCAAAGAAGTGTTCTGAAGCTAGCCAGCAATCCAAGCCGTCTCCAGCCTCAAGGCACATGGGGAAAGGGTGTACGAGGGATTGCCCTCTATATCTGGAAGAACAAAAGAAGATGAAGCAGGGGATGGAGATCTCCACCTAAGGTATCAGGAAATGAACCACTTGTTTATCTGAGGTATATGATACCAAGATATGGATATGTCATATATGATATGCAATATCCACAAAGAAGTTATGGCCTTTGTGAAAGGGCCAAGAAAGAAGTACCCATCATTGGAGCAAGTGTTTCTGCCATAGATAGGAGTATCTTTCAGTTTATTTCAGCCTAAAAGGCATGTAATACAGTTATGAACTGCTATTTCATATATTTCTAATAGATAGAAACACTTTATTTTTGCATATTGTATGACAATGATGGCAATTAATAAAGTTGATGTTTCAATCTTAAAGATATGATCTTTGTGGCAATGACTTGTTTATCTTGTGGTATTTGATATGCATAAGATAAAATGATACCTAAAGGTTATAGATAACTCAAACAGTCAAATTAGCATCAATCTTGATAAATTCATTTCTAGTGTCCATGTGATGGATAAACCTAGACTCTTTTGGTTAGAGAACTAGTAAGAGACATGAATATCTTGGACATGATTAATCAATCTTCACTAATGGTAGTGGGAGAATGATTATCTTATTAGGTATGACACATGTGATGTATTTACATATCTATTGGAACAAATGCTAATAATTCAAATGGTGTTTAGAGAAATACCAATATGAATATCTTGAAGTGTTCAAGATTATCATAGATGAAGTGTAAATTTGGTAAAGTGTTAATTCTTGATGAGATCAATGAATGAAATACTTGGACCAAATGTTTGAGATCCTTATGAGTGATTATGATAGTGTACCATAGTGAACTCATGATTAAGGCATGGTGATGTCTAAAGCAAGAAGGAATCATACTCTAAAGAGTTAGAGAATGATTATCGAATAACTGAATTCTTCTTAATAAAAGAACACCCCACACTAATAAAGGACATTGAGAATCACAAGGAGTTGTGAGTTCTTATATCCTTGACAGATACACCTCAATTATCTATGTGATGAGTTGTTCATGTGATGAGTCAACTATCTAGATAAATATGAGGAACCAAATTTTGTGTTATGGTTTATGACCATTACATCCTAAATGACATCCATGTGAACCATAAGGTATAACATTGATGATAACACCCATTGGATGGAAATCCATAAGTGCAAATAAGTCTTAAGTGTTAAGATACATGGATAACATTTTGAGCAGGATGATGCTCGTTGATTGCAACTTAATGATAAAGACATTTGACATATGGATACTAAAACCGCATTCCTATGAGGAATAAAACAAGGATGTGTATGTGACACAACCTATAAGGTTTATGAATCCAATAATGCAAATGAAGTCTATAAGTTACAATGGACCAATCAATATGATTGATTGAGTACAAGCAACTCAGAATTGGATCTTTACTTTGATGATATATTCAAAGGGTTTGACTGATATGTTAAAGATAAAGAAGGGATCTGTGATTTAGTGGGAGCGTGTTCACATTCCACATGTTGATGTGAAATGGAAATGTTCTAGAATGGAAATCCAAAAGTGGAAATTATCTTTATGGAAGATAGAGATGTTTCCTATGTGATAGGAATAGAGATCTATAGAGATAGTTCTCGAAAACCTCTTGACCTAAAAAGAGAAAGCATACATTGGCAATCTATACTGAAGTGTTCAGTATGCATAGATTCAGTGGGAGAAAACTTGTCCATGCTACATGGAGTTAGTATCCCAAGGCCAAGTGTCCAATTCTTATGAAGAATGAGAATACTAAGAATAGATATGGATCTATCATGTATGTAATCATCCCATTATCTTTCATGGAAAGAACAAAATGCATTCATCATCTTGTATGTAGGACATGGGAATATGATGTGCTCATCCTGATAACTCGTATGTAAGACATGACGAGTGGATGCCTGTCTACTTCCAGTAAGGGTTACTGGAATACCATGAGAACTTGATAAGTACTTGTGAAGTACTAGTTCGATGGAGATAAGGAAGAGTTCGATGTAAAGAGTTACATTGATGCGAACTTCCGAAAGGACAAAAAATTAATCGCAAAATATATATAGGATATATAAAAGTGAAAGTTTGTTGATAATTGGAAGTGTTCCAATAAAACCATTTAAAAGGAAATGTCGAGTATCTGTGTGTTAGAGAATAGCAATGAATACTATATGGATCTGGAAGTTCATGAGATGAACTTATAGATATTCCGCTCATTGATGACAAGTATGGAATCCTTGATCATGCAATGTGGCTAAAAGTTAGCAAAGGAATACTAGATCGCATATTACGACAACTCCATCTCATACGTGTGACGCGTAGCGAAGAGATGTGAGACATGCAATTTATACTAACTTTGGCAAAGTGTTGCCATTACTCACTATGTTCGCACTAGAGCACAGTAACATGTGGGACATGTTTGAAGATCACTATGAATATGATTCAAGGGTGATTGGCTCACAGTGCAAGTGGGAGTCTGTTGGTATGTATGCCCTGAGAGCCAATAATGGGATGATTGGTGGGATACATTAAGATTGATTTGATAAACATCAAAGGCAAGCTTCCAATTCTTTCTGGTTCATTCATATGAGATAGTGATAGAACAAATTGAATGTCTAGAGAATGACAGTACTCAATGACGTATGCCTTCAGGTTCAGGACCTGAACGATGAGATCATACGGATGCTAAGATTTTGTACATTCTTGTTATGTCCCTAGTCGGATGTCATTGTGGAAGGTAGATAGATAGAAATGACACACAAGACTAGATTGTGGTGTTGGTTGATGACAGAATCTCATTAGTCATTATATAGAGATATCAAACCAAACACATAGGTACTTGTTAGAGAACAAGTGTACCGGACAGACCCACCGTGAGTTTGATACATGGAACCATGACATGGTAGTCACAGTCAGTACTCACAATGATGGTGGTGAGTGTGATTCTTTGACCTAAAATCACTACACTAAACACATGTCATTGGGCACACTTTGACATCATCAAACGCAGTCCTGAAACATGGGTTGTTATAAAGGTGATGATTGGGTGGATTTGACACATGGAGCTTTTGAGGGGTGAGTGATAGATATGGGATTTGTCCCTCCTAAGGGAGTTTGATATCCAAGGCCACTTGATGAGTAGGATTGAAATAGGTGTGCGCACGCATGTGTGAATCAGTATGTGATATTGATGTCATACATATCTTGTTCAATCTACTCTGAGATCAAGAAAGTGAATGAACGTTGACAGGATGACTGTTCCATGCCTCGAGTTCATTCAGGATATCAATGACAAAGGAATTATACATTCGCTGTAACACCATTCACAGATTGTAGGATTGAAAGTTGTTCTCCAACTTTCTACTTTCACTTGGGTAGAACTGATGTGTGACTAGGCACCGCTCTTTGCTTGTGAAGTCATAAGTGTTATTGACTTTCACTGCCAATGTGAAATGGACCTGCAGGGTCACACACATAGGATTTAACTTGGAAGAGGAGTTTTGTCCACTAACAATGTTTATATTGATTACTAAAGGAGTTTAGTAGTTCAATTAAACACTCAATCAATTGATATCTCAATATCATATTAATCAAGGTATTGGACACATTGATTGGAGTATCGGATTGATTGAAATCGCAAATGACTGATTCTGCACAATCTGCACTCCCAACCGATCAGCTTATGTGATGAACTGATCGGCTGAGCTTGGTGAACCGGTCGGCTCAAGTGTTGAGTCGGTCGGCTCAAGTGTTGAGTCGATCGGCTCAAGATCAGGGTGAAACGATTGCTTCAAGTGTTGAAACGATCGATTCAACTGGTGTAACCGAGCAAGTTGGGAAAGTAAGATTGGTGAGAATTTTCCTTTCATTTCACTTGCCCAATTTTATTGGGAAATAGGATTGGTATTCGATGCCAATTTGAAATAAAAGAAGGAAAGTCAATCGGGAACTGACCAGGACCACGAACCGACCGGTTCAGAAGTGAATCGACCGGTTGAGGTGTCCCAACCGATCGGTTGAGGTGTCAACCTACCGGCTCAGGTCCCCAACCGACTATTTCAGTTGTGAAGCGATCGGTTCAGGTTGCGATTTGGTTGTTTTGTGGAAAATCTCAAACCCTTCTACTCCTACTTTTAGTCCCACATTGCTCGAGATGGAGAACCCTATCCCATTACCCTCCTATATATATAGGGGTATTGGGGGCTTCTCAAAGAACAACTCAGTGCAAGCCGGTTGCTCTGCAAAGTTGTCGTTCTCTCTCTGGTTTTGGTAACCGAGAGAGCCCGAGCAAGTGCTACCTGATAAGGGAGGCACAACAAGGGAAAGACAACTACAGTTGAGACTGGCAACAGGAGAGTGTGTTGGCGACTAGTATGCTGACAGGAGGGTGCGAATCCTTCCAATTCCTTGTGGGACAAGGAGATTGGAGTTCCAGGTGGTCTGTATGGACTACTTCAGAGGCAGGAGATTTCCACCGCTTGGAGGACAGATGTCAATCTCGACAGTCCCGGTGAGAGGAGGAGTCATCAGTCCCGGTGCGACCAGGAGCTGCACAGACACCATCGAAGATCGGAGGTGAAGACCGTGCAAGGCGCGAGGTACTGTCTCCGAGCAAGCCTCGGGACAAGGTATGATTCCACAAACCATCCTTTCCTATTGTATAGACGTTGACGCGTTTCCTTGTTCTGGGTTTGGGGGAGAAAATTTTTGTTTACGCTACCTTCTCTGCCTCCCCTAAAACCTGACAGTATTATCCTTTTCTGAGTGATATGGAGTTCCATGAATGCATGAAATTATTGGACTTCTTAAGCTAATGATCATATGGCTATATTTGTGATTATTTGTTTCAATCTCAATAGAGATACAACCTTATAATATTGATCTATCCTAATCTCGAGAAGGGAGGGAATAAACATATATGAATTACTTGAAAGCTGGCTAAGGGATACACGATACGTGTGAGTATTGCATGTTGATGAGGGATCATAGTTGGTGAAACCCAATCCAATTTCCTACTTGTTTTATCACTCATTGTTTCTACTTGTCCTTTTGTTTTATTTCTCATTTTGTCTTACTTATTTTCTTTTATTTTTTGGTTAGAGTATCATCGTTTCATAAGGAACACCAATTGAATATCACTCTTTGGTTGGTTTAGCTAAGCTAAGGTTCTACATTCATTGCACTTTCTACCCTTGTCCCTGTCGATCGACCCCAATTTACAACATCGTAAAATAGTTGTGGGGGGGCCTAAGTGTTGGGTTTAGGAGTCTGACTACTATATATATGTTCCTTTTTGGACGTGCAATTTAGGGAGGTCAGAAGGTTCCAAGGACAAATTAAACCTTCTTAGAGAATATAAACTAAGATATAAAATCCATGATTAGGTATTGTAAAACCACGCTTTAGTTGTACAAATGTTGATACCATCTTAAAAAAATTTGGCTACACCTCATCTCATAGAGTTGAGGATATCGGATTCTCAAGAGGGATTTGGATCCTTTGGGATAATTATCAGTGCATGAATGATGTCCTTAAAAGTCACCATCAATACATACATTGTCGAGTAAAAAATTTGTGGTTCCTCACCTTTGTCTATGGTACTCTGAATCCTCAATAAAGGGATTTTCTCTAGAACAAATTATCTTATATTACTTCTTCCATTCTCTAGCATTTGGGCTCTTATTGCTGATTACAACAAAATGCTTCACTCTTTTGAGAAACAAGGTGGGTGGGGCATTGACCTTTGTTGAAGTCTCAAGTTTAATTTATTCCTTCTTGGGTCTGGTCTGAATGATACAAAATCCTTTTGTCACTACTTCACCTTCAAGAAGGGTTGCCTACTTGAAAAGTTGGATCGAGTTATTACTAACATGAATTGGATGTTAGTAGAAGAAGGAATGCACATCAATGTCCTCCCTCATATTCGTAGCATCCACAACCCTATTCTGGTAGCAGGACACCCTGTATCACAACCACGACATTCTCACTTCAGAACCTAGATGAGTTGTAACCAAGTTCCTTCCTTCAAGATAGAGATCCTTGCGGCTTTTGGATGGTTCTCAACCTTTTCTAGACACTCTCCTAGCATTCCAATCAGCAACAACTACATGGGATGTTAACCGTATCAAGCAACAACACAAATAAAACCACCTTCTTATGTGAAAATGGGATATATGTCAGGTACAAACTCAATGCTATTCTTCTATGCAAGGAAGTTGACTGAAAGAAGCGAGCTAATATCAATTGGATGCAATACAGAGATGGCAAAAAATAATGTTTCAATCATATGTCAAATCTTGCTCATACCATAAAAGGGATCTCTAGGCTCCATGGTGATAATGGAACATTGATCACTTCACAGACACACCTTAAGAACTACATGAGGTCCTACTTCTGCTACATGCTCAATGTCTCTACAACTCCTTCCCTGAGCCTAGAAGCCATCTCCATGTATATTGGTCTGATCTTGTAAATCCCAAACTCTTGGTCTTGCTCCTATGGTGGATGAAAAAAGGTTGGTACTCTTTCTAATGGCCCCATAAAAAGCCCAATGACCAGATGTAATACATAATGAATTCATTCAGACCGACTGGTCCTATGTTTGTGGTTCCTTCATTGCTATTGTACATGAAGTTGTCATACTAGTAGAATTGATGCTAGAATCACTGACTCTCTTATGGTGCTCATCCCAAATATCACCAATCCTCAACGCTGCTCAAACCTATACCCTATCTCTCTCAAAAATTTCTACTTCAAACTCATTTCAAAAATCATTGTAGAAAGGATTAAGCCCTTCCTCAGCAGTTGGGTCTCTAAATATGGGTCATGTTTTATTCCTTGTTGATGTATAAGTGACAACATCCATTTAGTCCATGAGTTTATCCACTATATGAAGACCATGTGAGGCAAGAAAAGGTGGGTAATGTTCAAGCTAGATCTATCTAAAGCTTTCAAAAACATGAGCTAGCCATTCATTGAAGATACACTTATGAAAACATGTCTCCCAAGTAATCTAACCCAGTTGATTATGAAACTTTTCTCATCAGGTCAGGCGGTTCATTAGGGTGACCCCACGGTCCCAAACATCTTCATCCTATGTATGGAATGTCTAAGCCAAGCAATATCCATCTCGATCATGTCTGGTGAATGGAAACCTATCCTCCTGTCAAGAAATGTAGTCCCACTCACTCATGCAATGTTTCTTGATGATGTACTTCTGATGGCCAATGTATCCAATTTTCAAGCATCTACCATTAACATGATTCTAAAGGATTTCACAATTTTTTCTGGTCAAATAATTTCTAAAGAAAAATCACATTGTTATTTTTCCCCAAATACAACAGCTGCTAAAAAGAAATCATTCTTCCGACACATTGGAATTGCGAGCACTACCGACCTTCGGTGCTACCTTGACATCCTTGTTCTCGATCACTAGCTTAACAAGCAAACATACTCATTCATATTACAATCCATCATATGTATAATGAGTAGCTAATATGCTGTCCATCTATCTCCAGAAGGTCGTATCACACTGGTTAAGTGTACCCTACAAGCTATCACATCATATACAATGCAAATAGTTAAACTATCACCTACAATATGTGATGATACCAATAGACATATCACGGACTTTGTCTGGTGAGGTGGTCATGAGTAGTGCAAAATGTCCCTAGTATCCTGGCATAAACCGTGCAAAAGCAAAGAGTATGTAGGTCTTGGTCTTAGAGGTGATAGAGACCAAAACACTTCCTTGATGTTGAAAAATGTCTAGCGATTCATGAACCAGCCTTCTATCCTATGGGCATGAGTAATGAGAGACAAGTACCTCCACCATGGTACCTTCTCCAAGAAGCCCTTCTCATCTACATGGTCCTTCATTAAGCTCCACATTCCACTGCTTTCATCATACAATCATAATATTATCAACTTAGGTGAAAACATTAATGTCTGGAGTGATAAGTGGTTATTGGGTAAATCAATTCTTCATATAAAACCAAACATCAATGTCCATGAGGAACTTGAAGATCGTATGGTTCAATCCATGGAACATGTAGATGGCGACTGGGATTGGGGATTCATACACTCCCATCTTCCACCTTCCTCATGGCATCTCATTCAATATTAATAGACCCCTATTACAGATGCCCGTGTGGACACCTAGTCCTGGCCCCTTGAAGCCCGAGGTGATCTATCTGAAAACATAGCGTACGTATGGTCGAGTTGCAATCCCCACATACCCTATGAAATAGATGGAAAGATATCTAGTATTTCCTAATCCCTCTCAAGTACCAAACTTTTTGTGTTTTCAAAAACAATGAGCCATCCTTACCAATTCTGAGAAAGTCAAAAGACATATCATCACTGAAGATACCTACCCAGTCTGTTACAATGCAACGGACACCATGGTCCACTATCTACATGATTTCCCGTCTAGTGTGCAAGTTTGTACTAAACTCAGTATGGACATATCCTTCTTCAACCTTCCTAAGAGTGAATTGATAGACCTTATGTAACATACTGGATCTTGGACCCTACCCTAGAAGTTTGACCTTTTGGACTTAGCCAAACAAGGTTGAGGTTAGGATGATCCTAATAATCTAATGCATGAATAATGTAATCTAATATGGCACATAATTCATTTGATTGGTAATAAGATGACAAAGAACTTAATTGAATAAGTAATTAAGATAATGGGCCATATGACATATCTCATAAAAATAAATCCCAAATGTGAAATCTAAGTTTAAAATCGTGTTCCTTTGGTCCCAATTGCCTTGGGAGTCAAGTTTCACTTTATTCTCACATAATAATAACTCATTTAATTCAAATTGGAAAAGAAGATGTGTGTTTCCCTAAAATATCAAATACAACAATAAATGATTCCAAAAGAGGAAAATAATATATGATTCATAATCTACATAATAAATATAGCCTTTGGGTGAATTTTCATCCAATTTGGAGAAATTTTGCTTAAAAGGTTAAATTAGGAGAGAGAAAGTGTGTAGAACCTTCAAAATATTAAATATATGCTCAAACAAATCCAATATGTAAAATTGATAACAAAATTGTATCCAACACATTAAATATGACTTGTGGGTCAAGTCATCAAATTTTGGAGAATCCTAATGTCATTAATGAAGGAGGAAAGAGAAAATATGATTTGATTTATTTGACACATTAAAAGTTCTCAAAAGGCAAATCTAATGATATATTTGGATTCCTCATATCAAAAATAGACTAAATGTCAAATTTCATTAATTTTGGGATTCGTTTGCACCCTCAAAAAGAAGAAAGAGAAAAAGAGAAATAAATGCATTGCCACTTTAATCGAATTTGATTTGGATAATGTTTTTCCTTTCATTTCCTTGTCACGTGGGTTATCATTACATGACTTCTTTCGATAGTCCCATTCCATATCTAACGGCAATGAAGTCATCTCCTACATTGAGTAGGAGACTGTTGTCGCCAGCTTTTCGCGCTGCTCAGAACACGATTCTTTGATATTTCATTTTCCTTGATTTCCTTGCCCTTTTCCACGTTGTCCAAGCCCTTACATAATAAGGTTTGTCCCTCCAATCTCTCGATCGGCTAGGAGGGTCTCGTCGCTCCCCTGTTTCCTATTTTCTCCACTTTTTCTCGCCTCTCCAGTCCATTGGATTCAACTTGTTCTCTCGGTGATCTCGTGTGGGACTTTACCTACCTTCTCACGGTCCCAATTCATTGGCTTTATCTTTGGAGGGTGTTTTCCATGTCCCGGCAGGAGTCTGGTGAGCCCCTGGGCTCGGGATGGCATCTCTGGTCTTCCCGGTGTCCTTGGGCAATTTCTAAGCTTTCTATGAGTCACCTTTGTGGTGTGTGACCCTCCAATTAGTTTGGCTAGGTAGGTATGCCATTTTCCCTCTTTTTCACCTTCTCCACATGACTTTCTGACATTAACCGGGTGATGGTCATTTCTTCTGCGATTTTTTGTTCTTCAAGTTCGTTGGGGCATGAGGAGGACAATGAGAACCCCCATTACCATCATTTTGTTGTGAGTTTCCGTGATTGATTCTTATCCAGAGCTACTTCTTCTCTTGTCGTTGTTTCTGCAAAACGAAGAAGATGGCTTGTGTTACTTTGTCAACCTTACCCTCATTTTTGTTTTTCTCATTTGGGGTAAAATCGTCTTTCTGCCTCATGTTTTGTTTGCTATGGAGTGAGTCAAATGAGCCTTTAACCCCCTGACATGGCCAGTCATGACTGGGCCATGTCAGCTGGGCCCGGTCTCTTCTCTCTCTCGCCTTTGATTTGCTGAGTTGGCTTTCCTGAATTTTCCTATTGGTGGATTTTATAAAATTAATAACTAATTCTACACTGATCAGAAAAATATGCATAACTAGTCTTTGGATTTAGAAAAATAAGGGCTATCTAATGGTATCAGTTTTTGTTTCTCGAATCTAATCTCAAAAATATGTGATTTTAATGGATTAACCTAAATAAGTAATAAATTGTATAAATCATAACTAACTATATATAAGTCAAAAAAATATAATAAAATATGTTTTGGGCTCAGAAATGTATAACCTAAAATATGGCGTGGTTTTGATAACCTAATTCAATGATAATAAAAAGGTTATTTTTAGGGTTTTGAATAATTAATGGAAACCTAACCCTAATTCTACATATATGCTAATAGGTGCTTTGGATGCTTAGGCTTGGACCTAGATGTGACTTTGTCTCTAAATCTAAGGTATGTTTGCATCTCCGATTATTCTTTATTGAGCAATGCATCTATTCTGTCTTTCTCTTGGTCCTATGGACAATAGCCTACACATATGTCTTTTCTTTTGGAAATATTGGTTCATGTGAACTATTTTGTTTTGTTATTGATCTTGTGATCATGGATATTCTATTGACCATGTTTCTAATGGACCGGTGCATGTTGGACTTTTGATGATATATATACCCACTGTGATGTGGATTTTTACTTGTTGATGTATGCCCACTATGATGCAGATGTTTATATGTTTGTGTTGTCCATTGTGTGATGGCAACCTTTGTATCATCTTTTGACTATATTTTTCTACTTGCCTCTACATTAAACATGCTATGTGATTCATTAGCACTAGAGTAGTGTAATTGCATTGGTTTTGTTTATAGCAGATGTGATATTTTCTACTCTTTTGGGATGGCAAGGAACCTCATACCCAGGGCAAGATGTGTGATTCTTGGCCTGTGTTTTATATATATTTGGGAGATTGGCAGTATCCCTTTCTCCATCAGGTTTCAACTTTATGAGGGTTGGCCGCCAATTGTGTTTATATTGTTCTAGGGCTATGCTTATCTCACATGCATGCAGGTTGATGATATTTATGATGGGTTATGTGCCCAAATTGTTGATGGGTTATGTGCCCAAATCTTGATATGTGCTTATGTGGAAGTACTTTATTATTTTATTAAATGGCAAGTATCTCTTTTGTTATGATCTTATTCTTTTATGCCCGATTAGGTAATCCTTATCTCTTGCATGGGAAACCTTTTATTTTGATGACCCTTATCCTTTATAAATTGCTCAATTTACTCTTTAGTATGCACATACCAGCCTTTGATGATGTCTCCTTTTGTTTCTCTTTTGCTGGGGTATGCTTCCAACCCTAGGTGGAGGTCCTGGTTGACAAGGCATGATTACCTAGACTTATATTGTGAAGTTCAAGCTTGGAGACAATCTTGAGGTGGTTTAGATTTCCTCTACATGGATCCTATGATATAAGTTTGTAACCCTTTGTTTCATAATTGAATATAGACATATTTTTATTCCGCTGCTATACTTTGGTCTTTTGTTACTTTTATATAAAGATTTGAAAATTTTACACCCACTCCATCATACCTTCTGAGTGTGGTTGGACTGGAGGTTTTATTATTCAAATTTTTAGTAAGGAGGTGGTTTCACTTCTTTACACCTTATCATACATGGTAAGTATAACAATGCAACCAAGGTTCCACATTGTGTTGGTCGTTGGTCCATATGGAAGGTGCTCAATGACCTCGTCTACAATGGGTAGCATGAACCACCATCAGTCTTACCTTCATTAGGGAATGATCTAAGGTGACACTAAAAATCCATCAAGTAACTACTACAGTTATAAAGAAGGTGTCAAGACTATAAGGCCTCCTTCGTGTTGTTGGCATCTTATGTTCGTGGATGCTTCTTTCTAGAGCCACAATCTCAAAATGGGAATTGGCCTACAGGCTACCGACATGTGGAGGCATTGTATTTTGGATACCAACCAAAATGGATTTGTGACATGACCTCAAGAAGTAGAGATCAAGGGTATTATTTGTAACGACCCCGTCTCCCGGTAACCCCCAATTAAGGGAGACCCGAAGGTCAGAGCCGTTATTCAATTAACAGGATCAAAGGTTCGACAAATAATCAATAATAATTAAATAAACTTTACCAACTAAAGCTAAAAACTGGTATAAAATAAAACTTTGCTTACCTTTTTAAAAGATGGGATTTCTAAACTTCTATCCATGAAGATGTTACTCTAACTAATCCTCCTGTGTACGTTACTTCTCATTTAATTCCACATATGCCACTTTACTGTTTGTTCTTTTCATTTGTACCTAAAACGCCGACAAACCTGGCTCTGATACCATTTGTAACGTCTGGGCCCACTACCCAAGGCTCTAGTAGAGTTTCAGGAATGACGACTGGCACCACAGACCACCACTAGCCTTAACTGCGTGCTTTATCCTCATGCACGTGCAAGCCGGGGTCAACTTCCCGACTGGTCACCCATCCTAGTACTACTCCAAGTTGAGCACGCTTAACTATGGAGTTCTTTAGTGATGGGCTCCCGGAAAAGGAGGTGCACCTTGGTGATATGGGTAGTCCAATCATTCATTTTAAGATCATGTTATCCAAGGCATCAAATCCTAGGATGTTACAATCTCCCCCACTTAGACTCTTGACGTCCTCGTCAAGGCTCTACTATATGACCTCATAATCTGACCCCATTTCAGTGCAGACCCACAATGGCCCATGGACACCCAGCTCCCATCCACGGCTACCAGTGCAAGGGTGGCTCCATCTCGTCTCTACGGATAGCCTTTTCCAACTTGCCTGGACCGCACGGCTCAAGACTGGCATGCCACATGCCCATGTGGGCCCCACCTACTGGAGGGGTTATGGCTCTGACCTTCGGGTCTCCCTTAATTGGGGGTTACCGGGAGGCGGGGTCGTTACATTATTCATGTGATGAAGCTTTGCAAGGATTGTTGTTGTCCTTCTCCAACTATCTATTCTGATTCGTTCACGACAATTGATACCCTAAAGAATAAAAGTATCATTGCCAGCAAATTAGAATCATGATAAGAGAGTTCTCCTATGACCTCTCCTTATTTCCTAACATGAAACTTTAGTTTATCCAATGCAAGCATAACATGGTATTATATCATATTGCAAAAAATATGTAGTCTTTCCTATCTCATGTTTTACACCTTTACAAGCCAAGCTGGTTGTCAAAGGATATCCATATACAGCTACCCTCCATTTGGCTCGTAGTAGAGAATGAGATGAATAATAACTAGTCTCTATGGTCTTTCCAAAAAAGAGAGTCACATAATGTATTTGAGGAAAATCATGTTTAGCTCCTAGCGAACTTAATTATGATTTAATTAATGTTTGCATAAATAGTGAGGTACAAAAAAGTTGTTCCCTTTATTTAATCCAACTTGTCATGTAATAAGAGAATAAGAACACGAAAGTGATTCTAAAATTTCATGGATTTTAAGCTCTCCTAGTGTCCGATATACTTACTTTCCTACATTGTGTGTTTGAATAAAAGAAAAGAACATAATTGGGAGGAGGACTACAACATACTTAGATTTGCAACAATGTTAGAGAGAGAAAGAATCACTCATATCCCTTACCTATTTATTATTGAGATATCATCAGGATTTGATTCTCACCCTCTACATCTCTGCATGTTTGATGGAAGCCCACTGAAACCCCTTTATTTAACTTGAAAGATTGAGATATCCCCAAAGATATATATTTTTTGCAACACAAATGATGATATAGGAATATCTAATTGTTCCTATAAACCCTTCCTCTTCCTAAAGATATAATCGATAGGATCCAAGACCTAGATCCTTTATAAGGAAATATAGAGTGTTGACTTCACCTCCCAACCCAGCTCCAAAACTCAATTAAATCATGGAGAAGCTCAAGAAATGGTCTTCAATCTCCACTGATTTTTATCTCCAATGTAGATGTCTCAATGACTTCACTGACTACCTACAACATTGTAATCTTGTATAATAGCTTTGATGACCATCCAAGACCACAAAGTGATCTTCAAAATATTAGAACCCATGGCAAACCCATCTCTCCCAATCGTTGACATCTTCTTATGAACAAGACCTAGGAAATCCTTGCCCTAACCACCTCTCCTATGGTTATTTGGCTTCTTAAGTCCAAAAGCATTCTCGATAGCCAAACATGGACTTGGTGATGGTATCCCACTCATAGATCCCAGAGTCAAGAGATAAGTTAGTCCCATGATTGCCATGGTCGAGCATGATGAGAAAGGAAGAGTCCCATGTCATGATTTGACCAACAAGCCTGTCAATAAACTTAATAATGCATATATGCAGAAGGGAAATTGGGTCTTCCAACCTTGATTCGCATAAAGTAGCATGAGCTATTTTATCTCGATATGCAGCTAATGTGTAATATCATGATTGGTCCACATAACTTTTGTTTGTAGTAATTCTACCAATTGATTGGTATATCATAATATTATCACATGGTATGTCATTTTAATTACAAAAGGGAGTAGAATTCAATAGATGTAGTTTTCAAACCTCTTACTCTTCCTATTTCAAAATTACCCATTGGAACTCCATTAAATTGACCTTATATTTAGTAATCATAGAAATGATAAGTAATGTAATTATCATATTCCTTGAATTATAGATCTAATGTTAATATCAAAGGTACGTCAGTAATATTATCTTAGATAATAATGATGATCCAGCTAAACTTTAATAGTAAAATTAATGTTTTATAATGTTTACATATAAATTAGGTTTTGGATGACCTTGATATTTCTAATTAAAGTTATCATTGAAATAATACACACCCTAGATATCATACAAACCTAGTGTTTCTCAAACCTAAAACCTAGACCCTTTATTAAACCCAATATTAGTTTTTCAAAATGTTTCTATAACACTAGTGTTGTTTGATTAATTTCAAATTAAACCTTGGAATGATATTTATTTGTTTTCTCATACTTCTTAAACAAGGTATGTGGGCTATTTATGATTAACTAATGTTAAACTTGGTTTAATTTTTGAAGTTTTACTAGTTTTATTGAATCTAAAAACTAGATTGATTTATGTAATTCATTCATTTATAAAGGTCTATAATTATCATCTAAATGTTATATTAATTGGATCTGAAATATATCTCGTGAGGGAATTTTAGGAAGAAACCCACTCTCAAACATTGCTGAGAAATCCATTATAAACTTTTGATTGGCATTGACTATGCAAAAAGCAATTTTCCCTTGAAAATGACTAGGAAATGAGAATTATGCATTTTTTAGAAAAATGTTGGTTCACCAAGTGAGATTCCTAAATTTTGGGTTGATTTATAAAGTTTCATAATAAAAAAATTAATGATATTTTCTAGACACATCTTTGACCACTATGTACAAGTTGTGGTTGCACCCTCATGCACAACATAGATATATATTGGTGGTTGTTTTATCAGTGTTTCAAGTTGAATCTGAAATAAGCAATCTTGTGGCTGATTTAAAGTATTAAATCTAAAGAACCATGTGGGCTTAGACATTCATCCTCTTCCTAGTTTTAGTTTTAGGAAAATTGGGTATTCTATCCAACATCTGATTCCAATCATGTACCTGTGACACACTGATCACAAAAACATAATTTACATAAGCAAAAGCGTTCGTTAGTAGCGGATTACTGAAAATCACTAAAAATTTAAAACCTTTTTTCAAAGAGATCCACAAAGGACAACTCTTTCGAAAAGAACCAAAGTAATTTGATTTCATTCTGTTTCACTAGTACATATAGTGTATCATCTCATCTCAAGGATTACAACATCAACTGTTCTATTAAATTGTATACAGACAGCATAAGAACATTGAGGCATCAAGCCAAAATCTCATATTGATTCATTAAAACCAACTACGGACTCTAAGGACCTGAGAGTACAGAGACGACACATAGGACTCTATTCACACATACAAAACTTGATAGATAGTGTCTCCACCTGAGAATTCACTGCTATTCCTGGTGCTGCTGCTGTCCTTCACATACTGAAGGGTTCCTGCCTCCTCGTCCGCATCCACCTAAAAATGTGGATCCCATGGGGGTGAGACAATTGTAAATTGCCCCAGCGAGAGATATAACTCTCCGCCAAAACATTATTATTGCAGTTATCGAATTAATACTGAGTAGAGGAATTATATATTTAACAGCAGATAGATCAATGTCTAAATAGATTAAAGTAGTATTCTTATTCTGAGCATTTCAGCTATAACTTGATAAGTCAGCATGATACTTATTTAGTAAGGAATTAAAGCACATGTATAACATTTATCCTTCTAGGATATGCTAAGCAAAGTAACATCAACCTTCTCGGCCAGTATGAGATTATATGGCAGAGACATCACTTATCAAACTACAATTAGCTTTCCAGGGTATATTGACATCTTCGCTATAGATTTATAGTCGTAACATATACTCACTTCAGGCTTAGATCACACAGCTAATGCCTGGTATTGTATTGTGGAGTCATGGCCTGTAGCCATACCCTTTTAATGAAGTATTGGGATCTTAATCCCTCATCTCATCAGGTACATTTTTATTTCTTAACAAGTTCATCATCTTGATTATAGAATATGGGTATTCAGACCCTCAATTCATCATAGAATTACTTGTTACCACTTATCAAGTAACTTAATACCTTCAGGTCATCTGACCAAGGTAATCATGATTTTTGCTACACAAGCATTCCACATAGTTCACAAAGTTCATATCACCTCTTGTTACCCCTTAATAGGCAGCAAGGCATATTATGGCTTATGAAGCCCATAAACAATTTCAATAATTAAAACATCATACGACACATAAGGCTCATTAATTTGAGGTTACCTCTCATTATGCAACAAAGCATATGAAGGCTTATAAGGCCTATAAAACATTTTCAATATATAGAGCATCATAGCCCATACCTGGATATGCTCATCATCTCAACATACATGCATGATTAGTACTCATGATAATAATTATATCCATTATATATCAGTACCATGCAATACAAGGGTTTTCTTATTACATTCATAACTCATCACTCTGTATTTCAGCTTCACATAAGATCACTCTGTGTTAGGACTTCACATAGCATCACCATGTATTAGGGTTTCACATAACATTACCTTGTGTTAGGGTTTCACATAGAATTACCATGTATTAGGGTTTCACATAGCATTACCCTATATTAGGGTTTCACATAGCATTACCCTATATTAGGGTTTATTATATCCTATTACCCAATTTAGGGTTAGGATGCACTATTGACATCATATTAGGGTTTATCATGTCCTTTTACCTAAATTAGGGTTTACGGTAACATTACATAACATCACCCTGGATTAGGGTTTTGTATCACATTCATCACCCTATATTAGGGATTTACACATCATTACCCTGAATTAGGGTTTCACTCAGAATTGCCCTGAATTAGGGTTTCTCATGTCATTATCCTATATTAGGGTCGCATCATAACCCTAGATTAGGGTTTCATTTAGTATTGCCCTAAATTAGGGTTTAAGTTCATCAATCAACTCAATTAGGGTTTTATGATTTCTTTATCAAGAGTCATACCCTAATTATATATCCCATTCAATTTGAATGTGTTGGGCTTGATTGCTACATGATTATTATACATGTATGAATTTTCCTTTCTCATCATCTCTAGGATGTTCTCTACTCCAATATTAACCAAATTGAGTATATTCTTTATTCAAATACATGTAATTAGGGTTATCATAATGTATTGGACTATTGCATTAATATGCATCAAAGGTTCATCCCACTAAGGGTATCAATCACTCTAGTACCTTAAAGGTACAACCATTGTAACCATCATTTATTTTCATCATAAATAATCAAGTAGTTGATTGACCTTCAATCACCTTAGACATCCAAACGGTTTTGATTAATTAAATCCCAAATAGTCTTGGTCACTTAGACCCCAATGATCTTGACCAATTAGACTCCAAACGGTCTTACTAAAATAACCTCCAAACAGTCTAAGACCATTTAGACCTCCAAATGGTCTTGATTACATTGGCCATCCAATCGGTTTGAAACTGTTTAGCAAAATCAAGTTGAAACAGATTGGACATATAAAACCGTTTAGACAAAACATTTTGAAACTGAATGAACTTGGGTCTCCAAACGGTTTGAGACCGTTTGGTTCCAAACGGTCTTGAGACCATTCGATCCCAAACGGTCTTGATACCATTTGGACTCAAACGGTCTTAAGACCGTTTGATCCAAACCCTCTCAAAACCGAATGGACCAAAAAGATATCCATCAACTAAATCAATTTTAGGGTTTCACCTGTTGAATCCACCTATCAAATGAAACATTGAATTAACCTCAATTGAACCATTAAATAACCCTTCAATTGAACCATCAATTAGGGTTTTAAATTTAAGAAACCATCAATTAGGGTTTTAACCTAATTGAATTAGGGTTTGAAATTGAGATGCCTTCAATTGTATACATTGTAGGACTAATTCTATTGAAATCATTGAATCACCACTTAGCCATGTCATGACCTGACCTCAAATGGTCTTGAGGCCATTTGGTTAACCTTCAAATGGTCTTGAGACTGTTTGACTAGTCCCATCATTGAAATTTGTGAAATTCAATTAGGGTTTGCATCATAGAATCGATCATCAATTGAGTTATTGATTGTATTTTAATTTGATATCACTGGATCTTCAACCATCTAATCATACTTCATCATAGACTTCCAAATGGTCTTGGTTGACCTACAAACAATCTTGAGACCATTTGGGTGACCTCCAAATGGTCTTGAGACCGTTTGGGTTAGTCAACCCAAAAATTAAATCAATCAATTGAGAATTTCAGCACTCAACCCAATTAGGGTTTGATACTTGATGGACCTTTAACTGATGAACCCTTTGAAACCAATAAATTGGATTTAATGGGACATCAACCATCAACATCAGAATATGAATTCCAAATGGTCAACTATGGTCAACTATTCCAAACAGTTTTGAAACCATTTGGTTTCACACGGTTTGATGAAACCGTTTGGCTAACTTTATTGAAACCGATTGGACTCAAATTTTGAAACTGTTTGCAATAGATATTTGTGGAGGTGTGTGCTTATTATGATGTCATCAACATAAAGCTATAAACCCACGAATTTTTTTGGTATTTTCATGGTGATTGCATCAATCAATCAAATAAAATTTTGAGAATGAAGAAAGGATCAACAATTGATAGAGGTATGAAATCAATAATAACATTCAAGGGTTCAAGTTATATAACCCGCCTTCAATTGAGCTTCAAAGATTCAACCTCCACATATTTAATGGTGAAAGCAACATCTTCCACTATCCCAAGCTCGTCCTTAAGCTTTGAGTGAAAAGGAATGGCTAGAATTGAAGATGGAATAGAGATAAGAAGAAATCATGCATTGATTTTCAATTTCCACCATGGAATCAAGGTGAAAAGAGTTCATGGAGCTTACCAACAGGTTGGGGGTCGTCCTCCTGATCCTCCAAAGATCCCTTGGTCGTTTTGCAAGCAAAGAGTGGAAGTGGTTTCAAAAAAACCCCTCAATTGAGTTGTAAAAGGTGTTTTTATAAGAAATTCAATGAGAGAGAAAATATTTTATAAAATCATTATAATTCCAAAATTGGTGCCACCTCTCCCCCTTCAATTCCTTTCATGCAAAGCTATCTTCCCCTCCTTCGAATTCCTCTTCATTATCCATGAATTAAGGAAAAGCAAATTAAGCACCTTAAATAATATAATACTAATATACCATTTTTAGTGGATATTACTTTTGATTTAACTAATGTGAGTGGGTTCTCCACTCACTTAGATATTTTCGTGCCTTTGCAAGGCACATGATCGTCAAACCTTATCCAATTTCAACCATTACCATTTTGGTTGAAGGACACTTCGATTAACATATTTATTTTTGCACTAATTCGAAGTAAAGTTCCAATTATGCTTAAATCTTGATTATTTTAATATCAAGATTCTCTTTCCTCCCAAAATGATTCAAATGAGGTTCCCCTCTCAAATTATTTTATATACATGATGCCAAGAATCATGAGGGAGCCTCTTGAAGTGGTATTTTGCATATTGATCCCTAGATTTTTGGTAAGTTGCACATTACACCAAAACTATGTTTTAATGCACAAACATTGATCAATAGGCTATTTCTTGTTATTCAGGCCCCTACAAGCCATATCTCTGCATCATTCTCATTCCTATGATGCTCCATTACTAGAGGAACATTTCACCATGTAACATTTGCAATTTAACCCCTCAACTTGGGTAATTTGCACTTTAGCCCAAAATAAGTAAAACATTATTTCAACATTATTCAAAAAGGATTAAAATTGAAATATGAGTTCCTCTTGAGCCTTAATTACTTTTTGATAGATAAGAGAAAGCATATAATCAACTTTATTAAGAAAAACATCTAGGTTTAAGCATAACCCATGTCAGGGATGTTACAAATTATAAACCCCTAACAAGGATTTCGTCCCCGAAATCGTAGGAAAAGGAGAGACAAATTTTATTCATTTATCATACCATCAAGTCTCCACATAACATCTTAATGTCATGGAGATATCATATATCTTTAATCCACACAAAGTTCTTCCACACATGGTTATTCTAAGGAAATATTTTTAGCTAGATAAATTTTTCCACCAATTACAATTGTTCCTTCCATTAGTTCAACCTTATCAAAGTTTATGTTTATGCATAGCATAAACCCCTAACATATGATGTCCATATTATTTTATGGAACTAGATTGATGACGTGGTATTTTGAATGCACTAACAAACTCACTCTGGGTTGAAATCCCCGAGCTTTTACCTAAACCAAAGTGCAATAATACCACCCACAAGCAGACAAGTCTTATCACCGTATAGTTAAGGATCAAACCCAAAGGACAAAATTTTTAAGAATCCTTGTCAGTCTAATCTAGCTCAAGCAAGACTAACGTTTAGAACGATTGGTTGATTTTAGGTTACTTAAACTAATTGCAAGAAAGTAAAAGCTGAATTAAAATAGAGTTTAGATCAACGATATGGAATCGCTGGGATGGTACCGAGTTTCACCACTACTACACATGCAAACACATTCAATCGTGAACAATCCAGGCAAGATGTAACAATCCAGATAGAGCTGCTACGAAACCCCCCATACGGGCATTAGGTTTGCGTAAGCTTCACCTTAGGCATCATATGTCTCGTCACCATCCATATCACTTACTTACGGCTCTAAAGATATAGAAATCCAATGAAGGTTGTGGGCCCCCTATACAAGCATTAGGCACACAGAAGCATCACCGAAGGCTAGATGGCTCGTCCCCTTGCGGATCATACACTTACGACCTCGATGAAATCCAATCCTATTTCTAGTTTGGGAGTCAGCCACATTAACCGATAAGCAAGCAGGCGGTTAATATACGAGCAAACATCGACGATTAATAAGAAGATACAAAATGCAACTAAGGTTGTGAACCCCCTATACAGGTGTTAAGCACACAGAAGCATCACCAAAGGTTAGATGGCTTGTCCCCTCACGGATCATACAGTTACGACCTCAAGGAATCCCATTCTATTTCTAGTTTGGGAGTCAACTTGTTAAACGACATTCAATCCTATATATAGATGTTCTCGCAACATAGGAAGAACAAAGATGAAAGCAAGCAATTAATCAAACTACGAACATAACGGTTAACGATGAAATGAAGAGTTATATACATTGCCATGGAAAGTTTGACAATATAACATGTTTTCCTGAGCAGCGGGGCTAGTCCCCGCAACCCAGCGAAATGGTACTACTCGCTCATGATGTGAGAAAAAAGAAGAGTGAGAAAGAGAGAGAAATCTACCATGAACTCGGTGCAGAAGGTAGTCGCAGCTCGGTGAAGAAGATACAACCTCCTACGTCATGTCGGAGAAGAGTTGGACATGAACGGGAGTTGCCAAGACAGACCGGACCGTCTCCCTCGCTTCGTCTTCTTTCTCTCCTCAACCTCCTTGGTTGCAACAGGGGCAGTAGGTGAAATGAAACTGGCACGGACTAAACTGGTTTTAGATCGGACCTGTGTATAGGCAGCCTGTCGGCGTCCCGGAACCGATACCCAAATGAGGACCCTTGGGTTCCTATTTATAGGCACAGGATTGGCCCAAATGGTCTATTGTTGTAAGTGCCCAAACAGTTTTTGGTTTGCTAAATATCTTCTTCAAACGGTTTACATGGCTTTCAGATAAAGGTTTAGCAAATTTTCCAAACGGTTTGCTTTCCCGCAACTTTAGCAAACGGTCTACGCAAACCACCTTTTGCAAACGGTCTTCGTGTTGCATATGACCGAATGGTTTTGGAAACCACATGAATGGCCCAAACGATCTCGCGCTTCCGACAACGTCAACCAGTTTTGATACTAATTATTCCAAACGGTTTGGTGGTGCATGTGCATCGTTCAGTTCTCATATACGTAACTATCCAATCGATTTTGAATTTGAGTGGAGCAAACGGTCTGATAGTCCACCTTTATCAAACGGTCATGTATGAGTGCCTTTTCCAATTGGTTTCACATGCACGTGGTTGTGGCCATACCGTCTACTGCTTAGTTCTTTCTTTAAACGGTTTGGCATTGTATGCCTTTTCTTTATTCGGTCTTGCATGCTTTGCTTGTGCAAACAGTTTTAGCTAAAAACCCAAACGGTCTTCCTACCTTATTCAGTTTGCTTTGACTTTTCCATGCATGCATGCCCACCCATGCATGTGGCTTCTCTAATCGGTTTGCTTGCTCGTTGCTTTGCAAACGGTCTTCAATTAGTACTCAAACGATCTTCGTGACCTCGGGATCAGCCGGTATGCATGCATGCACGTGATCTGCATCAAACAGTTTGTTGCTGCACTTAATCAATCGTAAACGGTCTCGCACCGGTTTCATGCAATCGGTCTACGCTGCTAAAGCAAACAGTCCACGTGCATGTGCTCATTTGGTCTGGGAACTCCATGCGGTTTGCATGCACTCTAATCTGAATGGTCCTTGCGTGGCTGCATGTCCAAACGGTTTCATACGTTCATTCGGTTTACACGCAAATGAGCAAACGGTCCATGTGACCTTCAAATGGTCTTGACTTTGCTGCCCATATGGTCTTGTGAGTTTATAGCAACCAGTTTCATTCTACAGGTGGACAGTTCATACGGTTTGCTGCCATCATGCTCAAACGGTCTTGAGACCGCATGGGCTCAATAGGTCTTGAGACCGCATGGGCTCAAACGGTCTTGAGACCGCGTGGGCTCAAACGGTCTTGAGACCGCATGGGCGGAATTGCTTGGTTAGATTTCTTGATCGGAGCCAGAGATGAAGGTGGACCTTGACTACTTGTTCAGCTTTGTCAAAACCTGCATTAAATGAACAATATTTAGTTAAAACCTTGATAATCGAATCAACTAAGTATTTTTGCACATTATGATTCATATTGAGTGATATAGTATGTATAGAGCTGAATTGGTCCCAAAGTGATAATTGAATTTCAAGATGAATATACATTCATCAAAATACCCCGAACTTAAATGTTGCTCGTCCTCGAGTAACTCAAAATCTGAAATGGTCTCCAAATGAATACTTTCAATTCATGTGATTGCTTCATCTTCACATCACGGATGTTTTTTTCTGCTCAATATAACTCAGTATCTCAACCTCCGGAGACCACTAAACACATCTTACCATATCTTCGTTCCTAAATTCTCTTTCCAATATCACTTCCTCCCCACTTTTTCCGACAACAAGCATGTCAAAGAGTTTTGTAAGAATCCAGAGACACCCATAGAACAACAAGATGCATTTGATCTAACACTGGTATTTTTTCAGGATAGGGTAGGCATTCATTGCGCCATTAGGTAGAAAATGGAGTGAATGGTGGTATGGAAGGAAGAAATAAATCTCTCCTCTATTCGACTCGAGATTTTTATTTTCTTTGCAATTTCATTTATTGCATTTTTTGTGCAAATCTCTCCTCTATTCGACTCGAGATTGCATTTCTTTATGTGTGCGCTTTGGCATCTTTTTGTTTGCAAATCTCTCCTCTATTCTACTCGAGATTGCATTTTTGGTGGTACGCCCCTATTTATTTGTGAGGGGTATGGAAGAAGCGGATATAGAGGGAAGTGGCGTGCCACCCCGAACTTAGGGTTTGGCATGAATTTGCCTATTTTTGTTTCTTTTTTGATGAATGGAGGGGTGCGAAGATGATAGAAGAAGTGTAGAAGAGAGTTCAGATCAAAATGCAACTTGATTTACAATTCAGTGCACCAGATTGTTCTCTTTATCAAACTCTGCTCAAATAATGACTTTATGGGGATCTAGTGGGGAATCCATGCTATTGTTCCACAAATCAGTTAGGAAGCATGACATGTTTGATCCCTATCAGTTTAAAAAATACTTATAACTTTTGCAAAAGTATCATGATGTTAGGAATCGTAAGCTTCACAAGATGATTTCAATCAAAAGGTTTGTTTCAAAAAGTGGTCCTTTTGAGGATTTACTTCGAATAAGGAGGATATAATTATTCAAAATGCATAGCAGGTTAGTTAGTGATTTTTAATGAAACGAGGAAGCATGAAAAAGTGTCAAAAATTCATCAAGTATTTGTTCAATCTCTTTGAAAAATATTAAAGAATATTGAAAATTTTGAAAGTTTTTTATCAAGAATGTGATAGTGAAAACTTAAGTATGAAAAGGATGGGTGTAGGTGGAAAGTGAGGTACGTACCACCCACCCTCCACCCCGAACATAGAGATTTTCTCATCCCGAGCAAACCCTAAATCCAAGATGGAGGGGAAAAATCATGCCAGAATGACCACCAGGTGTGGTTGCGTTCTGATCAGCGCATATCCTCTTATCTGAAAATCTCAAAGGTGAAGGGCAATTAGATCTTAAAATAGTATCTTACGGTGCAAATTTTATTTAATGAAAATTTAACTAGAATGTAAAAACAAAATTGAAGAAATATTCTAATTTGAAAAGAAAAGTAAAACAAATTTATCGATCGGGTTCCCTCCCGACAAGCGCCTTTGTTTTATGTCGATGGCTCGACTGAATTCTTCAGCTTCATGGTGGATCCTTTGGATTGGTGAGTTCCAACATTGTTTCGGTGCCTATGTCAATCGAGGTGAAATATCTCTTCAAGCGGTGACCATTTGCCATAAATTCGCCTGACTTTTCACTCCATAAAGAGAAAGCACCATGTGAGGAGATGCTTTTGACAATGTAAGGTCCAGACCAACGAGAACAGAATTTCCCTGGGAATAACTTCAACCTTGAGTTTAATAGCAGAACTTGGTCTCCCACTTGTATGTCTTTTCTTTTCATATGTCCATCGTGCCAAAGTTTTGTGTGTTTTTTATAGATTCGTGGATTCTCATAAGTTGTCATCCTGAGTTCATCCAGCTCTTGTAGTTGCAGAATCCTGGCTTGGCCAACTTCTTTCATATCAAAGTTTAGTTGTTTAATTTCCCACCATGTCTTGTGTTCTAGTTTGACTAGAAGGTGGAAAGCCTTTTCATATATTAATTGAAAAGGTGTAGTCCCAATAGGGGTTTTATAAGCAGTTCGATAGGCCCATAAGGCGTCATTGATTTTCATTGACCAATCTTTTCGAGTGCGTCCTATAGTTTTTTCCAGAATAGCCTTTAGTTGACGGTTAGAGACCTCTACCTGTCCACTTGTTTGTGGATGGTAAGGCGAGGCTACCTTATGTGTTACACTGTATTTTCTCAGTAAAGCTTCAAAGCTTCTTTGAAGGAAGTGGGACCCTCCTTCAGATATCACAGTTTGTGGCACTCCAGAATGGGGAAAAATAATATCTTTGAATAATTTGATGACAGGTTTGGAATCACTAGTGACGGTTGGTATAGCTTCATCCCATTTTGAGACGTAGTCTACCGCCACTAGGATGTATGAAAATCCATTAGAAGATGGGAATGGACCCATGTAGTCCACTCCCCAAACATCAAATAACTCTACTTCTTGCCATAGATTTAGCGGCATCTCGTCTCTTTTTGTTATATTGCTTGATCTTTGACATTTGTCACATGACATGAAAAAGTTGTAGGAATCTTTGGATATGGTTTTCCAGAAGAATCCACATTGGAAAACCTTCAAAACAGTCTTTTTAGGGCTCATATGTCCTCCCACTGGTCCTGAGTTACATTGTTCCAAAATAAGTTGAGCCTCTTCTTCGACGATACATAGTCTATATAGACCATCAGTACCTAGTTTAAAAAGATATGGCTCATCCCAATGATATTGCTTCACATCATGCATGAACTTTTTCAGTGCATTCCCGGTGCATTGAGGATGGATAACGCCAGCAGCAAGGTAGTTCACAAAATCTGAGTACCATGGTATAGCTTCTGAGGCCTTCATTAGTTGATCATCTGGCAGTGAATCATTGATCGGAATCTTCTCAGTATCCAGAGTGTGGATGCGGATAAGGTGGTCTTCTACAACATTCTTTGTACCCTTTTTATCTCTTATCTCTAAATCAAATTCCTATAATAGAAGGATCCATCAAATCAACCTGGGTTTTGCATCTTTCTTTGTCAGAAGGTACCTGATAGCTGCATGGTCAGTGTAGACAATAACTTTTGAACCGATTAGGTAGGATCTGAATTTGTCAAAGGTATATACAACTACAAGAAGTTCTTTGTCTGTAGTTGCATAATTTCTCTAGGCTTCATCGAGAGTTTTTGATGCATAATAGATCACGTAATGTTTCTTCTCTATACATTGTCCAAGCACAACACCCACAGCATAATCACTGGCATCACACATGATTTCGAATGGGTGATCCCAATCAGGAGCTCTAATGATGGGAGTGGTTGTGAGGGCATGTTTCAGTGTGTTGAAGCTTTTGACACATTCTTCATTGAAATTGAAATCAGTATCCTTTAGTAATAGGTTCGTCATTGGCTACATTATCTTGGAAAAATCCTTTATGAATCTTCTATAAAATTTGGCATGACCAAGGAAAGCACGAACTTCTTTTACATTTGTGGGGATAGCCAGTTTAGAAATCACTTCAATCTTGGATTTATCTGCTTCAATTCCTCTATTGCTGACCCTATGGCCCAGGACAATGCCTTCTCTTACCATAAAATGGCACTTTTCCCAATTTAGCACAAGATGTGCTTCTTCAGAACGTTTGAGGACAAGGGAGAGGTGCTTAAGACATGAATCAAATGAATCTCCATATATAGAAAAATCATCCATAAAAACCTCCATAATGGTTTCAGTGAGACCAGTAAATATTGCAGCCATGCAACGTTGGAAAGTTGCAGGTGCATTGCAGAGGCCAAACAGCATTCTTTTAAATGCATATGTTCTGAATGGGTAGGTAAAGGTTGTTTTCTCTTGGTCATCTGGATGTATGGGTATTTGATAGAATCCAGAGTAACCGTCAAGATAACAAAAATATTATTGGTGAGCCAACCTTTCTAGGACTTGATCAAGGAAAGGAATTGGAAAATGATCTTTTCGAGTTGCCTTATTTAATTTTTTATAATCTATGCACATCCTCCACATGGTGACTGTTCGAGTGGGGATGAGTTCATTATTTTCATTCTGTATAACAGTTGTTCCGCCTTTCTTTGGGACTACATGCACTAGGCTCACCCATGGCGAATCGGATATCAGATGGATTATTCCAGCTGTGAGAAATTTTATGACCTCGCTACGGACCACTTCCTTCATATTTGGGTTCAATTTCCGTTGATGCTCAATAGTAGGTTTGTGATCTTCCATCATAGGGATCTTGTGCATACACAGCGCTTGGCTGACCCCAGTGAGGTCACTCATTTTATAACCGATGGCTTTCTTTCTTTCCCTCATTTCCTTAAGAAGTTTCTCTTCTTGTTCAGTTGTTAGATCAGAATTTATAATAATTGGAGAAACCTTGAGATCGTCTAAGAACACGTACTTCAGCCCTTCGGGCGGGGGCTTCATTTTGGGAGCCTCTGGTTTTTCACATGTTTCTTCTGTAGTTTCCATAGCTTTGAGTTCTTCACTAGTGGCTTCAACATCTTCCTTAGTGGAGTCGAGGGATTCGATGCAATCTTTTACTTGTTCATCAATTGATTCATCAACTGATGGGTTTGTTAGGGCAACTTCTAAAGGATCGTCTAATTCATGATGCTCTTGAGTCATAAGTGACATTTGATCAATGTAGTCAATCAGATATACTTCTTCTTGCATACTTGGTCTTCTCATACTTTCAAAAAACTTTAAATTTGAGAGTTTCTTTGCCTAATCTGAGCAGTAAGGTACCAGCTTCAACATCAATCAGGGCTCTTGCAGTGGCGAGGAACGGACGACCAAAAATGAGCGGATATCTGGCATCTTCTTTTATATCCATAATGACGAAGTCGCATGGAACATATGTGTCATTGCCTACCTTGACCAGGACATCTTCGAGGATTCCTAAAGGATGTTTTATTGAATTGTCTGCAAGCTGTATAGTTATGCCAGTAGGAAGCAATTCTGCAAATCCTAATCTTTTACATAGGATAAGAGGCATAATGGAGATGCTTTGTGATAACCCTGATCTTTGGTTGTTAATATTTAGACTAGTACTTGAGTACAAAATTGGAATAAAATGATATAATTGTGGAAGTTGAGGTCATTAATGAATTACATGTTGCCAAACTTTACTCTTTTAGATATTCGATACCTAAACGTCATATATTGATGTCACACAAGCCTATTCCCTTTCTTAACCATGACTTATAGTTGCTAGTTTGGCGCTAGTTGTTGAATGTGGATCAGTAAACAAACATTGCTCTTGATAACTGTGCGGTTACCATCTGATGATATTCATATCATCTTATACCTCCTCTTTACTCGGGGCCGAAGACCAAGTGACGCCCGTATCTACTAGCATGAGTATGGAGGAGTGATAGTTTTGATCCACAATCCTTGGAGCAGAGTAATGCCTATTAGATCGTAGCTAACTGCTCAGGAGGGGGAACAATCAATTGTCATCTACTCCTCCCCATTTCCATTGGCAACAGCAAACTACAGATGACTGTGGGGTTGTGGAGCCAAAAGGCGGTGCTTTGGGATTAAAGAAGCATGATCTGGCATGGGAGAGAAAGCCAGTAGGACCAATAGAGTGTGGCTTGTCTCTGAACCTTCAGGCGTCTTGGTTGAGTCCGTGAAGATCCCTACAGCGGAGTGTGGAGAAGGAATGCCCGGACTCTCTTCCTTCAGCACTGCCATCCTTCACCGATGCGGCCACCATCTGGGCCATTGAGTTCTG
This sequence comes from Alisma plantago-aquatica, assembly GCA_963693085.1. NCBI lineage: Eukaryota > Viridiplantae > Streptophyta > Magnoliopsida > Alismatales > Alismataceae > Alisma > Alisma plantago-aquatica. Next base: position 527,502,845 of record OY856411.1, read on the forward strand.
CCACCGCCAACAGCGTTATTATCCTGAAGGTGTAGATGTACACTTACACAACAGAGCCAAATGGTTGGGGCAGAGATACGACATAATGGTGGATAAAGAGGGGGTGGAGGAGATGGCTTTCTCGCTAGATCTCTAGTGTGCAGCGACACTTGCACATAGCAGAGGAATAAATCTGCAAACCAGAGGTGGCGTGAGGAGATGAGAACGTGAACCTGCAAAGGAGAAAGGAGAGAGAGACTAAGCGGATGACAGGCCTTGTGCTCGTCTAGGTTCTTACTGAGGAGCCAATCCCTCCTAACGACACACATAGAGTAGAGCTCACCGGCAGGGGAAGATGCAGAGGAACGCTCGTGGAGAATAGGCCTCGTGCAGCAGGCGGCGACAGCCCACCTTCTGGAGGCCAGCCAATGTCGGCGTCGCGTAGGAAAGGGGAGCTGCCCTACGCGACTCACCCTGAGATCGCCGCTATTGCGAGGAGGAGAAGGGACGGGTGAACCAGGTCCCGATCAGAGAACCAGAACGGGTTCAAAACCCTGAACTGGCCAGCCAGCCTGTGCCTCAAGAAGAACCAATGTGCCCCAAAGTGGACGCGTGGCAGCGCGTGATTGGCCACAATAAGGTAAATTCCCAGAAATTCTCCTGAGCTTGCATGATTCATAATAAATAGCATGTTTATCAAAAAAATATAAATAAGGTACCGAAATTCTCTGAAAAATGCGTAGAACAATATGGAAGCAGAATATCAGACTTTTGATGCACTAATAATAGTGATATCATGTAAGATGTGTAATGCTTGTTTAATGGATAAGAAATAGCAAATGATGACATAAAATCATGAAAAAAATATCAGTAAGTCCATAATTATGTATAGAATGCATATGATGTCAGATATGGTCATGTTGATGTACAAAATTATGTAATTTTATTAATATGTCTAATTAGGGCTAATAACACTAAAGATGATGCAATTAATACATGCATGCTCAATAAATGATGAAATTTACAAAGTAAGCTCATATCTGTATTTGGAAACTCATATTTAATTATGAGATCATGATGATGTATAGAATGCATGTTAGATGAAGAGCGCCCTTAATACATGTGATGTAACCCTAATATGGTTAATGAAAGTGATATAATGTTAAATATGTCCACATAATAATGTGACACATGAGTATATCTAGTTGATGAACTGTAATCTGGAAAATGACATCAGTAAGATAAATATAAGGTAAGAATACAAGTAATCATGAGAATAACATAATGATCTAAGTAAACCCTAAAATGAACACGACTAGGGTTAAGATGATGAGAATCTGATGATAGTATATGGTCTTGTCTTAATCAAGTGCTGACCAGTTTATCTAGATGATCATGGATATGTGAGGAATATCTGAACTCAGGTATGTGGATATAATTATATGACTAGATTTGCTGGATGTTAAATATGTGTACTTGCTTGCTTGTATTTGAAATACATTGTTGGATGTAGATCTATATATATTGTCATTTCCGCCTTGAACAATAAGAACTCTAAAGAAAGAAAATGGAATGTAGTTACTGATGGTTCATTAATCTCCCTATTAGAGAGGGAAAGTATTAATGTTGACTAGCACCTCCCTAATGGTACAAGGTATGCGGGGAGATCCCTAATGGTACAAGGTACGCGGGGATAGGGCCCAATAATATATGTTTGGGCTAAGTCCACCATAGTAATACATGTCCATTGAAATATGGTTAATAACTTGGGTTTACCTGATTTCTGCCTTAAATAATGCTTTCATTTTTCTTTCTTCTTGTTCAAGTATTTTAAATATGCCAGCATAGTATAGTATTTTTCAACCACGTACCAACTTTATGTTGATTCGATGTTTCATGTATGTTTTAGGTTCAGAGCTAGCATGGGATAAAAGAACGAGATGTGAGTTGTTGTACATGTTGTACCTATTGACTAAGATCCTAGATAGCATACATGTTTAGACTTGTGTAATTTTCATTCAATATGTAAATGTAAATCATTTGTAATAATTCATATTGTATAAATATACATGTGAATGTTGAGTATGTTATGGTTGTATGTTCATGTATGCGTATTATGCTTCCGCATCGCTCTCTGATATGATTGGTTGATGTTTTCAGATTCTGACATCTCATTCCCAATAGGGTTTGGAGAAATCAAAATCCGGGGACGTCACATGCTTGCACCTAGATCTGCCAATCCTTTCTTGCATGATGAATTGCCAATATGACATGAGATTCCAAGGGATCCCGGGTCTTTTTGTTTCTTGGGCATCTTGCTCAATATGATATCCGATGTAGTTGTTGGCAGTTTTACTGTCTCAAATTCCCCAGTTATATACTTCCTGGTTAGGAGTGACTTTAAGTACTTAGTACAGGATGGTATCTCATCCAAAGCATCTAAGAAGGGTATATCAACATGAAGTTTCTTCATAGCCTCTTTAAACTTATTGAATCGAGTCTCAAGCTTGGTATGCCTTAGACGAGTTGGGAAAGGTATACGAGGTTTATATACAGGAATACCAGGTTCTGGTGTTTCAGTTTCTTCATTAGTATATTTCTCAGGACTTCCCTTATCTATCTTTTCATCTTTTGATTGAGACTCTAGTGTTGTTGAGTTTTGGACTATCACAGGTTCATCTTTATCTGTAATAACCACAGGTGTCTTTACTGGGGGGTCCGAATAGTCTTTTCCTGACCTAGTGGTGACTGCCTTCAACTATTCAGGATGCTTAGGATTGTTCTCGGGTTGGCCAGCAAAGACTCCAGTAGGTGGCTTTATGCTAGCTGCGAGTTGAGCTAATTGAGATTCAATAGCCTTCTGCTGAGCTTGTTGGTTAGATATCATGGTTTGCTGAGTTTGCAACATCTTTTCAATGGTTGATAGCTTGTCATTAGAAGATATGGGTCCTGCTTGTTGAACTTGTTGTTGATTAAGATTCTGATACTGAGAGTTGTTTTGATAATTATTGTAGTTCCTATTCTGAAAGTTCCCCTTGAAATTTCCTTGATTCCCAAAATTCTATTGTTGATTATACTGGAATCCTGGTGGGCCTCTTGGTTGATTGTTTGAACCAAATTGATGCGATTTTACTGCTCCAGAGGGGTTTTCGTATTGAAAACCTGGGCGATTCCTATTCTGATTCGGATTGTAATAACTCTGCCCAGGAATAGTGTTGATAGCATTAAGATTTTCCATTTGACCATTATCTCCTTGTCCACATACATTGCTCAGTACAATGTCATAGAGAACATTGCATGATAAAGTGGAATTATCGGTGCTCTTACATGCTTCACAGAATAGGGAAGTGGACTTGACCTGTTCCGATTACCGAGTGGGTGAACGTCCTCTTCCTATAGCAGCTAGAGATGATTCAATATGGTCTTTCTTGACAACTAAGACCTTCAAGGTTTCAGAAATAGACTTGTACTCGGGTGTTGCTTCGGCCATAGCTACTTTCAAAACTCCTTTACTTACAGATCTACCCCAATTGTCTTGATTTTCTGCTCCCAGGGTGACGACTCTCCATGCACTGTCATAACTTTGACGCATGAAGTTTCCTCCAGACGAGGAATCTAAAAACCTCTTAATATCATCATCCACACCCCTATAGAAAATTTTGATGAGTTGATTCTTAGGAATTCTGTGGTGTGGACACTTGCGTAGAAGCTCTTTGTACCTATCCCATGCTTCAGTGAGAGTTTCTCCAGGGACTTGAGTGAAATTTGTTATCCGGCCCCTAATTTCATATGTGAGCGATGGAGGATAGAACTTTTCCAGAAACACATTTTGGAGTTGTTCCCAGGTGGTGATGGGTATTTCACTTTGCAATGAATTTTACCAACTTATGGCTCTATCTGCAAGGGAATACTTGAAGAGACGGAGTCTAATGGCATCATCAGTGACTCCATTTTTCTTTGTCATAGCACATAGATCGATGAATCTCATAAGATGTTCTTGTCTATCCTCTGCTTGTTTGCCATAGAAAGGGTTGTTTTGAAGCAATGCGATCCAATGTGCCCTAATCTCAAAATTGGTAGCATTGATGGGAGGAGGCTGTACTGGATGGTGAACATTCGCAGCTTTAGGGATTGAGAACTCTGTAAGATCCTTTTGTAGTTTAGCAGCTTGTGCTACTGCTTGTACTGCTAGGATTTCCTACTGAACCGCAGCCCTGGCTTCTTGCATGAGCCTTTCTCTTTGTGCATTGATGGCTTGAGCCACCCTTCGGGTTACCTCTTCTTCTTGAGCCATCCTTGCTTGATTCTCTCTGATCTGACGATGGAAAGTTCTATCCATCTCGGGATCAAAACTCGATGTGAGTCCGGGGCTAACTGAACGGTGCATACACTATGCCTTGGGTTGTACCTGAAAATAGAAAGATTTTGAAAATGAGATCCACAAAGTAGAGTCAAATTCAAGTAGATGATCGATTGTTTCAAAAGAAAAAGCAAAATCCTAGATTAGTCTTAAAAGAACTAGATTTGACTGACTGATTCCATTGTCCCCGGCAACGACGCCAAAATTTGACGAGGCATTTTTAACGCACTAACAAACTCACTCGAGGTTGAAATCCCCAAGCTTTTACCTAAACCAAAGTGCAATAATACCACCCGCAAGCGGACGAGTCTTATCGCAGTATAGTTAAGGATCGAACCCAAAGGACAACGTTTTTAAGAATCCTTGTCAGTCTAATCTAGCTCAAGCAAGACTAACGTTTAGAATGATTGGTTGATTTATGGTTACTTAAACTAATTGCAAGAAAGTAAAAGCTGAATTAAAATAGAGTTTAGATCAACGATATGGAATCGTTGGGATGGTATCGGGTTTCACCACCACTACACATGCAAACACATTCAATTGTGAACAATCCAGGCAAGATGTAACAATCCAGATAGAGCTACTGCGAAACACCCCATATGAGCGTTAGGTTTGCGTAAGCATCACCTTAGGCATCAAATGTCTCATCACCATCCAGATCACTTACTTACGACTCTGAAGATACAGAAATCCAACAAAGGTTGTGGGCCCCCTATAAAGGCGTTAGGCACACAGAAGCGTCACCGAAGGCTAGATGGCTTGTCCCCTCACGGATCATACACTTACGACCTCGATGAAATCCCATCCTATTTCTAGTTTGGGAGTCAGCCACATTAACCGATAAGCAAGCAGGCGGTTAATATACGAGCAAACATCGACGATTAACAATAAGATACAAAATCCAACTAAGGCTGTGAACCCCCTATACATGCGTTAGGCACACAGAAGTGTCACTGAAGGCTAGATGGCTCGTCCCCTCATGGATCATACACTTACGACCTCAAGGAATCCCATTCTATTTCTAGTTTGGGAGTCAACTTGTTAAACAACATTCAATACTACATATAGATGTTCTCGCAACATAGGAAGAACAAAGATGAAAGTAAGCAATTAATCAAACTACGAACATAATGGTTAACGACGAAATGAAGAGTTATATACATTGCCATGGAAAGTTTAACAATATAGCATGTTTGCATGGGCAGCGGGGCTAGTCCCCGCACCCCAGCGAAATGGTACTACTCGCTCATGATGCGAGAAACAAGAAGAGTGAGAAAGAGAGAGAAATCCACCATGAACTCTGTGAAGAAGGTAGTCACAGCTCGGTGAAAAAGATATGGCCCCTCGGAGCAGATCTAGACGCGAACGGGAGTTGCCAAGACAGACCGGACCGTCTCCCTCGCTCCGTCTTCTTTCTCTCCTCAGCCTCCTTGGTTGCAACACGGGCAGTAGGTGAAATGAAACTGGTGTGGACTAGACTGGTTTTGGATCGTACCTGTGCACAGGTAGCCTGTCGGTGTCCCAGAACTGATACCCAAATGAGGACCCTTGGGGTCCTATTTATAGGCACAAGATTGGCCCAAAAGGTCTACTGTTTTAAGTGCCCAAACGGTTTTTGGTTTGCTAAATATCTTCTTCAAATGGTTTACATGGCTTCCACTTTATCAAATGGTTTAGCAACTTTTCCAAATGGTTTTCTTTCCCGCAACTTTAGCAAACGGTCTACGCAAACCACCTTTTGCAAACGGTCTTCGTGTTGCATATGAATGAATGGTTTTGGAAACTGCATGAATGGCGCAAATGATCTCGTGCTTCCGGCAGCGTCAAACGGTTTTGATACTAATTATTCCAAACGGTTTGGTTGTGCATGTGCATCGTTCGGTTCTCATATACATACCTATCCAATCGATTTTGAATTTGAGTGGAGCAAACGGTCTGATAGTCCACCTTTATCAAACAGTCATGTATGAGTGCCTTTTCCAATTGGTTTTGCATGCACATGGTTTTGGCCATACCATCTACTGCTTAGTGCTTTATTTAAACAGTTTGGCACTATATGCCTTTTCTTTATTCGGTCTTGCATGCTTTGCTTGTGCAAACGGTTTCAGCTAAAAACCCAAACGATCTTCCTACCTTACTCAGTTTTCTTTGACTTTTCCATGCATGCATGCCCTCCCATGCACGTGGCTTCTCTAATCAGTTTGCTTGCTCGTTGCTTTGCAAATGGTCTTCAATTAGTACTCAAACGGTCTTTGTGACCTCGGGATCAGCCGGTATGCATGCATGCACGTGATCTGCATCAAATGGTTTGTTGCTGCACTTAATCAATCGCAAACGGTCTCGCATCGGTTTCATGCAATCGGTCTAAGTTGTTAAAGAAAACGGTCTTCGTGCATGTGCTCATTCGGTCTGGGAACTCCATGCGGTTTGCATGCACTCTAATTCGAACGGTCCTCGCGTGGTTGCATGTCCAAACGGTTTCATACATTCATTCAGTTTACATGCAAATGAGCAAACGGTCTACGCGACCTTCAAACGGTCTTGACTTTGCTGCCCATACGGTCTTGTGAGTTTACAGCAACCAATTTCATTCTTTAGGTGGATAGTTCGTATGGTTTGCTGCCATCATGCTCAAATGGTCTTGAGACCGCATGGTCTCAAATGGTCTTGAGACCGCATGGGCTCATACGGTCTTGAGACTGCATGGGCTCAAACGGTCTTGAGACCGCATGGGCTCAAACGGTCTTGAAACCGCATGGGTGGAATTGATTGGTTAAATTTCTTGATCGGAGCCAGAGATGAAGGTGGACCTTGACTACTTGTTCAGCTTTGTCAAAACCTGCATTAAATGAACAATATTTAGTTAAAACCTTGATAATCGAATCAACTAAGTAGTTTTGCACATTATGATTCATATTGAGTGAAATAGTATGTATAGAGTTGAATTGGTCCCGAAGTGATAATTGAATTTCAAGATGAATATACATTCATCAATTGATTTCACAGTTGGCCAATATAGGTAACCAACCTAAATCATCTATTATTTCTCAGGTACCATAATCCTTACTTTTGTATTCATCATATGTGTTGAGAACACATCTCATTTTTATCATATTCATTTCTTTGTTGTTACCACCGAAGGTATACATGCACAAGGTATTTCTTTTATTTTAGGACATTTCTTGTTCCATATATCATTATCTTGGAACCAAAGTCCAAAGAAAACTGATAGTTTTCTAAGTATCCATCAATGGATTATTTCTAATTCATGTACATCAAATGTCATAATACTTACTTGATTGTCATTTTAATGAAAGGAAGAAACATAAAGGAACATACTCCATTCATTACCCAAGGTTATTTATCAAAGGGGAAACATATATATTTAACAGAGGTAATCCACTCAGCAATCCTTTATTTGTTTGGGAAAGTTCACTTAGCAAACCCTATGTGGCTAGAAAAGTTCACTTAGCAATCCCTAATTAGTTGGGAAAGTTCACTTAGCAATCCCTATGTAATTGCGAAAGTTCACTTAGCAATCCCTATATAATTGGGAAAGTTCACTTAGAAATCCCTATGTAATTGGGAAAGTTCACTCAGTAATCCCTATGTAATTGGGAAAGTTCACTTAGCAATCCCTATGTTATTTGGGAAAGTTCACTCAGCAATCCCTATGTTATTGGGAAAGTTCACTCAGCAATCCCTATGTAATTGGGAAAGTTTACTTAGCAATCCCTATATAATTGGGAAAGTTCACTTAGCAATCCCTATGTAATTGGGAAAGTTCACTCAGTAATCCCTATGTAATTGGGAAAGTTCACTTAGCAATCCCTATGTTATTGGGAAAGTTCACTCAACAATCCCTATGTAATTGGGAAAGTTCACTCAGTAATCCCTATGTAATTGGGAAAGTTCACTCAGCAATCCCTATGTTATTTGGGAAAGTTCACTCAGCAATCCCTATGTAATTGGGAAAGTTCACTCAACAATCCCTATGTAACTGGGAAAGTTCACTTAGCAATCCCTATGTTATTGGGAAAGTTCACTCAGCAATCCCTATGTAATTGGGAAAGTTCACCCAGCAATCCCTATTTAGTTTCATTATACTCACTAGATTGTTTCAGAATGACTACTTGATCAGAGTAATCATAAAAATAAAAATCTAAGAGTTCCATACTTGACCTATCTCCAATAATCATATACCTGTCCAGGGTATACAAGTATTGAGATTAGGCAGTATGCACTTTATTTACTATCATGTTCCTCACTTTTCATATCATTATACACACATGATTTTTCATTCCTGGATTTTCTTCAGGCATCACTTCTATATCTCATCTTTTATCACACAAATAAGAGAGATTATAAAGCATTTTAAGGAATATTGAGTAAAATGTAAATTCTCATCTTCCTTGTGTCCTTATAGGACTAGTCAGAGGAAGTTCAAAAACAACTACTCTCTTATTTTTAACACATAGAATCATGAAATGAAATATCAGAATGAATCTATTTCATCTGACCTGTCACAACTCAAGGGTTGGCTATTGCATCAGATTGATTCATTGCGTAGAACCTCACAGTTTCTTGTTGTTGACCTTGTGCTTGATTGTTAGGTGTTGATGAACCATCTTGGGACGCTTGTCCACGTCCTCTATTGTTACTAGAAAACTGCCTCCATTGTGAGCCTTGTTGACTCTGCCTTGGAGGTAGAGTCACCATTGAATTCCCGTCTAGACAATCCTTTGCTAGATGTCTCGGTTGTCTACATTAGTAACAGACCCTGGTCGCAAAATAGGGTCTATGCGATCCAGTCACCGATGTTGATGCTATTCCTGGGGCTCTACTTGGAGCAATACTACGGTCCCTACCCCTACTTGACATCCATTGCATCTGGGTATTGAATCTCGATGGTGTTGTCGATGTAGAAAATCTCGGCTTCTTAAAACGTTCAGATCTTTGTCCTTGAAACTGAGTGTATACCTTCTTACCATTAGTCTGTCATTTCTCGATTTCAGACCTTTCTATCCTCCTTACCGACTCCACAAAAGTGGCAAACCTCTCCCTGTTCTCTAAAGCAGACACGGGAGTGGTCAGTTTAGCGTTCAACCCATTCTCAAAATGCTGAATTCTTTCCTCATCATTAACTTCCATATGCGAACAAAACTGCAACAGCTCCATTAACTTAGCTTCATACTCACTAATGTTCATCTTTCCTTGTCTGATCCTCTCAAATTGAGAGATCTTCTCATCTAGATACGTCTTAGGGAAGTATCTACTGACGAATTCTCATCGAAATACCTCCCATCCAACTTCTTCACCTGGCCTCTTGTCTTCTTCTATAATCCACCAGTGATCAATACTCCCTTTTAGGAGGTACACTGCATGTCTTACCTTCTCGACTTCAGGAATATCTAGGATCCTGAAAACCTTCTCCAGCTTCGTCAGCCACAAATCAGCATCTGTTGGATCAGCTGTACCAGCATAATCTATGGCTCCAACCTGATGAAGTCTCTCAAAAGTCTTGCCGGCTCCATATCCCTCATTGTAGGCTGGTTCTCTAGGTGCATGTGGCGGCATCCTGTCTGCCATGTGTGTCATGGTTGTCATGAATTTTCCAAATAGAGCATGGAGGGTTGGGTTTTCTATCACAGCTGGGTCAATCTGGGGCTATTCAGGTACATGCCCTTCCCTAATCTGGTCTCTTGCACCTCCTCCTGGTGCAGCAACACTGCTATCAGCAGCGTGTTCTTCATGTGTTCCAGACATCTTCAAGTTTTTCTTCTCCTCATATATGAGCAGAAGTCACTATCAGATAAACTGGAAGACACTAGAATAGACTCAACATCTTAGTCCTATGTCTCTGTAGACTCAATCAACCTAGAGCTCTGATACCACTAAACTTGTGACACACCAATCACAAAAACATAATTTACTTAAGCAAAAATGTCCGTTAGCAGCAGATTACTGAAAATCACTAAAAATTTAAAACTTTTTTCATAGAGATCCACAAAGGACAACTCTTTCAAAAAGAACCAAAGTAATTTGATTTCATTCTGTTTCACTAGTACATATCGTGTATCATCTCATATCAAGTATTACAACATCAACTGTTCTATTAAACTGTATACAGACAGCATAACAACATTGAGGCATCAAGCCAAAATCTCAGATTGATTCATTAAAATTAACTACGGACTCCGAGGACCTGAGAGTACAAAGACGACACATAGGACTCTATTCACACATATACAAAACTTGATAGCCAATGTCTCCACCTGAGAATTCACTGCTATTCCTGGTGTTGCTGCTGTCCTTCACCTACTGAAGGGTTCCTACCTCCTCGTCGGCATCCACCTAAAAATGTGGATCCCATGGGGGTGAGACAATTGTAAATTACCCCAGCGAGAGATATAACTCTCCGCCAAAACATTATTATTGTAGTTATTCAATTAACACTGAGCAGAGGAATTATATATTTAATAGCTGATAGATCAATGTCTAAATAGATTAATGTAGTATTCTTATTCCGAGCATTTCAGCTATAACTTGAAAAGTCAGCATGATACTTATTTAGTAAGGAATTAAAGCACATGTATAACATTTATCCTTCTATGATATGCTAAGCAGAGTAACATCAACCTTCTCGATTAGTACGAGATTATATGGCAGAGACATCGCGTATCAAACTACAATTAGCTTGCCAGGGTATATTGACATCTTCGCTATAGATTTATAGCCATAACATATATCACTTCAGGCTTAGATCACACAGCTAATGTCTGGTATTGTATTGTGGAGTCATGGCCTATAGCCATACCCTTTTAATGAAGTATTGGGATCTTAACCCCTCATCTCATCAGGTACATTTTTATTTCTTCACAAGTTCATCATCTTGATTATAGAATATGGGTATTCAGACCCTCAATTCATCATAGAATTACTTGTTACCGCTTATCAGGTAACTTAATACCTTCAGGTCATCTGACCAAGGTAATCATGATTTTTGCTACACAAGCATTCCACATAGTTCACAAAGCTCATATCACCTCTTATTACCCCTTAATAGGCAACAAGGCATATTATGGCTTATGAAGCCCATAAACAATTTCAATAATTAAAACATCATACGGCACACAGGGCTCATTAATTTCAAGTTACCTCTCACTAAGCAACAAAGCATGTGAAGGCTTATAAGGCCTATAAAACATTTTCAATATACAGATAATCATAGCCCATACCTGGCTATACTCATCATCTCAACATACATGCATGATTAGTACTCATGATAATAATTATATCCATTATATATCAGTACCATGCAATACAAGGGTTTTCTTATTACATTCATAACTCATCCCTCTGTATTTGAGCTTCACATAAGATCACTCTGTGTTAGGACTTCACATAGCATCACCCTATATTAGGGTTTCACATAACATTACCTTGTGTTAGGGTTTCTCATAGCATTACCGTATATTAGGGTTTCACATAGCATTACCCTGTATTAGGGTTTCACATAGCATTACCCTGTATTAGGGTTTATTATATCCTATTACCCAATTTAGGGTTAGGATGCACTATTCACATCAGATTAGGGTTTATCATGTCCTTTTACCCAAATTAGGGTTTACAGTAACATTACATAACATCACCCTGGATTAGGGTTTTGTATCACATTCATCACTCTATATTAGGGATTTACACATCATTACCCTGAATTAGGGTTTCACTCAGAATTGCCCTGAATTAGGGTTTCTCATGTCATTATCCTATATTAGGGTCGCATCATTCCCCTAGATTAGGGTTTCACTCAGTATTGCCCTAAATTAGGGTTTAAGTTCATCAATCAACTCAATTAGGGTTTTATGATCTCTTTATCAAGAGTCATACCCTAATTATATATCCCATTCATTTTGAATGTGTTGGGCTTGATTGCTACATGATTATTATACATGTATGAATTTTCCTTTCTCATCATCTCTAGGATGTTCTCTACTCCAATATTAACCAAATTGAGTCTATTCTTTATTCAAATACATGTAATTAGGGTTATCATAGTGTATTGGACTTTTGCATTAATATGCATCAAAGGTTAACCCCACTAAGGGTACCAATCACTCTAGTACCTGAAAGGTACAACCATTGTATTCATCATTGATTTTCATCATAAATAATCAAGTAGTTGATTGACCTTCAATCACCTTAGACATCCAAACGGTTTTGATTAATTAAATCCCAAATAGTCTTGGTCACTTAGACCCCAATGATCTTGACCAATTAGACTCCAAACGGTCTTACTAAAATAACCTCCAAATGGTCTAAGACCGTTTAGACCTCCAAACGGTCTTGATTACATTGGCCATCCAATCGGTTTGAAACTGTTTAGCCAAATCAAGTTGAAACCGATTGTACATATAAAACCATTCAGACAAAACATTTTGAAACCGAATGAACTTGGGTGTCCAAACGGTTTGAGACCATTTGGTCCCAAACGATCTTAAGACTGTTTGATCCAAACCCTCTCAAAACTGAATGGACCAAAAAGATATCCATCAACTAAATCAATTCCAGGGTTTCACCTGTTGAATCCACCTATCAATTGAAACATTGAATTAACCACAATTGAACCATTAAATCACCCTTCAATTGAACCATCAATTAGGGTTTTAAATTTAAGAAGCCATCAATTAGGGTTTTAACCTAACTGAATTAGGGTTTGAAATCGAGATACCTTCCATTGTTGACATTGTAGGACTAATTCTATTGAAATCATTGAATCACCACTTAGACATGTCATGACCTGACCTCAAATGGTCTTGAGGTCATTTGGTTAACCTCCAAATGGTCTTGAGACCGTTTGACTAGTCCCATCATTGAAATTTGTGAAATTCAATTAGGGTTTGCATCATAGAATCGATCATCAATTGAGGTATTGATTGCATTTCAATTTGATATCATTGGATATTCAACCATCTAATCATACTTAATCATAGACTTCCAAACGGTCTTGGTTGACCTCCAAACGGTCTTGAGACTGTTTGTGTTAGTCAACCCAAAAATTAAATCAATTAAATGAGAATTTCAGCACTCAACCCGATTAGGGTTTGTTACTTGATGGACCTTTAACTGATGAACCCTTTGAAACCAATCAATTGGATTTAATGGGTCATCAACCATCAACATCAGCATATGAACTCCAAATGGTCAACTTTGGTCAACTATTCCAAACGGTTTTGAAACTGTTTGGTTTCAAACGGTTTGATGAAACTGTTTGGCTAACTTTATTGAAACCGATTGGACTCAAAATTTGAAACCATTTGCTTTAGATATTTGTGGAGGTGTGTGCTTATGATGATATCATCATCATCAAGCTATAAGCCCACAAAGCTTGCTGTGATTTTCATGGTGATTGCATCAATCAATCAAATAAAATTTCAAGAATGAATAAAGGATCAACAATTGATAGAGGTATGAAATCAATAATAACATTCAAGGGTTCAAGTTATATAACCCGCCTTCAATTGAGATTAAAAGCTTTAACCTCCACATCTTTAATGGTGAAAGAAAACCTTCCACTATCCCAAGCTAGTCCTTAAGCTTTGAGTGAAAAGGAATGGCTAGAATTGAAGATGGAATGGAGATAAGAAAAAAGCATGCATTGATTTTCGATTTCCACCATGGAATCAAGGTGAAAAGAGGTCATGGAGCTTACCAACAGGTTGGGGGTCGTCCTCCTGATCCTCCAAAGCTCCCTTGGTCGTTTTTCAAGCAAAGAGTGGAAGTGGTTTCGAAAAAGCCTCTCAATTGAGTTGTAAAAGGTGTTTTTATAAGAAATTCAATGAGAGAGAAAATATTTTATAAAATCCTTTTAATTCCAAAATTGGTTCCACCTCTCCCCCTTCAATTCCTTGCATGAAAAGCCAACTTCCCCTCCTTCGAATTCCTCTTCATTATCCATGAATTAAGGAAAAGTAAATTAAGCACCTTAAATCATATAATACTAATATCCCATTTTTAGTGGATATTACTTTTGATTTAACTAATGTGAGTGGGTTCTCCACTCACTTAGATATTTTCGTGCCTTTGCAAGGAACATGCTCGTCCAACCTTATCTAATTTCAACAATTACCGTTTTGGTTGAAGGACACTTCGATTAAGATATTTATTTTGCATTAATTTGAAGTAAAGTTCCAATTATGCTTAAATCTTGATTATTTTAACATCAAGATTCTCTTTCTTCCCAAAATGATTCAAATGAGGTGCCCCTCTCAAATTTTTTTATCTAAATGATGCCAAGAATCATGAGGGACCCTCTTGAAGTGGTATTTTTCATATTGAACACTAGATTTTGGGTAAATTGCACATTACACCAAAACTAGGTTTTAATGCAGAAACATTGCTCAACAGGCTCTTTCTTGTTATTCAGGCCCCTACAAGCCATACCTTTGCATCATTGTCATTCCTATGATGCTTCATTACTAGAGGAACATTTCACCATGTATCATTTGCAATTTAACCCCTCAACTTGGGTAATTTGTACTTTAGCCCAAAACAAGTAAAACATTATTTCAACATTATTCAAAAAGGACTAAAATTGAAATATAAGTTCCTCTTGAGCATTAATTACTTTTCGAGAGATAAGAGAAAGCATATAATCAACTTTATTAAGCAAAACATCTAGGTTTAAGCATAACCCAGGTCATGGATGTTACAGTACCAACCATTTTCAAAGATTTACTTTCTGTAGTATTGTCAAAATCTTTTTGTATCCGTTGGTCGAATTATAAATTATTACTTGATTAACGACCATTACCTTTGTGGTCTCGTCTATGGGGATTATGTTGGTATATTTTCCCATAGAGCCAAAAATAGGATGATTATATTAGGGCATCATGTAATTGATTTGATAATAATAAAGGTAATTCTATCTATTATGCTACTCTCAGTCATGAGATGATGACACAAGCATGGTAGATTTCTAAGAGATGATGTTACTCGATGACATATGTCTTTAGGTTTAGGACCTAGATAATGATATCATATCTATGATAAGGGTACATTCTCTTTCTATGATATCATATCTATCGAATAAAAATAGATGACAATAATACATAAGACTATAATTTGTGTCGAATGATGATAGAGTTTCATTAGTCATGATATTGGATATCAACTCAAACACATGGGTACATGTTAGGGAATAATGTACTAGACTAACCCACCATGAGAGTGATATGTGGAAACCATCGAATGGTAGTCAAAATAAACTCTCAAAGTGATAGTGGTGATGTTATTCTTAGACTTGAAGTCACTACACTCATCACATGTCATTTGATTAACTTTGACACCATCCAACGAGACCCAGAATAAGGGTTTCCATAAAGGTTGTTCTCGACTATGTTGTGACACATGGGGATCATTTGTAAGTGATGTTGATGTGATTTTTCCTTCCTACCAAAGTTGATATCCTAGCCACATGATAAGAGAGATTGAGAAAAGTATGGCCATACTCATGTGAGTCAATATGTGATATGTGAACTTGCATGCATCTCCTACATTTTTCTCTAGTTCTAGGAACATGTTCCTCATGTTCAATGTGGATATCAAAGACAAAGGAAATGTATGATCATGATAACACTAATCATAGATGTAGGTTGAAGTTGTTCTCCAATTTTCCAAATACTTGGATAGTTGTGAAGTGTTGCTAAATATCTCTCATTGCTTGTGATGTCATTATCTAGTTATGGACATTCAATGCCAACATAATTTGGGACCTATATAATCACACACATAGGATGCACTTGAACAGGTGTTTAATCATGTATAAGCTTTAGATCATTTACTAAAAGTGTTTAGGTAATCAACTTAAACAACATTGGTTATTAGTTGGATGGATAGAGTGTCCATTTGATCGACTAGGAATGCTAGTCGACTGAGTGTAATGTGCAATCGACCAACCAGGTAGTCCATTTGACCAATTAATAACTAGTAGGATTGGGTCAAGTGATTGTTTTTGATGTGCTAACATGCATTAATCACCACACTAAAAGCCAATATGTTTAAAAATAGGAAACAAGAAAATCAATTAACTGGATGCTTTAGTCGATTGACTGACATGCCATTCAACTGATTGGGAGTCCAGTCAATTGACTAGTGATTTGTAGCAACTGTCAAACCTTGAGATCTAACCTTCCATATCCCCAAGGTTTGTGGAAGCCCTTTCCAATCCACTCCTAAATAAGGGGGGTGTCCAAGGCTCTCAAAACTCTGACATGATAAGACTCCTCATATCACTATTGTGTATTAGCATGAGATCTAGAGGCATATTACCCTTGAAATGGAGAGATGGACAAGGGGGAAGAAAATTTTATCACATTGACAACAAGAAGGGACAACTCATTATCTTTGTCTCTGGAAGCACGATGAGGAGTTCCTGGTGGTCCATGTGGACTACATGCTGGCATGGAAGATTTGCCACTATGTTAGGAGGACATCATTAACCATTATTAGTGGTGCTATACTGGGAGGACACCGTCGATTGTTGTCCATGTTCTACTTTAGAAAAGAGATTAATTCTACAAGGATTGTCTTTGGAATTTCTCCAGGACCAGGTATATGCCTTACACCTTCCTTCCTGTATCATAGTTGTTGACATGATCTGTTGGTTATGAGGAATATGCTAAAGAAAAATTTTGTTTTTATATACCACCTCTGACACCATTGATAACATCCAATTTTGTGGATATTTCATGCCTAATTTTACTTCTGGTGTCCTCTATTTATGTAGAGTTACCCTATTTTCCCCATTTTGCATATGTATTGCTCTTATGGCATGGTTTGAAGATAACTACTTGTTCCCATGCAGGTGATTTGTAACATAATGGATTTTATTATGAGGTAGGATGTCCATTGGTTTCCCTAACCGATGGAGGGCACATCATAGATAGGGAGCCATCCCCAGACCAACAATCTATTTTCAAACGATGGTCCCAAATAAAAGATCATGATGGACATCTGACTTACCATCCATTCTCAACATTCGATGGCTAGTCAGGAAACCCTTTAGTGTAGCCATCAGATGTAAATAACCGATGGCTTGTCGAGACCCATAGCATGTCCTTAATTCCACACAATGATTTGATCCATCAACTGATGGTCTGACTAAATCTGTCATTCTATGGCCAAAATAGAATAGGGGAACAATTGATGGCTCGTATGTACATCCTACCAACCGATGGCCATAGTGGACAACAGTCACTCAACTTTGTTGAGTGTGTGCCCTGAGGCACATGCCCAGACTTGTGGCACAAGTAAAGTACACTAGAACAAATATATAAATAGGACCTTGGAGGCACTGAGAAGGTGGTTGCAACCAATGGAAGATGTGAAACTGCTTTCAAAACTTACACACACCATCAACCACCTCCTCCCCCATCAGTTTGTGAAAGATAGATGACAAAAGTTTGAAGGCCTTTCCTATTCCTTGCCTCCAATCTACTTTGACCTATACATCAATAGAAGGGGCATGACGAGCATGTCCACCACACATTGTGCAATCTTCATATTGGAGGGTCTTCCCATCAACCTTGGCCATCCGTTCTCATTGTTGGTGAATCCCCTTTTCCTCTGTCTTTATCCACTCTCCTTCATCACCTCCAAAAAATTTCATGATACATCTCCATGTCTCATTATACATGTAAATCCATAATGCTACTCACCACCATGAGTTTCTAAACATATAACTTTGATTGGGGGTAGCCACTTAGGCTCTCCCAACATGTACATGCTTATATCCATTGAATATATGATCTTAGCAATGTTTATCTCAATACTCTTGGTCGTAATGCTTCACTTGTATGCTTATCTACCATCTTGTGTTGTTTGATCATTAGTACCATGAGAGATTATTATTAAACCATATATAAGTGTTATGGAGTTGTATGAATGCATGAGAATCTTGGAATGCTTAATGTAATAATCATATGGTTTTATTGTGATTGTTTGTTTGCCATCTCAAGAGAGAGAGAGAACTTTATAATCTAGATATATTCTAAGCTTGATAGAGAAGGGAATATACATTGATGATGATTGCTTGTAAACTTGCCAAGGGTATACAATGGGTGTGAGTATTGTACATTGGTGAGAGGCCTTAGATGGTGAAACCCAATCCAAGTTTTCCCATCCATACTTGATATCTTACTTTTTGACTTGTTCTTTTATTTTTCTGCTTGGTTTGTTTTATTCGTTTACTTTATTATTGCATGAAGAACCACCATTCCAAAAGGAACACAAACCTTCATCTCAATCTTTGGTTGGTGTATCTAAGAAATGCACTCCATTCTTAATATGTATCACCCTTGTCCTTGCAATCAACCTTGATTTACTACATTAGACCCCATATTATACTTGTGGGGGCCTGAGTGTTAGAATATAAATTTAAAAGTCTAATTACTATAGATCTAGTCCTTTTTGGACCTGTGATTTAGGATAGTAAATATTTTGGCAATGTTACCATTGACAAGGTGTTGGGTTTTGTGGGACAGAACAGGCAGCGAAAACAAAAAAATTAACCAACCAAAAACCCATAACCAACAGATCGCGTCAACAACTATGTAATAGGAAAGATGGTGTTACGACCCCACCTCCCGATAACCCCCAATTAAGGGAGACCGAGAGGTCGAAGCCGCACCCATGACTTCCGGATCAAAGGTTCGACAATTAACCAAGAATAATTATCAAATTTTAACATACTATACTGAATGTTGTAAGAAAATAAATTTTTGCATACCTTTTTGAAAACTTGGATCACTAAACTTCTATCCACTTAAGGATTCTACTCTAACTAATCCTCCTTGTATTTTACTTCATGTATTACACAGTATGACGATTTACTGTTTGTCCTTTTGGCTTGTACCTAAAACGCCGACAAACAAAACGTCGGTCAGCCGAAGCTGGTATGTGGGGGAAACAATAATCATGTAAATATGTTAACAATGTAATCATTCAATTAATCATTTAACAACCAAGATTACCTTTTAGATATAACTCTGCAATCCAAGAGTACCCTATCCTCTATGTTTTCCCCATTAAACCCCTCATGATCCACCTATAAGTGAACCAATTTCTAGGGTTGAGTCACATGGCACTACTCGTAAGTAGCCCACTCCTTAACTCATGGCAAGCTAATGAGTCTCATGAAACTACACGTAGGTAGCCCAGTTTCTAACTCTCAGTAACCTTGACCTTGCTCTAGGATTACCCCTTTTTTTCTTAGCCTTTTCATTACAATAGAGGTGGACCCAGATCTAGTCAGTTATATACACACATTTATAGTGATAATCATAGTCACTTTATAGTTACATGAAATAAATAAACATCCAACAGTTATTTTCAAGCAACCGATTAAAACTTCGGGAATCGTCGTGAAACTAGAGTGATTATTCATAAGTGTAACCACATACCTGATTTGATGAGTCATGCAGATTACTCAACATATACCTCATGTGTATACAATCAAGTCAATCAACAGATCCAAGCAAGTAATTCAATCATCACATAGTTCCTGAAATAAATATGTACTCTATTTATTACACACTTTATCAAGAAACTACTTTATTGACTTGGATTCTCTTTCTAGGGTTTCTAATCCGCATTAGGGTTTCTTAGATCAATTTCTCAAACTTTATCCCTTTTAGGTTGACAAACCCTAAAATATCCTTTTTCCATTTTTATGAACCTTAATTGCTCAAGTATCCATTTTAATAATCTTTTATACCCAAATTGACTTAGGATCTACACATCCCTATTTATTCATGGATTTGGACACTTAAACCAATTAAAAGACATTCTCCTAATTTAGGGTTTTCAAGCTCATTAATGCATAATCATGCATGAAACCCTAAATTATACCAATTATATAAAAATATCATCTTTTAAATCCTATTTTCACTTTTATTAACAACAGGATAATATCAACTTGAATTATGTCATTAAGACCATTTACCATCAAATCTAAGGGTTTTCCCTTAATTAAAACACTAAAGATGATAACTTTATGTACTTTTCCAATTTCATGCATATTTAAGCACATAAACTCTAAATTAGACTAATCATGTGCAAAGTTATTCCTTCTTGAACATTATGTACCTTTTTACATTTAACAGGTTAACATCAACCCTAAAGATCCATTAAACCCTATTAAACACATTTATCATACCAAAATAGGGTTTCTTAATCTTTAATTAATCAAAGATGATAATTTACACTACTTTTTGGATAGTATTCAAACTTAGGCTTCAAACATAATTTCTTTGTGTTCCTCTCGTTCTGAGGATCAATTTTCATATACAACTTGTTTTAATCCGAGCTTCCTATAATTAATTATGATTTTAGCAAAAGTTACTTACTTGGCCAATCAGGAGTCGCCATGTGTCTTGCCCATGCAACGTTGCTCATGAGAACATTTCGAAAAGACACAAATACCCTCACTTAAGTTGGGCACGTCTTTAGCCTGCAGAGGGCAGAACGGTCCAACGGGACCTCGACCTTTCTTCAACCTCACGCAGTCAGTGCTGCGTCGCCCTAGCCGTCCAACAATAGTCAAGCGCGGCCTGTCTCTCTCTCTCTGGACCACGAAGGTCACCGGAAGTCCCTGCCACGTCTCCATCGTGTCCTCTCATACGTGGGGCGCCCCTGTTCCACAGCCAAGTCACTCGTTTCAAGCGTGCCCAGCCTACGCTGCTTGGCTGGTCGTGCAGCCCGTTGCAGGTCCTTTGCGTGAGATCATCGCTAGGGTATGATTGCTGATTGGTCCGGAGAGGTCGTGGAGGCTTCCCACCTTGAGCAAGACCTTAAACAACCCTTCGTCGCTCAGGGATATGGATATGCCCCCATGGTTAGGGTTTTTGTACAAAAACGTGGAAGAAGAGGATGAAGCAAGGTGTTGGATCTTCTGGGCTCTGTCCACAGCCTTTCCCTTATATAGGGAGGGTAAAGAAGCCCTCAGGATGGCTTGCCCACGAAGAAACACGACTCTTTTCTAAAAAGGAATTGATTTATTCATTACCAAGCAAGTTCCTTTTTCTCTCTCTACTAATCATCTCTTTGATATACCTTATTTCTTGAATATGTTGGAATACAAAAATCCTTACTCTCTTTGTTCTTGCCTTTTAGTTATTTGTCCCGAAATCTTGTTTTCTTTTAATAGAAAATACCATCTTTTGAAAAACAACACAAAATTCATTATTAATGTATCACATTATCTTTTATTTTGCAAGTTTTGGTATTTTCTCTTTCCTTCCTCTTTATTGGGACTCCTTGGATCCCAAGACACTCCATTATTTCGAAATTCTTTTTATTGGATACTTATTATCCTTCTAGATGCATCTTTATGCATTATTTCACATTATCTTATTTATTTCTCATTAAAATAACTCTTTTTGAGAATCTTTCTTTATTTCTCTTTTATTTTCCTCATTGGTATTCCCTTTATCATTAGAAATCCTTGGGATACGAAATTTCACAAAGGATAACTCAATTATACCTCTTTTCACTTATTTTCCACATTTTCTCATTGTTTTCAATTTCTTTCTTAATAAAGAAATACATAATTAATCTTTTCTTTTCTTCTTGCTTTTCTTTGCAACTTTAGACTCCTTGGAACCCAAGGAATCCAAGAGGCACGAAATCCCTCTTTGGATTTGCCCTCTAGAGGTTTCCACATTCTTCTTTTCTTAAATATTCAATTATTCATTCACTAATTGAATTTCCTTGTTATTTGGGCCCAATAGCCAATAAAGCCCACAACATAGATATCATGGCTATTGTAACCAAAATCCATGTATTCAAAACAAATTATACCATTCTTTGTTCAAATATCTTTAATATGAGAAATTACATTTCTCACCAAATGAACCCAAAATTTGGGGTTGTAACAGATGGTTTAGCAAGATATACCTGGTCCTGCGGCTTTCTCAACAACAATACCTCGCAGCTCGTGTGGCCTTCAATCACCTAGTCTTCAATGGTGTCTGTGCAGCTCATGGTCTTGACCCGAACTGTGGTTGACAATCGTCCTCATGAGCGATAGAAATCTCCCGCCTCTATAGATAGTCCACATGGACTACCGAGAACTCTAGTTGTCCTAATGGACAGACTAGAAGGAGTTGTTGCCTTCTGTCAGTGTACTAGTCATCGACACACTCTCCCACCACCAGTCACTTTTCTGTAGTTGTCTTTCCCTCACTATTCCTCCCTGGACGAGTAGAACTTGTGGGCTCTCTCAATTTCCACAACTAGAGAAAACAACAACTTTGTAGATCAACTGATGTTCTGAGTTGTGTGTTCTAAGAATCCCCTTGTATCTCTCTATTTATAGTAGAGGGTAGGGCCAGGGTTCCCAATCTATGCAAGAGTACAAGGGTCAAAACTTTCCATGAACTAATTGCACTGCGGCAGGCGAACCGATCGTTTCATAAATGAACTGGCCATTTGGGCAGGTGAGCCAAATGATTCATAACTAAACCGGTCATTTGGGTAGGTGAGCCGATCAGTTCACCCAATGAATCGATCATTTCACTTCCCACACATGCCTACCATTGACTTTCCTTATTCGTTTATAATTAATGCAAAGATTAATTCTTGTCCCAATTGAATTGAACAAGTGAAATGAGGAACTTTTCTCATGGACCAGGAATCCCAACACCTGCTCATTTGGTCCATGTGAACTGATCAGTTCACCAGAGTGAACCGGTCATCTCACTAACCATGAGCCGATCAGTCACCCAGTGAACCGGTGGGTTGGTGGTCCAGGTTGTGCAAAACTTAGTCAATGCAGTTCTGGATCAATCTCACAATCTAATCAGTTGGTTCAACACTTGAACTTGATGATTCTAAGTCAATCCTATTAATTGAATGTATAATTAAGTACTTGAACACTTCATTAATCAATATAAACAACGTTCATGGATAAACTCCTCTTCCATGTTAATCCTATGTGTGTGACCCTATAGGTTCCATTTCATGTTGATTGTGAATGTCCATAACTAACTTATGACATCACAAACAAAGAGTGGTGCCTAGTCGCACATCAGTGTTACCCAAGTGAAGAGGAAAGTTGGAGAACAACTTTCAACCTAAAATCTATTATTGGTGTTACAATAAATGTTTAGTTACTTTATCGCTGATATCAAGATTGAACTCGAGGCATGGACTTGTCATCATCTACAAACATTCAATCCATGTTTCTTGAGTCAGAGTGTACTGTCTAAGATATATGCAAGCTCAATATGATATTTTGACTTACATGTGCTTGGAAAACATTTCTCAATCTCACTCCTCAAGTGGCCATGATATCACACTCCCTTAGGAGGGACAAATTCCATATTTATCACTCATAGTCAAGTCCCCATGCGTCAAAGTCACCCAATCATCACCGTTATAACAACCCATGGTTCAGGACTGCATTTGATGATGTCAAAGTTTATCCAACCACATGTGATGAGTGTAGTGATTTCAAGTCTAAAAACCACAGTCACCACCAATACAATAAGAGATGATCATGACTAACCACATGTGGTTTCCATGCATCACTCTTATGGTGGGTCTATCCGATACATTGTTCTCTAACATGTATCTATTTGCTTGGTTTGATATCATATATCATGACTGATGAGATTTTGTCATCAACCAACACACACTCTAGTCTTTTTTGTTATTGATGTCTATGGTTATTTCCACAATAACAACCGACTAGAGACATAACAAGACTGTACACTCTTAACATCCGTATGATCTCATTGTTCAGGTCCTTAACCTGAAGACATACATCATTGAGTATTGTCATTCTTTAGACATCTAATATGTTATACTATTATCTCAAAATAGTTAAAACATATAGATATAAATTTCCTTTATTATTATACAATCAAGTATTACATGCCTCATTGCAATTATCATATGATTGTCTCTCTGGGCATACTATACCAATATAAGTCAACTAGTATTGTCGAGAACCTGAGTCTGCTTAGCATACACATGGTCCTCAAATCAAGTCATATATTTGACTATACAATTTTAAGTCTGATAACATTAACTACCTTAAATACTTTGTGTCACATGTCTAATTTCTTACTCGACTATATGAACTATTTCAAGTAGCCTAAAGTGAAATATACTATTACCACTACCAACTTCAAAAATTGTGGCTCCTAATAAGGTAGTCCACTGCAACACAAGGGTTGAATACCTTCACCCAATGATTGTGAATATGATCATAGGGAAGAATGTGAAGAAGAGTACGATGAGGAAGAGTGTCGTGATGAAGAGCAAAAGGAAGAATGTGATGAGGAGGAACATGAGGAAGAGTGTTGTGATGAAGGACGTCATGATAGAAATAGAAGAAGTAGGAGAAACCTCAACCATGATGATGGAGATGATGACACTGGTCCTTACCTTCGTGAGTTGGATGCTATAAGGCCAATGAATCTAGATGCCCAATCATCATTTCTTGGTTCAATGCTCCACACTTTAGACTCAAGTTAGCGGTCTTTTTCATTATTCAGAAGAAAACCTTTGGGGGAAATTCTTGAGAAAAAAACCCTTACCATCACCTAGATACTTCTAAAAATATTTGTGACACTATCAAGATGAATAGGGAGTCGCTGAAGGTAATCTACTATAAGGGATTCAAATTTTCTCTAAGAGATAAATCTTTGATGTGGTACTTTCTCTACCTCACACAACCATCAATTAATGGGTACCCTTGTTTGATGCTTTTATCACCAAGTTCTACTAAGTATAGAAAACTTTCCAAAATAGAAAAAAGATCACTGGGTTCATATAGAAGCCAGGAGAGAACTTGTATGATGCTTGGGAAAGATTTCAAGAGTATCAGAAGGACTTCCCTTACCAATAACAATGATAAGGGATTTTTGTTCACTACCTTCTACAACAGGATGACTTCAGGTCAAATGACTTCACTGAATGCTGCTGCAGGAAGTGATTTCCTAGGTAAGAACAACTTTGTACGATGATCTTGATTATGATAGGGGAATGGTAAAGAAGGTATAATATAAAGCTTTAGAGACATTAATTGCCGAATTTTCAAAGATTACTTTAGATGTGAAACAACTGAAGGATTTTCGAAGCATGGGAAAGAACAAAGATGAAAACGTAATGAAATGAGTTACCTTTTAGGAAAGGTGGACATGAAATATACAATTGTATCCATACCCAACCCGAAGATAATAGTGACGAAGAAGGCACTAAAAATGTCTCATATGCAAACTTCAAGCGGTGGGATAATTTAGGGTTCTATTAGAAAAACAAGCATGTTGCTAAAAATGCTCTCAATAGAGGTGGAGGACCATCTGTGTTAACTTGCAACACAACTTACCAACAAAATAGTAACAACTAACATGGTCAAGGCCAAGGCCAAAACCCAAACAAAGATCTAATCTTATCAAGCTAAGACAAAGGCCAGAGCAAAAATACCAGCCAATAAGTTATGGTTTTTAAACTTTTTGAGTATGCATAAAGACAAGCATCTGTGAATGAGAAACTAACTCAAAGTTCATAACCAACATTGGTGTATTAAACATGATTTATACCCATCTAGGAGGCATGATGACTCGGATGGTTAACATCACCAGAAACAAATTGATCAGCAACTGGCATAGCTATCAGAGCTACTAAAGAACCCACAAGGAAGGATACCTTCAAACATTGAAAGTGAAAAATGGCTATTTTCTGCTCCAGAAAGGTTCTAGAAGAACCAATAGGCAACACTATCTAGAAAAGTAGTCCTATTTCTAAATCCCAACTTGAACCATTTGTAGTAGAAGAAGAACCTCAAGTGGAGGTTTCTACTAAGAAGGTTAAGGCAAAGGAAAAAGGTAAAGGGAAGAAAAAAAGTAAAAGAAAACAAATATGAATTAGCTAAGGAAGCTTTCATAGATAGGGATCCTTATGCAACAAGAGTTCATTTTCCATAGAAGTTGATCACAGCTCACTTGAAAGGAAGATACAAAAAAACTTTATGGAAGTCATGAAGAAACTGCATATGGATATTCAATTCCTAGATGCCATTGAGGAAATGCCGACATATGTGATGTTCTTCAAAGATTTCTTTATGAGAAGGAGAGGATACCATGTAGAAAGAATGAGACTAGAAAAAATATCCAGTGCTTTTGTACAAGCAAAGATACATGCAAAATAAAAGGATCCAAGAGTGTTCACTATCACATTCAATGTGGGAGATAATGGAGTAAGACAAGGTCTGGCAGACCTTGAAGCAATCATTATCCTTATGCCTTTCACTCTAGCTCAAAGGCTAGGACTTACTGATATGATACAAATCATAATGCAAATTCAATCGAGAGATCATTCTTTTATGAAACCAGTAGAAATTGTCAAGGATGTCCCAGTTCGAGTGGGGAGATTCTTCATACCATGTGATATAGTCATAATCACAAACATGGAAGACCTGACATGCCCTATGATGTTTGGAAGACCATTTCTCTCCATTGAGAGAGCTTTAATAGATGTTGAAGATGGTATCACTACAATCAAAGTATGAAATGATCACATTCATTTTCATGCCCGAGACTCAATGAAAGGACCATCTCTTTTTGAGTCCGTCTATTTCATGGATTTCTACAATCAGTTTTGTGAAAAAGTACAAGAGAAAAATGCCATAGTTTATTTTCTCATGAGAGATTTGAACAACTCTGACCCAAATATTGAAGATACAGAGGTTATCAAGATTCTTAATTATCTGAATCAATCTGAATAAGACTGCAGTAGAAAAGAAGATGAAAATGTTGATAGTGTGAAGTATGCCTCTCTTGAGCAAACTCTAAAATTGAAGGAATTGCCTAATCCTAAATGAGATCTGAAGCAACTTCTTAGATGCTTAAAATATGAAATTCTAGACATTGATGAAATGTATCCAATAATTATAAATGTTGCCTTGACAAATGAACGACAAGAGAAGTTGTTGAATGAATTCAAGCTGAGAAAGAAGGCAATAAGATACTCTATTGAATATATCAAAGGCCTAAGACTAGTTTTTTACATGCATTGAATAAATTTGGAATAGAACCCAACCCTCTAGCCCAACCTCAAAAAAATTTGAAATGAGTGAGAGGTAAAGAAAGAGGTGATAAAGCTTTAGTATGAAGGTATTATATACCTGACAAGAGGAAGCTATTGGGTAAGCCCAATACACATAGTCCCTAAAAAGGGAGGGATGACAGTAGTGAAGGGTGAAAAGAGGGATGAAGCAGCAATGCAAATAGTAATCGAGTGGCAGATGTGCATAGACTATAGAAATCTCAATGCTGCCACTAGGAAAGATCATTTTGAATTATTGTTCATAGCTCGGGTCTTAGAATGATTATCCCATTATTTATACTTCTTCTTCTTATTAGATGGACACTCAGGATTTTATCAAGTCCCTATCCACCCAAATGATCAAGATATCACCAACCTGCATGTATGGTACACATGCTTTTCAAAGGATGCCATTATGGCTATGCAACACACCCACAACATTTAGTAGGTGCATGAGCTCAGTATTTCCTAACTTTATGAAAGATATTATGGAAGTATTCATCAACAACTTCTCCATCTATGGAACATATTTCAACAATAACCTAAGGAACTTATCCCAAGTCCTAAAAATATGTGAAGACAAATAGTTAGTGATCAACTGAGAGAAATGTCACTTTATGGTGCAGGAAGGTATTATTCTTGGACACAAAGATTCAAAGAGGGGGATTGAGATAGATTAAGAAAGGTAGAAGCCATCTCTAAGATGCCACCTCCCACATTTGTGATAGGGGTGAGAAGTTTTCTAGACCATGCAGTTTATTACAAAATATTCATAAAAGACTTTTATATGATCTCTAAACCCATGTGTAACCTAATAGTCAAATATGTTGTATTTGATTTTACAAACAAATTTCTATAGGCTTTTGAAACCCTAAAAAAGGGCCCTAACTATAGCCCCAATTTTCCTAGTTCTAGATCAGGATCTACCTTTTCAAATAATATATGACACAAGCGACTATGCCATAGGAGTTGTGCTTGGGCAGAAGAAAGACAAGAAGCACCATGTGATTTATCATGCTAGCAAAACTTTGGACGATGTCCAAGTTAACTACTCTACCATTTAAAAAGAGATGATAGAAATAGTATTTGCTTTCAACAAATTTAGGTCCTATATGATATGATGGAAAGTAAAAGTATACACAAACCTCAATGCTATCAAATACCTAATGTAGAAGAAAGACACCAACGCCAAACACCTATGGTTGTCTCTATTATTGCAAAGTTTGATCATGAAATTATTGACAAAAAAGGGACTCAGAATGTTGTTGCCAATCATTAGTCACAAATCATGGTTACTAAAAATGACTAAATGTCAATCAATGACAAATATGTTGATGAAGCTGTGATGATGGCAAGATCAGTTGAATCTAATTTATCCTAGTTAGTAGACATTTTTAGTTACTTAGCATGTCATCTTCTACCTCCTAACATCACTTACAATTAGAAGAGCAAACTCTTTCCTAATCTAAAAAATTATTATTGGGATGATTATCTACTGTTTAAAAGATGTGTCGATAATTTATATTCCATATGTATTCTAGAAAAAGAAGTACCTCAGATCATCTGTGAATGTAACTCTTCACTTTACAGTGGTCATTTTGGCAGAGACATGACTACAACCAAAGTAATGCAATCTGGTTTCTATTGACCAACCCTATTTAAATATGTGCATTCATATGTCAAGATATGCAATGAGTATCAACAAACTAGAAACATATCCCAAAGGAATAAAATGCCCATATCAAACTAGATCGAGGTTGAAGTTTTTTAATGTATAAGGAATTGATTACATAGGACCATTCCCATTCTCTAGAACAAATTAGTACATTTTAGTATCATGATAAAAAAAACATGTGATGATTCTATTTGAAAAGTTTATATTCCCAAGATTTGGAGTCCCACACACTTTTATTAGTGATAGAGGTTCCCATTTTGCTGAATGACAATTGACAACATTGTTGAAGAAGTGTGGAGTAAGGCACAAGGTTTCCACCCCCTTACCACCCCAGACCTTCGGTCAAGTGAGGTCTCTAATAGGAAAATAAAAAGAACTTGGAAAAGATGGTAGGGAGGACAAAAAAGATTGGTCCATGAAGTTGGATGATGCCTTGTAGGCACATTACACTATCTACAAGACCCCTATAGGGACCACCCCTTATAGACTGATATATGGTAAGGCATACCATTTTCCAGTTGAATTAGAGCATAAGGCCTTTTGGGAAATCAAATTCCTAAATATCGACCCAATATTGGCAGGAAAAAAGAGATTTTTGCAACTAAAAGAATTAGCATAGCCTAGGCTCCATGCTTATGAAAATGCAAGGATTTAAATATAAAGGACTAAAGTGTGGCATGATGCCCAACTAAAAATAAAAGATGTGTCTGAGAGTGACAAGGTTCTTGTCACAGAACCATCTATTACCCAAATCCTAATTCCAAATGACTACAAAGTCAATGGCGATAGGACCTGGGCATCCATTCCTAGCATGCCATAAATGAAGAGCAAACACATAAGCATAAAGCTTAGCATACATAAACAAATAACAATATAAAAGAACCATCATAATCTCAACAATGAACAAGTATTATATATTAAGAAACAATCGTTTCTTACAATATTTCAACTACATATTAAAGAGTACATTTTTACAAGTCTTCTCATATACACTAGGGATCTTACAAGACGTACACCTTACATAGCTCACCAAGCAAATCAACTTCTAGCCATTTCTAAACCTATAAAATATGTGAAACAATGTGGGTCAACACACGGGTTGTTCAGTACAAGGCAGAAAGTTACATATGCATAAAATTTGCATAATTTGAAAAGATTTGCATAAGTAACAAACAAGAATAAACAAGTTAAGTATTTAGAAAAGCAAGATCCCATGTTTTATATGATTTTACTCCAATTATAAATCATTACATGTATTCATCCACAACATGTATTCATATGGCCTTTTATTTACTAACTGCTCAATAGAAGAGTCTATGAGGGTGTTGAAGATTAGCTAATGCTATTCTTAAGGGACCTCAAGGCCATCTCCAAGAGCTAACCCTTTTATCCATCCTATCTTGAAATTTCAAGTAGGATACCCAACCTTGTCCTTACCCAAAACTTCAGGTAGGTGCACAAGGTTTGTATAATGAAGTTTCTATATTATGATTGCAAGTTATAAAACAATGACACCATACAAACATCAAGTAGAATACTAGAATACTATAGGGAAATATTTGAGAAAGTAAACAAGCATACATATGTATCACATTTCAAGCAAGAAAGCCATAGTCATATAACTATTAAAGCCCATACCTGATTGAAAGATTCTTAACTTAACTTTGCATTCACCATCTAGCCACAAGCAACACTTGATTAAGAACAAGATTGCATACATGCATTAGATTCTCATGATTAACCCTTTCAAGATGCATTTTAGGGTTTTTGTCCAAGTTAGGTTCAACATTGCTTATTAGTACATTTGATTATCTTTTATTGATTTAGAATTCCTCACGTAGGCATGGTAAATGTCTCAAATCATTTCATGGTTCCATCTATTTTATATGGGCATTACAAGGTTTAGGTTACTTAAGTACATTTCAAAGTTAAAGGACTCGTAATAGGGCAAACAAGACCAAAGGTACATCAAGTCATGAGATTTAGGTGAGATATGAGATTATTTTTTTTTTGGAGTAAGGTAAATATATTCCAAAAGAAAAGGTATAGCTAGGCTATACCAACAGAGTATGGCATCTCAAGACGAGACCCGATTACAACAACAAAATTTATACAGGGGTGCTATACAAAAAACCCCAGTATGTGCTTATAGAAGGGCTCAGGCTAGTTAGGAGCTCCTTTCTATGCTTTACATGCCAAAACAAAGTAGTAGAGAAAGCATCTAGAATCTTGAGTTCATCCCGCTCCATAGTAATATGATTCCTTCTGTTCCTTTCATTCCAGATCATGTATATTAAGCCAGTTATGCAAAGGTTAGCGAAACATTTGAGTAACTTGTTGTGCCTATAGTGATCTTTCACCCATCTAAAAATTTCATTAGGATTCTTCGATCCATTATAATGCCATCCATTTCTAAGGCATATAATATTGAATAGCTGGTTGGTATACCTACAATCAAAAAAGATGTGATCTATTGATTCGACTTCATTCTTACAGAGGGAACAAGTGGAATTTATTTGAAAACCCCATTTCAGCAATTTGTCTTTAGTTGGTAGCTTCTTAAGGAGGACCCTATAAGTCAAGGTACTCCACTTGGGGCAGTGATATCTTCCCCACATGATGTCAGCATGTTCTTCACAACTCGATCTCCCAATATTAGTGTTGATAAGTGGTGGGTGGGCTAGCACAACCCACTCACCATTCACATCCACACTATACATGGAAGGGGTTTTTTCAACCAGGTTGCACATAGCTCTCCAAGCTCTAGACGGATTGCAGCCATCAGTGTTAATAGGAGAGTTTTTGTACCTTTCCTTCATCCATTTTACCTAGCCATTGTCAGTTTGGGTTATGAATCTTTCCACCCTTTTTTTCGTGCATTGCATCATTATCTTGCTCGGGTCCATGACCTGAAGCCCGCCATGGTTGAACGGTTTTGCAATCGTATCCCAAGAAACACCATGGTATTTGCCAGCCCAAATAAAATTTGCTGTTATGGACCGTATATTATCAAGGACTGAAATAGGGATAACTCCCATTGTAGCCCAATATCTCACGGTCCGTTGGATAACAGATCTGACCAGAACCAAATGCCCCACCATAGCCAAGTTCAGGCCACTCCAGCCCTCAACTTTCCTTCTAAGACTATCCATCAACATATTATAATCTCTGGATTTAACTCTGCCCGATGTTAGTGGAATGCCAAGATACTTGGTTGGCAGCTCCCCCTATTCCACCCCTGCAGCTATTTTTAGTCTACCCCTCCTGTTGTCGCAAGAATTTGACAAGTAAACCTGAGATTTGATGGTACTTATGTACAAACCAGATAAAACCCCGAATCTCTTTAGCACCTTCGTAATTTCTTTTAGCCGTTTGGCATGCCCAATAGAGAATAGAAGTACATCATCTGCGAAGATGAGAGAAGTTTTAACTTTGACACCTTTAACTTTGAATGTCTTGATGAGGTTATTGTTACTGGATTCTCTGATCATATGACTCAGTCCTTCCATCACCATTGTGAAAAGTAAAGGGGAAAGGGGGTCCCCTTGTCTCAACCTGTTGGAGGATCTAAACAAACCTTCGGGGGACCCATTGATTAGGATGGAGAAGGAACATGTCTAAAAACACTGCTCCATTAAGGAAATCCAGTGTTGGCAGAACCCGAGAGATCGCATAATCTTTTTCAGGAAGTCCCAATTGACATGATCGTATGCTTTACTGATATCAACTTTCATCAGAGCTTTTGCAGTAGACTTCTTCTTATTGAAATCGATGAGGTACTCCGAGGCAAGCAGGGAGCAATCTTCTATTTTCCTGTTCTTTATAAAGGCATTTTGATCTTCAGAAATTATGTACGGGAGAACTGATTTTAGTCTTGTAGCTAGAAGCTTAGCAATCGTTTTGTATAAGACGGTGCAGCAAGCGATAGGCATGTACTCCCCTATTGATCTGGCTTCCTTGGATTTGGGAATAAGTTTTATGAATGCATGGTTAACCGCCCGTACCATATTTCCCCCTCTCATAAACCACCGAACAGCATCACAGAGGTCGTTTTTAATGGAAGGCCAGTTTACTTGGAAGAAGTGGCTATTAAAGCCGTCGGGACCCGGGGCTTTCGAGTAGTGTATGGAGAAGAGGGCATTTCAGACTTCATCTTCATTTATATCTTTGCACAACTGCTCATTCATAGTAGCATTAACTCTATCTTTGGGTAGGTTCACCGTGCCTTCAAAGCTTTTTTCCTTTCTGTTGTACAGTTTGTTAAAATAGTCAATGGCCTGGGCAGCTACCTCCTCATGGCTTTCCGCCAGTTCTCCTTGTTCATTTATTAACTCATAAATTCTATCTCTCATCATCTTCTTTTTCGTTGCCATATGATAATTTTTTGTATTGCGATCACCATCGTTAATCCATCTCAGCCTACTTCTCTGCCATATATTTTGTTCCTCTACTTTTTCTAAGTCTCTGACTCTATCCTCTTTGATCTTTTCATCTTTAATGAGTTCGTTGTTCAGTGGATCATCCCTCAATCTTCTAGCCCCCTCCTCATATTCATGTCTGGCTTCTAAGAGTAGATTATGTATGTTTATCTTGTCTTTTGTCCAGCATTTAAGAATGGCTTTGGTATTTTGTAGTTTTTTGAGGAATCTGTACAGCGGATTGCCTACAACCTGTATGTTCCATGCTTCATCTATCTTCTCTTTAAAGCCATCCCATTTTCTCCAAAAGTTTAGGTATCTAAAAGGTTTGGGCTTCAGTCTTTTGCTTGTCAGATTGACCTTCAGCCACGCTTGATCACTGAAATGGTGTGACCCCGTTCTAGCTGCCACACAAGGAAGTATATCTAGCCAAGCATTGTTTACAAGGCATCTGTCCAACCTACTGGAAATCCTACCTTTTTGTTTATTAGACCAGGTGGTTTTGCCTCCAAGAGTGTTTATCTCATGTAAATCAGCATTGTCCAGGCAACTGTTGAATCTGTTGAGTAATCTATCGGGGACTCTTCTACCTTCTCTTTTCTCATTAGCATTCCTAATGATCTTAAAATCCCCTAGGACAATCCAAGGGATTTGGTTTTGAGTCATAGATGTCAGTACATGCCACAATCTTTCTCTGTTAGCTTCCAAATTCTCACCATACACAGAAGATAAGATACAAGAGAAACCACCACGATTGAAACAACTTACAGTGATGATTTGGTCACACATAGCAATAGGTTCCATCGTCCAAATCTCTGGGTTCCATCCCAAGACAATTCTTCCTCCCTCAGCGGCCTCCAGGTTGGATAGAGACTCCCAGCTTTGAGGAAAAATGGACTTAACTCTATTGGAGCAGCATCTTCGTATCCTGGTTTCAAGACAGCAAACCACTTCAGCATCGATCTTCCCCAAAATCTTCCTTAACCTGGATTGAGTCTTAGGTAAGGAAGCTCCTCTCACGTTCCATGAAAGGAACGTCATTTGACTTTGTCTTTGGGCCCTCCTCCTCCAACGGATTTGGGCTTGTTCTTCGTTTTTGCAGCAACACTCCTGGTTTCTCTGGGGCTTCTTCTTCTATCTCCACCTGAGTTTGAGGGCATCACCTCTTCGTCCAGCTGATCTAGAACAGAGAAAGGATTGGTTTCCTTGTTTCCCACGTCTGTCTCCCCTACCTCCAACGTGTTCCCTACTGAAATCTCGCCAGTCTCTACCTAGCTTGGGACTGCTTTCTCAGTATTTTGGATCTCCCCCTCTTCGAGGTTTATTGTCTCTGTTGAAGTAATGTCAGCATTCTTCTCTAAAGAAACCGGCTCCTTGATCACCTGCCTTGCCCCTGGCTTCGTGTGGCTTCGATGAGGAGGTGGCTTGGACCGAGCACGTCTCAAAGCTTGTCTTCTGAACTCCGGCACAGCTATGGGTGGTGTGAGCAAAGGCATCGTTGACCTCTCGCCAGGACAAGCCCCTGTATTATGCCCAAACACCCTGCACGTTGAGCAGCGATCTGGGAGCGCTTCATATTTGAGCTTAACCTCCCATTCACCCCCATCTGGTAACTCCACCATGATAACCGGAGGGGGCTCTTCGTCAGCATCGATGTCCACACAGATCCGTGCACACCCCATCATCGTCCCATCCACCCTGCGATCGATGGCACGGGGTTCACCTACGGCATTTGCGATCACATTTATGGCTCTAAAGGACCAGTGCTTTCCCACATCAGGAAGCGAGATCCACACTGGCGCCGTCTTCAGGGCCATTCTTTGGATGTCGGCTTCTGGTGTCCAACATCTAACCAGCACAAGCTGGTTGTCGAAGAACCAAGGACCTTTATGGATGGCTGCCTTCAAATCGCCCTCATTGGCGAACCTCGCGAGGATGAGTCCGTCGATCAGGGAAAAAACCTCCAGTTCCCCCCTAGGTTTCCAGGTTCGTAGCATCCACCCCCTTAGCTGGCCGATGTTCACAGATGTTCCTACAATTTGGACAATTGCAGAGAATTTGTGATAGTCGTCCATCTCCTCCATGATGGGTTTGGTGAACTTCGTCCACTTCCGAGCATCTCCTTCTTTGTAGAAAGGTTTTTTAGGATCTTCCGCCACCGTCCCCCTGATGCGCATAGGGGGGCCTTCGACCACCTTGGCCCAAATTTTGGCGACTGTGACATCCGATCCATTTTTACTGCTGGCCTCCTTCTCCTTTCCTTTATCTTCAGCTCCTGCCCTAAGGCCTTGAGAGGGGAGCCCCTGACCGGTGACGCTAGCGGCCGCCGGCCCCTCGTCAACCATGTCACCCAGACCTAGAGATGGAAGAGAGCGCGCGAGTAGATAGAGGATGTAAAAGTATTAGTAAGACATCCTATGAGATATGAGATTAGATCAGTAAGATAGGACATATAAAATCTCATTCACATATGGTTGCATGTCCCCCATAGTCTAGGCATCTTTGTCCAAATTGGGAACAATATGTCAACATTCATACAATACCTAACACATGAGACTTGAACCACTAGGGTCCATCATATGACCCTAGTGGGACATCAACATATATGGGGTCAAGTGTAGCAAGACCAAATTTTATTTCATAGGGGAGATCATACTAAAAAGTATCACATAAGCATAAGACTTATGATTCAAGTCACATAGGTCACATTAGGCAAACGAGGGTTTCAAACACCATAGTAGAAAAAGAGGGTGGATCATAGACATTAAAGTGAACACACATCACAAGATTGTTGATTTTTTTTTGGGTGAACCAAGCTCATCGTGTTACTTTCCTTTGAAACTATACAGGTAAGACAGCTCATATGGAACAACCTCCATAAGAGAGTTTCCAAAAAAGAAAACTATACAGGCGGCAAAGCCACAAAAAAGAGAAACTATATAGAAAGAAAAGCCTTAACATCACTAATGATGCAAAGCCAAAGCTTAAACTCATCTCTATCAACATTCCTATGAACTCTGTCATTTCTCTCTCTCCAAAGCCAATGCAGAACAGCAATACTAGCCAGCCTGCTCTCCTTATCGGTGAAATCACAAAGATCATTAACATCAGCATGGATCGGTTTACTGAAGTAAGACTCGAAAAACTTCCACACAGAAATCGAAAAAGAGCAGCCAAACAGAATATGTGCCACTTCCTCTTCTTCACATTTACAGAAAGGACAACGCGAGGCCAAACTAATCCCCAAACGCTTGATATACCCCGACGTAAGCAGCCTTCCATGCCGTGAAAAGAAACCTCCTAGGACCCTTAGAGTCCCAAAGCCACTGAAAAAAAGGCACATCTTCAGACTTAGCTCTTATAGTCTCAAGGAAAACCTGGTAATCAGCATTAGGTGTATTTCCAAAAACAAACTCGTCCGAACCACCAGTAGGCGCCGGAAGATTCTCCAAAATCGAGATCAGTTTAGCGTACAACCTCGTCTCCTCAAAGAACCACTTCTGATCTCTAATGAACATGTTGACCATAGCATTAGACCTGATTCCTAGCTGGATATAACATTGGGAACCAAGAACATCAGCTAAGAACTTTCCACCCGGCAACCATGGATCCCTCCAAACTGAAACAGAAGACCCATCTCCAATAACAATCCTCATATGAACTTTCAAATCGTCCCTTGAGGAAAGAAACTTCTTGAGCAACCAAGAGAAATAATCACTAATACTAACAGACCAAAAAGAAGAATTGGTGAAATACTTTTCATGGATCCATTTGATCCAAAGGCAATCCTTCTTGAGCGCCAAATTCCAACTGTTGAACAACACAGAGGCTTGAATGGTCTCCCGTATATTCTTTAGACCCAAACCACCTTCGCTTTTCCTCTTGATGATATTACTCCATTTAACCAAATGAACAGGGTTTTTGGACTCAGATTTGCCCCAAATAAAGTCCCTACAAAGTTTGTCAATCTCCTCGCAAACTGCAACAGGAAGAGGCAAAGATGACGTCCAAAATTGATAGATAGACGAAAGAGTAGAATGAACAAGCTCCACTCTACCCGCCATAGAGAGCTGACTAGCCTTCCAGCCCTCCAATCTTCTCTTAATCTTGTCTAACAGAGGAGCACAATGCACTTTGCTCAACTTGCCAACAAAAAGAGGGAGCCCCAAATACCTAATAGGCAATGTGGCTTCAGGAATACCCAAAACATTACTCATCATATTTTTATCAACATTGGCACTAAAGATGATAGCACTCTTCTCAACATTGATCTTTAAACCAGTAGACATATAAAGAAGGTCCATAACTCTCTTGATGGCATGAGCACTCTGCTCATTAGCTTCTGAGAAAACAAGAAAATCATCTGCGAAGATGAGATGGGAAATAGAGCAAGAACTAGAAGCCTTAAGAGGAAACAAATTGCCTTCTGCCACCTCATTGTCAATCAGGATAGAAACCACATGCATGACAAGCACAAAGATATAAGGAGCCAAGGGGTCCCCTTTCGAACCCCATTACTAGGTTTAAAAGACTCACTAGCTTCTCCATTAATCATCACCTCATAAGAGATCGTGTCAAAAATTTCTTTGAGCCAGATGATCCAACACTGGGGAAATTGCATAATCTTTAAAATACAAAAGATAGAATCCCACGCCACAGAGTCATACGCTTTAGAAATATCGAACTTCAAACACATCTTTGGGAGAAACCCTTTCCTATTGAAATCATGAATAAGCTCATTGGACAGCAGAATAGCATCCTTGATACTTCTTCCAGGGACAAAGGCATATTGACTCTTGCTTACAATACAAGGAAGGACAGGACGAAGTCTATTGGCAAGAAGCTTTGAAATAATTTTGAAGAACCCATTACAAAGAGCAATCGGCCTAAGATTCTTAAGCTCATACAAATCCTTATCTTTAGGAATAAGAGTGATGAAAGTTCTGTTGGCCTCCTTAAGCAGACGACCAGTGTTAAAGAAACTAAACACAGCTTCCATCACATCCTTGCAAATAACATTCCAAGAGAACTTATAAAATTTACCATTCATCCCATCAGGCCTAGGACACTTATCAGGGTTCAGATTAGTAATAACATCAATGACTTCCTTAGGAGAGAAAAATATGTCAAGCCTCATCCTATCCACTTCCGTAAGCTTTGGAAAAACATATCTTTGAAGGATGTTCAAATCAGCAGTGAAACCATTATTAAAAAGCCCACGATAGTACTTCAAGATATGGTTTTTGATATCATCGGTATCATTAGACACAACACCATCAATAACAAGAGCCTTAATATGATTGAAGTTCCTTCTGACCTTAACAGTAGAATAAAAGAATTTGGAATTAACATCCCCTTCCTTAAGCCAAGAGATTCTCGACTTTTGCCTAAACAACGATTCCTCATGCTTTCTAGCCACTGCCGCCTCCTTCCTTTTTTCAATAGCTTCAGTCTGAAATAACACATTGGTGGGATCATTATCAAGTCTCGTTTGAGCCTCAAAAGCCAGCAACTCAAGCTTCGTAGCCACAGCTGAAAAGTTTCCAACTGAATCTCTGTTCCACAAAGATAGAGAGTGACAAAGACATCTGAACTTAGAGTAAAGTTTATAAGTAGGAAATCCAGACACATCAGTATCCCAGCTTCTCCTAACAACATCCAGAAAGTCCATCTCTTAAGTCCAAGCATTGATAAAATGAAAGGGGGTGACCACCTTAATCCTCCCACCAATATCAAGGGTAAGAATCTTATGATCACTAATAACATTAGAATGAAGAATACCTTTGAACTCATTAAAGATCAACATAAAATCAGCATTATAAAGAACTTTGTCAATATAAGAAGAAGCAAAATCATCGCCACTTTGGTGATTGTCCCAAGAGAAGAGAGGACCATTAAGACGTAGTTCAAACAGCCCAGTAGTTAACATGCAACTGTTAAAGTCATCCATAGATTTAGTAGAAGGCAAATCCTTGTCAATTTTCTCATCAGTCCTCCTAACCGCATTGAAGTCTCCAAGGGTGACCCACGGACCACAAAGAGAAGAATGAATTTTAACAATTTCCTCCCAAAGACGGACCCTATCATTATCTGGGTTATGACCATACACCACAGTAACAAAAAGAGTCCAGCTATCAATCAGAACTTCTAAGTGCACAGACTGATCAGTCTCCCTTATCTTCCGGACCTGACAATCAGTGTCTCTCCAGAGAACCAACACTCTACCAAGAACATGAGAATCATGATTGGAACACCAGCTATAACCAGGAAAAAACTTCTTAACAAGCTTATCAACCTTCCTAATTCTGACTTTAGTCTCATTCAACAAAATCAGCTGAGATTTGAACCCTCTAATTTTATTGTGAACTGCCAGGGCTTTAAGATTAAGTCCCCTGACATTCCACGAAAGCATACTAAAAGAGCTATCCATCAACACTTCTTGGAACCAGTACTTCACTGGTTTGAGACACCACCCTCTCTACTTCACTGATGACCAGATTTTCAAACTTATTCGACATCATAGCTAGATCGATCTGTCTCACATTTTTTACAGTTGTAGGACCTTTCCTGCCTCTGGCCTTTCCTTTCCTTCTTTTATTTCCTTTTTGAAGTTCAAATCCATCTTCCTCCGTAACACCTTCAGCAGGTGGTGGAGTCAGTAAATCAACAACCTCCTCCTGACCATGTCCCTCCACTAAAACGTCTGAACCAGAAGAAACATTCTCTTCGAAAGAGTCCACTGGCACATGAAACTCATCTTCAGCCTCATTCAGATCAGAAGAAGCAGTCATAACCGATGGATTTGCTACTACCACATGAGTAAGAACTTCCTTTTGCATCTCTGAGGTAACAACATCAGAACTAGGAGTCGTTCTCAAACTACGAGACCCAGCAGAACCAGAAGAAATCAACACCGTCGACCTCCCTGAACCTGAACTCCCCTGTGGAACTGAACTATCAAACGGCTTCTCAGACATTTCATCAGTTACCTCTAGCTCGACTCTCGGAGTAGCTTTCCGAACCCATACCTTCTTCGAGACAGGGAGCTTCACCTCACAGTCAGTGTGACCAAATAGCTTACAAACTTGGAAGACTCTAGGCTTCCACTCATACTCAAAGGAAATAGTATGGGCGTCTCCTTTGTCACTGACCACTTCAAGCTCCTTCGGGAAACTAGACTCTGCCGGCATCAACACCTGCACTCTAGCAAACTCAAGATTCCGAAGCTCAAACGTAGCTTTATCTGCCCACAGCGGAGTACCAAGGTATGAACCAATTCTGGAAAACATCTTCATGTCCCATAGTTCAAGAGGGAGATCATGAACATGAATCCAAACCGGCATATATGACATATGGAACCTCTTAAGCACTACGCCTGGCTTCCATCTCATTAAGACTAGAGGTTTGCTTCTCACAAAATACATACCGCCGTCCAGCACATTTTTCAGATCAGCCTCCTCTGTAAACTTTATCAAGAAGAAACCCTGTCTGTGATTCATGACTTCGATCTTACCTTTCAGTATCTAGATCTGTGAAAGATATCTCTCCAGAATCCCGAGATGAGGTCTGAACCCAACGATATAACCAGCAAGACAGTTCTTCCATCTCATAGCATTCCTCTCTGCCTCCTCCCCCGGGTAGACAAGCTTCTGATCCTGGACAACAATGTCCACCTTCTCCAACGAAGTATCATACACTTTTGGTTTTATCAGATTCGCCCACGACTTCACACCAATCATATATGAGACGTTTACATCCACAAAGACAAGAGATGACTCAACAGCAGGATCCAGAACCGGAATCGAGGTGGATGCTTCAACAGAAACTCCATTCTCGACCGAACTAGAACCGCGCCGCCGGGCGACATCATCGTCGGGAGGCACTACCATCATCGTGGGAGAGGTGTTAACAGATGATCCTATAAATGTTATATCACAAGATTATTGATATTAATGAACTAATAAGATTTGATCGACAAATGGGTTCATAATCATCATTTGAGTGAAGTATAATCATTCAGTCTCATACATGGGTCACATCCATTCATTTCATGGTATAAGGACCAAACAAGAACATGTAGAGATGATGGGTGTGAATTGTGTACTTAAGGGGCCACATGTTATCGATTTCCATATAAATTAAACATAGGTGCTCTTATAAAGCAAGAATAACCAATAAGAACCAACTTCATCATTAAAGTCTCACGACAAGTCACATTCATGTGTCTGAGTCAACTATAGGGAAAAAGAGGTGACTAGGACCCACATTAGCTCAAAAGTACACAAAAGATATTGATTTGATTATTATAGATGCAAGGGTGCATAAAAGATTCCAACATTGTCATGATTATGCATTAAACCTAGTCAAAGTAGTCAAAGATCACATCTTTAATAAAACATGGAAACTAGGAGCATAATAATATCACAAAAGCATGCCTAGATTGTACATCTTTTCAAGACGATCAATTTGGTATATAATTTAATATATTTTGGTCTTAGAATGTGGAAGTTATGCATTTTAGAAAGTTTTAAAGAGAAACTCTAGGGAAACTAGTTATGGGTGTTACCATTAATTTATCATACAATTTGGGATATGGATTGAAGATCTATTACCTAAAATAGGGGCACACCCACTACAACCTATTTGGACATTGTGGCCCACTCGTTGCCTCTTTGGCCTACTCTCTGTCTCTCCTAACCGCTCCACCTCCAGTGGGCTGCGACTAGGATGGTCCATCCGTCATACCTTGCAGTCGAAACTTGTCCGCTGGGTGACCCTCGTGTGATTCCTCGACCAGTGCTAGTGAACTACACGTGTTGATTTTTCCATTTGTTACTGATCTAGCGTTGGGGCACATAACTTCCTGAGCTTGCACCAGGCGTGTGAAGTCACCCCTTGTGTCCACAGGTCGCGTTAGTATGAGGGGAGTCAGGTGCTCTAGGGATTGTCGATCCGATAGATGGTGCCACCCACTTCTTGGATCATCGTTTGATCTATTTGCAACATCATATCGCACTTTGGGTGGCTAGGGCCTCAAGCCCTCAAGGGAGGAGGCACGATGGCGGCGTCGAGCTAGAGGGGTCAAGGGAACTATGAGAAGGGGGCTACAAGGAGAGAGAGCAAGGGAAAGAGGGTGGAAATGAAATAGAATGAATAAATAAGTGCTTTGCCTAATCTATCTAGCATAAGATAGGGAATAGGTTCGGATTGGCTCTTGCTTCTCCACCCGTACTACCGTGCTGCATGGACACTATATGGAGCAAGAAAACGATGCTACAACCATTAGATATTGATCCAACAAATATGACTAGTGAAGCATTAGGGTTTTCCCAAGAAAGGGGTTGGTGCTGGGATGTGCCCCAACATTTGGACCAACAA
Organism: Alisma plantago-aquatica; assembly: GCA_963693085.1. Classification (NCBI taxonomy): domain Eukaryota; kingdom Viridiplantae; phylum Streptophyta; class Magnoliopsida; order Alismatales; family Alismataceae; genus Alisma; species Alisma plantago-aquatica. The sequence continues at coordinate 527,545,767 of OY856411.1, forward strand.
GGCTCAAGTTTGACTTAAATCAATTGAAATTCGAGCAAAACTTGAAAGATCATAAAAAGAGCTATGATTGTCCGATTGAGACAATTATTGAGCCAGTGGAAAGTTTAATGAAATATCTACATCATGGAATATAGTAGGGATCAAGGTTAGCATATTTATAGGATTCAAAATATCTTACAAGATGGTGATCCATTACTTAGGTGACTTGATAAAAAGTGCAAGCTGAAGTCACACACATTGGGACAAAAATGCATGGTGATTACGATTGGGCATAAAATCAATCAAAACATGTAAGTAAACTGAAAATGTGTCATGTGAGTCTCTAAGAGGGAGAGAAATATTATAAAAGAGGAAAGAGAAAAGGTGAGGCTGTCACAGTTCTATTATTGAATTCTAAATTAGACTCTTTCCTGGGAAGTGGAAGTCAAGATGGTCAGCACCATTTATTATGACAAAAATATACCCCTCAGGGATGATGGAGATTTCTAGTGATAAGATAGGAACATTTTATATGAATGGAAATAGGGTAAAGTGATACAATGAAGATGATACTTTTACCAAGAGAGCAGACTTCCAATTAGAAGAATCACTCCCTGCACCACCATAAGAGGAATGAGAAAACCAAAAAAAGTTGGTCAAGCTAAAGACTATAAATTAGAGATTCTTGGGAGGCAACCCAAGGATCTCCTATTCATGTTTTATTGAATTCTAGTTTATTTTATTTTTTAGCAACTAAATTTTTATGATTTCTAATTTAGGTTTTACCATAGTGCTAGCAATTTTCTTTATATTCTAATCTCAGGTGCATATAGAATAAAGTTAGAAATTTAATTTTTACTTCCACGGAAGAAACCATCAATTCCCTAAAAAGGGCATTGAAGTTCAATCCCATTGGGACATCAAATCTTAGAACCATGAATTCTCATGATCTCTGGGAACCACCTAAAAAACTCATCGGTTCATTCCAATTTGCCTCATCATCAAATCTAATGATATAATCACCATGAAATGATGGACATTGGTCAGATGTTCATGTTTGCATAGACATTGGATGACTAGAATAAGATCCAACATTTTTGGCCCACTACCTAGCCATCTTTAGAGGCTTGTGCAACCATGGGAGGGTTACCAAAGATACTAGTAATACCATCAGATGATGGACACCTCCGACCTATAGAATTGCCTAAGGCACCTTTACAATGCCACCATTAGACACTTTCCTTAGAAGATTAAGTAATCAATGGAACCATCAGATTTGGATATTTCTAACCATAGGATCATTATAAGTGATGGTTTTGACTTAGTGAAGCCATTGAATGATTAATAAATAGGAAACCATTGGATCATTGATGTTGAGGAACCTTAGGATTGTTACACTAAGGCTAACCATCAGAAGGCGTAACGCCAGATCTGGTGGTTATACGGGGGACCATCCTCACTCAAAATGAGTTATAAAATGGAAGATGGCCCGACTCACTCACCTTTTACTGATAGTATGTGAGTAAATGTAGCACAGAGATATTAAACCCTATCCACCTACCTCCACTAGAGAATATTGTAACCCTAGTTATCAATGTGATTAAACTAGCCTTCATCGGGTCTTTCACATCATCTCCTACCCCTTCCATCAGAAGCAAGGCAAAGAAATTCGGGTGAATCTCAAGATCTAAAAAGGCACACCACAACTGAGAAAAAGTCAATTCATACCACAACTGAGAAAATGTCCATCTTTGATGAACAAGCACCTAGGCGGTGATCCAACAAGCAAAGAATAGCACGACGACCAACGTCACCATTGATTGGTAGCCTATTTTCTTGTCTCATTTACTCTTAGTCCGCATAGCATTTTTTTCTTAGCTGGAACCATTACTATATTATCACTTGTAATCCACCAACCTTCTTTCACCCGTCCTCTCAGTCTTTGTTGCGAGGCATACATTTTTGGACTTCTATTTTCCCTCTAGGTTGAACCATCAGTTCCTCTAGTTTCAACTCTCTCTTTCTTTTGATAACTGCCAAATGTTGTGGCACACCTAGTTGGATGAGCAATTGGTTCTTTTTACTATTTCTTCTAATATTCACCACAAAAATCATTGGATCTTTGTTAACATTCCATTGACTAACCTTCGATTCTAAACATCTCAACAAAACCATCAGACCTTTTCTTGATGACCGCACCCTCCAAACCAATCGTTCTTTTTTCTGAATTTGTAAGCCATCATTTGTTAAAATAAGGAACATTCGAGTGCCACTAGGAAAAACCAATAGTTTTCAACCCTTCAGTCCACAAAACCATTGGTTGTTTGTCCCTAAAACAATCAAGGGTTGAGACACCATTGATTTTAAATCTTTCACAATTCTTTCCTTCCATTTTCAACTATTGTCCTAATCGTGCAAGAGGTATACCAATACCTACATTGCAACAAAAAATTAGAATGGAAGGTAACTCAATCACAAAATCAAGTGCTAGCAACGCTACCATAATAAGAGTACCAATTGACCAGGAAGATGAAGTAGAATATACAAACTTGTGTGGAGACTCAACCCCTATAAGTACACATGACAGAGAGTAATACCAAGGAGAGAACAACTTTGAGGAATCCTCCAACAATGAAACTTCATCTAGTTCTAATGTTTTAACAAGAACAGACCCTCCAAAGAAACACAAAATTGAAAGAAGAGGAGGGCACCTAATTATCCTCCTATGGACAAGTCAAGCAAATTGGCAAGGATACCAGAACCTGCCAATACAAGAGGTCTGACTCCAACACAAGCATAGGTTGCAGCTACAACTAATATAAAAATTTCTATACAAGGACCATACTTAAAACTTATTTTTTCCTAGTGGTACCTGGGAGGATATGTGCAGCAACAAGAACATCAAGGCCACAAGATTTGGGGGTGAGGACACCCTAAATAAATTAGGAACATATGAAAAGAATAAGAACACTTGGAGAACGCAAGTATCTATAAAATCTTCTTCAACGACCACCTCTCGTATGAAGAACTCACACAAGAGTTGATGTCATCCATAAAGAAGTAGATAGTTACTAATGATGAAGCCAAAGAGTGTGGGGGGCTTTCAAATGGCAGTATGGATCATTAAAGATGACCATATAATCACTAAAACTTAACTGAACTCTATATACACTGAATCTGATAAACTAGTCATAAATGTAGATAAATCTAGATGAGACAAAGAGGTTTAGGGTTTTGACATTGATAAAAAATTGTAGAGATTATCGAGAGAGTACAAGTTCAGTTCAGGGTAGGAAAAAGCTATAAAAATGCACTCAGGGATGATACATATACTGCACAAACTCTTCGCTAATACCATCCTCTTCAAAACTGAGATTGGCAACATGACCAGAAGGACCTCCACAAGCTATAGTGCATATTAGAAAAGAATCCAGTCAACATTGGGCCAATCCTATTCGACAGACTAGAAGTTGTAGTGGGCCCAGAGGGGTCACAAGACTTTTGCATGAGCAGCTTAATTACCCACATCACCTACTATCTAGGCTACCCCAATGAATTTTAATCTTTTAGCAAACCACTTGAAATAATTTGATAGATGCCAAGTATCTAACAGTTGCCAACGTTTTAAGAAAAGTGGGGAATAAGTACTTCTACAAATTCTACAGGAGCAACGATTTCCTTCCCCTTCTGGTAATGAGAAATTATGACTACAAAAATTAGTATTCGGGGAGGACGAGATCTAGAAAATGAAGAAATTGTAGTACCGCTTCCCCAGCTAAGCGAAGAAACATCAGTAGAGCCTCATCTAAAGAATATAGAAGACACAGCTATAAGGTCGACATAGGAAAAGAGTTATCTTACGACTGCCAAAGAAAATGGCATCTAAGGCCAAGTGGAAGTTGTCCCCTACACCAGAAGAAATAAATCTAGAGATAGAACAACCAAAACCCACGAGGGTGATGCCTACCATCATCATGCCTGAGGTATCACACCATAACAAAGATGAAACCCCGATAAATATAAATGATGACATTATGGTCCACTCCATACACATAAGTGGAAACCTTGTAACGAAGTTGCCTGAGGAACCCAAACACGGGGAGGTGGTGAATATTTAACCCTCCATTAATGCAAGTGTGACATCTAACCACACTACTTACAAAGCATATAACTGTGAATCTGTAGATAATAATACACACATTGACAACACAAAAAAGAAACTAAAGAAAGAAGGTGGGAAAACTACTTGCCCATCAATGAAGTTGCTCCTGATCCGGCAGCATGACAAGTATCTAATACAGAGGTGACCCCATCAAATCATGAGGTCTAGTAAAGTTTGCACGTAAGTGGAAAGGAAGGAGTCTCGACCCAATCCAAGTCACTTGAGTAGGAGGCATGCTCAAGATGGAACGTAGAGAAACCAACTGTAGCCCCTACCATGGTGAAATTTATGGAGATAAGGCAGGAGATAGATCACCCAATGAGACCATCTCAACTTCAGCTTTAAATATTTCAATTTTAATTATGAATATGCTTACACTAACCTCACGGGTAGACAAGATATGTGACAAAGTGGGTTTTCTGGATTAATTCTGAGGATGGAATTTCTTTTAAGGTGTGTAGGATGTGATGGAGTGGACTTTTGGAATCCTTAAATGCCCAATGACATAAGTGAAGTTAGGCATGTTGAGTTGTTTGAGAGTTCCAAGTGTTTTGATAAAGTATAGATGTTAGTTGACATTGATATCAGAATATGATTTATAAGTCCATGCCATGTTGGAGTAATCTGTTTAGTGGCCTAATGACACCAAATGAGTATATAAGGTACTTTGTGCTATTATGAAGTTGTGGTTAAAGTCTCATTAGATTTTGATGCTCTTGGAGGGAGATAATTAGAGTTGATGTAGGCTAAATGTTTCATATTTGATGTTTTGATGACCAAGGTAAATAAATAGCCTAGGTTTTTAATCAATAGGATGTCACGCCATCCCAAGGTTTTTGAAGCCGGGGGAGGAGTTACAGATTGTCTAAGTGGCATCATGCTGACTGTTGGATAACATGATCTAACGATACATATGTCATCCTAAATCTCGGTTTAACCAGAATGCGAGCGGCAGTTCCACTTGCTTTGTTAACGTGAGTGGCAGTTCCACTTGCTTTGTTTGACCATGTCCATGATCGTGGGTTATCTCACAATCTCACCGGGGCAGTTATAATCATGGGATACCCAGATAGTCTTTGGTTGTGCCGGCTTAATACATGGATTCACCTGCAGACGTGAGGAGACGAGAAGAGTGATATGTTGGCAGGTGAACCTCGTGGTAGAAGCGCACGCACAGAGACACAGAGACGCACACTGGAGGCATCAAGACATGATGAGATGTTGGTGCTACGTTCATCAGATCCAGTCGTTGTAGCAGCAAACCATGAACATCATGGAGGAGCTATTGACGGCTGCATCTCTGGCGAGGATGGAGACCTCCCGAGCGGATCACACGGAGGAGCCGCTGAGAGCCAAAAGGAGGAGAAGATGTATGATTGCTCGCCAGAGTCAACCCTAGAGGTGGCGCCTGCACAAAGTCTCGCAGACTAGCAATAGGTGGAAGAAGGTCACCTGGAGAATAGGTGCACGGTGGCCTACCCGCTCCGAAGAAGCTTGTCCAGGCGGCGCCCAGGTCTGAGAGCATCGCGCTCGTGACAGCTTGGGCAGGAGAGCACCCACACACACAGGCGGCGGCGACGCTCATTTTGGTGGGCGGCGTCGGGTGTAGGTGGAGATGGCGTGGAGGAGTCACCAGGAGGCGGCGGCTGTGGTACGCAGGAGGGAATCATGCGGCGCCGAGACACGTTCTCGCGAGAAAGAAAAGAAAGGAGAAGAGGAGGTTGAACCCCGATTCAATCACCCAAAACCAACCCAGGACCAGCCGGCCCAAGGCAAGCCAGGAAAAGACCGGACCGGCTCAGGCCATGAGCAGCGCCAGACCTGGTGGCCACGTGGCGACACATGATTCGTCCAAATAGGTAAATAGTCAGAAAATACTCAGATCTTGTATAAATCGTAATAATTAGCTCGTATGTCTGAAAAATGCAAATAAGGTACCGTTTTTCTCAGAAAATTGTGTAGAACACAATGGAAGTATAATACTAGGCTTTTGATGCACGGATATCAGTAATATCATGTAATATATGTAATGCTTAGTTTGTGGATAATAAATATCAAATGATGATATAAAATTATGGAAAAATATCAGTAAGTCTATAATCGTGGTTATAATGCATATGATGTCTGTAATCATGATGTTGATGAACGAAATCATGTAATTTTCTTCATATGGCTAATTAGGACTCATAACCCAAATAAAATGTATTAAATACATTAATGCTCAATAAATGGTGAAATTTACAGAATAATCTCATATCAGTATCTGGAACCTCAGAATTAAATATGAGATCAGGATGATTTGCGAAATCCATGTTATATTAAGAATAACCTTAATACATACGATGAAACCCTAATTCGAGTAATACATGTAACTTAGGGTTAATATGTATAAATAATGATATAGCACCTGATAATCAGATTATGTACCCCAATCTGGAATATAACATCTGTAACATAAATTCTACATAAGGAGGAAGACAAGAATACAAGTAATCATGAGGATACCATAATGAGATAAGAGAAACCCTAATGGACATAATTAGGATTAAGATGAGATATAATAAGATGAGAACCTGATGATAGTATATGGTCTTGTTTTGATCAGGTTTGACCAAGCTTATAGTTGACATCAGTGATATGTGTTTAGTATGATCTATCTCTTTGGAAGGTATGCCATTACCTCTTACTTGGCCTATTATACAATATGCTTGTGTTATATGAGTAGTAAAATACTTGGCATATGGTGTTGATTGAAATGATTGTTCTTGTATGCTATGTTGATTGATTCTCCATACTTATTGCTATGAACACATCAAACATAATATATTTGTTCCATTATATGAAAGCACTAATTCTCTTTGGTAGCATAGTGTTGGAAAGTGATCATTCTCTTTGGTAGCAGATCACATTGTACAATGATCTAACTCTTGGGTAGTAGATCATAAGGCCTTACATCTCATTCTCGTTAGTAGCAGAGATGATGCATTATTCCCTCAGGTGGAAAATGCATGGATATATAATGGAAAATGTGCTTAAAATATGTGTTCTCTTTTGTTAATGAATATCTTTGTGCAAGTATATGATTTTTCTTATATTTCTTCTATTACTGCCAAGTATATTAGTTTTATCTTATTGCCAAGATATGATGAGAGGTAAATAAAAGACACGTAGGCGTACTCAGTACAATATTCTTGAAATATTGTGCTGACGTGTACCACATATAATCTTTTGTATATGTTCTGGTTATGCTCTTGAAGATCCAGGATAGTGAGAGTTGTGTAGCGAGCTGATGTACAGGTGGACCTGTTGTCTTAAGATCCTGTTGTTTAGTGGTAGTACATGTATATGTATAGTTTGTTGTTCAAAATGTTATATCAAATGTTGTAAAAATTCATGTTGTAATTATATGTTGAATGGTGAACACATGTGTATGGTTTTATTATTGTTCATGTACATGTGCTACTGATTGTGTTTCCTTCTGACTTCCTCTAATTTTCTTCTTCTTAGCCTAGTGTGAGATTTTTAAATTGGGATTCTCACTGAGGTGAGGGTTTCAATTTGGATGTCACACACTAGATTAAGTTTTAGAAAATCCTGGGATGTCACAGGTGGTATCAGAGCATGAACAATAGCAAAGCCTGACATTTTCTCATTATGCAACTCAAAACTGAAGAACCTTGAACTTAATAATCTTTTAGGGTTAGATTAGTTGTCTTTTAGAGACTAGATCTGACCTAGCCTCTAGGTTAGCACCTAGATGTCTGAGAACTAGGTCTAGAGTAGTGCTTGTGGTATAGCAGGTCCTTAGATGTCGTTCTTTCCTTATAGTGCAGCGGTATGGGACGTTGCATTATTTTGAAATGACGTACATCAAGGGAAGAGAAACCCTAGACATATGGCGTTCATTGTCTAGAGTAGCTACACTAGTCTACACTTTGTTCTCACCCTTTTCACTAGTTTTCATGGCACTGTACTCTCTACTATGTGTGGGACACTCGTTTTCAGGATTTGGTTTTTGATTCCAATCGGATCGAACCTCGATAGTTTTCTCTGACGCTTGTTTTATCTGAGAAAAACTATATAATATTTTATTATGTATATGTATTACAAAAATGTGTCCACACACATGTACGAGTAAGAGGTGGTCATGCAACCTAAGTGAAAGTGAATGACATCAGTCTAGAATAGAGAGTAGTTCTAGATTAGATGTCTAGAGCCTTTTTGGAATATATGATAGGTGGAATAGACGAAATAAGTTTTGATGATATGATGTAAGTCTTATATAGAAGACATAAGATGGTTATGATGATCTATGTTTGTCTTTGAGGATGTAAGTTCAGTTTTGAGGATTCGAGATAAGTTTTGATGATGCATGTAAATATGCTTTTATGAGATAAGATGTGTTAAGCTAAGATAAGGTTGTGAGTCAGTAAGAGCCTCAATCTCTTCTACGAGGGAGGACCTCTAGTGTTAGGACTAGTTATAGGGTTAACTCCAGAGAGAGTGAGACCCTTTGGGAGAAGGTTAGAGAACCTAAACTCCAAGATATGAGAATTATGAGATATGTGATATGATATGTCCTAAACTAGACTACTCCTGAGTGAATGAGTTGTGTTGCTTAATGCATGATTCCTATAGTCTTGTTGAACCCTAGATGTCCTTGGGAGGACTAAACCCTAGAGACAGAGATGGGCTGGTTACATATGTGCATATGTGAACATCAATATGAGTGCCTTCCATCTGGGTGAGGGAGAGAGCCCAAGACCCTGGAGGAGGTAGCTATGTTAGTTTCTGTGAAGCCTCATGCTCGGGTTGGTGGTTTCCCACATAGGAATCTAGTGGTGTATATAAGAGTGTTTTGGGTAAGCATGTTTCATGGTTAGAGATCTATGAAGAGTATGTCATAGCATGTTTTTGGTTTGTGCTTATGTGGCTAGATCTTGTAAGGCTTTTTCTAGTGCCAATGAGGTAGACCCGAAAAACCCTAAACCAAGGAGGGAGAATAAAGCATGTGCATATGAGATACTCATAGAGTTGAGTTAGCTCAGAGAGAGACTGAGCACGACACTTCCCTCACAGTATGGGTTAGAAGAACCTCATTTGGGCTATATAAAGTTTTGATATATGTTTCACGAGCCACTCACATAAGTTTGTTTAGCACAACCATGATATAATAGATGTAAGGATGTGATCTAATATCGAGACACGATATACAAACATGATATGATGAAAACCTAGAGATGATTTAATAGATATCAATGCATAAATGATTAACCATGTAAATGAATAATGATGATATATTAAAGATGGTTAACCATGTACACAAATCAAGATGATAATGTGATACTTTCAGTTAATCTTGTGACAAAATCACTAATAACTGTTTCAATTTATTATGAGTAATGAAATAAGATCATATGAATGAAACATGCTATAAGAGGTGTTAATCTGAGTGCTTAACAAATATGGAAAATATTGTTCGACCGTTAGCACAACATAACAATTATGACACCTTGATATGATCTAGATGGATAATACAGGTTAATTATAGTTAACTCCCTCCTAAAAGACATATGTTAATGATGAACATGTTCTAACAATGAGCTAAATAATATGTTGATGACACCTTGACGCATGAGTTAATCTTGGGTGAACTCCTTTGTAACATGATAATATGATGTGGAAATCCTAATACATGGGTAAAGATAAGGATGAAACCCTAGCATATGAGATATGTTATGACCTAATCAGAGTATCTAAACCCTTGTTTGAGCCTTCTAGGAAGGGGTGTTTCACCTTATGTGTTTTTAAAACCCCCTAATGGTAGTGTGGAGATGGCTATCGAGCTTTGTTGTTGGATATGTTGCACCTAGACTAGTGCCTACATGTGGATGATGGCGAAATAAGGTTTTCCCTGGAAGTATGAGTCTGGTTAACTTTTGAGGACGAAAGTTCTTTTAAGATGTATATGATGTGACAAAGTGGGTTTTCTGGCTTAATTCCGAGGATGGAATTTCTTTTAAGGTGTGTAGGATGTGATGGAGTGGACTTTTGGAATCCTTAAATGCCCAATGACATAAGTGAAGTCAGGCATGTTGAGTTGTTTGAGAGTTCTAAGTGTTTTGATAAAGTATAGATGTTAGTTGACATTGATATCGGAATATGATTTATAAGTCCATGCCATGTTGGAGTAATTTGTTTAGTGGCCTAATGACACCAAATGAGTATATAAGGTACTTTGTGCTATTATGAAGTTGTGGTTAAAGTCTCATTAGATTTTGATGCTCTTGGAGGGAGATAATTAGAGTTGATGTAGGCTAAATGTTTCATATTTGATGTTTTGATGACCAAGGTAAATAAATAGCCTAGGTTTTTAATCAACAGGATGTCACGCCATCCCAAGGTTTTTGAAGCCGGGGGAGGAGCTATAGATTGGCTGAGTGGCATCATGCTGAATGTTGGATAACATGATCTAACGATACATATGTCATCCTAAATCTCGGTTTAACCAGAATGCGAGCGGCAGTTCCACTTGCTTTGTTGACGTGAGTGGCAGTTCCACTTGCTTTGTTTGACCATGTCCATGATCGTGGGTTATCTCACAATCTCACTGGGGCAGTTATAATCATGGGATACCCACATAGTCTTTGGTTGTGTCGGCTTAATACATGGATTCACCTGCAGACGTGAGGAGACGAGAAGAGCGATCTGTTGGCAGGTGAACCTCGTGGTAGAAGTGCACGCACAGAGACACAGAGACGCACACTGGAGGTGTCAAGACATGATGAGATGTTAGTGATACGTTCATCAGATCCAGTCGTTGTAGCAGCAAACCATGAACATCATGGAGGAGCTATTGACGGCTGCATCTCTGGCGAGGATGGAGACCTCCCGAGTGGATCGCACGGAGGAGCCGCTGAGAGCCAAAAGGAGGAGAAGATGTATGATGGCTCGCCGAAGTCAACCCTAGCGGCGGCGCATGCACAAAGTCTCGTAGACTAGCAATAGGTAGAAGAAGGTCACCTGGAGAATAGGTGCACGACGGCCTACCCACTCCGAAGAAGCTTGTCCAGGTGGCGCCCAGGTCCGAGAGCATCACGCTCGCGACAGCTTGGGCAGGAGAGCACCCACGCACACAGGCAGCGGCGGCACTCGTTTTAGTGGGCGGCGTCGGGTGCAGGTGGAGACGGCGTGGAGGAGTCACCAGGTAGTGGCGGCTGTGGTACGCAGTCGGGCATCATGCGGCACTGAGACGTGTTCTCGCGAGAAAGAAAAGAAAGGAGAAGAGGAGATTGAACCCCGATTCAATCACCCAAAACCAACCCAGGACCAGCCGGCCCAAGGCAAGCCAGGAAAAGACCGGACCGGCTCAGGCCATGAGCAGCGCCAGACCTGATGGCCAAGTGGCGACACATGATTCGTCCAAATAGGTAAATAGTCAGAAAATACTCAGATCTTGTATAAATCGTAATAATTAGCTCGTATGTCTGAAAAATGCAAATAAGGTACCGTTTTTCTCAGAAAATTGTGTAGAACACAATGGAAGTATAATACCAGGCTTTTGATGCACGGATATCAGTAATATCATGTAAGATATGTAATGCTTAGTTCTTGGATAATAAATATCAAATGATGATATAAAATTATGGAAAAATGTCAGTAAGTCTATAATCGTGGTTATAATGCATATGATGTCTGTAATCATGATGTTGATGAACGAAAGCATGTAATTTTCTTCATATGGCTAATTAGGGCTCATAACCCTAAATAAAATGTATTAAATACATTAATTCTCAATAAATGGTGAAATTTACACAATAATCTCATATCAATATATGGAACCTCAAAATTAAATATGAGATCAGGATGATTTGCAAAATCCATGTTATATTAAGAAGAACCTTAATACATACGATGAAACCCTAATTCGAGTAATACATGTAACTTAGGGTTAATATCTATAAATAATGATATAGCACCTGATAATCAGATTATGTACCCCAATCTAGAATATAACATCTGTAACATAAATTCTACATAAGGAGGAAGACAAGAATACAAGTAATCATGAGGATACCATAATGAGATAAGAGAAACCCTAATGGACATAATTAGGGTTAAGATGAGATATAATAAGATGAGAACCTGATGATAGTATATGGTCTTGTTTTGATCAGGTTTGACCAAGCTTATAGTTGACATCAGTGATATGTGTTTAGTATGATCTATCTCTTTGGAAGGTATGCCATTACCTCTTACTTGGCTTATTATACAATATGCTTGTGTTATATGAGTAGTAAAATACTTAGCATATGGTATTGATTGAAATGATTATTCTTGTATGCTATGTTGCTTGATTCTCCATACTTTTTGCTATGAACACATCAAACTTAATACATTTGTTCCATTATATGAAAGCACTAATTCTCTTTGGTAGCATAGTGCTGGAAAGTGATCATTCTCTTTGGTAGCAGATCACATTGTACAATGATCTAACTCTTGGGTAGTAGATCATAAGGCCTTACATCTCATTCTCGTTGGTAGAAGAGATGATGCATTATTCCCACAGGTGGCAAATGGATGGATATATAATGGAAAATGTGCTTAAAATATGTGTTCTCTTTTGTTAATGAATATCTTTGTGCAATTATATGATTTTTCTTATATTTCTTCTGTTACTGCCAAGTATATTAGTTTTATCTTATTGCCAAGATATGATGAGAGGTAAATAAAAGACACGTAGGCATACTCAGTTCAATATTCTTGAAATATTGTGTTGACGTGTACCGCATATAATCTTTTGTATAGGTTCTGGTTATGCTCTTGAAGATCCAGGATAGTGAGAGTTGTGTAGAGAGCTGATGTACAGGTGGACCTGTTGTCTTAAGATCGTGTTGTTTAGTGATAGTACATGTATATGTATAGTTTGCTATTCAAAATGTAATATCAAATGTTGTAACAATTCATGTTGTAATTATATGTTGAATGGTGAACACGTGTGTATGGTTTTATTATTGTTCATGTACATGTGCTACTGATTGTGTTTCCTTCTGACTTCCTCTGATTTTCTTCTTCTTAGCCTAGTGTGAGATGTTTAAATTGGGATTCTCGCTGAGGTGAGGGTTTCAATTTGGATGTCACACACTAGATTAAGTTTTAAAAAATCCTAGGACGTCACAAGATAACTATTGATATCCAAACCCTATTGATCTTACCACAACAAATGAAGATTTTGGCTAGAAATCAAATTTAGGTGATGGAGGCCTTGACCAGAATGGTGTGGGAAGTCACACTCCTCTATCACGAGCATGCAAATTATAGTAAGAAAATGAGAGGCTACGTGCCTAGGAGATGAAGCAAAATGAGGCACCACTGACATCACCCTCCAACAAAGAGCAACTACCAAAGTGACAATGATTAACTTACAAGCTACCTTCACCTTCAACCGTAGATGATGCGAACATGAAATTGAAGGATGGCATGAAGTTAGCCAAAATTCAACCTCACAAGGCTACACCATCTAATAAAATAAAATAAAAAGAAATTGTAGAAGTATCAACTGAAGACAGTGAGGAGGAGTCAACAAAGACCCGAGAAGTACTCATTGGGGAGGAAGAATTCACTAAGTCCCCAAACTTGCTAGGGCACTCCACCAACAACAAAGCGGATTGGGTACCCACAGAAGAAAAAGATCAACGTTCCCAGGAAGTTTAGAACATGCCATTCTCGCCATAGATGTTTAAGCAAAAAGATACAATGAGGTCATCCTGAAGTCACTAGAGGGAGGGGAGGAAGCACCATAAATGGCTAAAATAAGGAAAAATTTGGACCCTCTATTCAACTACAGAGCTCCACCACCTGCAACAGAATAGTGAGAACTTCGTCAATGAATTACTATTATACGAACCTATTGAAGGAGGTGTACATACAAACCTCTTTGAGGTAGAAATTGAGGAGCAAGAAACTGGATGAGATGAGGGAGATATACTTAGGATGTTCAACAACACACTAAAAAAATCAAACAACCATGTGTTTCTCTAATCCCCAGTGAGAGGTAGTCCAAGGATGACAACATTGCCACCTCTTCCTTGCAAGATGAAGGACATGGATATCACATCAGTAAAAGGAATGCTACTACATGACATTCATGTCCTAGAGGACATTGTAGATGATAATAAACATGGACATGACATCGTTTATAGCAACAACAAATACAATCTGATAAGGGAAGATCTAAGTTTAGCCTTTCGACATTGGGCAAACATTAGTAGAGCATTCTTCAAAGTCTTGTGCAAAACCATCACTGAATAATACATGTACATGGATAAAATATGCATGGTTTTCAATGCCACATCTACACTAGAAGCCCAATTGTACAAGGAAAACATCAAATCACCCTCAGTTGAAGAGCTACAAGGTATGTAAAAAAAGACAAAGAGACTACAACACAAAAATTTGTCATTTAAGGCCTTCAACCATTGGCTTCTAACTATGAAAGATCTTACCCAAGGGCCTGTAGTTACTTATAACTATAGTGCAATAGACCTACCATGTGGAAGGATGGTTTTCGAGAAGCCAGAGCACAAGACGATACAGGAAATTCCCACCCAACTTAAACGTTTGATTCAAAAGGTAGGAGAATGGAATCATCCAAATTTAATGGAGATCTACATGGAATGCAGTGTACCACATGAAATTCAAAATTCATGGGACAATGCATTCATAGCATTGTGGATGATTGAAGCCATAAACAGAGGAGTCACTCTAGACAAGGTTGCCAATGAAGATTTCAACACTCTATGAGACCAATACATCATGGAAGTCATCTACGATAGGATAGTCTTCTATGATGCACACACGGAAGACATTCCCTGTAGAATGTACACTCTTGTACCTCTCCCAGGAAGAACTCCATGGAGGGAGAAATTGGAAAACTTAGAAAAAGATATTTAAACCTCACCCTTAGATGAAATTACAAATAGTCTAATGCTTTCTTTTCCTCCATTATGGCCGCAGTCTGATGCTTTCTTTTCCTCTTTTACAACCACAGTCTCCTCCCCAACCAACAATATCAACCCCTCCCATCTGACCCTTGAAAGAAACGGAGCCAAATCCATGTCTTCTGATATCGCTTCACCTTTTTCTATAGATATCAACAATCCACCTTCTACTGATAAAGCTATAGAAATTGCTCAACCAGAAGCAGAAGCCACTTCTCTACCTCAGCAAGATAGAGACGTACCTGAAAAGGAGGAGGGAGCAACACATAATGAATAAGTAGAAGCCCTTACAATGTCCAACCAAGGGGTAAACAAAGGAGAAGCCAAAAAATCATCTCAGATCATGACGAACCAGAAACAACAATAGAGCCAACACCCACAAATCTAATACAACCCACTTTCAAGAATTTTTACAAGGATTCTTTGTATGGGCTACCTGAACAAGATCTCTCATTCATCATGAAGTAATTCCATCCACAAGAAGATGAGGTATTCACAATATTTGAGCGAGATAGTGTTGAAGTCCTCTAGCCAGGTCATTGTGACATACAGATGGTAGGAGGCTATATGGCAATTAGTGTGATGATAGTGTACTAGTCCTTTGTCAATTTATATCAGTTGACATTCTCAATGATGTGTACATGTCCTACTACGACATAGTAAAGGACATTCTATATAACAAAGAATCAGGGTAGCTATAATGACTTTTTGATCATCTCAAGTACAACCTCCCACATTTCATATTTGTCCCCATTCTACATGATGGACATTGGAAACTTCAATCAGTACAAATAACATCTCAAATGACATTCATGTACAATAGATAAGATGCTCAGTTTAGAATAAAAAGTGCACTTATGAAAAAAATAGCAAAAAGCGTCCCGGAACAAAAAGCATCACAAGTCGCCACAAAAATAGTCAAGCTAATATAGATGCTGGGAAGGGGACTTTCGGTGGAGGGCCTACAATTTGAGAATCTACAATTTTACCATAGGTTCCCATAGCAACAACCAAGATCAAATGGTTGTGGCTTTGACGTGTTGGATTGGGCACTTACCAACTCACAATACTAAAATTGACTATTCTTACTCAACATCACTCTTGGACACCCTAGGGACAGGGTGCATGATAAGTTGAGGGGGTCCGAACAGGCAGACTTAGTACTTTTAATACTCTACATTTGAAATTTCATGCACTACTTTACTTTAATGTCCCCTTTCTTAAATGTGCATAAATTTTACTAAAATTCAAATGATTTTTTGTCTCCTTTCTTACATGTGCATAAATTTTGCTAAAAGTCAAATAATTTTTTTGCCAATGTACATAATCTAGTTTCTTTAACTTCGAAAGGAAAATTTTTGTTGTATATGAAATACTAACGCCAAATTTTGAATCCAATTTTTCATAATGTTCTCATAAACCTTATCCTTAGACTTTCTTGTCTTTTGATTAACTCTTGGAATAATCATTCCAAGAGTAATTTTTGGGCTACTAATGCATCTAATATATACTTACTTGACCATGCATGCACACTATTATTATCTCAAGATACTAGAGGCAGAGGAAGAATGCTATATTCCCAATCAAAACCCTCTAAAATGAGGAGGACCCCACCCGTTGTACCCTCGATTGACCACCCAACTTCCCAGTATAGGTTGGAAAATGCTAATTCCAGTGACAGGGGAAACAATTGGAAAATGATAATTCTAGTGACAGGGGAAACAATAACCCATTATGTAACAACCTCACTTTTAAGAAACCCCAAATTAAGGGAGACCTTAATGTTGAGATCCATTACTAAAATTTCCCAAGGAATTAGATTTGACCAAGTAATAAATAATAGAAAATAATTTCAAATAAATCAAATATTATTTGCAAGATGATTCTCTAAGGAGTTACATGAATTTATTTTATCATAACTATACATATGAGAAGATATGAGAAGAAGTTTCTATCTAAACCTCCTTAGAAGTTAACTTTAATGTCTACAAGTAATTTCACATGTCCATAATATCTTGATATCATCTTATCTAGCATGTACCTAAAACAACATGAAACAAAAAAAAAAGATAACCAGATCAAAATATATTGCAAAAGTGTGAAAGTGGATAACAACATATATTTAATCAATTATTTGAAAATAAGAGTTGCATTTTCTTTAGATAATATTTTTTATGTGATACACGTAGTGTCTTTATAATTGAATAGAAAGTAAATAATCAACCAACAATTTAGTTCTTCAATACTCGAGAAATCCTCAAAAAACACCGACAAACTAATGTGAGTAGTCATAAGTGTAAGAAGTACCTTAATAGCGTGCCATGAAGATTATCATGAAATTACACTTCAAATATATTCTCCAATCCAAGAGGAATCCAATCAATTCAACATATAATCTACATGTATATAAATCCTAAAGTGTAACGTCTTAGGATTTGAGGCCTCAAATAAAATGATCTTAAAAGGAATGATTGGACTACCCATATCACCAAGGTGCACCTCCTTTTTAGGGAGCCCATCACTAAAGAAATCTATTATTAAGAGTGCTCATCCCAAAGTAGTACTAGGATGGGTGACCAGTCAGGATGTTTATCTTTGTTTGCACTTGAGCGAGGATGAAGCACATAGTTAATGATAGTGGTGGTCTATGGGGCTAGCCGTCATTCCTAAAACTCTACTAGAGCCTTGGGAAGTGGGCTGGAGTGTTACAAATGGTATCAAAGATAATTTCCCTCCAGTAAGTGGGGCCCACATGGGCATGTGGCAAGTTGATCTTAAGCCATGCAGTTCAAGCAAGTTGGAAAGGGTTATCCACAGAGGCGAGATGGATTCTCTCTTACACTAGTAGTCATGGATGGGAGATTGGTGTTCGTGTGCCATTCTCAGTCTGCACTGAAATGGGGAAGAGATTATGAGGCTAAATATTGAACCTTGATGAGGACATCAAAAGTCTAACTCGAGGAGGTTGTAACATCTCAGGAGTAGAGGCCTCAAATAAAATGATCTTAAAAGGAATGATTGGACTACCCATATCACCAAGGTGCACCTCCTTTTCAGGGAGTCCATCAATAAAGAACTCTAGCGTTAAGCGTGCTCAACCCAGAGTAGTACTAGGATGGGTGACCAGTAGGGAAGTTTATCCTAGTTTGCACATGAGGAAGACAGATCACATAGTTAAGAATAGTGGTGGTCTGTGGGGCCAATAGTCATTCCTAAAACTCTATTAAAGCCTTGGTAAGTGGGCCATAGTGTTACATAAAGTGTTACCATCACATTAAATAGATTAAACCCTACTAGGGTCCTAATCTAGGGTTTAGGTTTGTTTCGAGCCCAGAAAAGGAATAATGATACAACCCTATTTTCATCGCACATTACACACTAGGTGAAAGCAGCAGTCATCTTATCTATCTTATCCCTTTCATTAAGATCACTTATATTCAATTAGTTTTATTAACAACATAGCAATCTAGGATCTTTAGTCCCTAATTCTTCATGTGCTTAATTATTCACATAAGCATATCTAATTATCATCATTATGATCATAATCATGTTAAATTTCCATTATGTTCAACAATCTTAGATTATATCTCAATGAAGTGTATTTAACATGATCAACAATCTATTTGTCAAAACTGGTGTTGTTATGCTATAAACACCACTTTAGCACATATTACTGATTATCCACTTTAGAAATACAAATTTTAGCAACATATGAACTTTTAACCCAAAATATATCTAATATGCTCCTTTTATTCTAAAAGATTAAGTATTGTCTATTAATATTATTTTGAACAAGTGGTGACCATTAAAGTCAATGAAACTAGGGTTTTAAGCATATTATACATTAAAAATTGCACTTTATTCACCTTTGGAAAAGAAAGTATTATCAAGTTTCAATCGTATTTTATTTCTAGACCTCTCATTTTTTCTAATCAAATTTCATATATAACATGTTGTAATATGAGTTACCAATTAACTAATAATCATAACTCACACGCACTAGGTCATAGAGCTCTGGAGATCTGGCGGGCGTGTAGGTTTTCGTCTCTTCCCTGATGGCAGAAGCTACCTATCTCCCGGTGAGATCCAAGACACCATGGAGGAGGATATGCTAAGGAGGTGTCACGATCTCACTATCTAAGAGAAAGAGTACCTAGTGGATTTCACAGATGGAGGAACCGAGATAATAATGGAGGAAGAAAGAATGGTAGAGGCCAAGCTACTAACAAGGAAGAGCTACAACTTTATGGAACTAAGGAGGACAATGTTGCTAGCTTGGGGGCTGAAGAAGGTAACGTCATTTGAACAGGTCGGGCACAAAGTCATAATGATCCATTTTGACAAGAAGAAGGACAAGGATAAAGTCCAGAATGGGGGTATGTGGTGCTTTGAGGGGAACTTACTAATGATGAAGGAGGTAATGGCAAGCGAACAACCCTCAAATATCACTTTTAAAGTGAGTGCTTTCTGGGTCAAATTCTACAATGTACCTATGGGCTACCAGTCAGACGAAGCAATACGGAGGATCAGAGGAAAGATGGGGAAGGTGATGGTAGTGGATGAAGCAGAGAGGGGGGGATGGTCAAGGGCTAGAAGACTAAGACTAGAAATAAATATAACCAAGCCCCTTAAACAGACCCAATGCCTAAAGCTGATGGACGACAATGTTGTGGAGGTTGAACTCTAATACGAACAACCTCTTATTTTCTGCTTCACATGTGGTCTGGTGGGTCACACAATGCAAGAATGCAAAGAAGAAGATAACGAGGGGATAGAACCAGCAAGGGTGTGGGGTCAATGGCTGAGAACATCGCCCAGGAAGACAAACACTTCACTGACACAGGGAGGTACTTATGAGGAATCTAGGAAGGCTCTGTTCCAAGAGAGGGAGAAATCAAAGGCAAAAGATTCTAGGACCCGTGATACTGAAGGGGATCAAAGCAAAGACAAATAGCATCTTAGCACCATAGCTCCAGTAGGTGAAAGCACTTGCAACACAGTAATAAAGAATGTAGGGGGTTTGAAGAAGCAGACAGAGGAAGAAGAAATAAGAAAGACAACAAATGTAGAGAACATTGAAAGAGGAATGAAGAAAGGAAAGAGGGTGTTCAATGCCAGTGGAGACGGGACTGAGAAAGGAATTATAGGAACAATAATTAATGCCTTACCTGTGTGAAGGGAGAATAATGATGGGGAAAAGAATAGCAGACAACATGACCAACAAACAACCAAACGCTATGCCAACCAAGTGTTCGAGGAAATATCTGAGAAAGGGGAACAAATACATATGTAGAAAAAATGGAGGTACAAAAGGGTTGACATGAAACTAGCAACTGAGAGAGAGAAAACCAAAGACAATACAAAGAGGAAAACAAGAAGCCATAGTGAATATTCGATGAAACAAAAGGAAGACAACAACAATAGGAAGGAAAAGATAGCAAGGAAGGAAGGAGCATCCATGTTATGGGAGTCCAACTCTCAAGTAGCACCGGCTGGTTTTTCCCAGTGCCGTGAAGACCAATGAAGATCTTAAGCTGGAATTGTCTAGGACTGGCCAAACTTGACACATCTAATAACCTCTGTAGACTATGTAGAGAGGAAAGGCTTGATATCATCTTCTTAATGGAAACTATGATAATGCACACAGATATGGAAACTATTAGAATTAAGAATGGTTATGCTAATGGCATCATCCTGGGAAGAAAAGCAAGAGTGGGAGGAATCAACATGTGGTGGAGATATCCACCTATAACCACAATCTCATATTCATAGCACCACTATGTGATTGACATAGAGAATCACAACAACCATCATCGATGGCATTGTGTTGGCATTTATGGGTGGGAGGACAGTGGTAGCAAAAACTAGACTTGGAGCATGATACAAATAATATATAATGACTGACAAAGTCCCATTCTCTTTATAGGTGATTTCAAAAAAAATCTGAATTATAAGGAAAAAGAGGGGCGAGTGATAGGGGTGAGAAGGAACATCAGTGAGTTTAGATAGGTGGTATATGCTTGTAGTATCATGGATATAAGCTATGTGGGAGAAAGATTCACATGGGAAAGAGGAAAAACTATGAAAACCATGATAAAGGAAAGGTTGGATAGAGCTTTGGGTTGTCCGCAATGGTGCAACTATTATCCTCAAGCTTGGGTTCATGTGTTCCCTTGTCTGGGCTCAGACTTTCACCCTTGATCTTGGATACACAAAAGAAGAAATCCAATTTTTATGGCAGTAGGTCGTTCAGGTGTGAGAGATTTTGGCTCACTAATTTGGAGTGCAAGGCGGTGGTGGAGCTTGGATGGGGGAAGAAGGGGACATAGATATCTCTAATAGAATCAGTAGTTAAGAGAAGAAGCTGAAGGAGTGGGATGAATAGAAATATGGGAATACTAGCAAGAAAATAAAAATGGCTGAGAAAGAGCTGCTGAAAGCTCAAGCTGAACCAACTAATCAATTCTCTTTTGAAAAGTGTTGGAAGTTGAGTGATGAGCTTGCAGGCCTCCACAAAATTATTGAAACTTATTGGTTCATGTGGGTACGTACGGCTTACATGAAGGATGGTGATCAGAATACTTCTATTTTCCACAAATCTGCCAATCATAGAAGGTAGAGAAATAATATAGAAAAAATTCTGAACAAAGAAGGGACCTGGGTTGAAGGGGAGAGTGAAGTGGAAGAAGTCATCGTGGACTACTACAGAGACCTTTTATCTTCTTAGAATGCGAGAGACATCAGTGAGCCCACTTAACATATCCCAACCTTGATCAATGAAGATACAAACAAAAACCTAATGAAGGAACCGAACAACAATGAAGTGTGGGGGGCTCTTAGCAATATGAATCCCTCAAAAGCCTCGGGCTCGGATGGTTTTCATGCGGTCTTCTTTCAAACCTTCTGGTCAAGATGTGGGGAGAATGTAGTCTAGTATGTGAAGAGTTGGTGAATGGATAAGGAGGATATAATAAGCTTTAACAAAACTAACATTGTTCTCATTCCTAAGTGCAGGTACCCAAAAAGCATGAATGACTTTCGGCCAATCAACTTATGCAACACCTTATACAATATATATCAAAAATTTTGGCAGATAGAATGAAGTTCCTCCTTGATGATATTGTTATAGAGAACCAAAGTACCTTCATCCTAGGTTGAATCATTATAGAAAATGTGTTGATTGCTTTTGAAATGTTCCACGCAATGAAGAGAAAAAAGAAAGGGAAAACAGGTGCCATGGCGATCAAGCTTGACATGAGTAAAGCGTACGACTAGATAGAGTGGAAGTTCATCTCAAAAGTTATGTGGGCTTTTAGTTTTGACAGCATGGGGTGCAAGATGATTATGGAATGTCTCTCAAGTACCTCTTTCTTTTTTATCATAAACGAGAAACAGAAGGGGAACATTGAGCCACAAAGGGGACTTAGGAAGGGGGACCCAATATCCCCCTATATGTTCCTCCTTTGTGAGGATGCCTTCTCTAACATGTTAAAGAATGTTGTTGGTCAGAATCTTATACATGGTGCCAAGGCTAATCCCAGAGGTTCGATCATATCTCACATGTTCTTCATTGATGATAGCATTCTGTTTGAGAGGGAAACACCGCAAGAATCATTGATGATAGCTAATATAATTAGTTGCTATGAAAAAGCTTCACGCCAAAAGATAAATATTACAAAGTTGGAGGTGTCCTTTAGTGGAAATGTGAATGTTGCTAACAGAGAGGAGGTGAGATTTATCTTGAAAATGCAACAAGTTGGTAACCACACCAAGTATCTGGGGCAGCCCACAATGATAGGGAGATCCAAGAAGGCCACTTTCAAAGCAATCATTGACAAAGTGTGGAGAAGGTTGAATGGTTCGAAGGAAAATTTTCTTAACCAAGCCAAAAAAGAGGTGCTCATAAATTACATTGTGCAAGCCCTTCTCACATATATGATGGGGGTGTTCTAGCTACCGAGCAACACCATAGAGGAAATTACAAAAATGATCGCTAACTTTTGGTGGGGAACAATAGACACAATAAGGAGGATACATTGGGAATCTTGGGAAAACATCTACAAGTCAAAAAAGGGAGGGTGGCCTCGTCTTTAGAGATCTGAACTCTTTTAACTTAGCCATCCTGGCTAAGCAAGCATGGATACTACTTACAAACATGGACTCTCTTCTTACTAAAGTCATGTCTGGGAAATAGTACAGAGGAGGGGACTTTATTGATGGATACAGAGGTTTTGACCCCACTTACACTCGGTGAAGTATATGGGGGGTAAAATCCCTTTTGAAGGAAGGGTTGAGGTGGAACATAGGGGAAGAGTCCAAGGTGAAACTTTGGGGTGACATGTGGCTATCTAACAGAAAAGGCTACTACAGCAAACTGGACTATTTAATGATGAAGAAGATTGATTGGTAATGGAAATAATTGACAAAGACCTTCTTTCATTGAAGGAAGATTACATCACAAAGCTCTTTTCAGATGTGGATGTTGAAGCTTTAAGCAAAAATCATCCTCGCTTCAGTGACACAGATACACTCTATTGGTACCCAACTAAGGATGGTATTTTCACTGTCAAATCTGCTTATTGGGTGGGATTCGGTGATTTTGATTTTAGTGCAAGCACTACTGATGAAGACTCTCTATGGGAGAGAATTTGGAAGCTATAGGTACCGCCCAAATATAAAGCTTTTGTCTAGCATTTGTGCAAAGGTTTTTTGGCTTCTGGGTCCAACCTAGTCAGACAACATATGCTAGTTGAGGTGACTTGCCATACATGCAACCATCCAGAGGAGGGCATCATCCATATCCTTTTTTAATGCAATAAAGCCTTGACCATATGGATTCATTTAAAAATGTTGTACATAGTCAGGAAAATTCCAAGAAGGAACATGGAGGAAAGCTGGAAGTGGATCACAAAGAATTTTGAAAAAAAAACTATTATGACCATCATAATAGCCTGCGCTACCAACTGGAAATATAGGAACGAGATGGTCTTTAGTAAGAAGAAGAACAACCCCATTATGTTGTATATGAATCTGATGGCTTGGATGGTCCACTATAACTCAGCAGAGAGTAACAGGCCTACAATCAACAAGGTGGATAGGAAAAAGAATTGGAGGTTGTCAGATGAAGGGAGGATCAAGATGAATATTGACTCTGTCTGCTCATAAGATTTTAATAAAGTTACTACAGGGGCTATATTCAGAAACCATACCGGCCAGCTATGTAAGGCACCTAAACTTTATTAATGAGTTGAACAGGCTTAATTATCATAATTGAATTCTTATAACCCTAATATAACCTTGTGATATGCTTTTAAATCAAAATACATGATTAAGTTTCAAATTTGGTCCAATTAGGATACTGTTTGAGCAAGTTATGCAATTTTATGCATATTTTGGATTTTTGCAATTTACCCAATTGAGAGGTTTTATTTGCAATTTCTCTCTTGAATTATGTTCCTTGGATATTATATCATCATTCTTGAGCTTGTTGAGCCATGGGGTGCTTATTTAAACCTTGGTTTGAAGGTGTTTTCTCCAAGGGTATTTTAGGGTTTACCCCTTCGTGGATGAGCTACCTTTAGTAGATATCAACTAATGAGTTATTTGTTTTGTTTGGAAATTCAAGAAATGAGGGATAAGCATGTCTCTATGGATGGTGGGGGAGCTTCTTGTGTGTGTGCTTGTATATTCTTAATAGTTTAAGTCCATGGACACTTGGAAAGATACTAGAACTTCAACTTTTTCTTTTTCTTTATCTCAAAGTTTCATATACTTATCTCTAAGCACCAAAACAAACCATTTTATCTCCACCAATTCCCTCATTCTACAAACCTCATCCTCCCTCTATTCTTCTGTTAACAATATAGGGTTGCAATTGACTTCCTTTTAGGGCTTAAAAAGCTCCCTTCTAGTGATCTTGGCTGAAAAGAGTAAGAATCTCCATCTTTCCTCCGTTTATTTATTTTTTATCCTTCCTCCTACCTTTCTCCAGGTCGGAACCTTGCTGTTCCATGGTAGAAATTTCTTTAAAGCTCTAAAACCCTACCTTTCTTGCTCCTTATGCTTAGGGTTTGCTCATTTGATGAAGAAAGGTGCTAGATGAACGAGTTCATAGCTTATGCTTGGATTTTCTACCCTACCTGCTCCAGTTTTCTTCTATTTAGGATTTCATATTCTCATTATAGGAAAGTTTTATAACTTTCTACACGTTTATTGCTCACCATAGCCTTGCTAGCTCATGTTCTTGCTTGAAAATGATGATTCATGCACTAAAAAGTTATGCTTGGCTTGGATTTCAATTTTTATAATGTTCCCTATTCCGATTTCATTTTTAGATGAACATGTGATCATGTGTACGCTATTCATAAGTTATAATATGATTTGGATCAGGTTGGTTTGACAACCTATGGTGCTAAGCACCTATCAACCAATGGTCAATTTTAGGGTTTAATGTTGATTTCTTCTATAAACCCATGACCCGATGTTGGTACCATTGCAACAACCCTATGGTGTTGTCCTCATGATAACGGATGGTCGAGATCAAAGGTTTCAAATGATGGTGACAACCTATGATCATCACCTTAGGTCAGGTTTTGGATCAATTAGAAGTTTAATGATCAACCATTAAGTACCTTAATAATGTTATCAATCAATGATGACATTGGCTTAATATTTGATACTTATTAATGAATATAGTGCTAATATAACAAACTATGGTGACTTAATGTTCAATAATTATAGTGGATCATGTCTCCACACCTATTGTGAGTTAATCATATAGTTGTAGCATCAATTAAGCCTTGGACCAATGGTTTCTTGGGTCACTTGATGCAATGGTCAAACTTATATTGTAATTGATGGTTTTAACATATGAACTTGACTCAATGGTCAAGATCTAATGTTTATTCCTCCAATACAGTGGAATGATGTCTAATGTAATATTTTGGTCCTAATAATGTGATTTATATGGTTTCCTTTATATGTTCAACTTAAGGATCTTACTTGTTGACAATGGATGGTTTGTTTTAAATGAACAGTCAATTGTGGGTTTTACCCTACTCTCAATGGAAATTTTTGTGTTGTTAATCAAGGGATGTCTAGGGTTAAATGGTGACACTTTCTGGAGAACAAATCAAGGACTTCATAGGTGGTTTATCCAAGGTGTTTACTTATGTAAACAACCAATGGTCCTACCTTTTAAACATCCAATGGTTCTGGGTGACATTATGGTATAGTGATATGGGTTGAATGATGATGGAACAAATGGAGGGTTACCCTTAATAAGGTAGTCTTACCTATTCACTCATATGAATAGAAGGGATGATAATCATATTGTGTTGATATGTAACCCTAATGAGGTATAGCTTGTTATATCTAGCTTTAATATAACTAAATGATGGTAATTGGGTATGAATAGTCCTTGAATGACTAATACAATCATGGAGTACTCTCTTACTGTTGTTGAAATCCTAGTATTCTATAACCCGATGGTTACACCTTGATTTATGTGTGGGTACCTTGATTTATGTGTGGGTTCATACTTGAGAATAGTTTGGAATGTGATGGTGATGCTTCTGCTTATGCATCCATGATCTAATGGGGATGTTGAGAGTTAGGGTTTGGGTATAAGTGTTGGTTAGTAACATTGATATAATTCATCATGCTGAACCTAACTCTAATGTAAATAGATAAAGATGAGTATTCATGTTTAACATTCTTATATGATGTAATGATGGTGGAATAACCTCCTTAACATGATCATAACCTTAACGTGTTAATTGGTGGTTATCATAGCCACATGGTTGATACTTTCTTATGCTAAACATGTGCATTCATAGTGTTAATCATATCTAGATTCCTTGCATGTTGATGTAATAAAGGAATGTTATTAATGTTAACATAACCCTACTATGATTTTTTATTAATATCTCCTAGCTCATTAATGCAATATTGTGTTGATCTGGTGTATTACATGTAAGTGATGTTGTTGAGCCTTGTTATGAGGCATGCAAAGATAATGATGATCTTGTAGGGAATAGTATGATGGTCTTAATGACCTTTGGGCATGGTTGGGCCCTATATGAGGTGTAATCATCTTGTGTTGATAAGGGTTAATACCCTGTGATATTGTGAAAAGGATTTATATCCTATGATAGTATGATGGTCTTAATGAACTTTGGGCATGGTTGAGCCCTGAATGAGGTGTAATCCTCTTATGTTGATAATGGTTGATACCATGTGATATTGTGAAAAGGCTTTATATCTTGTGATAGTATGATGACTAGCGTGGTCTCATGAATGGAAAGCGAATAGTACCATGTGATGATGAGATAAAAAATTATGTTTCACACATTTTATATCTTTTAAAAGTTGCAATATTTATATGCTTGCTGGAAGTGAATTAGGGTTTATATGTCTACTTGTATGATGCAGCCTTAATTCACCCTATTGGCATAACTAATCAAGTGAAACTCTAATAATGTAGTACCCTATGCCATAGAGCCATCTTCAGTGTCAGAACTTGCTGGATGGTGAAATGAGTTTTCCTAAGGGAAACTCAGAGCGCATACTATTGAGTATGTGGGAGTGGTAGGTTGAGGATATATCCTTGGCATCCACAATGTAGATTGTGGAGGTTGGCTATGGTCATGCCTCATACATCTGATGTGATTGAGAACGGCTGCAGTCGTGCCTCTGTGATTATAACACAATGTGATTAGAGGACAACTGTGGTTGTACCTTCGTGATTCTATTTTGTATACCCTAGTTTCTAGTGTTGTGACCTATGCCAAGGGTGGACTAGTGGTTAG
Source organism: Alisma plantago-aquatica (assembly GCA_963693085.1). Classification (NCBI taxonomy): domain Eukaryota; kingdom Viridiplantae; phylum Streptophyta; class Magnoliopsida; order Alismatales; family Alismataceae; genus Alisma; species Alisma plantago-aquatica. The sequence goes on from OY856411.1 coordinate 527,573,717, forward strand.
CAGCTTGACTATATGTCACTGTGGTGGCAGCTTTAACTAATATGTCATTGCCTTTTTACTCATACTGACTGAGGGGAAGAGATCTTAGGATAGTGGAACTCCTAGATCTTGTACGGAACCGAATAGCCCTTCGCAGGGGTCGGTTGGACTTTGAATGGTACAATTCAAATTCCCCATGATATAATAAAAGATGTAATACAACCGTCTAGCATATCTATTTAGGTTTATACACAATGCTTCAAATTGGATGATAACCCTTGTTTGCTTTCTTTTCACTGAGATCATGTATATTATAATAGGAGATAATAGATATGCTTTTGTTGTAGTTATTCTCATGTTGTAAACATACTTATGTTGTCAAATATACTAACAATGATGGTTAAGATGATGTTTCTAGCTATGTTTAATATTGCTAAACATGCCTTAGTAATTAGAAATGCTTGAAATTCTAATCATGCCTATGCATTTAATTGTTCTTTGATGTTAGTTCTACTTATGCTATAGATCTGTTCCCTTTATTTGAAATGCCAATTTTGATAGCCATGTTATGTTACTAGACATATTCATGATGTCAGGGATGCTTATGCAACTAGATTTCTTGTGTTGTTAGCAAGGAATATGATGATAGTCATATTAATGATAATGATTGTTATTAGATGCAATTTGATGATATTTGAGTAGATATCTATCCAAAGAAATGGATTTATTTGTTATCTATATATGCATTGATGATCATACTTGATGCTAAGATGATTTTCTTAACATATTCAGTATACTTGAACTGTTCAATCTGTTCAATTGATTTTTAAATCCTCCAACTACTTAGTTATCTACTATTTAAAATGTTGTAATCAATAAGCGTTGTTGGAGGTTATATCTCTTGCTGGGACTGGGTCTCACCCTTGTGGTTCACCACATTTTTTTAGGTAATTGCAAGTGACGAAAACAAACATGTGTCAGCAAAGAGGAGCTATAGTAATGAATCTTTGAGAAAGTTGATTAGATGTCTAGTGTATCCTAGAGTCGTCCTTGTGCTCTCAGGTATGGGCAGGAAAAGCTTGTATATGGTGTTTCAAATGAATCAGACATTTCTTAGCATATTAATGCTTGTTTGTGTGGCATATAAGAATATTGTTCTCCTATGTCTATATGTTGTGGCTAAGGCAATAGAATAATTATATCAAATGCTTGGCATAGTATGGATATAAGAAAGATTTTGGGCTCTTATGCAAATGTTTTAGAGCAAGTGCTGACGTTGAAATCAGGTTTAATTTACCCATATTTTTGGGTATGTGATTAATAAGAGATTGATTGTGCTTTATTGATGAGTAATCTCATTTAGTGTAATGGGTTCTCACAAGTTGGTATCAGAGCTTTAGGTTCACTAAGTCTACAGGGACACTAGGACTTAAGACTAGGATGATGTCTAAGTTAGGAATGTGACACAAAAATATGGTGCATACTGCCTAATCTCAGTACTTGGATGCCCTGGCCAGGTATTCAATAATTGAAGAAAGGTAAGTATGGAACTCTTAGATTGTTATCTTTCGGATTACTCTGATCAAGTAGTCATTTTGAGACAATCTAAAGAGCATAATGAATAAGAAATCATGGTGTGAATATCTCAATCCTTCCTTAAAGAAGATGATAATTGCATCATTATCTATCAAAACTTGAATATTTGGTAAATATAAGAGAGAGATACAACACCATGAAATCTAAATCTAAATCTAAATACAAATAAGGAAAAGAGGAGTTCTTGAAGATGTGATTTAAGAAGACAATAAAGTAAAAGACAGATAAGTATAAGCTTATAAAGTGAATCAAGGTATGAAATCCACATAAGATAGAGAGAACTCCTATAACAAGTACAAAATGAGAAGATGAATGAGAACAATGGCAAAGAAATAAGTTGGAACCTGAGTTAATCTCAGACCAACCTATGTGTGTAAGAAAGTGTTAATGAAAAATCAACATGGCATGTGAAAGAAATTAAGGGAGATGATCCTAATTTAATGAAGCAAATGTGGAATATGAGTATTTACCTGTTGATAAGTGGTTGAAAATATAATAAAATACAGGAGACTAAGGAGTTCTTTCTTTTCAGTACCTTTTCTTATGTTAATAGGAAATGTAATGTTTGTGCCCATAATCTCGTCAGATGGGGCAACAAGTAGATCACGTCCTGTTCTTGGGTGGATAACTTCCCCAACTTTTGTATTAAGGATGTAAATGATGATTTGAGTAGAAATATATGAATCATTCCGATCAAAAAAAATCTAAGTTACCAATTTATTTCTATAATTAATACAAGATAAAATTATTAAGGACAATTAAAGGCCACCACGTCTTTTTATAACCTATTATCAAGTTACTAGAAATTTGGCTTAAGAGTAAGTTAAAGGCCTTACTCGGGCCATGTGTTGTTAAGATGCATAAACAAAAATAGAGTCATTTGAATCGATTTCATCTCCTACCCTACATAGGGATATCCTCCTCCTACCTTCTATGAGTGCACATCCATGTGCCACTATTCCCATGGTGGGAAGGCTTTGCCAGCCCTACTGTAGGGTGCCTCAGCCTAGCATGATTGGGCTGGCTAGACATGAAGCTTCTCTAAGTCCCTAGGGAACACATTGATAGGGAAGGGCGCCCTCTTCCAGGCCTGGTCGGGGAAGTTGCACTGACGATCTGAAGAAGAAACCACTCCAGTGCTTCTAGGTTCTATCATCATATGGAGACACTACTCTAGCAAGAAATAGAAACTCAGTGTCGTAATTTTGTATGTATAATGGAATAAATAAGAGGTCAAAGGAGAGCATCCTTTGTCACGGAACTGTAATCTCAGTCCCATGAACCAAACGTATACCAAAGGCAAAATGCGGAAGCGTAAAGCTTAGCACACATTAACAGATAATAAGATAAAGGCACCAACATAATCTCAACAATCAACAATATATATATTAAGAAACATCTTTATATTACATGATTTGAATTACATGTTGAAGAGTCACTTTGTACAAGTCTGCTCATGTATACTATATCTAGATCTTACAACAAGTACACCTAGCATAGCTCACCAAGCCCATCAACCTTCTAGCCATCTCTGAACCTAAAAACAACATACGAGAAATGGGTCAACACACGAGGTGTTGAGTATGGGGCCGAAAGATACACATATATATAAGCTTTGCATAATTTGAAAAGATTTCAAGACTAAATGAACAAGAATAAACATGTTAATTGTTTAACAAATGCGAAACCATATTTTATGTCATTTCACTCCATTATACCAACAATATCAAACATGTTTAAGGCCTTTGACCATCTTCCCGTCGGAAGGGTCCGTAAGGGTGCTCAAGCTTAGCTACCCTTTTATACGAGAGGGACCTCAAGGTCGTAATCAAGAGCCCTTTATCAACAATATTATAATGGAGTTCAAAATATATATGTGTTCAAGTTATAAAACTGACGAGGCAAACATCGAGTAACACATAGCAATACTACATGGCAATATTTGAGAAAATAGACAAACAAGCATACAATATATATCTTTTCAAGCAAGAAAGCGGTAGTCATATAACTAGATAAGGCCCATACCTGATTCAGAGATTCATAACCTACCATATCCTTCATCATCTAGCCATATGCCAAACCTGATTAAGAACAAGATTACATATATGCATTAGATTCTTATCATTAACCCTAATTAGACGTATTTTAGGGTTTTGGCCAAGGTGGGTTCCAAGTTGCTTATTGGTTCATTATATGATATTGTACTGATCTAGAGGTCAACATGACGGTGTGATTTTTCATGCCATTATGACGTTCCATTTGTTATATATAACCATTTTAGGGTTTAAGGAACTTACATGCACATTATAGGGCTAAGGACTCATAATAGGGCACCCTAGGTCATGATTCATCGAGTCAAGAGGTCTATATCTAAAAGATGATCTAGATCAGCAATATTAAGTCATTAGAAACATATGACAAGATTAAGTGGATGTCCATTAGCAATAAGATTAGCAATTTGGGGTAACGTTCATCATTAAAGTCCAAAGTGGGCACATATGTACAAAAGGAGTCATGTAAGAGCATTAGGGGGAGTATGACCTTCATTTAGTTCAAGGGTGCACATAAGTTATTGATTCGATGAGAAAGAGGGTAAAAGTGCACTAAAAGTTCAAGCTTCATCATTATTACACATTAGATATATTCAATATAGTCCAAGATCGTATTTTTAGTAAAACATGGAAAGGATAAGTCTTATAGGGTCTCAAACCATTCCCAACTTGTAGGACTTTTCGAGAGGATCAATTTGACATATAATTTTGCTATATTTGGCCCTAGGATGGGAGAGTTATGATTTTTGAAAGCTTTTGCATCAGAACTATAGGGATTGAGGTTGATGGCGTTACCATGATTCATTGACAAATCCCAGCCGCCAAAAGACGATCCAGCAGTTTGCATTGGGCCTCTCACAGGTGCTCTGTGGTCCAAGCTCTTCCGTGACATGGCCCGCGACCATTAGCCTCCGCCATCGCAGCTCCTCACCTTTGGCCCACGCTGCCCGCGAGTCACAGCTGGATGAGGGATCGAAGGTCCTGCCCTGCCTGCCCCGCCTATGAGCCCAAGCTTGGAGTCATCCGCCCATAGCCCCCATTTCGTAGTCTGCACACGGCTCCCCTATTCTGCACGCAGGAACAGAGGAAAAACAGGGGATGACGCCCCATCCCGTCGGCGGCCATCTGTGCCTGCAACGGTTCGGAAAGAAGGAGATCGGGGAAAAGTGTTGGAGGTTCCGCGATTGCTGGACTGGATTTCGGCATCCAGGGCTCACGGTCTGGCCATGGGCATCTCTCCGAGGTGTTTCTGGGAAGAAAACAAGAGCGACGGAGGGGGGAAGAAGGGCAGAGGTCGTTGGCAGCCAGACCTAGAGTGATGAAGGGGAGAAGCAAAGGCTGAAAGGGGAGTTATAAAAGGACTTAGGGTTTAGGGTTGGGAGATCAATGCTCCCGTCAGTTACCAAAACCGGATGGAGGCGGAGAAACTCTCTCCCTGTCCTTCGCTGGTTTCCTGAAGAGGAAGGAGAGGGAAAGGCAAACTGGGCCACGACGTTGATTTGGGCCTATGTAGGACAACCCAACAGAGAAAAGGGCATATAAAAGGGCTAAACAAAGTATAAATAGCAGAATATAAAGGTGTCATAACTTGAACTCCGAAGGTCCAATCGATGTGCTTTTTGTTTCGCTGGATTCGTAATTGAATCATCTACAACATAGTATACAAATGAGAGCAGTATGATCATATTGATGGGGTTCAAAAAGGATTCAAGAGGATGATGTAATAAATGATAATACTAAGCTCAAAATGTTGATTGATGTCACACATTGTGAAAATCATGCATATAGTGATCAGAATGGGTCATCAATAAGACAAGTCATGAAATTGAACTCATACTAAGTGATGTGAGTCACCAATAGAGAGAGGAATGGTATAATAAAGGAGAGAGAAAAATCGAGGTTGTCACATCCTTCCTTCCTTACAAGGAATTTCGTCCCCGAAATTCAACCAAGATCATAGTTAAGAGTCAAGCCAAAATCCATCAAGTCTAGGTATCCAACCATGGTTATCAAGGAATTTCACATGATCGATGCACACTAGGTTATCCTTATCAAGGGTGTACTCATTCTTTAGTATCCATATATCAGAGTTTTGTACTAATCTTCATACACGACCAGGGTGTATTATCAAATTCTATGTTATCACTTCTCAAAAGAATCATGTTTATGGACATGACTTCCAACAAGACTATCATCGAGTGTGCATCTCGACTTTACTCTAGATTTCAAGCATGGTTTTGTTTTCCCCAAAATTTCCACCAACTCAAATCAATTATGTTCATTATTTTTGCTTTTAAATCTAAAATTAAACAATTTATTCATCATGTTCATCTGAGTTATGACTCCAAGAGTATCGTCATATCAAGTTGATCGTTTGAGTATGTGATTAGGCACGTTACCCCTGATCCTTCAAGCTAAGTTTTTCATGACATCATCATATTATTTTCATGATTTCAAGGCTACATCTTTTATGTATAGTATGATTTCATATTAGGTCTAGCTTATGAGAGTGGCTTATCCTGCACATGTTAACTTTTAATGTACGTGAGATATTTCATATATCAAGAACCATATGAAGAACAACATTATCATCAACTTCGAGGTTTTGAAGCTTTCTCACTTGTATCTAGAAAGAGCTCCACAAGCTCAAACCACTCAAGCTAAGCCATATATGTGTCTGACCAGACATGTTCACTACAATTTTCTACCTGAAACATAAATTTCTACCCATCTTAAGGGTAACCACTAGATTCCTTTATATGCAACTACTAACCCGAGTATGAGGCTCATCATGGATATCACACATCATATACATCATCTTGGGTCTTGGGACATCTCCCCCACATATATATATCAAGCATGAAATATTCAATTGCCTCTTTCTCTAGGGTTAGATATTTTCATAGGACATCTAGGGTTCAACATTATCAAGGAAACCACACGTTAGGTCACTCAACTCATATACTTAGAAGTATTCTAGCTAGGGACTCATCATCAAGTATTTCATCATTCATAATATTCAACGTTTCAAATATTCTGGAGTTTAGGTACTCTAACATTTTCCCGATACGGGTCAACTCATATCAACATGTCTTCCTATTCATATGTCCCATGCTAGAGGCCTTCCTTTGTAAAGAGATTGAGGCCCGTGTTGGTCTCGAACCATATATCATATCTCCACACATACAAGACTAGGTACAAGCAAGCATGTCCACCCACTAGCTATGTTTAGCACATCAACCAAGTGGTATGTATCATACAAGGTGCTAGGTTTAGCTAGGGTTGCATGGTCAAACTCATCTCATATTTTCAAACATACTTAACCTTCCTCAAACATCTTGGGTCTTATCAATATCAAGATCATCATCAACATCAACATCAATATCAACATTGAGATCAACATTAACATTATTATCACTATCATCACTATCATCACTATCTTAGGTTATCTATGCTACTCACTAGCCTAACCTTTATCATGGCTCTAGACATCTCTAGAGACTATCACTATCATCTAAACTCTCTTATCTAGACTTGATGTTACATCTCTTTCTCCTAGGTTGCATGAAAACTCACTGCCTTTCTGTGTGTGGTAACATTTTTCATATGTATAGATAATAATACTTGAAATATGTTTTCTCCAACGTTTAAACAGGCGATGAAACCACCATACTCCATTCGAATAAAACCAAAATCAAAACGAGTTACCACACTCATTAGGCAGTCTAGTATCATGACACCTAGAGAACTAGCAAGAACATGGTGCACACTTGTGTAGACATCCTAAGCAAATGTCGTGAATCATGTCTAGGGAGGTAACATACACAAGTCTACACCTAGTTCTAGAACATCTAGGTTCTAACCTAGAGGCTAAGTAAACCTAATCCACACGGATATTTCATTAAGTTTCTAGGGTTGAGATGTAAGGTGAGTTTAGTTTGTGTTTCATGTGAGCAATGTTTGGTGTAGTTATTGTTCATGCTCTGATACCATCTGTCACGGAGCTGGAATCCCAGTCCCATGAACCAAACGTATACCAAAGGCAAAATGCGGAAACGTAAAGCTTAGCACACATGAACAGATAATAAGATAAAGGCACCAACATAATCTCAACAATCAACAATATATATATATTAAGAAACATCTTTATATTACATGATTTGAATTACATGTTGAAGAGTCACTTTGTATAAGTCTGCTCATGTATACTATATCTGGATCTTACAACAAGTACACCTAGCATAGCTCACCAAGCCCATCAACCTTCTAGCCATCTCTGAACCTAAAAACAACATACGAGAAATGGGTCAACACACGAGGTGTTGAGTATGGGGCCGAAAGATACACATATATATAAGCTTTGCATAATTTGAAAAGATTTCAAGACTAAATGAACAAGAATAAACATGTTAATTGTTTAACAAATGTGAAACCATATTTTATGTCATTTCACTCCATTATACCAACAATATCAAACATGTTTAAGGCCTTTGACCATCTTCCCGTCGGAAGGGTCCGTAAGGGTGCTCAAGCTTAGCTACCCTTTTATACGAGAGGGACCTCAAGGTCGTAACCAAGAGCCCTTTATCAACAATATTATATTGGAGTTCAAAATATATATCTGTTCAAGTTATAAAACTGGCGAGGCAAACATCGAGTAACACATAGCAATACTACATGGCAATATTTGAGAAAATAGACAAACAAGCATACAATATATATCTTTTCAAGCAAGAAAGCGGTAGTCATATAACTAGATAAGGCCCATACCTGATTCAGAGATTCATAACCTACCATATCCTTCATCATCTAGCCATATGCCAAACCTGATTAAGAACAAGATTACATATATGCATTAGATTCTTATCATTAACCCTAATTAGACGTATTTTAGGGTTTTGGCCAAGGTGGGTTCCAAGTTGCTTATTGGTTCATTATATGATATTGTACTGATCTAGAGGTCAACATGACGGTGTGATTTTTCATGCCATTATGACGTTCCATTTGTTATATATAACCATTTTAGGGTTTAAGGAACTTACATGCACATTATAGGGCTAAGGACTCATAATAGGGCACCCTAGGTCATGATTCATCGAGTCAAGAGGTCTATATCTAAAAGATGATCTAGATCAGCAATATTAAGTCATTAGAAACATATGACAAGATTAAGTGGATGTCCATTAGCAATAAGATTAGCAATTTGGGGTACCGTTCATCATTAAAGTCCAAAGTGGGCACATATGTACAAAAGGAGTCATGTAAGAGCATTAGGGGGAGTATGACCTTCATTTAGTTCAAGGGTGCACATAAGTTATTGATTCGATGAGAAAGAGGGTAAAAGTGCACTAAAAGTTCAAGCTTCATCATTATTACACATTAGATATATTCAATATAGTCCAAGATCGTATTTTTAGTAAAACATGGAAAGGATAAGTCTTATAGGGTCTCAAACTATTCCCAACTTGTAGGACTTTTCGAGAGGATCAATTTGACATATAATTTTGCTATATTTAGCCCTAGGATGGGAGAGTTATGATTTTTTAAAGATTTTGCATCAGAACTATAGGGATTGAGGTTGATGGTGTTACCATGATTCATTGACAAATCCCAGCCGCCAAAAGACGATCCAGCAGTTTGCATTGGGCCTCTCACAGGTGCTCTGTGGTCCAAGCTCTTCCGTGACATGGCCCGCGACCATTAGCCTCCGCCATCGCAGCTCCTCACCTTTGGCCCACGCTGCCCGCGAGTCACAGCTGGATGAGGGATCGAAGGTCCTGCCCTGCCTGCCCCGCCTATGAGCCCAAGCTTGGAGTCATCCGCCCATAGCCCCCATTTCGTAGTCTGCACACGGCTCCCCTATTCCGCACGCAGGAAGTGAGGAAAAACAGGGGATGACGCCCCATCCCGTCGGCGGCCATCTGTGCCTGCAACGGTTCGGAAAGAAGGAGATCGGGGAAAGGTGTTGGAGGTTCCGCGATTGCTGGATTGGATTTCGGCATCCAGGGCTCACGGTCTGGCCATGGGCATCTCTCCGAGGTGTTTCTGGGAAGAAAACAAGAGCGACGGAGGGGGGAAGAAGGGCAGAGGTCGTTGGCAGCCAGACCTAGAGTGATGAAGGGGAGAAGCAAAGGCTGAAAGGGGAGTTATAAAAGGACTTAGGGTTTAGGGTTGGGAGATCAATGCTCCCGTCAGTTACCAAAACCGGATGGAGGCGGAGAAACTCTCTCCCTGTCCTTCGCTAGTTTCCTGAAGAGGAAGGAGAGGGAAAGGCAAACTGGGCCACGACGTTGATTTGGGCCTATGTAGGACAACCCAACAGAGAAAAGGGTATATAAAAGGGCTAAACAAAGTATAAATAGCAGAATATAAAGGTGTCATAACTTGAACTCCGAAGGTCCAATCGATGTGCTTTTGTTTCGCTGGATTCGTAATTGAATGATCTACAACATAGTATACAAATGAGAGCAGTATGATCATATTGATGGGGTTCAAAAAGGATTCAAGAGGATGATGTAATAAATGATAATACTAAGCTCAAAGTGTTGATTGATGTCACACATTGTGAAAATCCTGCATATAGTGATCAGAATGGGTCATCAATAAGACAAGTCATGAAATTGAACTCATACTAAGTGATGTGAGTCACCAATAGAGAGAGGAATGGTATAATAAAGGAGAGAGAAAAATCGAGGTTGTCACATCCTTCCTTCCTTACAAGGAATTTCGTCCCCGAAATTCAACCAAGATCATAGTTAAGAGTCAAGCCAAAATCCATCGAGTCTAGGTATCCAACCATGGTTATCAAGGCATTTCACATGATGGATGCACACTAGGTTATTCTTATCAAGGGTGTACTCATTCTTTAGTATCCATATATCAGAGTTTTGTACTAATCTTCATACACGACCAGGGTGTATTATCAAAATCTATGTTATCACTTCTCAAAAGAATCATGTTTATGGACATGACTTCCAACAAGACTATCATCGAGTGTGCATCTCGACTTTACTCTAGATTTCAAGCATGGTTTTGTTTTCCACAAAATTTCCACCAACTCAAATCAATTATGTTCATTATTTTTTCTTTTAAATCTAAAATTAAACAATTTATTCATCATGTTCATCTGAGTTATGACTCCAAGAGTATTGTCATATCAAGTTGATCGTTTGAGTATGTGATTAGGCACGTTACCCCTGATCCTTCAAGCTAAGTTTTTCATGACATCATCATATTATTTTCATGATTTCAAGGCTACATCTTTTATGTATAGTATGATTTCATATTAGGTCTAGCTTATGAGAGTGGCTTATCCTGCATATGTTAACTTTTAATGTACGTGAGATATTTCATATATCAAGAACCATATGAAGAACCACATTATCATCAACTTCGAGGTTTTGAAGCTTTCTCACTTGTATCTAGAAAGAGCTCCACAAGCTCAAACCACTCAAGCTAAGCCATATATGTGTCTGACCAGACATGTTCACTACAATTTTCTACCTGAAACATAAATTTCTACCCATCTTAAGGGTAACCACTAGATTCCTTTATATGCAACTACTAACCCGAGTATGAGGCTCATCATGGACATCACACATCATATACATCATCTTGGGTCTTGGGACATCTCCCCCACATATATATATCAAGCATGAAATATTCAATTGCCTCTTTCTCTAGGGTTAGATATTTTCATAGGACATCTAGGGTTCAACATTATCAAGGAAACCACACGTTAGGTCACTCAACTCATATACTTAGAAGTATTCTAGCTAGGGACTCATCATCAAGTATTTCATCATTCATAATATTCAACGTTTCAAATATTCTGGAGTTTAGGTACTCTAACCTTTTCCCGATACGGGTCAACTCATATCAACATGTCTTCCTATTCATATGTCCCATGCTAGAGGCCTTCCTTTGTAAAGAGATTGAGGCCCGTGTTGGTCTCGAACCATATATCATATCTCCACACATACAAGACTAGGTACAAGCAAGCATGTCCACCCACTAGCTATGTTTAGCACATCAACCAAGTGGTATGTATCATACAAGGTGCTAGGTTTAGCTAGGGTTGCATGGTCAAACTCATCTCATATCGTCAAACATACTTAACCTTCCTCAAACATCTTGGGTCTTATCAATATCAAGATCATCATCAACATCAACATCAATATCAACATTGAGATCAACATTAACATTATTATCACTATCATCACTATCATCACTATCTTAGGTTATCTATGCTACTCACTAGCCTAACCTTTATCATGGCTCTAGACATCTCTAGAGACTATCACTATCATCTAAACTCTCTTATCTAGACTTGATGTTACATCTCTTTCTCCTAGGTTGCATGAAAACTCACTGCCTTTCTGTGTGTGGTAACATTTTTCATATGTATAGATAATAATACTTGAAATATGTTTTCTCCAACGTTTAAACAGGCGATGAAACCACCATACTCCATTCGAATAAAACCAAAATCAAAACGAGTTACCACAGTCATTAGGCAGTCTAGTATCATGACACCTAGAGAACTAGCAAGAACATGGTGCACACTTGTGTAGACATCCTAAGCACATATCGTGAATCATGTCTAGGGAGGTAACATACACAAGTCTACACCTAGTTCTAGAACATCTAGGTTCTAACCTAGAGGCTAAGTAAACCTAATCCACACGGATATTTCATTAAGTTTATAGGGTTGAGATGTAAGGTGAGTTTAGTTTGTGTTTCATGTGAGCAATGTTTGGTGTAGTTATTGTTCATGCTCTGATACCATCTGTCACGGAGCTGGAATCCCAGTCCCATGAACCAAACGTATACCAAAGGCAAAATGCGGAAGCGTAAAGCTTAGCACACATGAACAGATAATAAGATAAAGGCACCAACATAATCTCAACAATCAACAATATATATATTAAGAAACATCTTTATATTACATGATTTGAATTACATGTTGAAGAGTCACTTTGTACAAGTCTGCTCATGTATACTATATCTGGATCTTACAACAAGTACACCTAGCATAGATCACCAAGCCCATCAACCTTCTAGCCATCTCTGAACCTAAAAACAACATACGAGAAATGGGTCAACACACGAGGTGTTGAGTATGGGGCCGAAAGATACACATATATATAAGCTTTGCATAATTTGAAAAGATTTCAACACTAAATGAACAAGAATAAACATGTTAATTGTTTAACAAATGCGAAACCATATTTTATGTCATTTCACTCCATTATACCAACAATATCAAACATGTTTAAGGCCTTTGACCATCTTCCCGTCAGAAGGGTCCGTAAGGGTACTCAAGCTTAGCTACCCTTTTATACGAGAGGGACCTCAAGGTCGTAACCAAGAGCCCTTTATCAACAATATTATAATGGAGTTCAAAATATATATGTGTTCAAGTTATAAAACTGACGAGGCAAACATCGAGTAACACATAGCAATACTACATGGCAATATTTGAGAAAATAGACAAACAAGCATACAATATATATCTTTTCAAGCAAGAAAGCGGTAGTCATATAACTAGATAAGGCCCATACCTGATTCAGAGATTCATAACCTACCATATCCTTGATCATCTAGCCATATGCCAAACCTAATTAAGAACAAGATTACATATATGCATTAGATTCTTATCATTAACCCTAATTAGACGTATTTTAGGGTTTTGGCCAAGGTGGGTTCCAAGTTGCTTATTGGTTCATTATATGATATTGTACTAATCTAGAGGTCAACATGACGGTGTGATTTTTCATGCCATTATGACGTTCCATTTGTTATATATAACCATTTTAGGGTTTAAGGAACTTACATGCACATTATAGGGCTAAGGACTCATAATAGGGCACCCTAGGTCATGATTCATCGAGTCAAGAGGTCTATATCTAAAAGATGATCTAGATCAGCAATATTAAGTCATTAGAAACATATGACAAGATTAAGTGGATGTCCATTAGCAATAAGATTAGCAATTTGGGGTACCGTTCATCATTAAAGTCCAAAGTGGGCACATATGTACAAAAGGAGTCATGTAAGAGCATTAGGGGGAGTATGACCTTCATTTAGTTCAAGGGTGCACATAAGTTATTGATTCGATGAGAAAGAGGGTAAAAGTGCACTAAAAGTTCAAGCTTCATCATTATTACACATTAGATATATTCAATATAGTCCAAGATCGTATTTTTAGTAAAACATGGAAAGGATAAGTCTATAGGGTCTCAAACCATTCCCAACTTGTAGGACTTTTCGAGAGGATCAATTTGACATATAATTTTGCTATATTTGGCCCTAGGATGGGAGAGTTATGATTTTTGAAAGATTTTGCATCAGAACTATAGGGATTGAGGTTGATGGCGTTACCATGATTCATTGACAAATCCCAGCCGCCAAAAGACGATCCAGCAGTTTGCATTGGGCCTCTCACAGGTGCTCTGTGGTCCAAGCTCTTCCGTGACATGGCCCGCGACCATTAGCCTCCGCCATCGCAGCTCCTCACCTTTGGCCCACGCTGCCCGCGAGTCACAGCTGGATGAGGGATCAAAGGTCCTGCCCTGCCTGCCCCGCCTATGAGCCCAAGCTTGGAGTCGTCCGCCCATAGCCCCCATTCCATAGTCTACACATGGCTCCCCTGTTCCGCACGCAGGAACAGAGGAAAAACAGGGGATGACGCCCCATCCTGTCGGCGGCCATCTGTGCCTGCAACGGTTCGGAAAGAAGGAGATCGGGGAAAGGTGTTGGAGGTTCCGCGATTGCTGGACTGGATTTTGGCATCCAGGGCGCACGGTCTGGCCATGGGTATCTCTCCGAGGTGTTTCTGGCCAGAAAACAAGAGCGAAGGAGGGGGGAAGAAGGGCAGAGGTCATTGGCGGCTAGACCTAGAGTGATGAAGGGGAGAAGCAAAGGCTGAAAGGGGAGTTATAAAAGGACTTAGGGTTTAGGGTTGGGAGATCAATGCTCCCGTCAGTTACCAAAACCGGATGGAGGCGGAGAAACTCTCTCCCTGTCCTTCGCTGGTTTCCTGAAGAGGAAGGAGAGGGAAAGGCAAACTGGGCCACGACGTTGATTTGGGCCTATGTAGGACAACCCAACAGAGAAAAGGGCATATAAAAGGGCTAAACAAAGTATAAATAGCAGAATATCAAGGTGTCATAACTTGAACTCTGAAGGTCCAATCGATGTGCTTTTTGTTCCGCTGGATTCGTAATTGAATCATCTACAACATAGTATACAAATGAGATTAGTATGATCATATTGATGGGGTTCAAAAAGGATTCAAGAGGATGATGTAATAAATGATAATACTAAGCTCAAAGTGTTGATTGATGTCACACATTGTGAAAAGCATGCATATAGTGATCAGAATGGGTCATCAATAAGACAAGTCATGAAATTGAACTCATACTGAGTGATGTGAGTCACCAATAGAGAGAGGAATGGTATAATAAAGGAGAGAGAAAAATCGAGGTTGTCACATCCTTAGACCTACAACGAGTGATTAAACACGACTGGTAGTGGTCAAGTTTTCTGGGTTTGGGTTAGTGTGGGAGTAGTCGTGATGAGAGCAGTGATGCAGTCTTATATAGTTAATTGATGCAAGGGAGAGAGAGGATAGTTTCTGTTAGAAGGGAGAACCCCAATGGTCTCCACGGAGAGGTAAAGAGAAGGAGAGAAGGAGATTGGTTTTGAAGGGGGGGTCTGATTTCTCTTCCTCGCATAGACATAGATATAAACAATCGTGGGTTAGAATCAAGTATAGTAGGTGTTTCCCTTTTTCTAAACTCTTTTCTTGTTTCCTTAATTCTTTCTTTATTGTATAACCAAGTTGTCAAAAGCAAAGATATATCATAGTGCATTCTATTATCCCTTTCCAAAATATTCATGATATGGTCTCTAACCAAAAATAGGAGAAGGAAAGGCATCTTGTTTAGAAAGTAATTAAACATGTTCTCCTTATTTTTCCTTTATATGAAACTCATGGCTTTTATTTTTAATAAGACTTGAATTCAGTAATCGCTAAGAAAATATCCATAATTATATGGTTTACCTTGGATAATTGGTCATTAGTCTAATTTGGAAACATTATTGGTTTCTAGATTATTCTTGTATCTCTTTCTCTCTTGGTATACCATTTAAACTAATTATTCTTATTCCACGGAAAGTCCTTAAACATTTCCCCATTTGTATTTAGTTTTGAGATACAATACTTTCTCTTTTAATCATTATTTAAAACAATACCATTATCCCATGGAATATCCTTTTCTCCCAAATTCTAGAACAATTATTTTCATGGATATTTTCCATGTATGCCAAAGGTCATACTGAGATAACACTATTTTTGCCTCAAACATTGTGTTTCCAATTATTGCTAGATAATTACTCTTATAATTATCTAAAAACCATATATCTTATCTCCTTTTGGAAACCTGCATATTATCCCGTATTTCTATTATTTGACAATTCACAAAGTCCTTGCTATTTATTTATGTAGAAAAACTCTTAATTTCTTAACATGTCAGGACATATTTGCAACCAATAATCTTATAAGTAACATTATCATTATATCAACAATGTTATTTTAGAATTTTCTTATCAATTCATGGCTTATATTTATAAAATTAAATTTGATCAAAATAGAGGATATAACATTCACTTCTCCTTAAAAGGTCTTTTGCCCCCAAAATTCAAACCTAGTAAGATTAAGGTGAAAGGCTACTCAAATTAGTCTCAAAGAATAGGGTCAGCAACCCTACTTAGTTATCTTTAACAACTTTTATTAATATGCAAATTCCTTACATCATTAGTTGAACTCAATTCAAGGTGTATTCATATCCTTAAAATTTACATTATATCATTTGTTAATGATTGCATTTTCATTTGTGATTTCAATTTCACTTGGTTACTATGACACCTCATCACGCTAAATGAGATTACTCAAAACAAAAAAACACGATCAACTACTAATTAATCACATAGTAAAAAATGTGAAATAATTAAAACCAATTCCAACAACGTAAATAAACTCTAGAACATTTACTAAAGGTCCATCATTCCATTCTCATATACTGTAACAAGTATTTACATATGGGTCCAAAGACCTCAGTCACATCCTGCATACAAAAGATATTTCACATGTGCATGCCATATATTTACAAACATTGGCATACTACCAAAATCTCGTGTCGATACAAGTATATCATCTAGAAAACACATCCCATACCAGGACCTGAGAGTACAGGGACGACACTAGGACTCTACTACTAATATCTATAGCTAACATCTACAACTAACCAACCTTCTGAATCTATTGATCACCAGGTTGGTTCTCTTCCATAGCACGACCACGACCTCGTTGCCCGCAACCACCTAAAAAAAATTGTGGTGACCCATGGGTGAGACCCAGTCCCAGCGAGAGATATAACTCTCTCCAACTTATATTGATCGTAACATATTAATTAACAGTATATTCATTGAGCAGTTAGGGTATTGAATAATCAATATGAACAGACTGAACAGTTTAAGCATACTAAGTAGTTAAGAAAATAATTTGTAGCATCAAGTAGAATTACACAATTTTCAGAAGTCTACATCATGTAAGAACAATGTAGTGTAAAGACAAGACAAGGGTTAATCAACCAATGTGATATGTATTAAACCCTAGCAATCATACTACACGGCTGATATTATATCTTTTTATTATTATGCCCTGGGGAGTTTGAGTCATACCACTCAAAGTCCAACTGACCACTGTGAAGTGCTATTCAATTCCGTATAAGATCTAGGAGTTTTGGTATCCTAATATCTCTTCCCCTCGGTCAGTACGAGTAAACTGTTGTGACATACCAGTCAACTACCAACAGTGACATATAGTCAACTAATAACAACTAGTTTGTACTTGGTATAAGTTATGACACTAGAAAATAGGGTAAACAAAACCCTCTAATTTGATGTACAACCGCATTTGTCCTCAATCACATCAAATGTCTAAGGCATGACCATAGCCATCCTCCATAACCTGCAATTGTGGATGACAAGGATATATCCTCAACTTTCCACCCCCACATACTCGATAGTATGTGCTCTGAGTTTCCCTTGGGAATACTCATTTCACCATCCAGTAAGTTCTGACACTAAAGATGGCTCTACAGCATAGGGCTCTACATGATTAAGGTTACACTTGATTAATTACTGCCAATTGAATTCATTAAGGCTTTATCATACAAGTGGACATTCAAACCCTAATTATTTTCTAACAAGAATATATGTATAATGACTTCAAAGGATATAAAATATTTGAGATATAAATCTTTATCACATTACCACATCCTATCATTCATTGCAAATAAGTGGACCACACTTATCATCATACTATTTCAAGATACCAATATCTTATCACAAGTTCCAAGGTTTTAACCGTTATTGGAACATAAAGAGGATTTCACCTCAATCATGGCTTTAAACATGCCCAAAGGTCATTAAGACCATCACATTATTTATAGTAAGGTTATCATCATCATTCCATGCCTTAAACAAGTCTCAAAAGATCATTAGCATATGTATGTCCATAGATATTAACATGGCTAGGCATTATGATATTCAAATAATACTACATTGTCGTTTTAACACAAGAAGAGTGTAATTAATTATCACATTAATCATTCCAGAGGTCTGATTATAACCAATCAACATCATATAATTACATTAAGGTTAGGTATAACAAGCTAGTTCACATTGGAGTTACGCATCCACTTATTATAGTGATTTATCAAATATAACTATATAATGGCAAAGGTAAGACTACCAATTAATGGTATTGAATCATTGAATTATCTTAACTAGGACCCAAACATACCATGTGATTTATTCTAATCCATTGGATGTTAAACCATCCATTATTATTCATTGGATCAAGTTCATTGTTCAAGGTTATCAATTGAAGTATAGGTCTAACCATTAGATCAATTGAACCAAGGAACCATTGGTTCAAGGTTTAGTCAAATCTAAAATTACATTCATAATTCATCATATATGGTGATGACCTAATCCACCATTAATGTTGATCATTAGGTCACCATTGGTTGCTAGATCAGTAATACATTTAGTTAACACCATCAAATATTAAGTCAATATCATGATCGATTGGCAACATCATTAGAATACTTAGTGGATGATAATTAAATGTCTAATTGAGTTAAAACATGACCTAAGATGGTGAAGATAGGTTGTCACCATACATTTGACACCTTTGATCATGAACATAAGTTTCCAAGATAGCAACACCATTGGTTGTTGAATGGTATGACCATCGATTGTGTGATAGAGAAGGAAATAGTTTGAAAACCCTAATTTGAACCATCAATTGTTTTGTACATAGCACCATAGGTTGTTGCTATCAACCTGTACCAGATCATGTTACACCTTATAAAGGTTGAACACATGTTTACAGGTTCATATAGAACTAGAACAAAATAGGGAACACCACAAAATTCGTAATTCTAAACAAGCATGGTTTCTCTATGCTTAGATCATCACATTCAAGCATAAACATGAACTAACAAGATTCTAGTAAGCAATATAAGTGAAGAATGTTATAGAACTTGCCTCTATAGAGTAGGTTAGATATCAAACAGAAAGAATCTCGAGAAAATAAGGCAAGGAATTCCTAGATTTAGACCTGAACTTGGCCAAATAGGCACTTCTCTCCACAAAGAAGCAAAACCCTTGAAAAAGAAACAAGAAGGAAGGGTTTTTGAGTTCTAGAGTCATTTTCACCATGGAACAGAAGGGTTCCAACCTGGAGAGATGTAGGAGGAAGAAGATCAAAGAAATAAATGGATTAAATAAGGAAAAACTTACACCTTTAGGTCAATATCACTAGGAAGAAGCTTTATAGATCCAAAAAGGGAATCAATTGCAACCCTAGAATTTTTTCCCAAGAAGATCCCCATTTTCTTCTTCCTTGGGTAGAAACATTCGTAGCTGAATAGAGGGAGAACGAATATTGTAGAAGGAGAGAGGTGGTGGAGAGAAAGTGGATCGTTTTGGTGCTTGGGGATAAGTATGTGACACTTTAATAATAAGAAGAAGAAAAAAGTTGAAATTCTAGTATATATCCAAGTGTCCATGGCTTTAAATTATTAAGAATATATAAGCACTCACACAAGAAGCTCTACCACCATCCCTCTAGACCTGCTTAGCTTTCCATTGTCGAAATTCCCAGCCAATCCATAATTCCTTAGTTGATATCTACTAAAGGTAGCTCATCCATGAAGGGAAAAACCCTAAAATACCCTTGATGAAAACACCTTCAAACCATGGCTCAACTAGGAGCCCCATGGCTCAAAAATCTGAAGAATTATAATATAAAATCTAAGGAACATAATGTATGTGATAAATTGCAAAGAAAACCCCTCAATTGGGTAAATTGTAGAAAAGTCCAAAATGTACAGAAAATTGCATAACTTGCTCGAACAGTGTCCAAATTGGACCAAATTTGAAACTTAAGCTTGTATTATGATTTCAAAACATATAAAAAGTTTATATTAGGTTTATAAATATTCAATTATGGTAATTAAGCTCATTCAACTCATTAAGCAAGTTCAGGGGCCTTACAATTACTACCTTTTCAACTAGGTTTCCAACCTATTATTAATTCATTTTCACATTAGGGTGAGGTAAAACCTCAAACCCTATAGCATGTCTTTAAAAATAAACATAGGGTATTCATTCTCATAAATAAATTCTAAGAATAACATATGCCTACCCAATCTCTCTTCCTCATAATGGGATGAAATAGAATATCCACACATTATCTAAAAGTTTCATAATTTAGGTTGTATCATTCTCAACTTGACTCTAAACATAATTACTTGTTAATTACACATTATTCTTGTGAAGTCAAGCATCCTTTCCACTCTTTGATTTTGTGCATAACTCCTCTTAAGATTCATTATTACATGACTTCTTGTATCTTTTATATTTACAGCTCATGTCTCATTATCCATAGTCATTTCCTTAAGGTCTCTAGGGGTACATGTACTTTTGGAGTTATCTCATCCTTATGCATATAGTGATTGCTTCTCACATTCAACCCTTGGGCCACATGAACATAATGAAGGTGGCTTATGTCTTAAGTCATGTACCTCAGGAAAATATAGTTGTTACCTCTGTACCATATGGTCTAATGCATATAGGGCACAATCATCTTTGAGTGGATGGACTAGGGATTTCACAAACCTGACGACACAATGTGATGAATTTCATGAATTTATGACTATTGTGAATCACTAGTCAGTCAATTGAACACCCAATCGGTTCACTAGCTCGCTAGTCAATCGACTGGACACTCCAGCCTATCGATTGGCTATTTTTCCTATTCAAGAATGTACTTTCTTTTAATGTGATGGTTAATGCATGTGATGACATCATCATCAATTCCTTGATCTTATCCTATTGATGATCTGGTCACTCAACTTGACACCCTAGTTTGTTGAATGGCATTCCTTGTTGGTCGAAAGGATACTCCATTCAGCCAACTAATAGCTATTGAAGTTTAGGTTGGTTACCTAAATTGTATTCATGAATAAAATCCTATTCAAAGTGCATCCTATGTGTGTGACCTTGTAGGTCCTAAATTATGTAGGCAATGAATGTCCATAAATAAATTATGACATCACAAGCAATGAGTGGTATCTAGAAACAAATCATTGCTACCCAAGTAATAGGAATTTTGGACAACAACTTCAACCTACATCTATGATTAGTGTTATCATGATCATATACTTCCTTTGTCAATGATATCCAGATTGAACCTAAGGCATGAAATTTTCATCCTCTTAATATTTAATCCATGTTCCTTGAACTAGCGAAGACTGTCTAAGATGCATCTGAGTTCATATATCACATATTGAGTCATATGTGCATGACCATGCATTTCTCAATTTCTCTTATCATGTAGATAGGATATCAACTTCGACAGGAGGGACAAATCCCATGTACATCACTCAAAATCCATCCCCATGTGTCACAATATACCTGAACACCACCTTTATGGAAACCCTTATTCAAGGTCACATTAGATGATGTCAAAGCATGTTGAATGACATGTGATGAGTTTAGTGACTTCAGGTCTAAGAACCACAATCACCACTATCACTATGAGACTTGATTCTGACTACCATTCAATGGTTTAATGTATCGCTCTCCAAGTGGATCTGTCTGCTACACAATTCCCTAACAAGTACATATGTGCTTGACTTCATATCATATATCATGACTAATGAGATTTTTCCATCATTTAACAGACATTCTAGTCTTATATATTATTATTATTTGTATTGTTTCCACAATAATATGTGAATAGGGACATGACAATAATGTATACTCTATTTTCAAACATATAATATCATTGATCAGGTCCACAACCTAAAGACATATGTCATCAAGCAACATCATTCTTTAGACATCTATAATGGAACAAACATATACCTTCATCTCATAAGTGAACAAACATATGGACAAAAACTGCCTTTATTATTAATCAATCCAATTTAATGATGCCACATTACAATCATTGTATGATTGGATCTATAGGCTAACTAACCAAATGACTCCCACTTACACTTAGAGACAATCACCCATGAATTTTATTCCATGTGATATAACATGACCTTCATGCTTCTATTGTGAAAGTGCTTTTGTCAGGGGGTCAACAACATTGCTTTCAGTTGGTACTTTACAAATCCTCTCATCTCCCTACTATACAATTTCTCATATGAGATGGAACTTCCATTTATGTTCTTGGGAGTATAACTTGATTTACATTCCTTAGATTGTATAATAGCTCCATTGTTGTAACAATACAATTCTTCTGCATCGATGATGCTCGAAACCACTCCAAGTTCATGATGAAATTCTTGATCCAAACAACTTCCTTTTCTGCATTGGAGGTGAAAATATACTCTACCTTTTTTGTACAATCAACACTTGTTTCTCACTTGAAACTCTTCTAGATCATAGCTCTATTGTTTAGGCAAAACACAAATCCAGATTGCAATGTATAGTCATCTTTGTAAGTCTTAAAGCTTGTATCGGTGTAACCTTTTACCATCAACTCTTCCTCACCACCGTAGATAAGAAATTGATACTTCGTTCTTCTCAACTACATAAGGATGTTATTCATAGTAGTCCAGTGACCTTCAATGGGATCTGAATGATATATGATTGATACTCATGATGAGTACATAACATTGTGTACATCATAGATCCAATTGTAGATGCATATGGATTCTTACTCATGCATTTCATCCATCACATGAAATAGAACATTGAGATCTAGAGATACTAACACCATGAGACATGGGTAAGTTTCCTCTTTCCTCTCTTTGAGTTCGCTACGGTGAACCTTTTCAACACTTTGTCAATGTATGCACTCTAGCTTAGGCCAAGAAGTGTTCCAAATCTATTTCTATAGATATTGATTCCTAAGTTATAGGATGCTTTGCCTAAATCTTTCATAGATAACGTACTTCCCAGCCAATTTTTTACCATTCGTAAGGTAGAGATGTCATTCCCCATCAGCAGTATCTCATCTACATACAATATGAGGAACACAATCATGCTCCCAATAAACTTCTTATAAACACATGGTTCATCTTCATTTTGACTAAAGCCAAACTAACAAAATGTTTCATCAAATCTATAATTCTAGTTCCAAGATACTTACCTCAATCCATAGAGTTGACATTTGTAACTTACAGATTTTATTGTCTTCTATTAGATTTATGAAAGCCTTGAGTTGTGTCGTGTAACATCCTCAAGAAGATTCATATTAAGAAAGGTGGTTATAACATCCATCTACTAAATCTCATAGTCTGAATAAGTTGCACTGGGAAGCATGATCCTGATGGACTTTACCATGGCAACTGGAGAAATTTTTGTCATAGTCAACACCTTGAACTTGTTTGAAACAAATCATCTTTTATATGTATGTACATTACCATCAATGTCGGCCTTCTTATTGAATACCCACTTGCATTCTATGGGTTTTACCCCTCCAGGTGGATCCATCAAGGTCCATAAATTGTTGGTGTACATGGATTCCATCTCATATATCATGGCATCAAGTCAATTCTCAAACTCTATACCTTCAATAGCTTCTAGGTTGGTTGTTGGCTCATCATCTATGACCAACTTATCACCTTCTTAATTCACAAGATAACTATGTCTTTCAAGCTCAATGTCTGTCCTACTAGATCTGTGACATTCATGTATTACTTGAGGAAATAAAGATTCCACAATAGTTTGTGAGCCTCCATGTTCCTTTTGTACTTGTACATGTTAAATTTTCCTTGTTGGTCATGAACCATTTTGAGTTCTATTTTCCTCCTAGGGTTTCCTTTGGAAACAAATTCATTTTGTAGGTGTACAAAAACCTTGGAAACAAAAACTTTCATGAAAGATGGAATATAGAAGTAGTATCTCTTGGTTTCCTTAAGATATCCAACAATATAACATTTATCAAATTTGGGTCCAAGCTTTTAGGTAAACTACCTTCTCACATAAGCTTCACATCTCCAAATCTTCATAAAAGACACATTGGAACACTCCCATATCATATATCATACAGTGTCTTTTCAACAGATTTAGATGGTACATAGTTATGTGTTAACATTGCGGTTTCTAGAGCATATCCCCAAAAGGAAGTCAGAAGACTAGCAAAACACATCACCAACCGCACCATATCTTGTAAAGTATGGATCCTTCTTTCTGACACACCATTATGTTGTGGTGTTCCAGGTGGAGTCCAATGTGATATGATACCATGGTCTCACAGAGGTTCCTAAATCTCTTGGCTTAAATATTCTCCACCGCAATCAAAATGAAGTGTTTTAATACTTTTATCAAGTTTTCTTTGTACTTCATTCATGAATTCCTTTAACTTTTTAATGGTTTCTAACATGTGCTTCATTAACTACATAGAGCCATAAACATTGAGATCATTATTAAAGGTAATGAAGTACTGGTAACAACCTCTAGAATTTGTGCTAAATGGTCCACATACATCAGTATGTACGAGTCCCAATAGATCAATTGCTATCTCATCGTGACCATCGAAAGGAGCCTTTGTCGTATTTCCCAATAACAAGATTCACATTTCTCTATTGGTTCAAGGCTAAAAGAGTCTAGATAACCATATTTATGGAGTCTAAAAATGCACTTCCCATTAATGTTCCCTAGACGACTATGCCAAAGTTATGTTTTGTTTAAGTTATCAAGTTTTAGCCTTTGGCTTTTATGTTATCAACATTTGTATCTAGATATAATATGTGATGTCCACCAGTTTCCTAATTCTTAATCTAATGTGCAAAGTCCAAAATGAAACCCTCACCTCAGATAGAATCCCAATTCACAATCTAGGCCAAGAAAAAGAAGATTGAGGGAGTCAAAAGGAAGCAACTGTGGCAAATCTACATGAATAAGAAAAAATCATACAGCAAAGCTCACCATTCAACATATAATTACAAAATGAATTATCATAACATTTGATATTACACATTGAATAATACATTTTTAGATATGAACATACTCACTAAACATGATCTTTTAGATAATAGGTCCACTTGTACATCATCTCGCAACACAACTCTAAACTATCATGGTTCTTTAAGAGCATATATCCACAACCTAAATAAAAGATTACAAGTGGTACATGTCAACACAATATACTAAATTATTGTGTTGAGTATGCATAAGTGTCATTTTATATACTTCTTTATACTAAGACTTGGCAATAAGATAAAACTAGAACTTGGCAATAATAAAAAAATATAACAACAAACTTGAACAAAGATATTTAATAGCAAAATAGAACGCATATTTTAAGCACATTTTCCATTATATATCCATGCATTGACCGCCAAAGGTTTTCATGCATTCTTTTGAATCTCAACAAGTTTGAGATTAAGGCCTTTATGATCTCCTACCAAAGAATTCGATCATATGTACAATGTGACTGACTACCAAAGAGTTAAGTCACTTCCAAGCATTGTACTACCAAAGAGTTTAGTGTTTTCATATAATGGAACAAATATATTATATTTCATGTGTTCAAAACTAAATATATAGAAAATTGAGCAAGGTAGCATACAAGTGCAATTATATGATCTAGTATAAAGTGTCATGTGTTTGTACATACATAATACAACCATACTAAAAGGTAAAGCGTACTTTTGAGAAAGATAATCTAATCATCATATACAAGAGTCCACTTATCATTGATCAAACCTAGTTAAGAAAAAATCATATATGCCATGAATTAGATTCTCATCATCTTAACTTTAGTTGTGTTCATTTTAGGGTTTGACTTTGACCATTAAGATATGTGCATCATTATTTGTCTCATCTTCATATGATTATTCCACTAGTCCTATTTTCCAAATTAGGATACATAATTTGATAATTTTGTTGCATATAATTATGTGCACATATTAACCCTAGGTTACATGCATTACTCAGATTAGGGTTCACACCATATATTATGAGTCAATATACTCATAACATGAAATTCATGCATAAAACCAATCTATTAGTTGCACATAGTGCTCCATATATATTTATGGACATATATTGTAGATTCCAACTTTTATTGGCTATATTTGTAATTATTACATTTAGTTTAGGGTTATTAGCCTTATAAATAGCCATAGTAAGAAAAATACATGATTTCAAGTTCAGACATTATCATATCTGACATCGGATGGATTATACATAAGATTTTGGAGTTATCGGTGCATTATCATGATTTTGGGTCATCATCTAACATTTATTATATATTGAATTAGCATGAAAATCCTTGCATGCTATTCATCTAATTATAACTCCAAAATACTAAATAGATGATTCAATAATGTTATACATAATTTTTCTGAGGATTTACGTACTTTGTTTGTATTTTTGGACAATAGAGGTTATTATTATCAATTATGAAACATCTAGGAATGCATGAGTAATTAAACATTAATTTACCTTGTTGGCCTATCAGGTACCGCTATATGGTTATGAAGGGTGTATCTCTTTGATGAATTCGTCGGTTCTTGGCCTAGATTCCGCTATCTAGGCCACTTGGTCCAGTTTGGGATGGGACCCACTTGGCTGACTGGGAGTTGGACCCAGTCCACTCCCTCTCTATCCTCACATTGTCATGAACCCGACCGCTCAAATATTTGTAAAACTATGTCTCATGGTCACCACCCTGAGGGAAATCTCTAGTGAGGAATTAGCAGATCACAAGTTCCCATTGTCATCTCCTAAGTCCACCATAAAATTTGGCTACATTAGACAGACCTCCACAGCTACTAATGTTCTAGCACTAGGCCATGGGGTTCATTCTCCATGAGGTTGTTGTCACCAAGATTGGTTGTGGTGGAGCAAAGGGGCAACCTGCCTCTTCTACATATTATTATGTGAATATGAATATAAGAACCTACCATCTGGGTGAGGGAGAGAGAGTCCAAAGATTCTAGAGGAGTTAAGAAATTCTAGTATGATCTTAAGCCTCGTGCTCGGGTTGGTGGTTCCTTGTAGGACTCTAGTGGTGTATATAAGATAAAGAGTTGGGAAATATTATGTCTCATTGGTAGAGAACCTATAAAGAGTATGTCATATCATGTTTTGGTTTGTGCTTATGTGACTAGATCTTGTAAGGCTATCACTAGTGCCAATGAGGTAATCTGAGAACCCTATAGTAAGAGAGGAAAGATAAAGTATATCCATATCATATACTCATAGAGTTTAGTTAACTCAGAGAGACTGAGCATGGAACTACCCTCATGATATGGGTTAGGAGAACCTCAATTGGACTAGATGAAGTTTTGATATATGTTTGACAAGCCACTCATATAACTTTGTGTAGCACAACCTTGATATAATATATATGTTTGTATTCTTATCTCAAGATAATGTATGAGGACATCATAAAATTAGAAAACCCAAGTGATAGATATATATGTTCATCTTCAAGAACTCCTCTTTTGTTTATTTGTATATGGATTTAGATCTCATGGTGTTCTATATTTCTCCTATAGTTACTAACAATTCAAGTTTTGATAGATAATGATGTAAGATACTGCATGTAGATGACATTCATTGTGTACATACCGTGCAGTCCATGTAGATCTTCCGTGCAGAGATCTTCCAGCAGGATGACCTTATTGATGGCTTCCATCATCCTTAACATGATGAAGGCCCAGTCCCCTGTTCCAGCCTTTTCTTGGGGACCTTCTTACATATTGAGAACTTCTTCCACATCCCCTTGTATCTATTGTTTGCTGATTGTATAACTCTTTGTAGATGCAGTGACACCTTTAGGATATGTTTCACTTCTTTGTTCTTGTAGATCAAGGATGTGCTGTCTAGTTTGGCTGCACAACAGTTGAACACTTTTGTACGTCTTTCATACAGGTTGACGACAATCAGAGCCCAATGCTTTACAGTCCTTATGGGTAGGACTACGAATCTGGTTTTGCTACATCCCTGACTTGGGTTATGCTTTAACCATAGATGTTTTGCTTAATAAAGTTAATTATATGCTTTATCTTATAAAAAGTAATTAAGGCCCAAGAGGAACTTATGTTTCAATTTTAGTCCTTTTTTAATAATGTTGAAAAGTAATGTTTTTCCCATTTTGGACTAAAGTGCAAATTACCCAAGTTGAGGAGTTAACTTGCAAATGTTACATTATAAAATGTTCCTCAAGTTTTGAAGCATCATAAGAATGAAAATGATGTAGAGGTATGGCTTGTGAAGCTTGAGCACCAAGAAAAGATGTATGATTCCTTGGCCCATGTTAGATGTATGATGATACTATATTGCCCACACTAGATGTAAGTCAAGTGCAAGTATGTGTAGTACAACCGCATCAAGGTGAAAGCAATAAAAGGAATGTTTACCTGATTATCGCCTTAAATAATGTTTTCTTTTACTCTTTCATTCTCAAGTTATTTCAATTATGCAAACATATTAGTATGTATCTTTCTACCCACGTACACAACACCTTGTGTGTTGATTCGTTGTTTCACGTATGTTTTAGGTTCAGAGCTAGCGTGGGATAAAAGAAATGAAGTGAGCAGTTGTCCAGGTTGTACCTATTGTGTAGATCATGTTAGCATACATGTTTAGACTTGTGTAAAAATTCTCTTTCAATATGCAATTGTAATTCATGTTGTAATAAATATGTTGAATGCTGAGAAATGTTGTGGTGTTGTTATTTTGAATGTTCATGTATGCGTATTATGCTTCCGCATCGCTCTCTGATATGATTGAATGATGTTTTCAGATTCTGACATCTCATTCCCAATAGGGTATGGAGAAGCCAAAATCCGGGGACGTCACAGTTGGTATCAGAGCATGAAGAATAGCTACGCCTGACAATTGCTCACCATGAAACATTAAACATAATTTCACCTTTCACTTTAAACCCTAGAAACTTAGTAAGTTGTTCTATAGGAATAAGGTTTGACTTAGCCTCTAGGTTAGAACCTAGATGTTCGAAACTAGGTTTAGACAAGTGTCTAAAACCCTTTGCATATAGAGCTCATATGTATTGGGTAGCTACACTAGTCTACATCTCGTTCTCACCATTTCACTAAGTGACATAGCACTAGACTATCTACTGTGTGTGGGACACTCGGTTTTGCTGATTTGGTTTTGTTTTCCAATCGGCTCGAGTCTTGACAGTTTTCTCTGATGTCTTCTTTCTCAGAGAAAAACTATATAATATTTTATTAAATATATGTAAATATGAAAATGTGTCCCTCACACAGGAGAATAGTTAGTGCTTGTGCAACCTAAGTGAAAGGGAGTGACATTAGTCTAGAAGAGAGAATAGATCTAGATTAGACGTCTAGAGCCTCATAAGGTTATGTGATACATAGATAGACAAAAGAAAGATGAAGTAAATAAGTATATAGAATCTTATCTAAGTTGATCTATGATGGTATAAGTTCCTTATTATGATTTGAGTTGTAGATGAGCCGAATCCACTCTTAGAGGATCTATGCTAAGTCGTGATGATGAAAGTACATTCCCTTTTCCTACTTAAGATGAGCTAAGTCAAGATAGAGATGAGTGTGCATGAGCCTCAAGCTCTTATACAAGGAGGATATCTAGTGGTAGGATGAGATATGTGGTGAACTCTAGAGAGAATAAGACCCACAGGAAGAAGGTCATAGGACATAGCCTCCAATATATGAGATATGTGTTAAAAAAAATGTCCTACACTAGATTACTATCGAGTGTTGAGTTGAGTCCCCATGCATGATTCAAATCTATATGTAAGAATTGGGTAAAAGAAAAGGATGGGTAGATGACCCATATTATAAAGTCAATCCTTTGGCTGAGTTAGGTCCTAGCTTGAGTGACATATTTTATGAATCTCATCATTAGTTGCAAGTGAGGTGATATATGAACTCCAGTTATGAGAGTATGATGCTTTGTGCAAAATATACTCAAAAATACAATCCTCCCTTCTTCTTCTCTTTCTTAATATATGATGATAGAAACCTCACTTGAGCTATATAGATGATTTATATATGAGGAGTCACTCGTATAAGCTTGACCTATTCTATATTTTTCCCCTATATCATACATGTAGTGCCCAAGATTGAAATCATGATAAGTTGACTTTCCCCTTCATATGAAACATGAAAGGTATGATGTTGAGATTATGGGATAAACTTAGTATATTCTCTTTTTTTTCCTTCACATAATACATGCAAGACATAAAAAGTTGAACTCATGAACTTGATATAGAGATATTTTTGGATCATAGGATATATGATCAAAAATATTGTTGTAACTTTGATCCTTCTCAATGTATGCTTCTAAGTTGAGTATGAATATCACACCATAGGGTGAAACCCTAATGGTCAAACATGTTACGTAAGCCCTTCTTAAGTAGAAAAAAAATCTAATATCAAGGGTGAAGATAAATCTCCTCTAATGCTGAAATCATTGTAAGATGTTGATCATAAAACATATTAATGATGTTGGATTTGAATGATCTGAACATCATGACTAATAAATGAATCTCCTCCTGAACTTTAAAAGTATGAACAAAACCCATATCCTTAGGGGTGATGTAATCCTAAGATATCATAATGTCATGTTATGACTAAGACATTAAGTGATGCTTCCACACATATAAGGTGGGGTGGACACACCCAAGAATCTCTAGACCCTAAGATAAGAAATTAGAGTGTATGCAACTATGGTGGTCTTAGAACCTAAGAAATGATGATGTATATGAAGTTGAACTCCTAAATATCCTCTTAAGGATGAGATTAGTTGAATTTCGAGGACAAAATTCCAAATAAGGTGGGGTGAATGTGATAACCTAGATTTTGAGTTTTAATAACTAATATAATAATTGAGAGACAAGCATTCTATGGAGAGGGCAAATACCAAATGAGGGAATTGGTTACTCAATTATTGTATATTTCCACCCAAAAAGTGTAACTATATATGCAATTGACAAATAGAACATTAATTGAGTTCAAGTATGATGAATAGGTTTGATTAATTGTTTGGGTACATATGAGTCCATGGGACCCGTTTAATAGTACCAATGGACTCAAGTGATATATTAGTGAACCTTGAGGTATTAGTATCATAACAAGTGTTCTGGACTTGTAGGATCAAGAATTATGATGATCATATAAAGTCTTTTGAGATTTATTTTATTAAGATTTGAGGATTAATTGGATTTTATATAAGGTTATTTGAGGAGTTTAGTTAGATGACAAATGTTGGGATTTTGAGTTCAAACTTGGTTATATGGGGCTTTGTTTGATGAGGAACCCATGTTTCAAATTTCTTTTGAATCAGAGGGTTATACTAGAAGATATAAATGTTTGAATTTATTGATATATGACTTAAATGCCTTGCCAAACCATGGTCATCTGGTTATTTGAGAATTATCAAAGGTTGTGACATTGATATGTCACACACCCTTTTGGACTTTGGGCGCAACTGCATTCTTTTCGCTTACGTTTATGTCATGCTCACACTAGCCAACCCTTTGCTTGATCACAACCCAAAGCCTGGAAGCGTGGCCTGATCGAGCACACTCTGGGAGGTTGTTTGAATCTGACGGCCCTGACTCTGTCTCCTACCTCCGAACATTTCAGATCAGGGTATTGACCAGGATGGAGTTTTGAGTGTCAGAGTGCCCAATGGGACTACTAGCCCTGCCTCACTGAGACCTACCCCTTGACCGCTCACACAGACTCTATTGTTACCTCTTCTAAGAAACCCCAAATCTAGTTCACCCTGGCCTGTCCATCGCACCTTACAGGTGGGTTCCAGTACGAGATGTGGAACTCGACCATCGAGAGGGTCTCGAGGAATGTGAAAGGGAGAAGAGGGATCTCTAGGAGGAAGGAGAGTGGATTCTACGAATGTGAGAGACAACACCCACATCCGCAAGTTTCCCAGCCACCCATCGGTTTATGGGTTAGTTTTCCCTGGATTGGCGAGCTCCAACATGACCGCAAAGCTCGAATCCATGGAAAGGAGAAGAAGATTGAGGAGACCTACTCGTATGACAGATTCATCCTCATCGATGAGGAGGAGGTGGAGTCAGAGAGGGCAAACCAGGGTCTGACGTCGGTTACCTGCAGACATCTGAAGATCCTAGAGTTCTAGGATTCCACCTTGGCACTTTGGCTAGTCGTGGAGTTCCTCGGCATGGTGGAAAGGTACATGGTTGTGTCTAGCTCGCTGGAGATCACCCTCCCAGTGGCGGCACTCACAGACGGGCGTCAAGTGAAGAAATCACAACGAACGCAATGCTAGAAAGGAAAATGGAGCAGGTGGTCACTGTGACTCCGAGGAGCAGCCTCCATCATGGAAACGCCAAGAAGAAGGTGTAGAGTAGGAGGAGATAGAGCTCTTGGTTGTGAATTTCTTTAGAATAGGAAGGCCCCGACCTAGAATCGTTGCTCACCAGGGAGAAGCACGCGACTGGGGAGGCGTCCTGCCCATATCAGAACTCGTTGCAGATGCATCCCTCACGGCGGCGCACCCTGGGCAGAGAGCGGATTCCCGCATCGGGTTCCAGGGCGTGAGCGAGAGGGACAAAGAAGACTGGTCCCTCTTGACCGTCAACCCAGACTGATCCGGGTCCAAATCGACTGAACCGGTCGGCCAAAGCGGGCTCAAGGAGTCCAAACGAGCCACGTGGCAGCGCCTGATTTGCCAAAAGGTAATTATTGTAGTTAATTCACAGATCTTGTATAATTCATAGCAATTGGCTCGATGATCATAAAAATACATATAATACACTGAAATTCTCAGAAAAATGAGTAGAACACAATGAAAGAATAATATCAGGCTTTTGAAGAACTAATAATAGTGATATCATGTAAGATTTGTAATGCTCATTTTATAGATAATAAATATCAAATGATGATATAAAATTATGGAAAAATTTCAGTAAGTCTATAATCATGTTTATAGTTCATATGATGTCATATATGGTCATGTTGAGGGACGAAAGCCTATAATTTGTGTAAAACTTATACCAATATATGTATCTTTCTTCCCCATAACACCTCGTGTGTTGACCTGTTTCTCGTATTTTGTTTTTAGGTTCAGAGATGGCTAGAAGGTTGATGGGCTTGGTGAGCTATGCTAGGTGTACTTGTTGTAAGATCCAAATTTTATGCAAATGAATGACTTGTACCTCGACTTTTGAAATGTGTAATTGAACTCATGAATATGATGTACCTTGTATAATTTATACTTGTTGAATGTTGAGACTATGTTGGTGCCTTTATCTTGTTATTTGTTCATGTGTGCTAAGCTTTACGCTTCCACATATTGCCTTTGGTATAAGTTTGGTTCATGGGACTGGGATTCTGGTTCTGTGACAATACATAATCTAACTCTTTGGTAGGAGATCATAAGGCCTAAAAGCATCTATCCCTTCGGTGGCAGATGTACGAGATATATGATGGAAATTATGCTTAAAAATATGTGTTATTTTGTTAATGAACATCTTTTTGCAAGTATATGTTTTTTCTTATATATCTTTATAACTACCAAGTATTAGTTTTATCTTATTGCCAATAATAGTAATGAGAGGTATATAAAAGACACACATGTGAACTCAATACAATATTCTTGAATATTGTGCTGACGTGTACCACATGTAATCTTTTGTTTAGGTTGTGGACATATGATCTTGAAGATCCAAGATAGTTGAGAATTGTGTGGCGAGCTGATGTACAGGTGGACCTGTTGTCTTAAGATCATATTATTTAGTGTTAGTACATGTATATGTATAAGTTTTCTATTCAATGTGTAATGGTAAAGGTTGCAATAATTAATTATGTAATTATATGTTGAATGGTGAACATGTGTTGTATGGTTTGTTTATTGTTCATGTGCATGTGCTACTGATTGTTTCCTTATGACCTCCTCTAATTTTCTTCTTCTTAGCCTAGTGTGTGGTGTTTAAATTGGAATTCTCGCTGAGGTGCAGTTTCAATTTGGATGTCACACATTAGATTAAGTTTTAGAAAATCTGGGGACGTCACACCGGGAAACTTCGTTCTCGTTGGTCTGGACCATACACTGTCAAGAGCATCTACCCGCATGGTGCCTTCATCTTATGGAGTACAAAATCAGGAGATTTTGTGGCAAATGGCCAATGCTTGAAGAGATATTTCACCACAACTGACATGAGCATTGAAACATCACTAAATCTTTCCAAACCAGCATATCTACCAGAAAATTGAAAGAAGTTGTCGAGCCAATGACATAAAACAAAGGCGCTTGTCGGGAGGCAACCTGATCCTTACCTTAGCTTTTACTTTTAGTTTTAAATTATAAAATTTTGCACCCAACAGATATCAATGTAGAGAGGGCAATTTCTCTTCCAATGTCCTAGCTCATGACAATGGTGACATTTGACTCCCTTGGCTTTGAGTGTTGAAGATGACTTGGGCTGATGGCTAGCATTAGAACCTTTCTTTGCTTTGCCCTTGCCTTTAGACTTTCCCTTCTTTCTGCTAAGCATCATCACAAATTTGGGTTTGTCTTTCTTCATATGTGCCTTGGTTGTCCTCAACATGCCCAACAACTCTGTCAATGACCTATCAAAGTTGTTCATGTTGTAGTTCATCACAAACTGACTGTAGGATTCTGGCAACGATTGCAATATCACATCAGTAGCCAACTATTGGCTCAGAGGGAATCCAAGTCGAATTAGGTTCTCCACATACCCATTCATCTTGAGTGTGTGAGGGCCTACTGGATGTCCTTCTAACATGACACACTTGAACAGTGCCTTGGAGACATCATATCTCTCTTTCCGTGCCTGGTCTTGGTATATGTTCTTGAGATGTTGAACCATCTCAATGATGCCCATGTTCTCATGTTGTCTCTGCAACTCATAGTTCATTGAGCACAACATCAAGCACTTCAAATCAATGGTGTAGTGGGAGCGGATTCTTTTGGATCTGGTATATATAGGACATAGATCTTTCATTCTTGAGTGAGAATAATTCCAACGTCCTAAACTAGTCGTGGAAGTTGTTCCCATTTAGTTTGTCCTTCTCAAGGATAGATCGTAACAAAAAGTGATTGTTGTTGGTAGCCATTTATTCTACAAAAAGGAAATTTGCAATTTTAGTCCAAAACTCTTTTGATTTGATTTGATTTGAAAATTGACGATGTTTAATTAGGTCTTTAATATATGTTCACTTCTCACTATTTTACCCCAAACTGATAACCCTCATTATCAATTCAGAAGATTGTTGCGTACAACCTTCTAGTGAGTAAGATATTGATTTCATCTAAGCCATGGACTATCTAGGGTTGTCATCCACAACTAGAGTCTTTTAGGTAGGAAACCTTTTCCAATTGCATCATATGCAAATCTTGATAGATTTCATGCGCAACTCCTTGCCATGTTCATATTTATGCATCAACGTGCTTGATCCGATCAAGGTCACCTTGTTAAGTCCAACGCAAATGCCAACACAATGAATATGCACCCTACGAAGGCATACCAACATATTCACCATCACACTTCCATGAGATAGACAGTGCACCATGCAAAGGCATGCCCACACTTAGTCGATCAAGATTTTCATGTGTGCTTCTTTTGGAAGGCATCTTCAACTTAATAAGTTTGTTGTGGGGTTTTAATATACTTATATATGCATATATGTATCCAATCACCACATATATAGTACATATAAAATACATTATATATCCCACAATGAAAACATGCAATAACGATAAAGCGATGATTATGACCATCCTATTATAGTTCCTTGGAGCTACAAGAAACTATTGTCATCTAAGGTCTACATCACATGCAACCAGTTATTGATGAAGATCTATGCTTTCCAATCCGAGTTGATTGGTTTTGAATCGGTCGACTCACCTCTTGGCCGGTCGGTTGGTTTCCTCCATCCGGTCGTCTGGATCCTCCAGACGGTCATCCAACTCCTCCAGATGGTTGGCTCATTGGGTCGTTGGGGCTTCTTGTTGGTCCACCAACTACTCCTTAGTCAGTCATCTCGGTCCATCAAGCAGTCATCATCAGTCCATCAAGCAGTCATCTTGAGTCTTCATCATAACAAGAAATAAAGCTAATCCTATTTTACATAATCTTTCTGAAACCTCGAGTTACATTCGAGGGGAGCAAAAGTAGAAGAGAATCATGAGTTATCTTGAGTTACATTTAGAATAGGAAGAGGGCTCGGTGGGCAGACCAAGATCCAAACAACCATAGCCAACCATACACATGCACATAGGGTTTATAGACCATAACCATGCTAAACATCCACCATCAAAACCATTTTAGGGCGACACGTATAGATTGCATATGTACCATATCATATATGTATACATTAGTTTGGGATCATCTGGTATTAATGGGATATTCACATTAGTAATTTAAATATTCACATCATATGCAATAAATAAAAGACAGTAAAACAAAAATTTTATCATATTGATTAACCCAAAACATAGTGTATTGACGTGGCTCTGACACCATTGTTGGGTTTTACGTGGTCAAAGTAGGTAGTGGAAACAATAAATTTACTTGACCATAAACCCATAACCAGTAGATCGCATCAACATCTATGTAATGGAAAGTATGGTTTTAGTGTGTTATACCTGGTCTTGAGGCTTGCTCAGCGACTATACCTCGCAACAAGTGTGGTCTTCAACCACCTACCTTCGACGACATTTGTGCAGCTCCTGGTCTTGACTTAGACTATGGTTGATTGTCGTGCTCCTGAGCGGAAGAAGTCTCCCACCTCTATAGATAGTCCACACGAACTATCGAGAACTCTAGTCATCCTAAAGAATGGACTAGAAGGAGTTTTCCCATTCTGTTGGTGTACTAGTCACCAACACACTCTCCGGCAACCAGTTGTTATTCTACAATTCTCTTTCCCTTGA
Source organism: Alisma plantago-aquatica (assembly GCA_963693085.1). Taxonomy (NCBI): domain Eukaryota; kingdom Viridiplantae; phylum Streptophyta; class Magnoliopsida; order Alismatales; family Alismataceae; genus Alisma; species Alisma plantago-aquatica. The sequence goes on from OY856411.1 coordinate 527,610,844, forward strand.
TGTTCCTCCCTGGATGGGTAGAACTTACTTGGGCTCTCTCGGTTACCAAAGCCAGAAAGGACAACAACTTTGTAGAGAAACTAATGTTCTGAGTTGTCTCTCTGTTGTGTGTCTAGAGAAGCCCCCCTATACCCCTCTATTTATAGTAAAGGGTAGGTTCAGGGTTCCCAGTCTGTGAGAGAGTAGAAGGGTCTAGATTTTCAATGAATAATTTGCACTACGGTAGGCAAACTGATCATTTCACTAGTGAACCGGTTGGTTGGCATAGTGAACAGGTTGGTTCACAAGCTAGACCTACTTGCAATTGACTTTCCAAATTCATTTCTAATTAATGCAAAGATTAATTCTTGTCCCAATCGAATTGAACAAGTGAAACAAGAAACTTTTCTCACGAGTCGGGAAACCCAACACATGCTCATTTGGTCCAAGTGAACCGATTGGTTCACCAGAGTGAACCGGTCATCTCACTGACCATGAGTCGATCGGTTCACCCAGTGAACCGATCAGTTGGTGGTCCAAATTGTGAAAAAATCATTCAATTTAGTTCTCAATCAATCTGACACTCTAGTCAGTTGGTTCAACACTTGAACTTGATGATTCTGAGTCAAGTTTATTGATAGAATGTTTGATTGAGAACCTAAATACTTTGTTAATCAATCCAAACATCATTCATGGATACACTCCTCTTCCAAGTGAATCCTATGTGTGTGACCCTATGGGTCCCATATCACGTTGGTAGTGAATGTCCATAACTAGCTTATGACATCACAAGTAAAGATAGGTGCCTAGTCGCTCGTCAGTGCTACCCAAGTGAATGGAAAGTTTGAGAACAACCTTCAACCTACAATTTGTTATTGGTGTTCCAGTGAATGTATAATTCATTATTCTCTGATATCCTGAATGAACTCAAGGCATGGAGTTGTCATCCTTTCAACGTTCATTCATGTTTCTTGAACTAGAGCAGACTGTCTGAGATACATGTGAACTCAATATCATATATTGATTCACATGTGCATGTGCATGCTATTCTCAGTCTCACTTATCAAGTGGTCTAGAGATCATACTCCTTTAGGAGGGCCATATACCATATCTATCACTCACAGTCTATCTCATGCGTCACAACCACCCAATCATCACCTTTATAACAACCCTTGTTTCAAGGTTGTGTTTGATGATGTCAAAGTGTACCCAATCACATTCGACAAGTGTAGTGATCTCAGGTCTAATAATCACAATCACCATATCACTATGAGATATGATTCTGACTACCATGTCATGGTTCCATGTGTCACTCTCATGATGGGACTGTCTGATACACTATTCTCTAACATGTATCTATGTGCTTGGTTTGATATCATATATCATGACTAATGAGACGCTGTCATCAACCAACACACACTCTAGTGTTTATGTGTTATTGTTGTTTATCAACCTTCCACAATGACATCTGACTAGGGACATAATAAGAATGTACATACTCTTAGCATCCTTATGATTTCATTGTTCAACTCCTTAACGCAAAGACATACGTTATTGAGTATTGTCATTCTTTAGACATTTATTCTGCTCCATCATTTATCTCATAATTGATTGAGCTAGAATAAATTGGAAGCTTTCCTTTGATATTTATCAAATCAATCATGATGTATCCCAATCCAATCATCATATGATTGGCTCTCAGGGCATACATACCAGCACAAATGATAGACAAAACCAAATCTGTGATGATTATCAATGAAGGGAAGGGAAGTCTAACTGTAAAGGCAAGGCTAAGAAGAGTTCTACAGTTGGCCATAAATCCAAATTTTGTGCTCTTAAAGAAAAGGGAGTGGTGAATAAGGAGAGATACTATCATCATTATCACTAGGTTGGACATTGGAAAAGAAATTTCACTCTTTACCTAAAGGAAATAGGGAACAAGAAGCAGTGGATAGAGATCTCCACTTCAAGTACATATGTTATTGAGATAAATATGTCTACTTATTCATCTTAGGTACTGGATTCTAGATGTGGATCTCACATATGTTCTAATATGTAGGAACTGAAAAGAAGTAAACCTTTAAGAAAGGGCGAGTTAGGAATGGAGCAAGAGTTTTTTGCACTATAGTTGTAACTTGTCATTTACCTCTTCCCAAAGGGGTTGTAATAGAGTTAGAGAATCTCTATCATGTACATACCATTAATAGAAACATCATTTTTGTATCTTGTATGGACAAGAATGGATTCAAATTTTATATAAAAAATAGAAGATGTTCTATTTTTAAAGATGATATCTTTTATGGCAGTGCCCAATGTCCTATCTTCTTTACTTATTATGTGATGGAGTAAAGTTTGGGGTTCTTGCTTACTGAATTAAAGAATTGAATCAGATGGGTTGGAGATTGGAGTAATTAATTTGGGGTTTATATGTATGTGTGAGGATGATGATGATGATGATGATGATGAGAATGATGAGGCATATGTGGTGATATTGTCATCCTACTTGGTTTCACATATTTTAATGAAATAATAGTCCACGAAATGAGTTTTGATCATATAAAGTTACTTCAATTACTTTAACAAAGGTTTAAAGTCATTTAATGATAATATTGTGATTAATGCCCCTAAGTATGTGTCGCGTTGGATTAAACAATTGATTGGTCAAATAGTGATAACATGACACTAAAATTGGATGACATGTAGTTTGGATTATAAAAAAGTTATGGTTAAAGTTTAATAAAATTTGAAGGTTGCTAGATAACGACGTCAAGGTCTGAATATGATGAATTGTTGTGTGTTTTTACGTATCATAGACTAAGTTTCACTTGTTCTTATCCTTAAGCTTGTATCATCCTTTGTCACATGGACCAGTGGCATACCAGCAACGAATCAGCCTACTGAGATCCAGATCTTAGGGGTCGGATATGATCTAATGGATACAAACATTATCTTCTTCCCAACCTTTGCAGCCTGTTTTGGTGTGTTGAGCTTCTACACTATCTATAACATCCCTGGATTTTATAAAACTTAATCTAATGTGTGATGTCCTAATTGAAACCTCACCACAATGATACTACAATTTAAACACCCCACACTAGGCTAAGAAAAATAAAATCAAAGGAAACAAAGGTAGCACATGTAGATGAACAATAATAAAAACATAAAACACATGATCACCATTCAACATATAATTACATAATGAATTGTTACAACATTTGATATTACATATTGAACAACAAACTTTTACATATCCATGTACTACAACTAAACAACATGATATTAAGACAACAGATCTACCTGTACATCAACTCGCCACACAACTCTCAACTATCATAGCCTTCAAGATCATATGTCCATAACCTAAACAAAAGATTACAAGTGGTACACGTCAACACAATATTCAAGAATATTGTACTAAGTATGCCAACATGTCTTTTGTAGACCTCTCAATACTAAGATTTGGCTATAAGATAAAACTAGAACTTGGCAGTAACAATAGAAATATATAACAAAAGCTTACTCAAACTAGAAAGTTTATTAACAAAAAAACACACATATTTTAAGCACATTTCCATCATATATCTCATATATCTGCCACCAAAGGGATATATGCTTTTAGGCCTTATGATCTCCTTCCAAATAGTTAGATCATATATACAATGTGATCTCCTACTAAAGAGCTAGATCACTTCAATGCACTTTACTACCAAAGTGTTTAGTGCTATCATATGATGGATCATATATCTTTTGTTTCACGTATTCAAAGCCATATAGTTTGGAAATCAAGAAAGATATCATACAAGAACAATCATTTCATCCAATACCATATGCCAAGTATTTATACACACATAATACAACCATAATGAATCATAGGCCAAGTAAGAGGTAAGGACGTACCTTGATCAAGAGATATCCTAATGATCACATATTCCTGAGTCATCTATACCCTTGTCAACCCCTGATTAAGACAAGATCATGTACTATCATCAAATTCTCATCATCTTAACCCTACTTGATTCATTAGGTTTTAGATTAGTCATCATGATATTCCCACCATTACTTATCTTACCTTCTTATGCTTATCTTACTGATGTTGTATTGCAGATTATAGTGAATTGTATGGCCATTAGTTTCCATATCATTGTTTGCATATATTAACCCTATATTATATACATTAATCCAATTATTGATTTCTCATCATTATAGGATCCTTAAACTTGTAACCATATTTATATGCATAATTATGATCAAATAATTACGTACTAGGTTCCAGTTACTGATATGAGGGTGTTCCATAAATTCCATCATTTATTGAGCATGTATTTATTTATTGTGTTTTATTTAGGGTTATTAGCCCAAGATAGCCATATTAAGCAAATTACATGATTTTGTGCATCAACATCATAATCACTGACCTTAAATGGATTAGAAACATGAATATGGATTTACTAACATATTATCATAATTTTATGCCATTGTTTGATATTTATTAACCATGAAATAAATATTATGAATCTTACATGATATCACTGAGATATAAGCATCAAAAGACTAATATTATGATTCCAATTTATTCTATTATTTTTTCTGAACATTTTAGTACCTTATTTGTATTTTTCTAATGTATGAGGTAATTACTAGGAATTATGCAAGGTCCTGGTATTTTTTGAGGAATTTACCTTTTTTGGCCAACCAGGATGCACCATGTGTCTCTTTGGGTGAGGCCCATTTTCTAGAGGTGGGTCGGTCAATTTGGTAATATGGATCTGGTTCTTAGCTGGTTTGGCTGGACTGGACCCAGTTTAGTCTGTGAAAAGATCAGTTTGGGGCTTTTTTTTCCTTCCTCTCTGATCATGAGCCAGTTTTCCTGTTCACCAGCACCATCTCGCCCCTCCTCCTCACAATTGTGTGCTCATTAGCCTGATTCCTAAGAGGGACTCTAGTCTTCCGTGAAGCACTAATGTCACCATTGGGTTCACCACCAACTTTGTGGATCATGTTGTTCCATAGTGACACCATGGACCTCTTCATCCCTCTCACTTCTGTCTATCTGACGCCTACATGCGAGTGATAAGAAAAAGCTGCCACCACCATGATCTTGCTCCTCACCAGCATCTTCTATATCCAAAAGCTTCTCATGTATCTGCATCACGCAGCCAGCCTCCAGGCTATTGCTGCTAATCTATCTGCTCCTTGACACTGGCATGTGTGTGCCATCTATTGGAAGATGGCAGTTGTCGTGGTATTAACTACTTCTACGATAAGGGAAAGGGGGGGACTCCTCCTTGGGCTGTCTCCGATGTAGGGAACTTCCCCATTGAGATAAAGGAGTGGCTCCATGGATGCTTCAGTTCCTCAATCCAAACTTCCTTCTCTGGCTCCTTCTCCTACCTTTGACATTGGTTCCTTCATACTGAGCATTGACATGGAGACAAGGGAAAAAGTGGGTGTTTAAACTCCCTGCCTTGAGGTTATATGACTTGCCTAAAGGGTCAAAAGACCATGATGCAAGGCTAATTGTCACTTATTTCCTTTTCAATGCATGTCTAGAGTGGTGGTTCTATCACAGGTGGAAGACGACCACCCCACGTCTGTACCCCAAATTGTTGGAGGTTGGTTACAACTATGTGGCCCTCAGATATGTCATGGAATACCTAGATTGATTCCAGCTACATGACAATCCATGGGATTATCCCACCACTAGGATGTGTGACAAATCACATCCGAACCAGACCCAAGTTCGTAGATATTAAGCATTGATCCATGATACAACACAATACAAATTATTTGATAATATTCAAACCTAAATATCTCCCTTTAGGAGCCTTTTTTGTTCATGAAACTTGGGATGTTGGTTCATTATAATCATATCTATATTCTATTCAAATTTGGTGAACAAAACTCAACTATTTGACTTATCAATTAAAAACCTCAAAAAGTCATGAACATCGGGATTTTAATTGTGATATCAACATCCATCACCATACAAGCTTTACCAAAGAACTTGTAACTCTAAACATAACTCAACATTCATGAATTCACTTTTGTCACTAATTCTTCAGGGATTCCAAAAGTTCAATCTATCACATCCTGCACACCATGAAAGAAATTCCATCCTCAAAATTAAGCCAAAATCCAGTCTTTCACATCATATACATCTTAAAAGAAATTTCATCCACGAAATTAAGCCATCCTCTTACTTCAAGGAAAAACCAAAAGGTCTTCGTCCATATGTAGGACAACACTCTATCTGCAACATATCTAAAAACAATTCCCCATAATAATATCCAAACCACTATTAGGAGGTATTTAAAACACCTAGGGTGAAACACTCCTTCACAAAAGATTGAAATAAGGGTTTAGAGACTTTGTTTATGTCATTACATATCTCATATGTTAGGGTTGTATCCTTATCTTTACCCCTGCATTAGAGCTCCCACATCATATTACCATGTTCCAAAGGAGTTAGCTAAATTTAGCCCATTATATAAAGGTGTCATCAACATTTTATTGAGCTATTTTTTATAACATTTTCAACATTAACATATGCCTCTTAGGAGGGAGTTGACTATAATTAACCCACTTTATCCATATAGATCACATCAAGGTGTCATAATTGTTATGTTGTACCAACTGTCAAACTATAGTTTTTATCTTTATTAAGCACTAAGGTTAACACCTCATGTAACATGTTTCATTCATATGATCTTATTTCATTACTCATAATAAATTCCAACATTTACTGGTGGTTTCAATACAAGATTGACCAATAATATAAAATTATCATCATAATTCATGTATATGATTAACCAATTATAAATAGAGTTATTAACCATTGTGAGACCCCTAACCTTGCTTAAAGTGTTTAACAAGCTTAATTATCATAATTGAATTCTTATAAACCTAATATAAACTCGTGATATGCTTTGAAATCATAATACACGCTTAAGTTTCAAATTTGGTCCAATTTGGACATTGTTTGAGCAAGTTATGCAATTTTATGTACATTTTGGACTTTTCTATAATTTACCCAATTGATGGGTTTTGTTTGCAATTTTTCACATACATTATTATCCTTAGATTATATCTTATCATTATTGAGTATTTATATCCATGGGGATCCTATTTTAGCCATGGTATGAAGGTGTTTTCCTAAAGGGTATTTTAGGGTTTACCCCTTCATGGATGAGCTATCTTTAGTAGCTATCAACTAATGAATAATTTGATTGGCTTGGAAATCCAACAAAGGAGAGATAATTAGGTCTATATGGATGGTGGTGGAGCTACTTTTGTGTGTTCTTGTATTTTCTTAATAGTTTAAGGCAATGGACACTTGGAAAGATACTAGAACTTCAATGTTTTCTTTTTCTTTAGCTTAAAGTTTCATATACTTATCCCTAAGCAGCCAAACGAACCATTTTCTCTCCACCACTTCCCTCCTTATATGAAACTCATTATACATCTATGATTCTTAAAATTTCCTATCCAAGTAAGAATAAAGTGGGGATCTTCTTGGAAAAAGAATCTAGGGTTGCAATTGACTTCCTTTAGGGGTTCCTAACGCTTCATTCTAGTGATCTTGACCTAAAAGTGTAAGAATCCCCTTCTTTCCTCCATTTATTTCATTATTATCCTTCCTCCTACCCTTTTCCAGGTCGGAACCTTGCTATTCCATGGTATAATTTTCTCTAAAGCTCTAAAACCCTACCTTTCTCGCTCCTTATGCTTAGGGTTTACTCATTTGATGAAGAAAGGTACTAGATGGACGAGTTCACATCTTATGCTTGGATTTTCTACCCTACCTGCTTGAGTTTTCTTCTATTTGGGATTTCATCTTCTAATTAGAGGCAAGTTTTATAACTTTCTCCACATTTATTGCTTACCATAAGCTTGCTAGATCATGTTCTTGCTTGAAAATGATGATCCATGCACTAAAAAGCTATGCTTGACTTGGATTTTGATTTTTATAATGCTCCCTATTCTTATTTCAGTTCTAGATGAACCTATATTGATGTGTACATTATTCCTAAGGTATAATATGACTTGGATCAGGTTGGTTTGACAACCTATGGTGCTAAGCACCTATCAACCAATGGTCAATTTTAGGGTTTAAATCTAAGTTCTTCTATAAACACATGACTCAATGGTGGTACCATTGCAACAACCGACGGTGTTGTCTTCATGACAACTGATTGTGGTGAAAAAGGGTGTTAACTGACGTTCACCCCTTAGGTAAGGTGTTGGCATAATTAGAAGCTTAGTGATTAACAACTAAGTACCCTAATGATGCTATCAATCAATGGTATATTAGTTTGATATTCGATGGTGATTAATGAATATAGTGCCGATCTAACAACCTATGGTGATTTAATGGTCACTAATGGTGGTGTATCAGGTCTCCACAACCTATGGTGAGTTAATCATGCATATGTATCATCAATTAAGCCTTAAACCAATGGTTTCTTGGGTCATTTGATGAAATGGTCGGACCTATACTCCAATTGATGGTTTTAATATATGAACTTGACCTAATGGTTAAGATCTAATGTTTCTTCATCCAATAAATTGGAATGATGCCTAAATGTAATATTTTGGTCCTAATAAAGTTATTTAAACAATTTCCTTTATGAGATGAACTTAAGAAGCTCATTTACTGACAGCTTGTTTTAAATAAACAATCACTTGTGGGTTTTACCCTACTCTTAATGGAACTTTTTATGTTGTCAATCAAGGGATGTCTAGGGTTAGATGGTGAAACTTTCTAGAGAAAAATTCAATGACTTCATAGGTGGTTTGTTCAAGATTTTTACTTATGTCAACCACCAATAGATTTACCTTTTCAACATTTAATGGTTAGAATTTGATGCCTCAATATTCCCATTATTTTGGGTGAAGCCTATAGTGTAAGTTTATGATTCTAATGATGATAATTGGACGGTTCAATGCCTTAAACTTGTAGTCTTACCCTTGCCTTCATATGATTATGATTTATAATCACCATAATGAATTAATGGGTAACCCTAAAGAGGTATAGCTTGTTATACCTAGCTTTAATATAATTAAATGATGGTAATTGGGTATGAATAGTCCTAGAATGATTAATATAATCATGGAGTACTCTCTTATTGTTGTTGAAATCTTAGTATGCTATAACCCGATGGTTACATCTTGATTTATGTGTGGATTCATACTTCATAATAGTATGGAATGTGATGGTGATGCTTCACCTTATGCATCCATGATCCAATGGAGATGCTGTGAGTTAGGGTTTCAGTATGAGTGCTCATTACTAACATTAATGTAATTTATCTTGTTGAACCTAACTCTAAAGCATATAGATAAAGATGAGTGTTCATGTATAATCTTCTTATATGATGGCATGATGGTGAAATAACCTCCTTAATATCATCATAACCTTAATGTGTTAAATGGTGGTAATCATAGCCACATGGTTGATACTTTCTTATGCTAAACATATGCATTGTGAATATGATAAGGGTTAATCATATATAGATTCCTTGCATGTTGACGTAATAAAGGAATATTCTTAATGTTAATATAACCCTGCTATGATTGTTTATGAACATCTACTAACTCATTAATGCAATATTGTGCTGATCTAGTGTATTATATGTAAGTGATGTTGTTGAGCCTTGTTATAAGGCATGGAAAGATAATGATGATCTTATAGGGAATAGTATGATGGTCTTAAAGACCTTTGGGCATGGTTAAGCCCAAAATGATGTGTAATCCTCTTGTGTTGATAAGGGTTGATACCCGATGATATTGTAAAAATGATTTATATCTTGTGATAGTATGATGACTCGTGTGGTCCCATGAATGGCAAGTGAATAGTGCCATGTGATGATGAAATGAGAAATTATGTTCGCACATTTTATATCCTTTGAATTAGTGATACTTATATGTTTTGTAGAAGTGAATTAGGGTTTGTATGTCCACATGTTTGATGCATCCTTAATTCACCCAATTGGCATAACTAATCAAGTGAAACTCTAATCATGTAGTGCCCAGTGGCGTAGAGCCATCTTCTGTGTGAAAACTTATTGGATGGTGAAATGAGTATTCCTAAGGGAAAGAAGGATAGTTCATTGATGGAGATCAATGGAACAAAGTCTAAGGACAAAGGTGAGGGAGAGAAGGGTTCTCAACAACACTAATGATTAACAAAATACATAAAGTAGAAGATAATAACTATCTTCATTAGCCAGACTATTCTCATATCCCTATTACTAGTATAAGGAGTCTAGCAGCATGACCATCTCTAACATCATGAATTAGTCTAGCATCGTAAGCATAGCTAACAACATCAGCCTGTCTATATAGTTGAATATATCAACATCATAAGTAGAGATAACAATATAAACATGACTATATGCATAAGCATGATTAGCAGTTTAAGCATTTCTAATTACATAGGCATGGCTAGCAATATTAAACATATCTATCAGCATCATCTTAACCATCAATGTCAGTATATTTGAAAACATAAGCATGTTTACAACATGAGCATAACTAAACCATAAGCTTTACCCATCTATTTATCCAGAGTATAAGAGTGTGAGACCTTGCATACTTAACACCTGCTAACCTTGTCCCTGTGGTTCGACCCCGATTACTACGTCAGACCCCGTGTAATAGTTGCATGGGCTTGAGCGTCGGATTACTATCTTAAGAGTTTGACTACTCTGGATCTGCTCCATTTTGGACGTGTGATTTAGGTCAGACAGGATCCTGGATGACCTGATGTACTGGATGGACATCTGCAATGACTTCTTGAAGGACCCAGAACAATATGATCAAGGTGACTCCTTCTATGATGGAAAGATGGCTGTGACATTAGCCGCACTTAATGATGTAGAGCTAGAGAAACCTTCTGAAGTGAGTTATCTAACAGAAGGCGTAGCTGTAGAGACATCCACCAAAGATGAAGACAAGGTGATAACCTAGCTACTGATAGAAACAAGGGTTCAACCTCCTACAACAGAAGCACCACCAGTAGAGGTACAAGCAGCAGAAGAAAGCACCTCAGAAGATGAGGAAGGTGCGCTTGCTTCTTTCTTTGTGAACGAGCTAGTCAGGAAGCGGAGCACACCAGTCAATGAAGTAGAATTAGGTGTGGCTCCTCCTCTACCCTATAAGATGGACGGTATGGACATGACTACATTATTAAGGACAACATGTAGAGATGTCTATATCCTCACCGATATACTACATGACAACCTGCCCGGAGCTTACATCATCTATCACAACAAGGGCATGTCGCTCAATAGTGACAACTTCAGAGGGATGTTCTAGGCAAGAGCACATGTGCACAAGAAGTTGTTTAAAGTACTGTGTAACACCCTCCTTGAAGAACTCCTACATCCAAATAAAGTACATCTAGTGTTCAATGACACCACACATCTAGCAGGACTCCTCTATGAAGACAATGACAAAGATGATGATGTGATCGAGCTACAACATGCAGTAAGCAGGGAAGAAACTAGATTCATAGTCCTGCCCACAAGGACTGTAAAACATTGGGCTCTAATTTTCGTCAACCTGTATGAAAGATGAAAAATGACGTTCAACTGTTGCACAACCGAACTAGTCATCACATCCCTGATCTATAAGAATAAAGAAGCGAGAGATATCCTAAAGGTGTCGTTGTGTCTGTAAAGAGTTATACAATCAATAGACAATAGAAATAAGGGGATGTGGAAGTAGTTCTCAATCTGCAAGAAGGTCCCCCAAGAAAAGGCTAGAATAGGGGACTGCATGTTCATCGTGCTAAGGATGATGGAAGCCATCAATAAGGTCATCCCACTAGAAGATCTTTGCATAAAAGATCTACATGGACTGCGCGGTATGTACGCAATGGAGGTCATCTACAACCGCCGCTTCTTCAATGACCCGATGATGCCTCCAGACACAGTATCGTGGAGGCTTCATCAAGAAATCCCCCTCCCAGAAAAGATCTCATGGAGGGAGGAACTTAAGACACTGTGGATCGACCCTACAGAGCTAGCCAGAGCAGCAACCTGGAAGGAAGGTTGGACAACTGATATTGGTTCGACTGTAGAAAGAAAACCAGAATCTAAGCCAGAGAAGCCTCCAGTGGTAGAAGAAGAAGAACAACAACAACCTCTACCGAGATAGCCAGAAGAAGGTGAGATCAAAGAAGAAGATTTGCCCAAGGATAAACCCGACGGGACGACTAAAGAAATAATGCCAACCATCAAGGATTTTGACAGATGGAGCTGTGTGAGTCTATCTTTAGAAACCCTCAATGCAATAATGAAATACTTGAAGGAAGATGACGCACTGGCAGAGGGAGTCTTCAAAAGGGATGGCATCTATGTGATGAAGGACGGCCTCTAAGATACATTGAAAATAGGAGGGTGCCTCTCAGTTAGAACAATGTCTGCTTATCAAGCTCTACTAAACGATAACATGCCAAATGTGTACATGGCATATTTTTTGTTGGTGGATGACATCCTACGAGACAAGATCATGTCAAAAGGAATGCCTACAAAAACACCTGGCGATATCTCTCCTAGACTACATCTTCCTATCAATACTTCATGATAGCCACTAGACTTTGCTGGTAGTCAATGTAATCAAAAGGACTGTGACATTATATAATAGCTCAGATGTAGCCTTCACTCTAAATAGGAAAACAAATATGAGAACTGCAAAGACACATACTGAAGAGAAGGCAGTCACATGCACGGATGCGATTGTTGAGATGTTGAAGAGTCACAGTAAAGGGTACAAACATAAAGAAGGAAAAGACTTCAAGAAGGCACAATTCTGCCACATGATCCCTCAATAGGTACCTCTATCCAACGATTGTGGCATCTACTGTCTAGCCTAGATGACGGCCCTAGAAACTTTGAATACGAAGGTGGAAGGAATGTAGTATGACCAGTACCACCCACTACATGGAATGTATGCTAGCATGCTCCTCGAGTCAAAGTGGGCCACCAAGACCAGCTAGCAGAAATAAAGCAAGCCCATTTATACACCTAACCCTAATTTTGACACCCCGAGTCGGGGTAAATGATAAGTTTGTGGGAGGAGTCATAAACGGGCGTAAGAGGTACAATTCCATCCCAAAATTTGTAAAAATTTGAAAAAAAATTATACTTGTACGTATCTTAGCACACTTGTACATATTTTAGTTCCTGCCAAACTAATTTTGTGAAAAATTTATGCTTTAAGGAATTTTTCCATATGTCACTATTTTTCATAGTTACCTTTGAGTTTGTCTATTCCCTTGCTAAATGTTGTAGTTCTATCATTTCTAGAGAGGAATATACAAGAAACTAATGCATATAAAAGTATAACAAGAAGCATAACAATACTGTTTTATCTCATTCTTACAATAAGACATTGTGTGCGTAATAATCCTAAACTTCGAAAACCCTTGGAAACTGGAGAGCATCACCGAGCCATACTCCTGACCAACCACCCTCACCTGACGGTTCCAGCCTAAAAATCCTCACCTTCCCTGAGAAGGAAACAACTACCCCTTTCAAATTCAAGTATCCCTACTTTGGGATGAAAAGAGGCTTGACCGCCCAGAAGACCACATAAAAACCCACTCACCCAAACTAGAGAGGAGGCATAAAAAGCCAAAAAGAACAAATATATATATATATATCACAAGTGTCATGCCCAAAAGATGCCAAGGGGTTCCACACGACCAGTGTATTGCTGCACTCATGAATGTAGATATGTCATGCCCATAAGTGGAACCTTGAAGCCAAACTTACCCACCTTCAATCTTAAAAGAACCCCACACAACCACTTGACTTAACGTCAAAATCCCCTAAGGGAAACACTTTCCTCACGATAGTTGTAGGTGAGGGATGCTTAGCAGAAAAGGAATACACTTTAAGACTGAAGCCTACCTAAACACATTAGTATAGGGCCAACTAAAAATAAAGGAAGAGTGTGAAAGCTACCCCTCAGGGAGATGTGGCACTAGTATGGCTAGTAACCTAACACAGGAAGGGGTGATACATTGAGACAGAGAGACCTTTTACTACCAAAGGCTATGGCAAGAACTTGAAGTTGTGCAACTCTAGTTGTGAAGGGGGAGGAATGAGATTTTAGGATTGAGAGAACATGCCACAAGTGTTTTGGTGTAAGAATGAGATAACTTGGTAATGTTAAGTTTTGCAAAAAAATTCACAAAATTGCTCTTCTCTCTCTATGATTTCAAACCTACCCTTAGCCTGAGGATAGGCTTGATTCTAAGTTTGGGGGAGTTGATAACATCTAATTTTATACACTTTTTGCACTTATTTTATACCTATCCAAACATATCTTTTATAGACTTTTCCACTTATTTTAACACTTTTATTACAAGAATCTGAATTGCACACCTTTTTTTCCTCCCTTGCAAGATCAAATCAAGCCATGACCACGGTCTAGACTGTGACCATGACTCATCGACCAATGAAGACTCTCACACCGCAGCCAATGCCACCAATCACACTGATGATGTTGTGACCATGATGTAGCATACCCCTTTTGGTCGCGACCTACAAAGCATTCATCTCAACCTTGATCGACCTCGACTGAGGTAGCACCGCGAACATGGCTCTACCATGCCACGACCGAAGTAGGATCATGACTGAGGTGGCACAATACCTCAACTGAGGTACTGACTCGACCAACTGCTATGGTGACCTCGACCAAGGAGAGGCCTCAAATGACCACAATCAAGCCTTGACTGATACCAAGCCTCGACCGCGGTGGGGGTGGTTAAGTCAGTGGGAAACACCTATAAATAGGCTACCCACTTCGACTTATCCCATCATAAGATCATCAAGGACCACGCAGTGATGCCAAATTCCATACCCACTCTCATACATCCAATCAATCTTGGATCTCTGAAGGTAGAAGCTGAGGAGAGAGAGAAGATTGAAGGCCCATCTCCCTCGAAAGAAGGAGAGCTTCTGCACCGTCCATTCCAGATCTAGATTCAAAGGAGTACTTTAGTGTATCACCATCTTCTCTCTCTCTTCTAGATCTGTCATCTCCATTATGTTGTACCCCTTTCCTCTTCGTGGTTATGATGTATCTATCATTTTGTAACCCCGTTATGTTGCCCATTAACATGTGTGGGTAAACACTTAACTCAGGTTGGGAGTAGCCACTAAGGCTCTCCCAACATGTGTATTCATTCTTTCCTTTGAATATATATATATATATATATATATATATATATATATATATATATATATATACTCTTATCAAGTTTATCTCCATACACTTGTTATTAATGCTTCACTTGTATGCTTAGGTACCATCTTGTGATGGTTGATCGTTGGTACCTTGAAAGAGTAGTATCTTCTTTATCTGGTGTTATGGAGTAGTATGAATGCATGAAAATGTTGCATTGCTAAGGCTTATGGTCATATGGTTTGCCTTGTGGTTGTAAGGTTGTTATCTTGAGAGGGAGGGCACCTTAGATCCTAAATCTATCCTTATCTCGAGAGAGGAGGGAATAGACACTTCTTTGACTGCTTGTAATCTTGATAGGAGTATATAAAGGGGAGTGAGTTTTGCATGTTGGTGAGAAACTTTAGTAGGTGAAACCCGATCTGAGTTCCCTCCCATATCTTGTTTTCTTACTGTTTGTCCTTGTTTTCACTTGTGTTATTTTCTTTCTTTATCTTAAAATTTCGTTGTTTTGGTTTGAGCACCGTCGTTCCTTAGGGAACAACCTTTTTTTTACCCATCTATTTATCCAGAGTATATGAGTGTGAGACCCTATGTACTTAACACTTGCTAACCTTGTCCCTGTGGTTCGACCCCGATTACTATATCAGACCCCATATAATTGTTGTAAGGGCTTGAGTGTCGGGTTACTATATTAAGAGTTTGACTACTCTGGATTCAATCCATTTTGGACAAGTGATTTAGGTCGGATGGGATCGTGGATGACCTGACTTATGGGATGGAAATCTGCAATGACTTCTTGAAGGACCCAAAACAATATGATCAAGGTGACTCCTTCTACGATGGAAAGATGGATGTGACCTTAGCCACACTCAATGTTGTAGAGCTAGAGAAACCATCTAAAGTGAGTCATCCAATAGAAGGTGTAGCTACAGAGATGTCCCCCAAAGATGAAGACAAGTTGATAACCCAGATACTGACAGAAATAAGGGTTCATCCTCCTACAACAGAAGCACCACCAGTAGAGGTACAAGCATCAGAAGAAAGAACCTCAGAAGATGAGGAAGGTGGGCTCGCTTCTTTCTTTGTGAATGAGCTGGTCAGGAAGCGGAGCACACCGCTAAATGAAGTAGAATTAGGTGTGGCTCCTCCTCTACCCTCTAAGATGGCGGGTATGGACATGACTACATTATCAAGGATAACATGCATAGATGTCCATATCCTCACCGATATACTGGATGACAACCAGCCCAGAGCTGACATCATCTATCACAACAAGGGTAGGTCATTCAATAGAGACCACTTCAGAGGGATGTTCCAGACAAAAGCATGCATGCACAAGAAGTTGTTTAAAGTGTTGTGTGCCACCCTGCTTGAAGAATTCCTACATCCAGATAAAGTAAAACCATTATTCAATGACACCACACATCTAGTAGGACTCCTCTATGAAGACAATGACAAAGTTGCTGATGTGATCGAGCTACAACACGTAGTAAGTAGGGAAGAAACCTGTCACACACCATTTGAACAAATCGTCATTAACTAAGCGGAAGCGATCATTAACAGCGGATTACTGAAAAATCACTAAAAATTAAAACCATTTCTAAAGAGATCCAAACACAGGAAAACTCTTTTATCAAGAACCAATGTACTTTATTTACATCCTGGTTCATAAGTACATATCTTGTATCATCCCTTCTCGAGGATTACATACATCAATTTCTCTGTTAGGTCTACAGATGAGCAACATAAAACCTCGAGGCATTCAAGACAAGATCTTAGATCGATTATAAAAACACTAAGTACTGACTCCTAGGACCAGAGAGTATAGATATGACACATAGGACTCATATCTACAAGACATGACAGTCATTATCTCCACCTGAGATGTTACTACTGTCCCTGATGTTGTTGTCCTTTTTCCTGCTGTATGATTTCTACCTCCTCGTCTGCGTCCATCTAAAAATGTTGGATCCCACGGGGGTGAGACAATTGAAATTGTCCCAACGAGAGATATAACTCTCCGCAAGAAACATTATTATTGCAGATAAACATTATAAAACTGAGTAGAGGATAAGTAGTTTAGAACATTCTCATATTTTAAAGCATTGCAACTATCTATGATAGAGCAGTAAATCATTTATTCACTTTATAAGGAATATGAATAACATGTATAGCATTTATCCATCTTACTATATCAACATCTCAAGCTTATCCTGAGATACTCATTATCATGGGATGTCATCCACGAATCATTCTCATTTCTATCTATTGGTCTCAGCCAATCTGCTAACCAGATATTGAATTGTACTAGTCATGTGAGTATACATCATCATATTATGTTCAGGCATTGGACTATACCAATCCTATACAAACATTCCATGCATTGGACTATGCCAATCCTGTGCAAACATTCCAGGCATTGGACTATGCCAATCCTGTGCAAACATTCCAGGCATTGGACTATGCCAATCCTATGCAACCATTCCAGGCATTGGGTTATGACCAATCCTGTGACATTATTCCAGGTATTGGGTTATTACCAATCTTGTGCAATTATTCCAGGTATTGGGTTATGACCAATCCTGTGACATTATTCCAGGTATTGGGTTATTACCAATTCTGTGCAATTATTCCATGTATTGGGTTATGACCAATCCTGTGCACTTATTCCAGGTATTGGGTTATGACCAATCCTGTGCAATTATTCCAGGTATTGGATTATGACCAATCTTGTGCAATTATTCTAGGTATTGGGTTATGACCAATCCTGTGACATTATTCCATGTATTGGGTTATTACCAATCATGTGCAATTATTCCAGGTATTGGGTTATGACCAATCCTGTGACATTATTCCAGGTATTAGGTTATTACCAATCCTGTGCACTTATTCTAGAAAACCACATCACCTTTACTAGGTATTAAACCTTGGCCAAGCCATCATACTTATTCATATCCTTTAGGTAATTCTATTATTCCTCATATCTCCCTTAAGCTTATTCAAAACACTATATCCCTTATTTGTCTATAAACATGAAGCTTGTATGACCAAGATTTCATTATTATTATTATTATATCAATTAGTTATTAATATTATGTTACTAAGTTTCCATTGTTTATTTATCATTTCTTTCATGAGACCTTATAAACATCTTGTTACCTCTCACTAGGCAACAACTACTCTCATGGCTCACAAGGCCCATTACACATCTTGTCACCTCTCACTAGGCAACAACTACTCTCATGGCTCACAAGGCCATTAAACATCTTGTCACCTCTCACTAGGCAACAACTATTCTCATGGCTCACAAGTCCATTAAACATATTGTCACCTCTCACTAGGCAACAACTATTCTCATCATTTATCATTAAATGATTATCAACACAAGGTATGAGTTTCTCTCTCATCCTTACCAGAGTATAAATACATCATCCTTTATTAACTTGGCTTAACCCTTTCTTAAGGTATGTTAGCCTATACTTATTAAAGTGCATTAGGCTCATTACATCTCAATGTAACAATTGACATGGCGCATTTCATGTGTTATTCATCCAAGTATACTGGATTTAGGGTACATCAAGGTGTATCAACTTTGAGGTACTGGATGTGATATCTATCATGTCTTGATGTATCACTTCCCTCATCATTTTTGACTTACTTAAGTTCATCAGCTTATCTTGTATTAGGATATTTCCCATCCTAATACTTTATGCACTTGTTCATCACATTATCATGTAATGTATTGGTCATAAGTCACTCATTTGAATTATTCAACCATTAACAATAATATGGACTCATCTCAAGTTAAAGCATTATTGATATAAGATTATCCATTATCAACCACTTTAGGTATTTCACCTACCAATATATTCTTCACTACTCCATTATTAGGAATAGGGTTCCCCTCTTTATCAATTAGGGTTTTACATAATATCACCCTATATTAGGGTTTCACATAACATCTCCCTATATTAGGGTTTCACATGACATCACCCTATATTGGGGTTTCTCATAACATCACCCTATATTAGGGTTTCCCATAACATCATTATCTTGAATTAAGGTTCCTTATAACTTTTCCCCAATTTAGGGTTTCATGTATCCTTACCCAAAATTAGGGTTTCATGAAGCACCCTCTTAAATTAGGGGTTTTCAACTTTCAAAAAAAAAATTAGGGGTTTTCATTATATTATCCTGAATTGGGATTTCTCATATCATCACCCCAGATTAGGGTTACACCATTACCCTAGATCAGGGTTTCACCTAACATTGCCCTAAATTAGGGTTAGGGCTCATCAACCATCTCGATTAGGGGTTTCATGATCTCTTTATCAAGGATCATACCCTAAATACATACTTTATTCATGTTGAAAGTGTTGAGGCTTAACCACTACATGATTATTATACATGTATGAATTCCTCCCTTTCTCTCATCCTCTCTAGGATGTTGATTACTTCAAGCTTGGTTAGATTAGGTCAACCCTTCATTCAAGTACATACATATATGGTTATGATAGTGTATTGAGTTACTTCTTTCATAAGCATCAAAGGTTAACCACTCAAAAGGTACTAACCACTTAAGTACCTTAAAGGTACAACCATTGTAATTATTTTTGATATACATCATTAATAATCATGGGGTTTAATAGTAATTACACGGTTTGAATCAATTAGACCTTCAAACGGTCTTGAGGTATTAGACCCTCAAACGGTCTTGATGTATTAGACCTTCAAACGGTATGAAGACCGTTAGACCTTAAACGGTCTTGATCCCAAAACCTTCAATCGGTCTTAAGACCGTTAGACCATCAAACGGTCTTGGTCTCAAAGTCCCTAAATGGTTTGAGACCATTTGAATTAAATATAATTAACCCTAAATGGTTTGAAACCGAATAAGCAACTCATCATTGAAACCGATTGAACATCTAATGGTTTGGGACCGTTTGCTCTCCAAATAGTCTAAAAACCATTTGATCCCAAATGGTCTAAAGACCGTTTGGTCCAAACCACCTTGAAACTGAAAGGGTCCTCTAGGGTTTCCTTCAATCAATCAATTAATTTTAGGGTTTGCACTGATTGAATCATCCAATATTGAGATCATTGAAAGTACATCAAACTACAATCCTTGGATCTCCATCAATCCATGACTCCACTTGACCTCAAATGGTCTTGAGACCGTTTGACCTCAAATGGTCTTGAGACCGTTTGACCTCAAATGGTCTTAAGACCGTTTGAGCCATTCAACATTGAAATTGACTTAATCGATTTAGGGTTTCAACCAAATCAATCCAATCAGGGTTTGTAATCAATGGATCACCCATTCTTGAATCCATTAAATCAATTTGATCCATTGGATCTTCATCATTCACATCAACAATAAACCCCAAATGGTTTTGAAGTTCAATTTACTCATTCGATCTTAAGATCCATTACCCATTCAGTTTTGAACTCAATTACCCATTTGGTCTTGAAGTCAATTACCCATTCGGTCTTGAATTCAATTACCCATTAGGTTTTGAAGTAAATTACCCATTCGGTCTTGAACTCACTTACCCATTCGGTCTTGAAACCGAATCAACTCAATCAGTTTTGAAACCGAATTAGCTCAATCGGTTTTGAAAATTGTTTGTCCATTCCTTTGTCGAGGTGTGTGCTTAAGATGACATCATCATCTTCAAGCTTCAAACCTTCAAAATCAATTGTGATTCTTGTGGTGACTTCAACAACTAATAAAAAAGAAATCGAGAAAGAAGAAAGGTTCAATACATGATGAATAAATTACAAGCAATAAAAACATTTAAGGGTTCAAGTTATATAACCCACTTTCAAAATTGAATCCAAGCTTCAAGATTCACGTTCTCAATGGTGAATGAAGCTTCCTCAACTTCCAAAGGCTCGTCCTCAAGTATTTGAGTGAAAGGAATGGCTAAGGTTGAAGATTGAATGAAGAAAAGAAGAAATTAAGCATTGAATTTCGATTTCCACCATGAAATTAAGGTTGAAGATGACTATGGAGATTACCTACAGGTTGGGGTACGTCCTCTGTTGATCCTAAGATCCCTTGTATTCAACCAAAGTAAGGAAAGAAAAAGGAATCGAAAAAGCCTTTCATGTAGGTTGAAAATGGGATATATAAGGGAATTTCAATGAGAGAGAAAGTGATAAATAATTCCTTCAACTCCCAAAATTTGTGCCACATACTCCCCTCCATCCCTTGCATACGAATCCATCTCCCCCACCTTGTAATTCCACTTCATTATCCAAGAATTAAAAGAAAACAAATTAAGCACCTTAATCAATATAATAATATCCAAAATTGAGTGGATATTATTTTTTCTTTAACTAATGTAAGTGGGCTCTCCACTCACTTCAGATATTTCGGTGCCATTGCAAGGCACAAGAATGTCCATACTTATAAAAATTCAACCATCTCATTTTTTGTTGAGGGGCACTTCCATTAATATATTTATTTTTGCATTAAATTGAATTAGGGTTTCAATTATGCTTAAATCTTGATTATTTTAATATCAAGATTCTCTCTCTTCCAAAGAGATTTAAATGAGATGCCCCTCTAATTTTCTTGTCTCTAAATGATACCAAGAAACATTAGGGACTCTCTAGAAGTGATATTTTGCATATTGAACCCTAGGTTTTGGGTAAATTGCACATTACACCAAAACTAGGTTTTAATGCACAAACATTGCGCAACATACATCCACACCAGGCTATGTGCTCTAGTAGCTACAACCCATCATACTCATTTATGTTCTATTAGATTTGGCGAAGTATAACTCATACTAGTTCAACCAGGCAATCATATCCAAATACGAGCATTCAAGATATTGCATATCATAGGCAACCAGAAAAATAGTCTTATACTTAATAAATCCCACGTACCTGAGTTCAGAGATTCATAAATATCTTTGATCATCTAGACAAACTGGTCAGCACCTGATCAAGACAAGACCATATACTATCATCAGGTCCTTATCATCTTACATCTCATCTTAGCCCTAATTGTATCCATTTTAGGGTTTTCTTAACTCATTAGGATATTCTCATCATTACTTGCATTCTTGTCTTAGAATTATCTTAATGATGTCATTTTCCATATTATGGTTCATTATTTGAACATTAGGTTCCATATCCTTTTTGTGCACATATTAACCCTGGTTTATATACATTATTCAAAATAGGGTTACAATCGATGTATTAAGGGTCATCTTCATATAACATGAATTCTATGAATATAACTGATCTCAAATTTATATATTATATTCCAGTTACAGATATGATGGTTTTCTGTAAATCTCATCATTTATAGAGCATGTATGCAATTAATACATTATCTTTAGTGTTATTAGCCCTAATTAGCCATATTAATCAAATTATAGGCTTTCGTCCCTCAACATGACCATTTCTGACATCATATGAACTATAAACATTATTATAGACTTACTAACATTTTTCCATAATTTTATATCATCATTTGATATTTATTATCTATGAAATGAGCATTACAAATCTTACATGATATCACTATTATTAGTTCTTCAAAAGCCTGATATTATGCTTTCATTGTGTTCTACTCATTTTTCTAAGAATTTTGGTGTATTATATGTATTTTTCTGATCATCGAGCCAATTGCTATGAATTATACAAGATCTGTGAATTAACTGCAATAATTACCTTTTGGCGAATCAGGCGCTGCCACGTGGCTCGTTTGGACTCCTTGAGCCCGCTTTGGCCGACCAATTCAGTCGATTTGGACCCGGATCAGTCTGGGTTGACGGTCAAGAGGGACCAGTCTTCTTTGTCCCTCTCGCTCATGCCCTGGAACCCGATGCGGGAATCCGCTCTCTGCCCGGGGTGTGCCGCCGTGAGGGATGCATCTGCGGCGAGTTCTGATCTGGGTAGGATGCCTCCCCAGTCACGTGCTTCTCCCTGGTGAGCAACGTTTCTAGGTCGGGGCCTTCCTATTCTAAAGAAATTCACAACCAAGAGCTCTATCTCCTCCTACTCTACACCTTCTTCTTGGCGTTTCCATGATGGAGGCTGCTCCTCGGAGTCACAGTGACCACCTGCTCCATTTTCCTTTCTAGCATTGCGTTCGCTATGATTTCTTCGCTTGACGCCCATTTGTGAGTGCCGCCGCTGGGAGGGTGATCTCCGGCGAGCTAGACACAACCATGTACCTTTCTACCATGCCGAGAAACTCCACGACTAGCCAAAGTGCCAAGGTGGAATCCTGGAACTCTAGGATCTTCAGATGTCTGCAGGTAATCGACGTCAGATCATGGTTTGCCCTCTCTGACTCCACCTCCTCCTCATCGATGAGGATGAATCTGTCAGACAAGCAGGTCTCCTCAATCTTCTTCTCCTTTCCATGGATTCGAGCTCTGCGGTCATGTTGGAGCTCGCCAATCTAGGGAAAACTAACCCATAAACCGATGGGTGGCTGGGAAACTTGCGGATGTGGGTGTTGTCTCTCACAGTCATAGAATCCACTCTCCTTCCTACTAGAGATCCCTCTTCTCCCTTTCACATTCCTCAAGACCCTCTCGATGGTCGAGTTCCACATCTCGTACTGGAACCCACCTGTAAGGTGCGATGGACAGGCCAGGGTGAATTAGATTTGGGGTTTCTTAGAAGAGGCAACAATAGAGTCTGTGTGAGCGGTCAAGGGGTAGGTCTCGGTGAGGCAGGGCTAGTAGTGCCATTGGGCACTCTGACACTCAAAACTCTGGCCTGGTCAATCCCCTGATCTGAAATGTTCGGAGGTAGGAGACAGAGTCAGGGCCATCAGATTCAAACAACCTCCCAGAGTGTGCTCGATCAGGCCACGCTTCCAGGCTTTGGGTTGTGATCAAGCAAAGGGTTGGCCAGTGTGAGCGTGACATAAACGTAAGCGAAAAGAATGCAGTTGCGCCCAAAGTCCAAAAGGCTGTGTGACATATCAATGTCACAACCTTTGATAATTCTCAAATAACCAGATGACTCAGGTTTGGTAAGGCATTTAAGTCATATATCAATAAATTCAAACATTTATATCTTCTAGTATAACCCTCCGATTAAAAAGAAATTTGAAACATGGGTTCCTCATCAAACAAAGCCCCATATAACCAAGTTTGAACTCAAAATCCCAACATTTGTCATCTAAATAAACTCCTCAAATAACCTTATATAAAATCTAATTAATCCTCAAATCGTAATAAAAATAAATCTCAAAAGAGTTTATATGATCATCATAATTCTTGATCCTACAAGTCCAGAACACTTGTTATGATACTAATACCTCAAGGTTCACTAATATATCACTTGAGTCCATTGGTACTATTAAACAGGTCCCATGGACTCATATGTACCCAAACAATTAATCAAACCTATTCATCATACTTGAACTCAATTAATGTTCTATTTGTCAATTGCATATATAGTTACACTTTTTGGGTGGAAATATACAATAATTGAGTAACCAATTCCTTCATTTGGTATTTGTCCTCTACATAGAATGCTTGTCTCTCAATTATTATATTAGTTATTAAAACTCAAAATCTAGGTTATCACAAACTATATAAAAACTTGATTGAGTATTACCATGATAAAGGTCATCAAGTCACAGTTGATTCACGTGCAGACTGGACCAGATCTGGTTCAGTCCTGATTTTCCTGCACATGGGCCGACTCTCCCCATCTCTCCCCAGTGGTCGCATTCTCTATTCTCCCTGTTCTGAATAGGGGAGAAACAGGGGCCGAGGTGGAGGTGTCAGAACCCATCGGAGATGAGTAGGAGAGTTGACTGGCCTAAATCGTAGGTCCAAGGGGCATGGATTATAGTATTCAGACTTTTAAAGAGATAACCCGACTCTCAGGCCCCCACAACGATAAACTGGGTCTGATGTAGCGATCGGGGTCGAATACAAGGTAAAGGTTGGTCATGTTAAGAATGCAGAATCAACACTCTTATACCCCAGCCGAAGAGGGTGTAAAGAGATGTTCCCTAAGGAACGTATTGCGAGAATAAGAACATCAAAACAAACAAGAAAAGAAAACGAACTATAAACATGTATATGGGGAAAACCTGGGTTGGAGTCCACCAACTAGGGCACCTCACCAACATGTAATACTATCTCTCTCTCTTACATACTCATATCAAGACTACAAGCAACCGTTAACATCTATTCCACTCTCTCTCAAGATGAGGATAGATCTAAATTTCAAAGAAGCCTCTCTCTCGAGATGGCAATTCAAAAACCTCACAACAAAACAACTGGTTAAAGCTTTAGCATATCAACACTCTCGTGCATTCATACCACTCCATGACACGGGATAAAAGTGATATTACTCTCTCAATATATCAACAATCAAACATCACAAGATGGTAGCTAAGCATACAAGTGAAGCATTAAAAACATGTGCATGGAGATAATCTTGATAAGAATATGTATATTCAAAAGAAAGAGACAATATACATGTTGGGAGAGCCTTAGTGGCTACTCCCAACCCAAGTTAAGGTGTTATCCGCTCATGCTCGTGGATAACATGATGGTGCTACATACAGACAGATCCATGAGGTTCACGAAGAGGGGAAAAGGTACAGTGGGAGGAAACGGTAGATCTGGAAGGGAAGAACGTGATACTAAACACTACTTCTTCAGATCTGGATCTACCACGTGGATGGTCTTCTCCTGTCGAAGAAGGGGCATACAGAAGTCTTCTCTCTCCTCGGCTTTTGCTCCTAGAGATCCAAGACTAATGGATGGATGGTCGGAGACGAGTCTGATACACAACAGCACTTTGTGGCCTCGGGATCTAGCACGTCCTCCTCCCTTGACAAGATAGGTAGGGGTGCTATTTACACGCGCCTTCCACTGACTTAGAACCACGGTCATGGTTTTTCTATTAAGTGAGGGAAAGATTGCGGTCATGGTCTCTGTCTTATTCTTCTACGGTCGCGATCCAGCTTGGTCGCGGGGCTCATATAATCGTGGTCGCGATTCCTTGGATTGCCTCAGTCTTGACCTCTGGAATAATCGCAGTCGTGATTTTTCAGATCACCGTGGTTGTGGCGTTGAGGCGATGCAAACCGCGGGTGCTAAGGAGAAGAATTGCGGTTCGGTCTCTGATGATCCCGGTCGCAGTCTCTGATGATCGTGGTTGCAGTCTCTGATGATCCCGGTCACAGTCTCTGATGATCGTGGTCACGGGCTTTTTGAATAACCACGGTCACGATCTTCAAAGATCGTGACCCAAGTTGTGTTGGTTCCTGAAATCATTAAATAAAGCTTTAGTCAGAAAGATAGAGAAGTTATGTGAAAAGTTAGCTAAAGTTATACTAAAAGTGGTGTAAAATATATACAGAAAGTAAGTAAAATAAGGTGTTATCAACTCCCCCAAACTTAGAATCAAGCCTATCCTCAGGCTAAGTGTAGGTCCGAGAACTCAGAAAGAGAAAGAATGAACAAGCTTAAAAGACAATATAATAGCACGATTGAAATATCTCATCCTTGCATCAGGATTGTTGTTGTATGTATTCGATGCCTTAGGTCTCAAACTTCCCCTTTTAAACTGGAGTTTCATAACCTCATTTTAATTATCATAACCTTCTATTGTAAAAGATTTATCCTTCTCAACTAATCACCCCTCCCTTAGATAACATACATACTAATGCCTCATCTTTTCAAAAGGTAGCCTTTACACATATTCTTTATTTTATGTGGGCCCTATGCTAATGTGTATAGGTAGGCTTGAAGCTTTTAGGTGTTTCCTCTTCCCCCTGAACTCCTCACCCACAATTGTCATAAGAATAGTGTTGCTCTTTTTGGGCTTCTGACTTTAAATCAGGTGATATGTGAAGTTCCATTCAGGATTGGAGGTGTGTAAGCTTGGCTTCCAATTTCTGCTTACAGGCGCGACATATCTGCATTCATGAGTGCAGCAATATACTGACCGGGATGGAACCTTTGGCATCTTTTAGGGCACATCCCTCATATTCTTTTCTTTATTTTATTTGATTTTTGGCTTTTTATCTCTCCTTTCAGGCTTGGGTTGAGGGTTTTGGTTGGTTTTCTGGGCGGCCAAGCCTCTTTTGGATGTTTTCCTTGAACAGGGCAACTTTTTCCAATCTATAGAGACTAGGATTTTCTAGATGTGAGCATCAGGTGGGGATGGTTGTTTAGGAGTATGACTAAGGTTCTCTAGTATGCAGAGGTTTCATGAGTTAATGTGTTACATTTACAACGTCTTATTGCAAGAATGAGATATAGCAATGTTGCTATGACTGTTGTTTTACTCATGCTTTCATGTGTATGTTGTTCATATTTTTCTCTCTCTGAGGGCTGGAGCACTATATTAAGGAATTTTTAGCGAGAGAAAGCGAGCTTCTAAAAGGTTAGTTGTAAGGAAAATTTTCAAAATTTCAAAATTTTTGAAAAAATGTTACGGTGTAATAAAAGGGAAAGTGAAATGAAAAGGGAATAATTGAAAAAGGGAAGCACCAGTACCTCTGTGACCCATTTATTACTCCTCTCCCAAATTTATCATGCACCTCATCTAGGGGTGTCAAAATTTGAGTAAGAAGTATAAACGGGCCTTCTTTGTTTGTTTATTTGGCGTGGAATGCCCACTTGGACTCCATGAGCATGTTGGCGTAGATACCCCTAAGTGCGTGATATTGCTCGTACTGCATGTTCTCCACCTTGAGGCCGGTAGTTGTGATAGCTACCATCCACGACAGGCAGAAGAACTCGCAGTCATTAGATAGGGGTATCTGTTGAGGGCTTCTGTGGTAATACTGAGTTTTCTTGAAGTCTTTGCCTTTTGTCATTATGTACCCCTTACAGTGTTGTTGTATCATCCTGATGATGGCTTCAGCGTAGGTATTCACCTTTTCTTCAGTAGGAGACTTTGTTGTTATCATGTTAGTCATTTTCTTGAGTGAGAAGATTGCATCGGAGCTATTATACAGAACTGCAGTTCTTTTCAGTAGGTTGACGTGCAGCAGCATCCAGTGGTTGTCATGAAGAATTGGCAAGAAAATGTGTTGATGAATGCATATTCATCAGGAATTTCAATCACCACATTGGGTCAAATTTGACTCAATGCATTCAATTTCATTTACTAAATATCAAAATTTGCAAAATTACTAAATTGGTCCCATTGTCATGATTTTAACTGAAATTATGTTGATTTGATGCAGGTCTTGATAAAGTTGAACAATCAGCTAGGGCCCACCTTCACTTACCCTTGGTTCTAACCAATCGATCTAACCAACCGATTTCATCCATTCGGTCTCAAGACCGTTTGAGCCATTCGATCTCAAGACCGTTTGAGCCCATTCGGTCTCAAGACCGTTTGAGTCATTCGATCTCAAGACCATTTGAGCCCATTCGGTCTCAAGATCGATAGACCAGTAGAGACCGATTGGAGGCACACCTCAAAACCATTTGGAAAGGTCACGGTCCCAGACCGTATGAACGACCGAATGGCCTCATGCATGAAGACCATTTTCTGATTGCTGCTACATGAAGACCGTTTGGTTTAGTAGCATGGAAATCGTATGGCCAGCAATGTGAAGACCGTTCGGATCAGGAAATATGAAGACCGAATGAGCATCACGTGAAAACTATTTGCCCCACACAAGTGAAGATTGTTTGCTCCATGCTGATCGCAAACCATTTGAGCAAGATCTCACATGCAAATCGAATGAAAAGGATTCTACCAAACCATTTAAGCAATGAGGACCGTTTACTAAAGCGGCAGGCATGCAAACCGTTTGAAGTAGATATTTAGTAAACCATTTGAGAAAAATATCTCCAAGACCATTCGGACTGGAAACACACCAAAAACGTGAGGACCAGTCCAGTGCCTATAAATAGGACCAGCAGGGTCCTCATTTTGGGGCATCGGTTCTGGGACACCGACAGGCTGCCTGTACATAGGTTTGATCCAGATCCAGTTCTGTCCATGCCAGTTTCACTCCACCTACTTCCCGTGCTACAACCAAGGAGACCGAGAAGAGAAGGAAGACGGAGTGAGAGAGACTGTCTAGTCTATCTTGGCATCTCCTGTTCCACGTCCATATATGCTCCGAAATGGCGTAGAAGACCGCATCATCTTCACCGAGCTGCGACTACCTTCTGCACTGAGTTCATGGCAGATTTCTCTCTCTTTCTTACTCTTCTTGTTTCTCGCATCATGAGCGAGTAGTCCCTTTTCTCTGGGGTGCGGGGACTAGCCTCGCTGTCGATGCAATCATGTTCTTTTGTTAAACTTTCCATGGCAATGTATATAACTTTTCATTTCGTCGTTAATTGTTATGTTCACAGTTAGATTAATTGCTTGCTTTCATCTTTATTCTTCCTATTTTGTAAGAACTTCTATATGTAGGATTGAATGTCGTTTAACAGGTTGACTCCCAAACTAGAAATAGAATGGGATTCCTTGAGGTCATAAGTGTATGATCCATGAGGGGACGAGCCATCTAGCCTTGAGTGACGCTTCTATGCACCTAACGCCTTTATAGGGGGTTCACAGCCTTAGTTCGATTTTGTATCTTCTTGTTAATCATTGATGTTTGCTCGTATATTAATCGCCTGCTTGCTTATCAATTAATGTGGTTGACTCCCAAACTAGAAATGGAATGGGATTTCTTCGAGGTCGTAAGTGTATGATCCACGAGGGGACGAGCCATATAGCCTTCGGTGACGCTTCTGTGTGCCTAACGCCTGTATAGGGGGCCCACAACCTTCATTGAATTTATGTATCTTTGGATCCATAAGTAAGGGATCTGGATGGTGACGAGACATCTGATGCCTAAGGTGATGCTTACGCGAACCTAACGCCCGTATGGGGGGTTTTTGCAGCAGCTCTATTTGGATTGTTATATCTTGCCTGGATTGTTTGCGATCGAATGTGTTTACATGCGTAGTGGTGGTGAAACCCGATACCATCCCAGCGATTCCATATCATTGTTCTAGATCCAACTTTAATTCAACTTTTATTTTCTTGCATTTAGTTTAATTAACCTCAACCAAATTAATCGTTTTAAATATTAGTCTTACTAAGAGCTAGATTCGACTGACATGGATTCTTAAAAATGTTGTCCTTTGGGTTTGATCCTTAACTATACAGCGATAAGACCCGTCCTCTTGTGGGTGGTATTATTGCATGAGGTTTTGGTAAGAGCTCAGGGATTTCAACCCCGAGTGAATTTGTTAGTGCCATAATTCCCACGTCAAATTCCGGCGTCGTTGTCGGGGACAACGGAATCGGTTAGTTAAATCTAGTTCTTTTGAGGCTAATCTAGGATTTTAACTTTCTTTCGGTACAATTGATCATTTAATTGAATTTGACTCTACTCTATGGTTCTCACTTTCGAAATCTTTTTAATTTTGGTATAACCCAAGGCATAGTGCATGTGCCATTCGGACAGCCCTGGATTAACAGTGAGATTCGATCCCGAGATAGAAAGAACTTTTCATCATCAGATCAGAGAGAATCAAGAAAGGATGGCTCAAGAAGAGGAGATAGCTCGAAGGGTGGCTCAAGCCCTTAATGCACAGAGAGAAAGATTCATGTAAGAAGCTAGAGTTGCGGTTCAAGAAGAAATTCAAGCAGCACAAGCAGCAACACAAGAAGCAGAACTACAAAAGGACCTTAGAGAGTTCTCGATCCCCAAAGCTACTAATGTTCATCATCCAGTGCAACCTCCTCCCATCAATGCTGCCAATTTTGAGATTAAGGCACATTGGATCACATTGCTTCATAACAGCCCATTCTATGAAAAACAAGGAGAGGATAGTTAAGAGCATCTTTTGAGGTTTATTGATCTATGTGCTATGACAAAGCAAAATGGAGTATCCGATGATGCTATTCGACTCCATCTTTTCAAGTTTTCACTTGCTGATAGAGCTATAAGTTGGTACAATTCGTTGCAAAGTGAAATACCCATCACCACTTGGGAACAACTCCAAAATGTGTTTCTAGAAAAGTTCTACCCTCCATCTCTCACATATGAAATTAGAGGCCCAATAACAAATTTCACTCAAGTCCCTGAAGAAACCCTTGTTGAAGCTTGGGATAGATACAAAGAGCTTCTACGCAAATGTCCACACCATGGAATTCCTAAGAATCAACTCATTGAAATTTTCTATTAGGGCGTGGATGATGATATCAAGAGATTCTTAGATTCCTCATCTGGAGGAAACTTCATGCGTCAAAGTTATGACAGTGCATGGAGGGTTGTAATCCTTGGAGTTGAAAATCAAGCTAATTGGGGTAGATCTGTAGGTAAAGTAGTCTTGAAAGTAGTTACGGATGAAGCTACTCCCGAGTACATGTCTATCACTGAAACCCTAAAACTCTTAGTTGCCAAGAAAAACCATATTGAATCATCTCTTGCTTCTATTGGAAGAGGACGTTTGCCCACTCGACAACAAGACCAGATCAAGTCAGCTTCATTGTTCTGTGAAGCATGTAAAAGTACTGATCATTCCACATTAGCATGTAATGTTCTTTACGATGTTGTTCTAAGAAACGTGTGTGGACAAGGAGATAATAGTCAAATGGAAAATCTTAATGCCGTTAATACCATCCCTGGTCAAAGTTACTACAATCCGAATAGGAATCATCCAGGATTTCAGTATGGAAACCCCTCTAGAGCAGTGAACTCGCATCAATTTGGTTTGAACAACCAACCACGAGGCCCACCAGGATTTCAATACAATCAACAACAGAATTTTAGAAATCAAGGAAAATTCAAGGGAAACTTCCAGAATAGGAACTTCAATAATTATCAAAACAATTCCCAGTACCAGAGTCTTAACCAAGTTCCTTATCAACAACAAGGACAATAAGCAAGTCTCGTATCACCTGATGACAAGCTATCAGCCATTGAAAATATGTTGCAAACTCATTAAACTATGATAGCTAACCAACAAGCTCAGTAGAAGGCTATTGAATCCCAACTAGCTCAACTTGCAGCTAGCATCAAGCCACCAACTGGGGTTTTTACTGGCCAACCTGAGAATAATCCTAAGCATCCTGAACAATTGAAGGCAGTCACCACCAGATCAGGAAAAGACTATTCTGATCCTCCTATCAAGACACATGTGGTTGTTACAGATGAAGATGAACCTATGATTGTCCAAGACTCAACAATACCGGAGTCTCAACCAAAAGAACCAGTAACTACTGATAAGACAGACAAGGAAAGTCCTGAGAAACCTATTGATGAAGAAACTAAAACACCAGAACCTGATATCCCTGTATACAAGCCTCGTATTACTTTCCTTGCTCATTTAAGGCAAACCAAGCTTGATACTCGGTT
This sequence comes from Alisma plantago-aquatica, assembly GCA_963693085.1. Taxonomy (NCBI): domain Eukaryota; kingdom Viridiplantae; phylum Streptophyta; class Magnoliopsida; order Alismatales; family Alismataceae; genus Alisma; species Alisma plantago-aquatica. The sequence continues at coordinate 527,643,350 of OY856411.1, forward strand.
CAATAAGTTTAAAGAAGCTATGAAGAAACTTCATGTTGATATACCCTTTTTGGATGCGCTGGCTGAGATACCAGCTTGGACAAAATACTTAAAGTCACTCCTCACCAGGAAATATATAACTGAAGAATATGAGAGAGTCAAGTTAGCTAAAACCACTTTGGATATCATCCAGAGTAAGATTCCAAAGAAATAGAAAGATCCAGGATCATTTGGATTTCCTGCCATATTGGCGATTCTTCATGCAAGAAAGGACCGGCGGATCTTGGTGTTAGCATCTCCATCATGCCACTCAGCCTTTGCAAAAGGCTAGGGTTTGCTGAACTTCTGCCAACTAGCATGACCATACAACTCGCTGACAATTTGATAAAATGCCCGTTAGGAATTATTGAGGATGTACCTGTCAAGGTAGGAAAAGATTCCTATGTTCTGTGTGACTTTGTCATTAGGGACATAAAAGAGGACGCCAGATATCCCCTCATCTTTGGATGTCCATTCCTTGCCATCGCAAGAGTTCTAATTGACATTGAAATAGGAACCTTGTTGCTCAGATTAGGCAAGGAAACACTCGAATTTAAAGTTTTTGAAAGCATGAGAAGACCAAGTATGCAAGAAGAAGTCTATTTGATTGATTGCATAGAGCAGATGTCACTTCTGACTCAAGAGAATCATGAATCATATGATCCATTAGAAGTTTCTCTAATGGATCCATCAGTTGATGAACCTATTGATGAACAAGTAAAGGATTGCATCGAATCCCTCGACTCTATAAAAGAAGATATTGAAACCACGTGTGAAGAACTCAAAGTTGTGGAAGCTACTGGAGAAATATGTGAAAAACCAGAAACCCCCAAAATGAAGCCCCTGCCTGAGGGACTGAAGTATGTGTTTTTGGATGATCTCAAGGTTTGTCCAGTAATAATAAATTCTGATCTTACAATCGAACAAGAAGATAAACTCCTAAAAGAATTGATGGAGAGGAAGAAAGTGATTGGCTACAAAATGAATGACCTAACTGGGGTTAGCCAAGCGATGTGTATGCATAAGATCCCTATGATGGAAGATCACAGGCCAACTATTGAGCATCAATGGAAATTAAATCCAAATATGAAGGAAGTAGTCCGTCGCGAGGTCATTAAACTGCTCACGGTTGGAATAATCTATCCGATATCATACTCGCCATGGGTGAGCCCAGTGCATGTAGTCCGGAAGAAAGGTGGAACAACTATTATACGAAATGAAAACAATGAACTCATCCCCAGTTGAACAGTCATAGGGTGGAGGATGTGCATACATTATAGGAAGTTAAGCAAGGCTACTCAAAAAGATCATTTTCTAATGCCCTTTCTTGATCAAATATTAGAGTGGCTGACTCATCAAGAATACTTATGTTATCTCGATGGTTACTCTGGATTCTACCAAATACCTATACATCCAAATGACTAGGAGAAAACCACTTTCACCTGCCCATTCGGAACATACGCATTTAGGAGAATGTCATTCGGCCTCTGCAATGCACCTACAACTTTCCAACATTGCATGGCTGCCACATTCGCTGGTCTCACTGAAACAATTATGGAAGTTTTCATGGACAATTTTTCTGTATATGGAGATTCATTCGATTCATGTCTAAAACACCTCTCCCTGGTCCTCAAACGATGTGAAGAAGAACATCTTATGTTGAATTGGGAGAAGTGTCATTTCATGGTAAAGGAAGGTATTATCCTGGGCCATAGGGTTAGTAATCGAGGAATTGAAGTAGATAAGGACAAGATTGAAGTAATTCCCAAGCTCTCTATCCCTATCAATGTAAAGGAAGTTTGAGCATTCGTAGGCCATGCAGGATTCTATAGACGGTTTATAAAGGACTTCTCAAAGATAACCAAGCCAATGACAAATTTGTTACTAAAGGATGTTGAATTCAATTTTGACGAAGAATGTGTTAAAAGCTTCAACACACTGAAGCATGCCCTTACAACCACACCCATCATTAGAGCTCCCGATTGGGACCACCCTTTTTAAATCATGAGTGATGCAAGTGATTATGATGTAGGCGCTGTCTTGGGCCAATATATAGAAAAGAAACATTATGTGATCTATTATGCATCAAAGACCCTCTATGAAGCTCCGAGGAATTATGCTACTACTGAGAAAGAACTTCTGGAAGTCGTGTATGCCTTTGAAAAGTTCAGATACTACCTAATTGGTTCAAAGTTCATTGTCTACACAGATCACGCTGGCATTCGTTACCTTCTAGCAAAGAAAGATGCAAAACCTAGGCTAATTAGATGGATTCTCCTATTGCAAGAATTTGATTTGGAGATAAGAGATAAAAAGGGTACAGAAAATGTGGTAGTAGATCACCTTAGTCGCATCCACACTGTGGATACCGAGAAGATTCTAATTAATGATTCCCTTCCAGATGATCAACTAATGAAGGTCTCAGAAGCTATACCGTGGTACTCGGATTTTGTGAACTACCTTGATGCTGAGGTTATTCATCCTCAATGCACTGGGAATGCGCTGAAGAAATGCATGCATGATGTGAAGCAATATCACTGGGATGAGCCATATCTCTTTAAGATATGTGTTGATGGTCTTTACAGATGATGTATAGCTGAGGAAGAAGCTCAATCTATTCTAGAGCACTGTCACTCGGTCCCAGTCAGAGGCCATATGAGTTCGAAGAAAACTACTATAAAAGTTTTGCAATGTGGGTTCTTTTGGCCAACCATATCCAAAGATTCACATGGCTTTGTCCTATCATGTGACAAATGTCAAAGATCTAGTAATATAACAAAGAGAGATGAGATGCCACTGAATATGTGGCAAGAAGTAGAGATATTCGATGTTTGGGGGGTGGACTACATGGGTCCATTCCCATCTTCTCATGGATTTTCTTACATCCTAGTGGCAGTAGATTACATCTCAAAATGGGTTGAAGCCATATCAACGGTCTCTAGTGATTCCAAACCCGTCATCAAATTATTCAAAGATATTATCTTCCTCCATTTTGGAGTACCATGAACTGTGATATCCGACGGAGGGTCTCATTTTCTCAAAAAGAGCCTCGAAGCTTTGCTGAGAAAGTATGGTGTAATACACAAAGTAGCCTCACCCACCCATCCACAAACAAGTGGACAGGTAGAGGTTTCTAATCGCCAATTGAAAGCTATACTGGAAAAGACTGTAGGCCACAATCGGAAAGATTGGGTAGTAAAAATCAACGACGCATTGTGGGCTTATCGAACTTCTTATAAAACTCTCCTTGGAACTACACCTTTTTGACTAATCTATGGAAAGTCATGCCACCTGCCAGTAGAACTGGAACACAAGGCATGGTGGGCAATAAAACCACTAAATTTTGATATGAAAGAAGCATGCCAAGCCAGGATTCTGTAACTCCAGGAGCTGGAGGAACTCAGGATGACAACTTATGAGAATGCACGAATCTACAAAGAACGCACAAAACTTTGGCACGATGGACATTTGAAAAGAAAAGACATACAACTAGGAGACCAAGTTCTGCTATTCAACTCAAGGTTGAAGTTATTCCCAGGGAAACTCCACTCTCGATGGTCTGGACCGTACATTGTCAAAAGTATCTCCCCACATGGTGCTTTCTCTTTATGGAGCAAAAAGTCAGGAATTCGTGGCGAACGGTCAACATTTGAAAAGATATTTCACCACAGCCGACATAAACACAAAAGAAATGATAGATCTCTCCAATCCAAAGGAGCCACTGTGAAGTTGAACATATCAAGTCAAGCCATCGACATAAAACAAAGGCGCTTGTCGGGAGGAAACCCGATAAATAAAATTCATTTTAACTTTGAATTAGAAATTTTTCTCAGTTTTGTTTTTACTTTTTAAATAATTTTTCACCAAATAAGAATCACATCATGAGATGCTATTTTGAGTTCTGATTAATCTTCATTTTTTGATATTTTTAGATGGAGGATGCACGTTGATTGGAATGCAACCACATCCAGTGGTCCAAATGGCATGAACTTCCCCCTCCATCTCGGATTTAGAGTTTGCTCGGGATGAGAAAATTTCTAATTTCGGGGTGGAGGGTGGGTGGTACGTATCTTACTTTCCACCTTCACCCATCTAAATCAAACCTAAGATTTCATCGTCACATTTTTTACCTAAATTTTTAAATAAAAATCACAATTTTTTAAAGTTTTCAAAAGAAATTTGAACATATATTTGATGAAATTTTGACGTGTTTTCAATTTTTGTGCCTTCTTCACTAGACCTTCCTTATTCGAAGCAAATCCTCAAAAGGACCTTCTTCTGAAAACTAGCCTTTTGATTGAAATCATCTTGTGAAGCTTATGAATCCTAGCATCATGATCTTTATGCAAAAAAATGGCGAGTGTCTGTCGAACTGATAGGGATCAAACACGTTGTGCTTCCTAACTGACTAGTGGACCAACAACATGGAATCCCCTCTGGATCCTCATCAACTCTCTTTTACACTTCTTCTATCATCTTTGTACCCCTCCATCCATCAAAAAGAAATAAAAATAGCCAAAATAGTACCAAACCTTAAGTTCGGGGTGGCACGCCACTTCCCTCTATATCCTCTTCTTCCATACCCCTCACAAATTAATAGGGGTGTACCACAAAAAATTGCAATCTTGAGTCGAATAGAGGAGAGATTTGCAAACAAAAAGATGCCAAAGTGCACACAAAAAGAAATGCAATCTCGAGTTGAAAAGAGGAGAGATTCGCACAAAAAATTGCAATAAATGAAATTGCAAAAATAATAAAAATCTCAAGTCGAATAGAGGAGAGATTTACTTCTTCCTTCCATAACACCATTCACTCCATTTTCTACCTAATGGCACAATGCATGCCCCCTCTATCCTGAAAAATACCAGTTTCAGATCAGATGCACACTTGTTGTTCTGCGGGTATCTCTGGACTCTTACGAAACTCTTTGACATGCTTGTTGTTGGAAAAAGTAAGGAGGAAGTGATTTTGGAAAGCAAACTCAGGTACGAAGATATGGTAAGATGTGTTTAGTGGTCTTAGGAGGTTGAGATACTGAGTCATACTAAGCAGAAAGAAAACAATCGTGATGTGAAGATGAGGCAATCACATGAATTGAAAGTATTCATTTGGTAAATGTTTCAGATTTTGTGTTACTTGAGGACGAGCAACGTTTAAGTTCAAGGTATTTTTATGAATGCATATTCATCAGGAATTTCAATCACCACATTGGGTCAAATTCGACTCAATGCATTCAATTTCATTTACTAAATATCAAAATTTGCAAAATTACTAAATTGGTCCAATTATCACGATTTTAACTGAAATTATGTTGATTTGATGCAGGTCTTGATAAAGCTGAACAATCAGCTGGGGCCCACCTTCACTTACCCTTGGTTCTGACCAATCGATCTAACCAAGAGATTTCATCCATTCGGTCTCAAGACTGTTTGAGCCAACAAGACCGTTTGAGCCCATTCGGTCTCAAGACCGTTTGAGCCCATTAAGTCTCAAGACCATTTGAACCCATTCGGTCTCAAGACCAATAGACCAGCAGAGACCGATTGGAGGCACACCTCAAAACCGTTTGGAAAGGTCACAGTCCCGACCATTTGAACAACTGAATGGCCCCATGCATGAAGACTGTTTGCTGATTGCTTCTATGTGAAGACCATTTGGTTTAGTAGCATGGAAATTGTATGGCCAGTAATGCGAAGACCGTTTGGATCAGGAAATATGAAGACCGAATGAGCATCACGTGAAAACTGTTTGCCCCTCACAAGTGAAGACCGTTTGCTCCATGTTGATCGCAAACCATTTGAGCAAGATCTCACATGCAAACCGAATGAAAAGGATTCTACCAAACCATTTAAGCAATGAGGACCGTTTACTAAAGTGGCAGGCATGTAAACCGTTTGAAGTAGATATTTAGTAAACTATTTGAGCAAAATATCTCCAAGACCGTTCGGACTGGAAACACGCCAAAAACGTGAGGACCAGTCCAGTGCCTATAAATAGGACCAGCAGGGTCCTCATTTTGGGGCATCGGTTCCGAGACGCTGACAAGATGCATGTACACAGGTCTGATCCAGATCCAGTTCTGTCCATGCCAGTTTCACTCCACCTACTATATGTGCTGCAACCAAGGAGACTGAGAAGAAAAGGAGGACGAAGCGAGAGAGATTGTCCGGTCTATCTTGGCATCTCCTTTTCCACATCTAGATCCGCTCTGACATGACGTAGAAGACCGCATCATCTTCACCGAGCTGTGACTACCTTCTGCATAGAGTTCATGGCGGATTTCTCTCTCTTTCTTACTCTTCTTGTTTCTCACATAATGAGCAAGTAGTCCCTTTTTGCTGGGGTGTGGGGACTAGCCCCGCTACCCATGCAATCATGTTCTTTTGTTAAACTTTCCATGGCAATGTATATAAATTTTCATTTCGTCATTAATCATTATGTTCACAGTTAGATTAATTGCTTGCTTTCATATTTGTTCTTCCTATGTTGTGAGAACTTCTATATGTAGGATTGAATGTCATTTAATAGGTTGACTCCCAAACTAGAAATAGAATGGGATTCCTTGAGTTCGTAAGTGTATGATCCGCGAGGGGACGAGCCATCTAGCCTTCGGTGACGCTTCTGTGCACCTAACGCCTATATAGGGGGTTCACAGCCTTAGTTGGATTTTGTATCTTCTTGTTAATCGTCGATGTTTGCTCGTATATTAATCGCCTACTTGCTTATCGATTAATGCAGTTGACTCCCAAACTAGAAATAGAATGGGATTTCTTCGAGGTCGTAATTGTATGATCTGCGAGGGGACGAGCCATCTAGCCTTCGGTGACGCTTCTGTGTGCCTAACGCAGGTATAGGGGCCCAAAACCATCGTTGAATTTCTGTATCTTTGGAGCCATAAGTGAGTGATCCGGATGAGGACGAGACATCTGATGCCTAAGGTGATGCTTACGCAAACCTAACGCCCATATGGGGGGGTTTTGCAACAGCTCTATTTGGATTGTTATATCTTGTCTGGATTGTTTGCGATTGAATGTGTTTGCATGCGTAGCGGTGGTGAAACCCGATACCATCCCAACGATTCCATATCATTGATCTAGATCAAACTTTAATTCATCTTTTACTTTCTCGCATTTAGTTTAATTAACGTCAACCAAATCAATCGTTTTAAATATCAGTCTTACTAAGAGCTAGATTCGACTAACAAGGATTCTTAAAAATATTGTCCTTTGGGTTCAATCCTTAACTATACTGCGATAAGACCCATCCGCTTGCGGGTGGTATTATTGCATGAGGTTTTGGTAAGAGCAAGGGGATTCCAACCCTGAGTGAATTTGTTAGTGCGATAATTCCCACGTCATGTGCTCAGGCGTGGCCGCTTGAAGCCGTCATTGCATCCACTCTATTTCTCCTATCTTCTTATCCTTGAGGATGTAGTCTACTAGTAGGAAATATGCCATGTGTGAGTTTGGCATTGAGTCCCTTAATAACGCCTAGTAGGTTGACATCGTGTTCACAGAGAGGTACCCTCCTATTTTCAACATTTCTCAGAGGTCATCCTTTAGTACGCAAATGCCATCTCGTTCGAAGATGACATCTCTCAGCGAATTGTCTTATTTCATAGGACTCATAATTATTGTGAGTTCTTCCATCGACAAACTGAAGCAGCTCCATCTATTTAAGTTCTCAAAAGAAGGCACAATTTCTCCTACCGGCCCATCTGGTCCATCGTTCCCTAGGTCTTCATCAAATTCTTCTTATGTGGGTTGTTCTTCTACAAGAGGAACTTCAGGAGCGTCTGTTATTGAAGGTTGTTGTTCTTCTTCTGCTTGCTTCACAACTTCTTCAGTCTCTACAGCCCATCCCACTTTCCAAGTTGTAGCTCTGGCCGGTTTAGACGGGTCGACCCACATGGTCTTGAGATGTTCCCTCGAAGATATATTCTCAGGTAGAGGGATGTTCATGTGGAGCCTGTGGGGCATGGTATCTGCATCCATCGTCGGATCCTTGAAGAACTAGCGATCATAGATGACCTCCATGACATACATGCCCCACAGTCCATGCAGGTCTTCTGTAATCAGATCTTCCATGGGGATGCCCTTATTGATGGCTTCCATCATGCATAGAACGATGAAGGTGCAATACCCCGAACCAGATGCTTCCTGCGGAACCTTCTTGTTGATGGAGAACAGCTTCCAGGACCCTTAAAACCTTGTGCTCGCCTCTTTTATGGCTTGTTGGAGGCATATCAGAATCTTCAAGGCGTCCCTGTCATCCTTCCTCTTATATATTAAGAAGGTGATGTCCATTTCAGTTGTGTAGCAGTTGAGCACTGTCATCTTTCGTTCGTTTAGATCAACGATTATGAGTGCCCAATGCTTTGCATTTCTGATGGGCAGTACCACAGTCTTTGTATATTTTCTACGGACCGCCACTTGTAGTTCCAACACTTCTGCCGCCATGTAATCTTCTTTGTATAGCAGCCCGGCCAGACATGTGGTGCCGTTGAAAACTAGTTGTGGCTTGTCTGGATGCAGGAACTCTTCCAGGAGGGCGGCACAAAGTACCTTAAACATTCTTTTGTGTACTTGCACCTTTTCTAGGAAAACCCTTCAGAAGTTGTCTCTAGACAAACGTCTACCCTTGTTGATGTACAGTATATCTGACCTGGGTAGATCTTCATTGAGGACATCTTCCAAGACATGGACATCTCTACAAGATATCCGTGATACGGCTGTCATGTCCATGTCCTTCATATTTGCATGGCAGAGGAGGAGCTGCTGCAAGTATCTCTGTGCTATCTTCAGCTTGTCTCTCCTTGGCAGGCTCGCCTATGAAAAAGGTTGCTAGCCCGCCATCTTCATCCTCGGACGTTGCCTCTGTTGCAATCGGTGTTGAGGCTTCTCGTATTGTCGGCATAGCTCTTACCACCTACTCAGTAGCTTTATTCGTAGATTGCAGTGTGGCTGTTAGTCCAACTTCCTCTGAGGAGGCTTCTACAACGGTGTTGTCTTTGGAGGGACTCTCCTCAGAGGCCTGTCCCAAATTGGCTTCTGCCATCATTTTTAGAGTGTCCTCCATCTTCCCATCGTAGATGTAGTCATGATGCTCCTCATGAGGTGGGAAGAGGAGGAAGTCATTAGGTTCATCAAGCCCAGCTCCCAACTCAGCTATCAGCATGTCTATCTCTGCTGCTCTGGCTGAGCTGAGCTCTGCGACCACCTCCTCCTGATGGGCAGCTGCTATCTGCTCTTCTATGGTCGGAGTGTGTGCTGGAGGGGAGAGGTGATGTGCCGCCTCAGCGGTTTCATCCATCACCTCCTCCGGATCGCAGTTGAGGTCAAACCCCCTTAATTGTGTTGTATGTTTCTCATTCTGGGGGCTCGACCTTCCCATTGGTTGGGTTTCTTGGTGCTCGGCCACGGGAGAAGGCTTCTTGCTTGTGCTCCCATTCTTCGTTGTACCAACTCCTAGTATGTCGGCTCCTGCGCCTAGTCCCCCCACGTTGTCATCGTGGCTGGAGGGGCTGGCCAGTGAGGATGTGGGGTTGGCATGGCACTTGATCTTCTTTTTCTCCCGCCGAGCTTCTAGCTCTGCATGCTCCTGCTCGAGCTTTCAGCGGTCTTCTTATACTACATGTCGTTCTTCTTCTAGGGAAGCCATTGCCTCTTCATATTCTTGGTGCATTTTCTCGTTGTCTGCGTGTATGGCCTGCCCTTCTTTTTGCAAGATCGTCATCTCCTCTTGCATTTTTGTCAGCATCCCCAACATACTCCATTAATTGCTGAAAACTTCTTGGAAGAAGTCTGAGAGTACTGATGTCCAGTCATCCAGCTCTTTTACCTACGCTGTTAGAGATGACAAAGAAGTAGAGATTTTCTCATTAATAGTGTTGGTTTGATGCATGTGTTCCCACATAACATCAAACTTTGTACCTAAAGTACCCCCAAACAAGGGTGCCTATCGTTGTTGTTGATGCAGCTGCTGCTCCGCGCGAGCTGTCGACGAACTCGGCATGGCTGACTGCGTTGGTGATAGCGGTGGGGGCATCTCCCCTGATTTCTATGTTGCCACCTCTGGTACGGCCTGGGAGCCTCGTCTATCTGGCCCTGCCTCTAGTACGTCTACTGGTTGTGGGGTTTCTAGCCGAGGTTCACCCTCTTCTACCTCAGGTATGGCCTAGGAGCCTTGTCCTTCTGGCTCTACCTCCGGCATGCTGGTGGGATGTGGCACCTCTTTTATAGCCTCATTCTTCTCTGCCTCTCCCTCTGCTGCAATTAATTCCTCTTTTGGCAATGGAGAGGTGGGGTCCACAGCTCTTGCATCCACCTGTTGTTCTGCAGCCTTCTCTTTATCAGTTGGCTTGATGATGGTGTCTAGTTTCTTCTTCTCCACTGCCAGTTTCTTCCTCGACTCCTGGTTCTTCTTTATTTTTAGTGTTGGGACACTGCTTTCCCATGTTGCGGGTGTTGGTTCTGTCAGTATGCTATTGTGAAGTGTCCCGGAGCTTATTTTTTCGACATCGTTGAGAGTCGGCCGTAGCTTATGGGCGTCATAAAACACCATCTCGGGGAGTAGGAGTGGCTTCTTTAATCCTTTATGCTTGAAGAATGCTTTCTCCCCCTTTAGTTATAGGATTCCCATGCTGGCAAGGGATTTTATGTCAATGCTCTGTTGTCCCTCCATTTCATTTTATCTTTGAAATTCCCCTTCTTTCAGTAGATAATTGACGATCATTGCTATTTGACCGCCCATACAGAAAGCAGATTTTTGCTTTACTTCACCGCCTATTGCTGTTGATAGCCTTCTGATTAGGATTCTTCCTATGTTAATCGATCGCTTATTGATCATGGACCATATAAGGAAGAGATCCCCTTTGTTGACTATTCTGGTCTTCGATCTGGCATCTATAGTGAAGGCAGTGATCTTTTGTATTATTTTAATGAAGCTGGAGGTGATCTGGGAGGATTTGGAATTCTTAGGGTTGTGCTTTTCCTCCCTAGTTAACTCTTCTCACATCTTGTTGTTGTCGTATGAAGCAATCTCCCTTTCTCCTAGAGTAGCTGAACAGGCCTTAGCTTCTTCTTCCTTCATAGTTAATATCATGTTCAGGTATGCCTCCGTCACCGTGTGGATTTTGCCCCCCAGCCGTACTTGGAGCGTGAAGTCCCCACCTCCCGCTACTCATTCCTCGCTACTAGAGGCGACCTTTGTCAAGGAAGACAAAAATTCTATTGTCAACCTCCTGTAGGTCTTTACTTCGGGCGTGCAAATGGTTCGTAAATTAGCACCCTCCAGGAACTTCACTGTCATGTCGTAAATCTCGAGCTTCTTGAAGTCCTCCATGTTAAAGTAATGTGTAGGACTGCATTCTTTATTTGCGGTCATCCAGTCATAAGTCGACTGGAGCAATTTGTCCTGGGGCACGAACGGTGGCTCCCCTTCTTGTGCAGAGGTTCCTTCCACTGCCTCTTCCGTTCTTTCCTTCTTGCTGGGCTAGGGTTCCTTTGTTGTAGCTTTTCGCTTTCTCCCGTGCATTGGGCTACCCGACTCTTCTGTTCAGTATTCGGAGGTCTCTGTCTCCTCCGTTTGTTCAGTTTCTTCTAGGGACTCATCTTGTGGTACCCCTGCCAATATCCTCTGATACTGCTCCAATATTAGCTACATCTCCAGGCATTTGGGCACTGGTAGAGAGGTGTTTTTCTTCATCTGTTCTGTTAAGTCCTTCACTATCATTTCTACCTCCTTTAGGGAAGTAGTCTTCTTGAAAATGGGGTCACTGGATTTTAGAGAAGACATTCTACGAAATTTAAAACACTAAAGGAGTTTAGGTCATAGTAAGTAGTTTTAGGTCATAGCAAGGTTCACCGAAGATTGCCTCTATTGTTCTGGGTACAATTAACCTCATATTATAGGTTATCTTCCTTGATAGAAAAATTTGGTTTTAAAATTTATTAAGCGGACAAGAAGATTCGCGGTTGCGGTTTTTAATCGCGGTCACGATTATTGTCAATTCAGAGAAAAACGTGATTGCGGTCTTTGTTTTGAAAAGATCACAGTCGCGGTTTCCTGGAGAAAGATCGCGGTCGCGGGTTCCTGGAGAAAGACTGTGGTTGCGATTATTACCGTGGTCACGATAGTTATCGCGATCGCGATTATAATCACGGTCGCGGTTTCTCTTCAGGAAAGCCTGAACTAGCAAGTTTTTAGGGTTTGGGCGAACACCGCAGTCGCGGTTTTTAGGGTTTTTCCATCTTGCGTAGGTTGAGCTACCCACGATCGTGACTCATCTTATCCATTCATTCAATTTTTAGACTGTTCATTCTTCGTCCTTGCAAGCGTCCATTATTCCATTTTTAGGGTTTTTAGGTTCCCTTTATTTCTTTTTAGGGACGAGACGATTCAGAACCATGTGTTCGGAAACTTAAGCATCAGTGGGGCGATCACTTGCTAAACTGTGAGGGCGGATCACTGTAATGACGATGGAAAAGCTCAAGATCAAGGAAAAGTTCATCGACGTGAAGCATAAAGAAAGCGAGCGGTTACCTTATCAATGGATGTGGATGTGATGATGACGATGATCGCTGACGACAAACGGAGGACTAGCGGCGGTAGGTTGCGGTTCTCGAATCGGCACGGAGGTCTTAGGGTTTAGACGATAGTGATGAGAACGTAAAGAATCGAATGTTTGGGTTCTTAAAGGTATTTATAGGCGTCCGGATCGTGACCAAACTAACTGAGGGAAAAGACCGCGGTCACGATTTTGTGTGAAGGAATCGCAGTCGCGGCTTTTACTGCAGTCATGGTTATGATCGCAGTCGCGGTCATGTCAGTTGCAAGGAAACGATCGCGGTCGTGATTCTTCAGGAACACAAGGAAAACCATGACCAGATCAAAGAAGGGGCGGTTTCTAAGAGATATACACTTAAACTGATAAAATTCAGCATGAAAACAAAATTGGTCAGAAGATGGAGAAAAACTTTAACTAAATGAGAGAAAGCAAGAGAAAACAAAGGTAAGGAAGACTTGGGTTGCCTCCCAAGAAGTGTTTGCTTAAAATTATCTTAGCTAGATTTCATAAGACTTCATTCCTTGATCACTGTACTAGGGTGTGGCAATTTCTCCCTATTTCCCTCCTCTGTCTGGCTTGGTTCCTCCAAATCAATCTCTGATCTTCTCACAAAAGTCTGATCTTCATAAAACATTTTTACCCTGAGTCCATTAACCTTGAAGATTCCAGTCTTCCCTCCCTGGATCTCCATTACCCCAGATGGGAAGATTTTTACCATAGTAAAGGGTCCTGACCATCTAGTTCTTAGATTTCTGGGGAAGAGACGAATACTGGAGTTGAAAAGGAGCACCTTGTCTCCTTCATAGACATCCTTGTTTTTTAGGTGGGTATCGTGCCACACCCTTGTCCTTTGTTTGTAGATTCTTGCATTTTCGTAGGCATGCAGTCTCAATTCTTCTAATTCTTACAGTTGTAAGTAGCGTCCTTGACTAGCTTTCTCCATGTTCATATTCAGAAACTTTATGGCCCAAAGGGCTTTGTGCTCGAGTTCCAAAGGTAGGTGGCAGGATTTCCCATATAAGAGTCGATAGGGTGTCATTCCAATGGGGGTTTTGTAGGTTGTTCTGTATGCCCAAAGGGCATCATCCAACTTCATAGCCCAATCTTTTCTTATTCTTCTAACGGTCTTTTCTAGAATTTTCTTCAGTTGTCTGTTTGACACTTCCACCTGCCCTGAGGTCTGCGGGTGGTAGGGTGTAGCAACCTTGTGTCTAACTCCATACTTCCTTATCAACTTTTCAAATTGCTTTTCTCCAAAGTGGGACCCTCCATCACTTATAACAGTGTGTGGCACACCAAATCTTGGGAAAATGATTTTCTTAAACAGCCTTATGACAGGTTTGGAGTCGCAAGTTTGGGAGGCAACAACTTCCACCCATTTTGAAACATAATCTACAACAACGAGGATGTATTTGTACCATTGGGATGGCGGAAAAGGTCCCATGTAGTCGATCCCCCATACATAAAACAATTCAACTTCAACCCACTCTACCATAGGCATTTCGTTTCTTTTACCGATATTCCCTATCATCTGACATTCCTTGCAAGTTTTTACATATGTCGTGGCATCCTTGAATAGTGAAGGCCAGTAGAAACCTGCTTGTAGGACCTTGGTTGCTATCTTGTCACTCCCTAGATGCCCTCCATAGGGTGAGGAGTGGCATTCCCTCAGAATATCAGGCACTTCTTCTTCAGCAACACATCTCCTGTATAGGTTATCTGAGCATCTTTTGAAGAGCATGGGATCATCCCAGTAGTAATTCTTTATATCGGAGAGGAGTTTCTTTTTCTGGTGGTAGGTTATTTCTGGTGGTAACTCCCCGCAAGCAAGGTAATTGCAAATGTCCACGAACCATGGCAAGTTCTGTTCTTCGGCTTCTATCATGAGCAAAGCCTCATCTGCATAGTTATCATTAACAGGTGGCTCATTCTTGTCTTTGATGATAATCCTCAACAAATGGTCAGCAACTACGTTTTCTGCCCCTTTCTTGTCAATGATCTCGTGATTGAACTCCTGGAGTAATAGGGCCCACCTTAGCAACCTAGGCTTAGTGTCCTCTTTCTGTATTAGGTATCTAATAGCTCTGTGGTCAGTATAAACCTTTACTTTTTCTCCAATCAGATAAGACATGAATTTGTCGAAAGAAAAAACAATAGCTAGCAATTCTTTCTCTGTGGTAGTATAATTTACTTGTGCCTCGTCCAGGGTGTGGTTGGCGTAGCAGATAATATGATGTTTCTTATCCTTCTTCTGCCCTTGGACTGCCTCCACGGCATAGTCACTAGCATCGCACATTAGCTCGAAGGGTAACTCCCAATCCGGGGCTTGGAGAATAGGTGGAGTTATAAGGGCTTCCTTCAAGGTCTGAAAAGCTTTCAGACAATCATCTGTAAAATCAAATTATGTGTCCTTAATCAGTAGATTTGAAAGGGGTTTTGATATCTTTGAAAAGTCCTTGATGAATCTTCTATAATAACCAGTGTGACCAAGAAAACTTCGCACCCCTGTCACAGACTTAGGTGGAGGTAGTCTAGAGATGGCTTCGACCTTGTTGACATCTACTTCAATTCCTCTCTTTGAAACCTTGTGCCCCAGGACTATGCATTCTTGCACCAAAAAATGGCATTTCTCCCAGTTGAGGACTAAGTTCTTCTATTCGCAGCGTTGCAGGACTAACGATAGGTTTTTCAAACAACCATTGAAATTGCTTCCATAAATAGAAAAATCATCCATAAAGACTTCCACAATGTCCTCCAGAAAGTCTGAGAACATCGAGATCATGCAATGTTGGAATGTTGCAGGAGCATTGCATAATCCGAACGACATTCATCAGAAGGCATAGGTACCATATAGACAGGTGAAGGTAGTTTTCTCCTGATCATCAGGTAGGATGGGAACTTGGTAAAATCTGGAATAACCGTCCAAGAAGCAAAAATATTCGTGATATGCAAGCCTTTCTAGCACTTGGTCGATAAAGGGAAGAGGGTAGTAATCTTTCTTCGTTGCTTGATTCAGCTTTCAATAATCAATGCACATTCTCCACCCGGTTACAGTCCAGATAGCTACTTCATCTCCTTTATCACCCTTCACCACTGTCATCCCCCCTTTCTTTGGTACAACATGAATTGGGCTCACCCAATTGTTGTCGCTGATCGGGTAGATAATGCCTACATCTCTTAGCTTGATGACTTCCTTCTTTACAACTTCTTTTAACATTTGATTCAGCTTCCTCTGGGGTTGAACCAGAGATTTTGATGATTCTTCTAGATTTATGTGGTGCATACATAGATCAGGGTTAAGCCCCTTGATATCATCCACTGAATAGCCTATAGCTTGCCTATGGAGCCTTAGCTCCTTAAGAAGTATTTCCATTTACTCTTCGGTCAGACTGGCATTGACTATGATAGGATTCCTTTCTTCAAGATCAAGAAACTTGTATTTCATACCTTCCAGTAATTGTTTAAGTTCTGGTTTGGGTTTTGGTACTTTCTCGTCTTCCTTTGTCAGTTCTAGAGAAGCATACTTGATAGCCTCGACAACTTCCTCTTCGTCGCTCAAATCCCATGCGTCTTGATTCAGGTATTCGAGGATCTCAGCAACCTCGGGGTCATCAATTTCTGAATCTTCTTTGTTTAACTCCCTCATAAGAGGGTCTACCACTGTTGTGTCTTCATCTACTTCTTCGCAATATTGGTTGTAGCTATCCACGAAGTAAGCAGATTCGAGCAGGGATGGTCCTTTCATAGCGTCTTTCACCTTGAAATCTATGTGATCATTTCCGACCCTCAGAGTTATGATGCCTTCAGTGACATCAATCAGTGCCCTCCCAGTCACCAAGAAAGGACGTCCGAAGATAATAGGGCATTTAGGGTCTTCAATAGTGTCAATGATAACAATATCACATGGGATGAAGAATTTCCCCACGCGAATCAGAACATCTTCGACTACTCCCACTGGCCTCTTGAAGGTGTTGTCCTCCAACTCGATTCTCATATTAGTCCCGACCATCTCAGTCAGTCCTAATCATTGTGTGAGGCTTAAAGGCATTGGACTGATGCTAGCCCCCAAGTCGGCGAGACCTTTCCTTTCGATGTTATCCCCTACATCAAAAGGTATAGTAAAGGCTCCAGGGTCCTTCTTCTTGGTAGGTAGTTCTGCTTTTACGAAAGTTGTTGACATACTGGCAAGGTGCACAATTTCAATCCTTCATCCTCTTCTTTTCTTTGTGACTAGATCTTTGAAGAACTTGGCATATGTTGGCATTTCTTCTAAGGCATCCAGAAATGGCACCTCTAGGTGGAGCTTTTTCACCGACTCCATAAACTTCTCGTACCTCTTTTTGAGGTGCGTCTTTATAAGTTTGTACGGAAAAGGTAATTTCGACGAGTATTGACTTCTTTTGGCGAACACTTCCTCCTCATGTTCTGGTTCTCTAACTTGGACGTGCTGGTTCTCTCCCTTGGTTGGGTTCTCTATAACATTCTCTGGCTCTGGTTTTTTAGGTCTTGTCGCCTCAGGGTGCTCTATTGTCTTTCCCGATCTAAGGATCGTCATCTTGGCAGATTCTGTGTTAGAAGGAATCTTCCTCGAGGGGTTCTTCACGAGCTCCACCAACTAAGCGAGTTGCTGGTCTATCTGGCGTTGATGTGTTTGCATATCCTCCATTTGTACCTGCATAGTGTTCAAAACGCAAGAGTTGGACATTACACTTTGTGCAAGGTGATTGTTTATCGTGTCCTGTCTCTTGACGAAATCAAATAGTTGGCCTAGTAAGTCAGGCTCACTAGTACTCCTTGTCTGACTCTGTCCTTGAGCTTGTCCTTGTCCTTGACTTGCGTTAGCAGCTTGGTGGTTTTGATACTTACCTTGACTTTGATAATTGGTTTTGTTTGTCTGGAAAGTGCTTGTCTTGGTGTATTGTCCTTGTCCGCTCTTCTTCTCAAAACCTGGTGGTTGCTTGGGTCGATTATTCAATTGATGTGAATTTTCTGTAGCATCTTTGTTGCCATAACTGAATCATGAGTGCTCCGGTCTCTTAAAGTTAGCATAAGAGACATTTTCAGCTTCCTCCTCCTCGGACTCGCTTTCACTTGATTCTTCGGGTCGGGTATATATGCAATTGTCTATCCCGTGCCCTCCTTCACCACAGGTGACACATTTCATCACCTTCTCAATTTGCTTCTTTCCTTTCCCTACTAATTCCTTCAGTTGTTTGACATCCGTGACTATCTTTTGTATTTGAGACGTGATTGCTTCGAGAGCCTTTGATTCAATCGACGGTCCTTCATTGGTGGCTTTCTTAGCATATCCTCTGTTGGTCCGGTCATAATCAGTCCCAACTTGTAACTCAGCCATGTTTTCTATGATCTTTTTAGATCTACTAGGCTTTTTACCGAGAAAGTCGCTTCCAGCTACTACATTCCATGAGACTCTCTCTTCAGGAGTTAGACCATTGTAGAAAGTTGTACCCCTTCTTGTAATTGTAGTGAGGGCAGTCTCTCTGGTTGTGACAACCTTGATTTTCTCTCTCTTATATTGTACTACTCCTCTCTCATTAAGTGTCTCTTACTCAATTTGATATTAAATACATAATTGGATGGTTGTGATATTCCAATTTGGCAACTACCATGGTCAATTTTGCAATGTGCAACTTTGATTTGTACTTTTAACTAAGCATCTTGCTATATCATGTCACCCTCTTGTATCAAATCTTGAACCTCAACACCATGATCTTTTATCTTTCTAATATGCACCACATTGTAGTGGACTCAATTACAAATTCAACGGCACAAAAGTTTCCTCCATCGAAGGCTCCTAGCCCAATATATGAGTATTTGAATTTTGACTCATATTGTACACATTATAATTTTCTTTCTTGTTGAGTTTTAACCTTATTGGGCCTAATACTAGACACGCGACCCATCTAAGTTGTTGTCTTCCTTCCCGAAATGGAAGGAAGCACTTGATCAGGGAGTCATCCTCTCCCCCAACTAGATCAGGACAACAACACCCCACGATAAATGAAGGGAGCGTAAACCCTAGCATCTCTACTGCCTTATAAAAACCCCTCCCTTCCCTTAGTTTCATTGCTCTTTTCCTAGTTTTAATCCAGCCGCCAACATGATCTGGAATGGTCCCTCTTCCATATTTTTCTTTTGTTGTCACCTCCCAAGCAGAAGCACCCTATTTCTTCCCGCTGTCGCCCACGCCAAACCCAAGAGCAAGGGCGTCGCCACCCCTCACCTCCCGGAGACTAGTAGACACCGTCGGAGCACCCACAAACCCCTATGTCGGGCTACTGCAAAGGCAGCGATCACTGGAAGTGGTGGGGTTCCGTCCCCTGTTTATGCCAGGTTCCTACGTGTGGAACATGGGTTCACATGTGGGGTTGCCCGATGGGCAAACGACCCTCCTTCCTGGGCTCGTACAAGGGGCAGTGCCCCACAGAACCAACCGGGACTACCTTTCTCTAGGCCGGCCACAGTAGTCGCAGCACCAAGGAACGAGAGTAGAGCTCCCCTATTCCAGCCCCAGAATAGAGGATCATGAGGAATGGGGAGATGCCCACTTGGGCTTGGACCAGCAAGGCCAGAGGCCCAGCACCCATGGGCGGCCAAGGCCCAGCCAAGGAACATACCAAATTCTAGCTAAAATAAGGTATAGTTCCCCTTTTCAAGATCAATTCTTTGAATATGATAACTCCTAGACCCTATGTCCAAAATCCACGAACCTATATATCAAATTGATCAACTCGAAAAGATCTACAACATGAGAATGGTTTCAGACCCTGAATCTTCTTCTAAACCTCTGATGATGCTAGATATGTGATCTTTGACTTCTTTGACCATGCTTAATGCATAATTGTGATGAATCTTGAATATTGATGTATACCTACCCTCCTAACCTTGAAGTCAATAACTTTTGTACATATTGAGTTTAATGGGAGTCATCACCATCCATATTTCTTATACATTACTCTAGTTGTAGATATATACTAGTGTTGAGATTCTAATAATGTACCCTGCCCTAAATTGATAATCTAGCTACTTAATGATGAAATAATGTCTAATCAACCCTGAAGAAGTAATATATGTCTATGCTTGACCTTAATATCATCCCCTAGCATCCTCCTTGCTATGGTTAATTCTTTTGACATCTAATGCATGTATATGCCCCTATTATGTGAATGTTTGATTATACTTTGAACCAATGTTGGGTTGACCTAACCTATGCATGTCTCTATGTCTTTATGTTGCTGATCTTGACCATCCTTGATGCTTGGTCCCCTTGAATTGATAATCTTTGACCTTGATTATTCTATTATGAGTCTTTGATCCTTTAATGTACTAAGGAACTTGAACCTTGAAATGGTCATATGTAATCTGTGGAACCTTAGAATGATATGAAACTAGAACCACACCATCATGATGACCTCTAGATCAGTACAATATCATATAATGAACCAATAAGCAATTTGGAACCCATCTTGGCCAAAACCCTAAAATGCGTCTAATTATGGTTAATGATGAGAATCTAATGCATATATGTAATCTTGTTGTTAATCAGGTTTGGCATGTGGCTAGATGGTGAAAGATATGTTAGGTTATGAAATCTATGAATCAGGTATGGGCCTTATCTAGTTATATGACTACCGCTTTCTTGCTTGAAAGAATTATATTGTATGCTTGTTTGTCTATTTTCTCAAATATTGCCATGTAGTATTGCTATGTCTTACTCGATGTTTGCCTCGTCAGTTTTATAACTTGAACACATATATAGATAGAACTCCATTATAATATTGTTGATAAAGGGTTAACTCTTGGTTACGTCCATGAGGTCCCTCTCGTATAAAAGGGTTAGCTAAGCTTGAGCACCCTTACGGACCCTTCCGACGGGAAGATGGTTAAAGGCCTTAAACATGCTTGATATTGTTGGTATAATGGAGTGAAATGACATAAAATATGGTTTCACATTTGTTAAACAATTAACATGTTTATTCTTGTTCGTTTAGTCTTGAAATCTTTTCAAAATTATGCAAAGCTTATACATATATGTATCTTTCTGCCCCATACTCAACACCTTGTGTGTTGACCCATTTCTCATATTTTGTTTTTAGGTTCAGAGGTGGCTAGAAGGTTGATGGGATTGGTGAGCTATGCTAGGTGTACTTATTGTAAGATCCAGATATAGTATACATGAGAAGACTTGTACAAAGTGACTCTTGAATATGTAATTCAAATCGTGTAATATAATGATGTTGCTTAATATATCTTGTTGATTGTTGAGATTATGTTGGTGCTTGTATCTTGTTATTTGTTCATTTGTGCTAAGCTTTACGCTTCTACATGTTTCCTTTGGTATTACGTTTGGTTCATGGGATTAGGATTCTGGTTTCGTGACAGATTGTATCAGAGCATGAACAATAACTACACCAAACATTGCTCACATGAAACACACACTAAACTCACCTTACATCTCAACCCTAGGAACTTAATGAAATATCCTTGTGGATTAGGTTGACTTAGCCTCTAGGTTAGAACCTAGATGTTCT
This sequence comes from Alisma plantago-aquatica, assembly GCA_963693085.1. NCBI lineage: Eukaryota > Viridiplantae > Streptophyta > Magnoliopsida > Alismatales > Alismataceae > Alisma > Alisma plantago-aquatica. Next base: position 527,664,488 of record OY856411.1, read on the forward strand.
AGAACTAGGTGTAGACTTGTGTTAATTACCTCCCTTGACATGATTCACGACATGTGCTTAGGATGTCTACATAAGTGTGCACTATGTTCTTGCTAGTTCTCTAGGTGTCATGATACTAGACTGCCTCATGAGTGTGGTAACTCATTTTGGTTTTGGTTTTATTTGAATGGAGTATGGTGGTTTTCATCGCCTATTTAAACATTGGAGAAAACATATTTCAAGTATTATTATATGTACATATGAAAAATGTTACCACACACAGAAAGGAAGTGAGTTTCCATGCAACCTAGGAGAAAGAGATGTAACATCAAGTCTAGATGAGAGAGTTTAGACGATAGTTATAGTCTCTAGAGTTGTCTAGATCCATGATATAGGTTAGGCCAGTGAGTAAACTAGATAACCTAAGATGATGATGATGATGATATTGTTGATGATGTTGATGTTGATAAGACCCAAGTTCATCCTTGAGAGGGCCAAGTAGTTTGATGATATGAAATGAGTTCGACCATGCACCCTAGCTAGACCTAGCACCTTGTTGATGCATATGACTTGGTTGATGTGCTAAACATAGCTAGTGGGTTGGCATGTTTGCTTGCACCATTGTTCTGAAAAGCGGTAATCAGTGTACGGGCGGAGAGGGTACTGAATAGAGTATATACGATATGCGGGAGTATAAGCGGGAGAATATTCGGTTTTAATCGGTTTTGATTTTTTTTTATATTAACCATAAAGATATGTAAATTATATATTGACCATATAATAATGACAATGATAAGTAATTAGAAACATTTATAAGTAATAGACTAATATTGCATTCATAAGTAGTTAGAAACATTGATGAAATTAGAGAAGAAAACTTTGATAAGTAATTACAAACATTGATAAGTCATAGACTAATATCACATTAATAAGTAATTAGAAACGTTGATAAGTAATAGACTAATATTGCATTAATAAGTAATTAGAAACATTGATAAGTCATAGACTAATATTGCATTAATAAGTAATTAGAAACATTGATAAGTGATAAGACTAATATTGCATTAATAAGTAACTTGAAACATTGATGAAATTAGGGAAAAAACATTGATAAGTAATTAGAAACATTGATAAGTCATAGACTAATATTGCATTAAGAAGTAATTAGAAACATTGATGAAATTAAAGAAGAAAACATCAACAGTAAGGATCAGTTCAATAAACACTAACTATAAACTTATAGAGAAAACATGAGGAGAAGACCAAATATGTAAATTGGAAGAAGAGAATGTAATTGTAATGACCAATAGTAGTATTATAAAAAATTAATGTAAAAAAAATTATTACTAGCATTTGATTTTGAAAATCTCCGATTAATCGGCCGATTATTCCCCTGATCAGCCGATTAATCGGTCATGGACCGATTATAGGCTGATTATTCATAATCGGAGCGGTAGACCCCCAAAAAGGAATATTTGGTTGATTATTCGGCCTAAGCGGCCGATTTTCTGAACAGTGGCTTGTACCTAGCCTTGTGCGTGTTGAGATATGATATGTGACATATATTTTGAGACCAACACGAGCCTCAATCTCTTTACAAAGGAGGACCTCTAGCATGGGACATATGAATAGGGTGACCTTTTGATATGAGTCAACCCGCCCTAGGGGAAGGTTAGAATACTTAAACTCCAAAATATTTGAAATGTTGAAAATATGAATGATGAAATACTTGATGATGAGTCCCTAACTACAATACTTCTAAGTCTATGAGTTGAGTGACCTAGTGTGTGGTTTCCTTGAAAGTGTTGAACCCTAGATTTCCTATGAAAATATCTAACCTTAGAGAAAGAGGAAATTGAAAATTTGATACTTGATATATAGGTGAGGGAGATGTCCCAAGACCCAAGAGGATGTATATTATGTGTGATATCCATGATGAGCCTCATACTCGGGTTAGTAGTTGCATATAAAGGAATCTAGTGGTTACCCTTGTTTCTCGAAAGGTGGGTAAAAAAATTGTTATGGGTAGATGGTTGTGGTTAGCATGTCTAGTTGGACATATATGAGTCTTAGCTGGAGTGGCTTCAGCTTGTGGATATCTTTCTTAATACAAGTGAGAAAGTTACAAAACATCGACGTTGATAATAATGGTGCTCCTCGAATGATGCTTGATACATGAAAGAATCTCACTTAAGTTCAAATTCTGATAAATGTGCAATAGCCACTCTCATAAGCTAGAACTAGTATGAGATCATACTATACATAAAATATGTAGCCTTGAAATCATGAATTGGATATGATGATGTCTAGAGATCTTACCTTGAATAATGTGGGTAACATACCTAATCTCATGCCAATAAAAAAACTCGATACGATGACGCTCTTGGGGTCATAACTCGAATAAATATGATGAATAAATTTCTTAATTTTATATTGGAAAGGAAAAATAATGAAAATAGTTGGCTAGAATTGGTAGAATTTTTTTTTTTGAAAAACAATGCGCAAAAATCTAGAGTAAAGGGGAGATACACACTCGATGATAGTCTCGTTTGAAGTCATGACCATGAACATGTTTGTTTAAGAACTTATAATATAGATATGATGATGCACCTTATCCTCGTATGAATATATGAAAAAAAACTAATGTATGCTTATTAAGGATTGGGTAAACACTAATGCAATGATGATTCCACATTATGAGGGAATACTAAGTGATATGTACATTATCGAGATAGGTACACCCTGAATGATGATAGCCTACATCTGCATCCCATTGTGGGGAATTCCTTGACAACCATGGTTGAATAGCCAGACCCGATGGATCTTGACTTGAACTCTTAACTATGATCTTGGATGAATTTCGAGGACAAAATTCCTTGTAAGGAGGGAAGGATGTGACAACCTCAATTTTCTCTCTCTTCTATTGTACTACTCCTCTCTCATCAAGTGTCTCTTACTCAATTTGATATTAAATACATAATTGGATGGTTGTGATATTCCAATTTGGCAACTACCATGGTCAATTTTGCAATGACCAACTTTAATTTGTACTTTTAACTAAGCATCTTGTTATATCATGTCGCCCTCTTGTATCAAATCTTGAACCTCAACACCATGATCTTTTGTCTTTCTAATATGCACCACATTGTAGTGGACTCAATTACAAATTCAACGGCACAAAAGTTGCCTCCATCAAAGGCTCCTAGCCCAATATATGAGTATTTGAATTTTGACTCATATTGTACCCATTATAATTTTCTTTCTTGTTGAGTTTTAACCTTATTGGGCCCAATACCAGACACACAGCCCATCTAACTTGTTGTCTTCCTTCCCGAAATGGAAGGAAGCGCTTGACCGGGGAGTCATCCTCTCCCCCAACCAGATTGGGAAAGAAACGCCCCACGATAAATGAAGGGAGAGTAAACCCTAGCATCTCTTCTACCTTATAAAACCCCTCCCTTCCCTTAGTTTCATTGCTCTTTTCCTAGTTTTAATCTAGCCTCCAACATGATCTGGAATGGTCCCTCTTCCACCTTTTTCTTCTATTGTCGCCTACCAAGCAGCACCCCCCTATTTCTTCCCGCTGTCACCCATGCCAAACCCAAGAGGAAGGGCACTGCCACCCCTCACCTCCCAGAGACTAGTAGACACCGTCGGAGCACCCACAAACCCCTATGTCGGGCTGCTGCAAAGGCAACGATCGCTGGAAGTGGTGGGGTGTCGTCCCCTGTTTATGCCAGGTTCCTGCGTGTAGAACATGGGTTCATGTGTGGGGTTTCCCGATGGGCAAATGACCCTCCTTCCTGGGCTCGTACAAGGGGCAGCGCCCCACAGAACCAACCAGGACTACCTTTCTCTAGGCCGACCACAGTAGTCGCATCACCAAGGAACGGGAGCGGAGCTCCCCTGTTCCAGCCCCAGAACAGAGGATCGTGAGGAAGGGGGAGACACCCGCTTGGGCTTGGACCAACAAGCCCAGAGGCCCAGCACCCATGGGCGGCCAAGGCGCAACCAAGGAACAGACCAAATTCTAGCTAAAATAAGGTATAGTTCCCCTTTTCAAGATCAATTCTTTGAATATGATAACTCCTAGACCCTAAGTCCAAAATGCACGAACCTATATATCAAATCGATCAACTCAAAAAGATCTACAACATGAGAATGGTTTCAGACCCTAAATATTCTTCTAAATCTCTGATAATGCTAGATATGTGATCTTTGACTTCTTTGACCATGCTTAATGCATAATTGTGATGAATCTTGATTATTGATGTATACCTACCCTCCTAACCTTGAAGTCAATAACTTTTGTACATATTGAGTTTAATGGGAGTCATCATCATCCCTATTTCTTATACATTACTCTAGTTGTAGATATATACTAGTGTTGAGATTCTAATAATGTACCCTGCCCTAAATAAATAATCTAGCTACTTAATGATGAAATAATGTCTAATCAACCCCAAAGAAGTAATATATGTCTCTGCTTGACCTTAATATCATCTCCTAGAATCCTCCTTGCTATGGTTGTTTCTTTTGACATCTAATGCATGTATATGCCCCTATTATGTGAATGTTTGATTATACTTTGAACCAATGTTGGGTTGACCTAACCTATGCATGTCTCTATGTCTTTATGTTGTTGATCTTGACCATCCTTGATGCTTGGTCCCCTTGAATTGATAATCTTTGACCTTGATTACTCTATTATGAGTCTTTGATCCTTTAATGTACTAAGGAACTTGAACCTTGAAATGGTCATATGTAATCCGTGGAACCTTAGAATGATATGAAACTAGAACCACACCATCATGATGACCTCTAGATCAGTACAATATCATATAATGAACCAATAAGCAACTTGGAACCCATCTTGGCCAAACCCTAAAATGCATCTAATTAGGGTTAATGATGAGAATCTAATGCATATATGTAATCTTGTTGTTAATCAAGTTTGGCATGTGGCTAGATGGTGAAAGATATGTTAGGTTATGAAATCTCTGAATCATGTATGGGCCTTATCTAGTTATATGACTACCGCTTTCTTGCTTGAAAAGACACATATTGTATGCTTGTTTGTCTATTTTCTCAAATATTGCCATGTAGTATTGCTATGTCTTACTCAATGTTTTCCTCGTCAGCTTTATTACTTGAACACATATATAGATAGAACTCCATTATAATATTGTTGATAAAGGGTTAACTCTTGGTTACATCCATGAGGTCCCTCTCGTATAAAAGGGTTAGCTAAGCTTGAGCACCCTTACAGACCCTTCCGACGGGAAGATGGTTAAAGGCCTTAAACATGCTTGATATTGTTGGTATAATGGAGTGAAATGACATAAAATATGGTTTTGCATTTGTTAAACAATTAACATGTTTATTCTTGTTTGTTTAGTCTTGAAATCTTTTCAAAATTATGCAAAGCTTATACATATATGTATCTTTCTGCCCCATACTCAACACCTCGTGTGTTGACCCATTTCTCATATTTTGTTTTTAGGTTTAGAGGTGGCTAGAAGGTTGATGGGATTGGTGAGCTATGCTAGGTGTACTTATTGTAAGATCCAGATATAGTATACATGAGCAGACTTGTACAAAGTGACTCTTGAATATGTAATTCAAATCGTGTAATATAATGATGTTTCTTAATATATCTTGTTGATTGTTGAGATTATGTTGGTGCTTGTATATTGTTATTTGTTCATGTGTGCTAAGATTTATGCTTCCGCATGTTTCCTTTGGTATACGTTTGGTTCATGGGATTGGGATTCCGATTTTGTGACACTGGTACTCCTGATACCTTTCCCAAGCTTCATGTAGATTCTCACTTGGCTTCTGCATGAAAGATGTGATCTTCTTCCTGTTACGAACAGTCTTCTCGGTGGGGTAGAACTTGTTCATGAAAGTGTCTGCCAAAGCGTTCCATCCATTCAAAGCTTGATGCGGTAGCCCAATGTACCAGGATAGCGCCTTGTCCTCCAAAGAAAAGATGAAACCCTTGCAGTAAATGACTTCTTGTGGAACTCCTCGCATCTCGATGGTGTCATAGATATTATTAAAAGCATCAAGGTGATGATAAGGGTTATCGTTCTTTGAATTCCCTCGAAAGATTTTGTTCTGGATCATAGATATTATAGTTGGCTTCAGTTCGAAGTTCGCCGCATTGAACATTGGGATGACCACAGGACATCTTGAGTTGTTGGCTTTTGTAGCTGCCAACTCCCGAAGAGTCTTTTCTTCCTCTTCGTCATCTTCACTGGGGCTGTCCCTATGATTTCTCTCTTGGTGGTTTCTTCTGTGCCTGTGGTGATGACGAAGCTCCTCATGGTGATGATCTCCTTCAGGTTATTCTTGTTCTTCATAGAGATTATCGTCATTATAACGGCCATCTTCATCGGTTCCTGGCGGAGGTGGGTGTTGTCCAATCCTTGTGTTCTGCTCGTCTGCTGAAAGAGGACCTTCCACGCGAGGCGGCATGATGAATGGGAGTTAAGTCAAACGAACCGCTTCTTCCCGAGTACCTGAATAGGTCGTACAGTCAAGTTAGGATATTGAACTGGTCTGAACGAACTACTCTAATTAAACCCAGGTTAGCAATCTTAATGTAACTATGTTGTCAAGCTTATTGCTAAGCTTGAGGCACGGGAGTATAGTAAGTGGACTCGGATTCTTAATAGTATCATTTTGCCTTGTCCTCGGCAACGACGCCAAAAGTTGACCGGCCTAAATCGCACGTCCAAGGGGCGTGGATTACAGTAGTCAGACTTTTAAAGAGATAACCCGACTCTCAGGCCCCCGCAACGATAAATGGGGTCTGATGTAGCGATCGGGGTCAAACACAGGGACAAGGTTGGTCGTGTTAAGAATGTGGAATCAACACTCTTATACTCCATCCGAAGAGGGTGTAAAGAGATGTTCCCTAAGGAACGTATCATGAGAACAAGAACAACAAAACAAACAAGAAAAGGAAACGAACTATAAACAAGTATATGGGGAAAACCTGGGTTGGGGTCCACCAACTAGGGCACCTCACCAACATGTAATACTATCTCTCTATCTTGCATACTCATATCAAGACTACAAGCAACCGTTAACGTCTATTCCACTCTCTCTCGAGATGAGGATAGATCTAAGTTTCAAAGAAGCCTCTCTCTTGAGATGGCAACTCAAAAACCTCGCAACAAAACAACTGGTTAAAGCTTTAGCATATCAACACTCTCATGCATTCATACCACTCCATGACACGGGATAAAAGTGATATTACTCTCTCAAGATATCAACAATCAAACATCACAAGATGGTATCTAAGCATACAAGTGAAGCATTAAAAATAGGTGCATGGAGATAATCTTGATAAGAATATGTATATTCAAAAGAAAGAGACAATATACATGTTGGGAGAGCCTTAGTGGCTACTCCCAACCCAAGTTAAGGTGTTAGCAGCTCATGCTCGCGGATAACATGATGGCGCTACATACAAACAGATCCATGAGGTTCACGAAGAGGGGAAAAGGTACAACGGGAGGAAACGGTAGATCTGGAAGGGAAGAACGTGATACTAAACACTACTTCTTCAGATCTGGATCTACCATGTGGATGGCCTTCTCCTGTCGAAGAAGGGGCGGACAGAAGTCTTCTCTCTCCTCAACTTTCGCTCCTGGAGATCCAAGACTAATGGATGGAAGGTCAGAGATGAGTCTGATACACAGTAGCACTTCATGGCCTCGGGATCTTTCATGTCCTCCTCCCTTGACAAGATAGGTGGGGTGCTATTTATAGGCGCCTTCCACTGACTTAGAACCGCGGTCATGGTTTTTCTGTTAAGTGAGGGCAAGAATGTGGTCGTGATCTCTGCCTTATTCTTCTCTGGTCATGATTTAGCTTGGTCGCGGGCCTCATATAATCGCGGTCGTGATTCCTTGGATTGCCTCGGTCTTGACCACTAGAATAATCACGGTTGCGATTTTTCATATCACCGCGGTCGCGGCGTCGAGGCGATGCAAACTGCGGGTGCTGAGGAGAAGAACTATGGTCACGGTCTCTAATGATCGCATTCGCGGTCTCTGATGATTGCGGTCGTGGTCTCTGATGATCATGGTCGCGACCTCTAATGATCGCAGACGCGGTCTCTGATGATCGCGGTCGTGGGCTTTTTGAATAACCACAGTCGCGATCTTCAAAGATCGCGACCCAAGTTGTGTTGGTTCCTGAAATCATTAAACAAGGCTTTAGTAAAAAAGATAGAGAAGTTATGCGAAAAGTTAGTTGAAGTTCTACTAAAAGTGGTGTAAAATATATATATGGAAAGTACGTAAAATAAGGTGTTATCAGGGGCTAGACCCCATATGGCCGTTAGGGGTGTTGGCGGTGGTATGCCTGGGCTGCCTCCTCGCATGTGCCCTTGGCCACTGCAATTGGCCTGGAGAAGACTGCTAGGATGGTGTTGGAGCCGTTCTAGAGCTGGTGATGGGGATGGCAGATTGAGGAAGATGGTCGGCGGCCGTAAGGATTCTGGGGTGCGCCATCGTCCTTGCTTGAGGCTCCCTCATCATGCCTACCTCTGGTATGTCGTTGGCATGATGGCAGCCAACAACTTGCTTGGCGTCGGGAGCGTGAGGGGTAGGCAAGCATTTTGCCGCTGCCATGGAACTAGAGGAAAGGAGAAGGAAAGAAGAAGAAGACGATGGACACGAGCAAGCGAAAAGGGTTTATAACAAAAGTAAAATCACTAGGGTTTAAATTCCAAGCATTTATGAGATTTCCCTTGTTGCCTGATTTGGCTAAAGGCGGCAGACGTGCTTCCCAGCTCTTGCAATTTTTCCCCAAAATGGAAGGGGAAGAAGGGGAAAGAAATCGGGCCTCAATTTGTATTTGGGCCCAATAAGGTTTCAAAATCCAAATAACATAATACATTAGATGGAGGCATTCAAATAGCCATATCTAATGATTTATAACCCCAATTTAGGTGATTTTTGGGCCGCTTGATTCATATTCGAATCCTACAGAACTTTATACACAATTCATATCAAGGAGAGTTTATTGAAGCAGTTCAATTTTGATTACAAGTTGGTGATACATAATCAGCACGATACTTAGGTTCAAAATTCAAGTTAAAGTCACACATTGTCAAATTGACCATCGAAGTGGCTAAAAAGAAATATCACAATTCTCCAATTATGAAATTAACATCAAATTGAGTAAAAGACCACCTGATGAGAGCGTAAAAGAATACAATAAAAGAGAGAGAAAATTGAGGTTGTCACATGTATACAATGTGATTTCCTACCAAAGAGTTAGATCACCTCAATGCACTGTACTACCAAAGAGTTTAGTTCTATCATATGATGGATCAGATATATTATGTTTCATGTGTTCATAGCAATAAGTATAGAAAATCATGCAAATATCATATAAGAACAATCATTTCATCCAATATCATATGCCAAGTATTTTACTACACATATAACATAAGAATATTGTATAATAAGCCAAGTAAGAGGTAATGGCATACCTTGATCACAAAGACATTCTAAACCATATTCCTGATGTCATATATATCCTTGGACAACCCTGATTAAGACAAGACCATGTCACCATTAGGTTCCCATCATATTAACCCTAGTTATATCCATTTTAGAGTTTGCTTACTCATTTTGATATGTGCATCATTACTTGTATTCTTGTCTTAGAATTATCTTACTAGTGTCATTTTCTAGATTATGATTCATTATTTGAACATTAGGTTCCATATCCTTTGTGTGCACATATTAACCCTAGTTTGTATACATTATATAAATTACAGTTTTCTCATCATTATAGGATCCTTAAACATGTAACCTTATTTATATGCATAATTATGATCTCATAATTATATATTAGCTTCAAGTTACTGATATAAGCTTACTCTTCAATTTCCAGGGTTTCTTGAGCATATTTGTAATTATTGCACATTAATTAGGGTTATCAACCCTAATTAGCCATATAACATAAATTACATGATTTCATGTCCAAGCATCATAATATCTAATATTTTATGGATTATATATCATATTTCAGAGTTAATGAAGCATTATTATGATTTTAGGTCTTCATTTGATATTTATAATTCATTAAACAATTATATAGCATCTTACATGATATGACTATGTTTTAAGCACCAAAAGGCTGATACTATGGTTCCATGTTGTTCTACTTATTTTTATGAACATTTAGGTACCTTATTTGTAATTTGTGGATAATCGAGATATTTTCTATGAATTATCTAAGATCTGTAAATTACTGGGGGATTTTACCTTTTTCGGCCACTCAGAACTGGCCATGTGGATCCAAAGTTGGCGCGGCTCACTTACTAGCTCGGCCGCTAGGGCTGGGACCCGCCTGGTTCACTGGCTAACTTATGTTGGGCCGGCCGGTCGACTTGCCCTGGAGCCGGTCCATCCTCTTCTTATCTTCATTTCGTTCGCGCGTTCTCATCATGAGTCACGCTCTGTGGTTCCCCGTTCCTTTGTGAAGCACCAACGCCATCGCTGGTGAGCAATCCCAACAACATGTTGGCTCCTTGCTCGACTATGGTTCCTCCTTCGATTTCGGCTCCCGCCTGTAACCATCTCCGACCACTCTGCAACACGAGGCATCACCCAGATCTCCAGGGCGAAGCAGCTCCTGCGCAGACGCCATCACGGAGGGGAGGAAGGGGGAAAACTCCTACACACGCCCAACTTTTGAGGACCTACTTCCAAAAGCACCGCATGGATCTCCTAACTGTGTTTCGGTCTCCAATTTCATTGAAAAGCCAATAGCACACTCCCCCAAACACCATCTTCGACTCCGGGTGTGAGAAGCTCGTCGGGCATGGAAGGTTTGCAGAAACCTAAGATGGGACCAGGGTCGAACTCCCCCAACTTCGACCTTCGTTTTCCCTTACTTATCTCTCTCTGATTGCCTCTATACCTCCATATCCTACTCCTTCCTATGACCTGCTTGCTGCATTGGAGAAACAGTTGAGGGACAGGGATCATTCTCTGTCTATGCTCCACTATGTGCCACAAAGTCGGGGTCAGGATGGATGTGATCAGGGAGCCGAGGCCAACTGCCTCCTTTGTTCCCCTCCTCAACGCATGTCCTAGGTGGTCGTGGAATTCCTGGTGGGTCACGGTCACCCCCACGTCTCAGCCAAAACAGTTGGGAGGTTGATGACAAGAAAACTACTCTTAGCTATAGGGTCAATCCGTGACTTTTCAAGACTGGGTGGCGCTACCCATGGATCTAGAATCTAACGCTTCTACTGAGCCACAGTCCCTACATACAAACCAGCAACAGTGTTATAGGGATTACTGATAAAAGCCTAAGATAATATACATGAACCTTTGCCTATCATACATGATTTATACACCTTATTGTCTCATTTTTAAACCTACATAGCTTCATCTAGGAATATCCAATCGTCTTGAAATTTTAACCATTGCTTTATTACAACTCAAGGTACATTGCATTCCATTTTGGTATCTAAACTCGATTATTCAACCATTCAATCATGTACTTCAAAAAAGCATAATCTTATGGATCATAATCATGATGTCAACACAACTAACATCCATATTTTATTAAAGCACTTGGAACTCTTCAAATAACTCAAACACATGGGCCCAATTATCTCATTAGTTAATCACATACATCAAAAGTTCACTCCATCACACCCTGGTAACAATCTCAGTCTTGAATTAAATACTAGAACATGGTCTCCCACTTGTATGTCTTTTCTTTTTACATGACCATCATGCCATAATTTTGTGTGTTCTTTGTTGATTCGTGCATTCTCGTAGGTTGTCATCCAAAGTTCCTCTAGCTCCTAAAGTTGTAGTAATCTAGATTGACTAGCTTTCTTCATGTCAATATTTAATTGTTTGATTGCCCACCCAGCTTTGTGTTGAAGTTCTACGGGTAGGTGACATGATTTTTCATGGATTAATCCAAAAGGCGTTGTTCGAAGAGGAGTCTTGAAAGTAGTTTTGTAGGCCTACAAGGAATCATTAATTTTTACTAACAAATCCTTTAGGTTGCAGCCTACTGTCTTTTCCAGGATAGCTTTGAGTTGATGATTTGACACCTCTACCTATCCACTCATTTGCAGATGGTGGGGGGAAGCTACCTTGTGAGTCACACCATATTTTCTCAATAGAGCCTCAAAACTTCTATTCAGAAAATGAGAACCTCCGTCAAATATCATAGAGTGTGGAACTCCAAAATGGGGAAAAATAATATCTCTAAACATTTTGATGATAGGTTTCAAATCGCTAGTGATAGTTGGTATGGCCTCTACCCATTTATAGACATAATCCACTGCAACTAGAATGTAGAAAAATCCATACGAGGATGGGAATGAGCCCATATAGTCCACTCCCCAAATGTCAAAAATGTCAACTTTTTACCAAATTTGAAGGGGCATCTCATCTCTTTTTGTAATGTTACCCGCCCTCTGGCACTTTTCACATGACAAGACAAATTTGTAGGCATCCTTAGATATGGTTGGAGAAAAGAAGCCACATTGCAAAACCTTCAAAGTAGTTTTCTTAGAACTTATATGGCCTCCAGCGGGGCTTGAGTGGCATTTCTCTTGAACAAGTTGAGCTTCTTCCTCAGCGATACAACATTTGTAGGGACCATCACATAGAGCTTGAAGAGGTATGGCTCATCCCAGTGATATTGCCTCACATCATGCATGAATTTCTTCAGTGCAATTCCCGTGCATTCAGGGTGGATGACACCAGCCACAAGGTAGTTCACGTAGTTTGCATATCAATGGATGGCTTCCGAAGCTTTCATGAGTTGGTCATCTAAAAGAGAGTCATTAATTAGGATCTTTTTAGTGTCTAGAGTGTGGATACAACTCAAGTGGTCTGCCACGACATTCTCCGTTCCTTTCTTATCTCTTATCTCAAGATCAAATTCTTACAAGAGGAGAATCCATCTAATTAACCTAGGTTTTGCATCTTTCTTTTCTAGGAGGTAATGAATTGCAGCATGATCGGTGTAGATGATGACCTTCAAATTTAGCTTCAGGATCTTCTTCTACAACGTTGAGTTGGATAACCCATTTTTATACTTGTTCGTTGATGGAGTCATCAGCAGATGGGCTTGTTAGAGCCACTTCTAAAGGATCATCTGATTCATGATTCTCTTGTGTGAGGAGTGACATGTGCTCTATGCAATCAATCAAATAGACTTCTTCTTTCATGATTGGTCTTCACATACTTTCAAAAACTCTAAACTCGAGTATTTCCTTGCCCAGTCCGAGGGGAAAGGTTCTTGCTTCAACATCAATCAAGGCTCGCACAGTGGCAAGGAATGAACTTCCAAAGATAAGAGTGTATCTAGAGTCCTATTTTATGTCCATGATTACAAAGTCGCATGGGACATAAGAGTCTTTGCCTACCTTGACTGGAACATCCTCAATGATTCCCAAAGGGAGAGTCATAGAATTGTCTACAAGATGTATGGTCATGCTAGTTGGGAGAAGTTATGCAAACCCTAGCCTCTTACAAAGGCTAAGTGGCATGATAGAGATGCTAGCACTGAGGTGGGCTAGTCCCTTCTTACACACAGAGTCACTGATATGGCATGAAATCTCAAAAGATCCTGGATCTTTTTGCTTCTAGGGCATTTTTCTCTGAATAATATCAGAAGTAGTTGTTGCTAATTTGACTATCTCATATTCTTCAGTTATATACTTCCTTGTGAGGAGAGATTTTAAGTACTTCATCTAGGCTGGTATCTCTTCCAGTGCGTCTAGAAAGGGTATATCAACATGAAGCTTCTTCATTGCTTCCTTGAACTTCGTGAAATGAGTGCTAAGTTTTGTTTGCATTAGTCGATCTTGGAAAGGAGGATGAGGCTTGTATACTGGTATAACTAGCTTAGGCGTGTCTTCTAATTTTGGAATGACAAGTTCCTCATAATTTTCTTTATTTGCCTTATTAGTGGTCAGTGGTTCTTTCAGTTGAGATTCAGGTACTTCAATATCTTAGACAATCACCGAGTCATTCTTGTATGTAACTACCACATGTGTTTTAATAGGAGGATCAAAATAATCTTTTCCAGATCAAGTAGAAGTAGCTTTCAGTTGCTCAGGATGTTTAGGATTATTCTCTGGTTGGCCAACAAAAGCTCCAACAAGTGGCTTGAGGCTAGCTGAAAGTTGAGCTAGTTGGGATTCAATAGCCTTCTAATGGGCTTGCTGATTTGTCATCATAGTATGTTGTGACTGTAACATCATGGCTGACACTTTGTTGTCAGAAGAGATGGGACCAGACTGTTGTCCTTGCTGTAGTTGTTGATGCAAGGTTTAGTTGAGACTATGAAATTGATAGATGTTTGGATACTAGTTGTAATTTCTATTCTGAAAGTTACCCTGAAGTTCCCTTGATTCCTAAAATTTTGTTGTTGATTATACTAGAATCCCAGCGGGCCTCATTGTTGATTATTTGAACTGATTTGTTGTGAGTTTTCCGCTCCCGAAGGATTTCCGTAATGAAAACCAGGATGGTTCCTATTCTAATTCGAAATATAATACCCTCGACCAGGGATAGTGTGGATAGTATTCAGATTTTCCATCTCACCATTACCTCCTTGGGTACAAGCATTGCCCAAAATGACATCGTAGAGAATATTACAGGATAGCATAGAATGATCAGTACCTTTACATGCTTCACAAAATAGAGAAGTTGACTTCACTTGTTCTTGTTGCTGAGGGGGAGAGTGCCTTCTTTCATAGGTATTGAAAGATGATTTGAGGTTGTCTTGCTTGGCAATTAGTAGCTTTAGAGACTCAATGATAGACATGTACTCATGATTAATTTCTGCCATAGCTACCTTCAACACTCCTTTGCCTATGAATCTACCCTAGTTGGCTTAATTTTCAGCTCCAAGAGTGACAACCTTCAATGCACTATCATAACTTTGGTGCATGAAGTTTTCTCTAGATGAGGAGTCTAAAAACTTCTTGATATCGTCATCCACACCCCTATAATTGATTTTGATGAGATGATTCTTCAGTATTCCATGGTGTGGACACTTACGTAGTAACTCATTATATCTTTCCTGTTGGTATGTATGCCCATAGAGCGATTCATATGATGATTGTATTGGGATACTTTGTAAATGATTTGAATAATAATAAAGGCAATTTCCGATCTATATGTTTAAACTGTTTTTGAGATGATGGTGTAACATGATAGATGTCTAAAGAATGATTTTACTCAATGACGTATGCTTTTAGGTTAAGGACCTAAATGATGAGATCATGCTGATGTTAAGAGTATACATTCTTGTTTGATCCCTAGTCAGTTGTTATTGTGGAAATAACCATAGACATCAATAACACTAAAGACTAGATTGTGTGTTGGTTGATGACAGAATCTCATTAGTCATGATATAGTGATATCAAACCAAGCACATAGGTACTTGTTAGAGAATAAGGTACCAGACAGACCCACCATGAGAGTGACACATGGAACCATGACTTGGTAGTCACAGTCAGCTCTCATAGTGATGGTGGTGAGTGTGATTCTTAGACCTGAAATCACTACACTCAACACATGTCGTTGGGTACACTTTGACATCATCAAACGCAGTCCTGAAACATGGGTTGTTATAAAGGTGATGATTGGGTGGCTTTGACACATGGGGATTTTGAGGGGTGAGTGATAGATATGGGATTTGTCCCTCCTGAGGGAGTTTGATGTCCTTGGCCACTTGATGAGTAGGATTGAGAAAGGCATGTGCATGCACGTGTGAATCAATATGTGATATTGATGTCACACACATCTCACCCAGTCTGCTCTGAGATCAAGGAAATGAATGAACGTTGACAGGATGATGGTTCCATGCCTCGAGTTCATTCAGGATATTAGTGACAAAGGAATTATACATTCACTGTAACACCATTCATGGATTGTAGGATTGAAAGTTGTTCTCCAACTTTCTATTTCACTTGGGTAGCACTGATGTGTGACTAGGCACCGCTCTTTTCTTGTGAGGTCATAAGTGTTATGGACTTTCACTGCCAATGTGAAATGGACCTGCAGGGTCACACACATAGGATTTAACCTGGAAAAGGAGTTTTGTCCACAAACAATGTTTAGATTGATTACTAAAGGAGTTTAGTAGTTCAATTAAACACTCAATCAATTGATAGCTCAGTATCATAGTGTTCAAGGTGTTGGAATGATTGATTAGAGTATCAGATTGATTGAAACTGCAATTGACTGATTCTGCACAATCTGTACTCCCAACCGATCGGCTCATGTGATGAACCAATCGGCTCAGCTTGGTGAACCGATCAGCTCATGTGATGAGTCGATCGGGTCATGAATAGGGTGAACGATTGCTTCAAGTGTTGAAACGATCGGTTCAACTGTTGCAACCGGGCAAGTTGGGAAAGTAAGATTGGTGAGAAATTTCCTTTCGTTTCACTTGCCCAATTTGATTGGAACAAGGATTGGTATTCGATACCAATTGGAAACAAAAGAAGGAAAGTCAATCGGGAACTGATCAGGACCACAAACCGACCGGTTCATGGGTCCCAACTGATCAGTTGAGGTGTCAACTGACTGGCTCAGATCCCCAACCGACCGTTTCATTTATGAAATGATCGGTTCAGGTTGCGAGTTGGTTGTTTTTTGTGGAAAATCTCAAACCCTTCTACTCCTACTTTAGTCATGCATTGCTGGGGATAGAGAACCCTGTCCCATGACCCTCCTATATATAGGGGTATTGGGGGCTTCTCAGAGGACAACTCAGTGCAACTAGTTGCTCTGTGAAGTTGTCATTCTCTCTAGTTTTGGTAAGCGAGAGAGAGCCCGAGAAAGTGCTACCCGATAAGGGAGGCATAGCAAGGGAAAGACAACTACAGAAAGTGACTGGTGGCAGGAGAGTGTGTTGGCGACTAGTACGTCAACAAGAGGGTGCTACTCCTTCTGATTCCTTGTGCGACAAGGAGATTAGAGTTCCAGGCAGTCCGTGTGGATGACTGCAGAGGTGGGAGACCTCTGTCGCTTGGAGGACAACTGTCAATCCCGACAGTCCCAGTGAGACCAGGAGTCTTCAGTCCCAGTACGACCAGGCCTGCACAGACACCGTCCAATATCGGAGGTGAAGACCGCGCAAGGCATGAGGTACTGTCGCCGAGCAAGCCTCAGGAAAAGGTATGCATCCACAAACCATCTTTCCTATTGTATAGATGTTGACACGATTCCTTTTGTTCTGGGTTTTGGGGAGAAAATTTTTTGTTTCCGCTGCTTCTCTGCCTCCTCTAAAACCCAACATTTCCCATGCTTCTTCCAGGGCTTCCCAGGGACCTAAACAAATTGTGTTATTCGGCCCCTAATATCATAGGTGAGGGAAGGAGACTAGAATTTTTCCAAGAAAGTATTTTGATGTTGTTCCCAAGTTGTGATGGGGTCACATTGCAAAGAGTTATACCAACTCATGGCTCTATCTATAAGGAAATATTTGAAGAGACGGAGTCTAATGGCATCATCTGTAACTCCATTCTACTTTATCATTGCACATAAATCTATAAACCTAAGAAGATGTTCTTGACTATCCTCAACTTGCTTGCCATAAAAACTGTTGTTTTGAAGTAGTGTAATCCAATGTGACTTGAGCTCAAAGTTTGGACCAGCGATGGGAGGAGGTTGCACTGGGTGTTGAACGTCAGCAGCTTTAGGGATTGATAACTCTCTAAGGTCATTTTGTAACTCAGCTTGTTGAGTAGCTGCTTGAGCTGCTAGAATTTCCTCTTGAA
The DNA here is from genome assembly GCA_963693085.1 of Alisma plantago-aquatica. NCBI lineage: Eukaryota > Viridiplantae > Streptophyta > Magnoliopsida > Alismatales > Alismataceae > Alisma > Alisma plantago-aquatica. Next base: position 527,682,273 of record OY856411.1, read on the forward strand.
ATGAAGCTCGAGCTTCTTGCATAAGCCTTTCCCTTTGTGCATTAAGGGCTTGAGTTACCCTTCAAGCAATTTCCTCCTCTTGTGCCATCCTATCTTGGTTCTCTCTACTCTGACAATGAAAAGTTCATTCTATCTCAGGGTCAAAACTAGCTGGAAGGCCGGTTTTGTTGGAGCGTGGCATGCACTAGTCTTTGGGGGTACCTGGGATGGAAAGATCTTTCGGGAGTCATATGGACAGAGTAGAATCAAATTCAAGTAGATGATCAATAGTATCAAAAGTGAAAGTAAAATCCTAGATTAGTCCCAATAAAACTATATTCAACTAGATGATTCCATTATCCCCGACAACGGTGCCAAAATTTGACGTGGCTTTTACTACACTAACAAATCCACCTAGGGCCAAAATCCCTAAGTTTTTACCAAAACCTTATGCAACAGTACCACCCACAAGCGGATGGGTCTTATCGCAGTATAGTTAAGGATCAAATCCCAAGGGACAACTTTTATAAGAATCTTGCTAGTCGAATCTGGTCCAACTAAGACTAATATTTAGAACAAGAGTTGATTTGGATTTAGTTGAACTAATTGCAAGGAAAGTAAAAGAGAGGGATTAAAATTGAGTTTAGATTAATAATGGGAATCACTGTGGTGGAATCAGGTTTCACCACTACTACACATGCAAACACATCCAAAACACATACAAGCAAGATACAACTATCCAAATGGAGTAGCAAACCATCTGTTAGGAAATAGAGTTTGTGTAAGGATCTCCACGGGCTCGATGTCTCATTACCCATGGGTCACACACTTACTACTCTGGAGATATCCCTTTAGAAGTTCTCATTCGGGCATCAACCATTTTAATCGATATTTAAATCCTAAGTATTGAAGTTCTCGCAATAAAGGAATGTAATAGATCATGCAAGGCAGGTGATCAATCCACAAAGCATGCAATAAATGATTAACAATGAAATGGAACGTTATATACAAGCCATGGAATGTTATAAGATGAACATGTAAGAATGAGCAGCGGGGCTAGTCCCCGCACCCCAATGAAATGGACTACTTGCTCCTCATGATAGAAATAAAAAGAATAAGAGAGAGGGAAGATTCCACCATGGTCATGGTGAATAAGATGGTCGCGGCTCGGTGGAGAAATGATCTTCTACATGATGGGTGGGAGATCTAGATGAGAAGGGGAAGACCCCAAGACGGGCAAGCATGATATTATCTCTCCTTCTTCCTTCTCTTCTCATGATCTTGCTAGCAGGAGATGGAGTGGTAGATGGCTAACGGATGAAGGTGCTACAGATCTGAAATCCTACCACTTTTGTGGCTAGGAGATAGTTCTGGATGGAGCGAAGATGGAAGAGTAGCAAGGAAACCACAAAGGTTGTCTTTGGTGGTAGAGATCATCTTCCTCGGCTGGGCATGGAGTGGAAACCTTTTGACGTCATGGAGCAGAAGAGATGCTTCAAATGAAGGAGGGGGTCATTTATTTATTGATATAGATCATCGACTTAAAGTCATAGTTGAGGAGAGAACCAACTTATCTCCACGGTCAAGGTCAAGGTCGTGGTAGCGATGGTGGGGGCTTTGGTCGAGGTGTCTTGCCTAGTCATCAAAAAAGGGTCCATATTATTAAAAGTGTCTTGGGCCCGCTAGTCGGTTAGTGGGACCACCGCCTCCTACATTGGTGCACATAGTTCAAGGATTAATATTGCAATGAAGATGAATGGATTTGATCAAAACTCTAAATAATCAACTAAAACTGAGGAAAATTATATATAAGCAGATTCATGGGGGGGTATATGAGAGCTTTCAGTGCAAAACTGGGCCAAAAATGGCGGTTAAAACTAAGATGAAATATGCATTCATCATCCAGCTATAATCTTTGCAGATTTGTGCTTCATTCTCAAGCATCACCTAGACCAAAGTCAGTGGTGGCCTCTTTGTGTAGCACCACATATGGTGGTTCACAGAGTCCTCCTAGAATGATGGAAATGGCCTCCATGCATGTACATAGTCCACGTGGACCATTACGAACTCCACATCGTTCTTCTAGAACTGGGGGAAGGAGTTGTCCCTTCGTGTTGTCAATTTGCTAGTGTCAACTTTTCTCCCCTTTGGCTATCTATCCCTTTTACGGGTAAGATGCCCCTAGCTCTCATGCTACCACAATGTTAAAATGAGGAATGCTATCATAAAAGAGTGTTGAGATCCTTGGACAACCCCCCCCCCCCTTTATATAGGAGTGGATGGAATAGGGTTTCCACAAAATGAGGACATGATGAGACAAATTTCAGGAATTTATGGTTTCTTCGAATCACATTGGGTTGACTGTACACCCATTCATTTAACTGGCATGCCAATCAGTAGACATAACACTGGCTATTTTTCTTATTCATGATACTTGCTTTTATTATGATGGATAATGCACGTGATGATGTCAACATCATTTCCTTATTCTTATCCTAGTGTTCATCTAGTCGGTCGACTGGGCCTTTTTGTTGGTCAATTGGGCACTCGAGTCTGCAAACTGGCATTCCCAGTCGGTCGACTGGACATTCTAGTTATCCAACTAATACCTATACACTTTAGTAAAAAAGTTAAATCTTATCCACAAGTAAACTCCTTTTACACGTACATCCTTTGTGTGTGGGCCTATAGGTCCCAAATTACATTGGTAGTGAATGTCTGTAACTAGATTATGACACCACAAATAATGAGAGGTATCTAGAAGCACATCATTACTACCCAAGTAAGTTTTCTTGTTGTTAAAAGGAGGATTGACTCGTTGCTTTTAGGAGGACAAGGAAAAGGGGTAGTCAGGTTTTAGTTAGAAATAGTAATCAGACAAACCTTCCCCCACTGCAAGCTCTATAGAAAGGTTGAAGAACAACTTCAACCTACATTTATGATTATTGTTATCATGATCGTATAGTTCCTTTGTCACTGATATCTAGATTGAACATGAGGCAGGGAATCATCATTGTCTTAATATTAAATGCATGTTCTTGGAACTAGAGCATATCGTCTGAGATGCATGTGAGTTCATATATCATATATTGACTCACACAAGTATGACCATACTTTTCTCAGTCTCTCTTATCAAGTGGCTATGATATAAACTCCAACAGGAGGGAGAAATCACATCTACATCACTCACAACCAATCCCCATGTTTGATGTATTGGACTTTGACTTAATTTTGATGACAAAATTTCATTTAAGGCATGTAGGATGTGATAGACTAATGTTTTGGAATCCTCAAATATCTAAGGACATAAGTGAATTCATGTCTGGTTGAGTAATTTTGAGATTTATAAGTGATTTGGAAAATCTTAGATGGTGATACATGATTAAGATCCTTAGGTTCATGCCTTTTTGAAGTTTGACCTCAAGTTGGCAAGAAAGAACTTTAGGATTTTATTATATATGTAAAAGTTTGTTGTTCAATACGTAATATCAAATGTTGTAACAATTCATGTTGTAATTATATGTTGAATGGTGAACATGTGTTGTATGGTTTTATTATTGTTCATGTGCATGTGCTACTGATTGTTTCCTTTTTGACTTCCCCTAATTTTCTTCTTCTTAGCCCAATGTGTGGTGATTAAATTGGGATTCTCGCTGAGGTGAGGGTTTCAATTTGGATGTCACACATCAGATTAAGTTTTATAAAATCTGGGGATGTCACAGGTGGTATCAGAGCATGAACAATAGCAAAGCCTAACATTTGCTCATTATGCAACTCAAAACCAAAGAACCTTGAACTTAATAATCTTTAGGGTTAGATTCGTCATCTTTTAGAGACTAGATCTGACCTAGCCTCTACGTTAGCACCTAGATGTCTGAGAACTAGGTCTAGACTGGTGCTTGTTGTATAATAGGTCTGTAAATGTCATTCTTTCCTTATAATGCAGTGATATGGAACGTTGTATTATTTTGAAATGACATACCATAC